>JALAZF010000394.1:2077500-2735000 GCA_022829125.1 Lathyrus tuberosus
GAATCCATCATTGTGAGTGCAACTTCATGTTAGATGTATTTTGAATGATATTAAAACAAGGATACTTTAGAGTTTATGTATATTGGGCGGTATCCTCTAAGTCTTAATGGGAATCTTAGCATTAGAAATCATAAAAACATTTTAGAAATGATTAAGAAAAGATTTCATGCATTAAAAATAGGTTTTTTATGTGAAAAACAAGTCTATGCATCGACACATATGAGTTATACGCCAACACATACGAGTTATGTGCCAGCACATGTAGGTCATTTTTAAAGCTTGTAGTATATGCATCTACACATACGAGTTATGTGTCAGCTGTAATACCCTAATTTTTACCCCTAAGATCCCACATGTCATTTGCATTTTTGCATACCACAAACAAGATCGCACATTGGTTCCCTCTTCTATAGGATTGTGCCTTGCAGGGATCTTTGGGTTTGTGTGTGTTTGTTAGTTGTTTTATTGTTTAATTGTTTATGTTTACTAACCATTAATCAAAATTCAAATATATTTTGTTTTCTTTCACTAACATTTTCAGGGGAAAAACGGGTTAAAAAATACCAAAACAACAGTCCTTCAGCTCGATTGAATTTCATCTGATAAAGTCAAAGTTGATCTGCAAATAATTCAAAAATTCATCTGATCCAGAGTTTCTAAGATTTAATTGATTATTATTCAAGGGACTCCAAGGTTCATGTGTTTATTTCCATGCCTTCTTTGACAAGCAAGAAAAATCGAGCCGGAATCAAGACAGCACATCAAAAAGCCAAAATTTCCAAATTTTCACTGTGTTAACCGGTTAACACATTTGGTTAATCGGTTAACGCGTGCGAATTTTGAAAAAAAATGCCAGCAAATTCAAAATTTCAGCAATTGGCACCAATTTTCATCATTTTTGAATATTCCATCTCAGTTCTAATTCCCTACATCATCAATATTAATTCCTACCATATACCTCAACTAATCACCACTATTTTAATTGCCCTCCAAATTTTGAATTCCAATCCTAATTTTGATCTTCCAAACCTAATTCCAAACCACCAAATTCCCAAGCCTAAACTCTATAAATAGAGGCTTTATTTCATTCATTTCACAAGCTTTTGATAGCCAAAAAATCCCTTGCAATTTCTTTCCCCAACTACCAAAATTCACCAAAAGCTCAATTTCTTTTTTCATAAGTTAGTAAGAATTCACATTAATTCTTACTAATTTAGAGCTAAACCTTCATCCATTCTTGTTTTTGTTCATCAATCACAGTAGATCAAGGTTTTGGAGTGCAGATCTTGCTGCAATTTGGAAGGATTTTCTGATTTGGAGTGGTAATTCACTTTCCACCATTGTTAAAGCTTCATATTCATCATTCAAGATATAGATCATTGGTGTTGCTTGTTGTTGATCCTTTGGATCGTATTTTGTTGTTTGATTGCAGGTTTCTCTGTCTATTTTTACTTTAAAATTTGTGCAAATTCAATTCATGATCATAAGGTGTTTGAAAAATGTTTTGAAAGAAGATCATGTTGAATTTTGCACATTTTTTTTGCTTCTGGTGCAGTGTTAACCGATTAACCAGATTCAGTGTAAAATGGTTAACCGGTTAACACCCTGTTTTGCACAGAAATTCAAAATCTGCACTGGTTAACCGATTAACCAAATGTGTTAACCGATTAACCAGTGTCCAGAATGCTATTTTGGCTCTGTTTTGGGACTGTTTTGGTTCTTTTGCCTTTTTCTTCTCTCTTCCTTTGTTCTTAGCCTTAGATCACATAATTGTGTGGTTTAATTTGGCTTTCTCTTCATCTATTTCTCTTTTCTTTTGATCGATGAAAGTCTAAAAGATATAGGAATTCCGTTGTTGAATTTCGATCAAGACTAGATCGCTACCACTTTTCTTTTCGTGCGGTATCACTTTCGGATGACGATCTATATATCGTTCATCTAGCATACATTAGCACAAAGAGCTATTGACCGGCCTCATTGTAGGGTAATTACTCCGTATATTACTCGACGATTGCTTAACATAGCGCAATATTTGTCCCGTATCGGAAAACTATCAAGAATGGTTGATTATCTGTCTTATGGTTCAAAACTCATGAAACTTGTTGTTAGGAGGCTTTGGTCTTATCAATCCTCTAATGAGTTTCATCAACCTTGACCTAATTGCATTGTTATTGATCACTAACAATTAATTAATAACTTACTAACAATATTATTGTATTAATTTTGTTTATGTTTCCTTCTCGCTCCCTATCTCTTTTATTTTTATGCTTCATTTCATATCATGTTTATGCTTCCGCAATTTTTCCTTTGTCCGTTGGACACATGTTTATGCTTATGCCTTTTTTTTTCACTTTGTCCATTTGGACTCAAAAACATTAATAAAGGCTTAAACCATAAAAAACTTAATTCTCTTCATCTTGGACTATTGGTTACTATCCTATGCTTTGGAGTGATCTCTTTATGGACCTCTTTTGAAGTGATATTGGACTTATGGACCTAGAATTAGGACTTCCTATCCCTTTGCTTGGAGTATTGATTGAAGACTTGCCTTTATTGGCCAATTTGCTTAAGGATGGAATTCCTTTAATATTGCTTTGAAGTGGCTCCATTTTGGTTAGATCCTTCTTTTTCCTAGTTTTTATTTTATGCACTAGGATAGTCACTTCTTCTCCTCCCCATTCTTAAATTTTCAAAATCCTCTCCCTTTTTCAAAACCTTCTTGTTTTCAACTTAAAACCGCTTTCATAATAAAACCTTGACTTTGTTCAAGTGACTTTTAAAATTTTCTTTTCTTTAATAAATGTCAATCTATCTTAACCATACTTTGACCGTTTCATGAAAACATAAAAAATATGAAACTCACTCAAATCTTTTGTGCTTTTATGCACCTTTTTTTTTCTTTTAAAACTCTTTTTCATAAGTTTAGACATGATTCATTTCTTTAAGCGAAATTATTCGCTTAGAAATGACGACTTGTCTTTACACTTAAAAATCAATCGAAACCAATAATTTTTTGTTCTTTGTACCACAAACTACGGGGTTTTGATCCTACATTGCACATCGTGGGTATGTAGGCATGAGGCGATAGGTCTCTCCAAACACAAAAATCTTAAAAAAATAATTCTCCTCTTATCTCCTCAATCTCTTTACAAGCAAACCATTTTCAAACCAAAAAGCGGTAGATATTTCAAAGGGCTCCTATAGAGTACTAT
The DNA here is from genome assembly GCA_022829125.1 of Lathyrus tuberosus. Lineage (NCBI taxonomy): Eukaryota > Viridiplantae > Streptophyta > Magnoliopsida > Fabales > Fabaceae > Lathyrus > Lathyrus tuberosus. The sequence goes on from JALAZF010000394.1 coordinate 2,080,713, forward strand.
AGACGTTTTGGGTGTTAACACCTTCCCATTGCGTAACCAACCCCCCTTACCCATTCTCTGTTTGTTCTTGTTTTTTAGAACTCTTTAGGTTTTGTTCGCTCTTTTTCCTTTCCCTTTGTGGATAAAATAAAAGTGCGGTGGCGACTCTTTCTTATTTTTTAGTTAAGTTAATCAATAGCTTACACTCACAAATTTACCCGCTACAAAAAAGTGGCGACTCTGCTGGGGAAACATCTCCCTTGAGGGGTTTAGCCTACTTTGATTTATTTACCGCTTTTTGTTTGATTTGCTTGTTACTTGTTTGTTTTGTTTGGGAGTTCCTATGTGTGTGAGATAGGTCCTATACCCGGACCAGAGTGCACTTTGAGATAGGAGGATAGTATAGTCAAGGGAACTTTGAAGGAGTCGAATCCTGAAAAAGAAGAACTTGAGAATCTATCCGCTCGGTGGTTGCCTCTTTAGAATTACTGATGTCGATCGAGTGATCGAGAAGGCATTACTTTTTCCATGGAAGCCTATAACACTGAGGACCGTAGTAACCCTTAACCCATCTTAGACTTTTTAGGATCGTAGCGCGGAAGCTATGAAGATGCAAATCTGACTTAGCTGTCATGCGATGCTGCTCTCAGGTTAGATTCTCTAGAGGATAACTACCAACCTCCGAGCAAATCGGTGTGCTGGTGTGTCTGATAGTGGATTGTGGACCCTGGGCACTTTGTTAGAACCACTGTTTTCTGCAGGTACAATGAAGACAAAACCTTAGTACACACCTTTGTGGGATTGGTTCTTACCCTTGGCTTCATGCTCGTGACTTGAACCTTGACCCGTGTGCTTTGTGTGATCTTGTTTGTGGTTGCTGCATACATGCACTCATACATTCATGGACATTTTGTTTCAGTTAATTTTCAAGGATCTTAGAGATTTTCCTTTTGCAGACATCGCAGATAATGTTCAATAAAATGAGATGTATATCAGTATTTCAAAAAAAGTGTTATTACGATGCTTGTAATTGCTTTGTTTTTTAAAGATCCTTGAAAGTTGAATGAAACGTTTGTATTTTTGCACTGGCATTCACATTATTCTGCATTGTTTCTTGCCTTTCCCAGGTGTCTTATTGTTTCCCTTTGATCTTCCTTCAGTCAAGCTGTCGCACCAGTATAATACTCGGGCTAATCAGAGGAAGGAGAGGATTTAGCTGATTTTCCGGCATTCGTACCAAGTTTGAGGTAGTTACTGAAGGAACATGGAGAGAACAAAAGATGATGATCTCATGTCAGGCTTTACAGTTATGACCAATCTGATGTATGATTCTCCTCTGGACGACGATATTCCACAAGTGGATGTTCCTACTCAATCCCGACCTGTGCAAAATGATCTGGTTGGTCAAGTTGTTGAAAAAGATTCTCGATTTTCGAGGTATATGCCAAATCCTCAGAATGTCCACCCTGTGACAGAGATGATTGATCTTAAACTTGTGGAAATGAAAGAAGGACTTCATGATCTCAGTGAGGAATTGAAAATGTTGATAAGACCCGATGCATCTAGTTTTAAGGCCCATGACTTGTGCCTGGTCCCAGACGTGGTTATTCCTCCGAAGTTCAAAATGCCTGTCTTTGAAATATACAAGGGTGTTAGCTATCCAAGGAACCATTTGACGATGTTCTGTCGAAAGATGACCACTCATATCAATAATGATCTGCTGATGATTTACTGTTTTCAAGAAAGTTTATATGGGGGATCCTTGATGTGGTATATGAAACTGAAAAGGGACCATATTCAGTCTTGGGAAGACCTAGCTGATGCTTTTGTAAAACAATATGACTACAATTTGGACATGGCTCCAGATAGTGATGAATTGATGAGTATGAGTCAGAAGGACAGCGAATCCTTCAGAGAGTATGCACAAAGGTGGAAAGAATTAGCAGCTCAAGTTCATCCACCACTCTTAGAGAAGGAATTGTCCAAAATGTTTCTAAGAACACTGTCAGACTCTTATTATGTCAGAATGGTAGGCGTTGTGCCTCTAGAGTTCTCCAAAATTGTAGAAGTCGGAATAAACCTCGAGAATGCATTTAAATGTGGAAGGATCCGAGATGTTCCAGATGACCATGCAAGTGAAGAGAAATCTGTGTGTGATTCCCAAGTGGAAGAAAATGTCGAAGTTGATGCAATTCAAGATTCTCCTCAGTTCCAGAAGCAACAGAGACCTCTGAATAATTCAGAAAGAGAGACTCATCAGTTTGATTCAATTCCAATACTTACAGTCAATTGTGGTCTTATTTTGCCCAAAACTCGGTGATGACACCCAAAAGAACTAGAGCCATGAAGTCCCACCCTCCTTGGTACAACCCAAATACCAGTTGTGAATTTCATGATGGAGTAATGGGGCATCCAATTGAGGAGTGCAAAGTTTTCCAGGAAAAGGTTCAAGAGATGATCGACGATGGTGTGTTGACCTTTAAGGGAGGAAGCCCATTTATGAATGGAACGCCTTTATGCTAATGCTAGTAGAGTGACCCGCAGTGGTTGTATGTTTGCTCCTGTGTCTCCCAAGAAAGTTGATAATGTTCTTTCAAGCTCAAGCTGACACAGTTTCCTCGGATCTTTAGTTCATTTACTGCATTTTCATTTGTAATCTTTTATGATTGTTATTGCTTTGTTTGCATGTAGAAGTTTGTTTGTTTTGAATATTAATCTTAATGCAATGAGTATGTTTATCTTGAAGTGATCCATTCGCATTCGCTCATAAATTGTTTTCCTGCATTTGCAATACCAACTTCTTGTTTAAACTCTTGGAGGGAGGATGATGAAGTGAAAACGCAAAATTTTTGGTTGTGTGCTTTTGAATAAGACCCTGCTTATGATGTACAGACATTGTTTCAAATTCCCAAACACCGGAGATATAAGGAAGATAATCCCTCGTTAACCCCTTTGAGCCGTGAAGTAGGAGTTTCTTTTCTAATTGAAAAAACCCTCACATTTAACCTTGGGGCAGGGTAGTCTTCAGTTAATTTGACCAAGTGTCCAAATTTTAAAAGGAGTGTGCGTCTAAGGAAACCACAATGGTTATCCCCCATTCCAAAGGGAAGAGGCAGTCACAATCTTTTCAAACAAGTCAAACAAGCCAATGTCACATAATTTGTTCAAAAAAAAAGGGGAAAGAAAGAAAAAGCCCGCTAAGTCGAAAAATTGAAAACAAGTGACTTAGGCAAAAATTGGGGCATCCCGCTGGACATCAAAAAAATTCAAAAGAATCAGTCCAGGCAAAAGTTAGGGAAAAAATAAAAAGAATGAAAATGTGAAAAGCAAGAATAAAAGAAAAATTGTCATCAAAAGAACAAATCTTTGTGTGACTACCAAGTCGAAGGACAAAAAGGGTGATTGTTATCCCCGAATAACCTCATTGGTTCTTAAACCATCAGTTTCAGTAATCCTTTTAAGGATGAACATTTGTGTCAAATTAGCTAAATGTAGGACTGAAGAATATCACGGAGATTGGGTGGGTACAGATAAATTTTGAGCCTAAAAATCCTTTTTTCTGAAAACCATGAACCAGGCCAAGTTATAACCCTCTAAAGACCTAATTAAAGTAGGGTTTATTTTGAGAGCATACTCCAAACGAGATAGCGTTCCTGAATCCCATGAGTTGCGCTAAAAGATCTTTGTTGGTATTGCATGTACATTCAAAAATAAATGTTGTATCTAAACTTTTGATTCATTCACAAGGTTTTGCGACGTCTTTTCAGTAAAAACTTCAAGATTAACATGTCTGTTGCATTAGAATTATCATTCTTCAGAATTAACATTTTCTGCTTGCATACATTTGTTTGACATCATAGAAGCTTACATTTGAGCATAAGTGATGAGCTTAATATTGTGAGGCCTGAAACTCTGATGAGTAATTGGCAAATCATTTCAAGAATGATCCTATCCAGGGGCATGTTGCTTGAAGGCTTTGTTGAGTATGAGCAAACTTGTTTTCCCAGTTGATGCTTTCGCATGGGGCAAAGCTGGAAGACTCTATTGATTGAAGAGTATGCCAAGTTCAGTAATCTGGGGCAGTTACGTCGAGATTCGACGAATCTCTCCAAAAGTTTGAAAACACTGGGGCAGATTATCTCAAGTCATTATGGTACAAAGTTTCCTTTTGGTGTAAAATCCTTTGTAGACCCTGCAGTCTGGGGCAAAAGTTAAATGGTGAATTCAACGCACATAAGCAGATTTGTTCTTGTGGATGTAATCAAGTTGTTAATCAGATGATGGATTCCCTCAAGATTGTTGTGAGGTGTTGGACTCTTGAAATCCATTATTCCCCAATTGAGCGCCAGTTTGGGTATTTCCCGCCCAAGTACTATTTTGGGTATTCCTCCGGCTAAGTCCTGATTCAGAATTCCCCAGCTGAGTATGATTCTATTCTCCAGCTAAGTTACGATTAAGTATTTGGGGAGCTTTGGGGTGATGTTTCCCCTTGATGTGGAATCCTCGCACAGAGTTTTACCTCTTGTTGTGATTGCTTTGATCACTCCCAAGCAAAGAGTAATGTTGACTTCTTATTCCCCCAATTGGTTGATATCCCCTTTAGGGTTTGCTTTGTGTGTACTCCTTGACAGGATCTCTTTCGGTATCTCTATCTTGTTGAGATTAGCCGAGTATTCAGCTGAGCTGTGGTGTTTATTCATCCTTTGTTCATCCGTGTGTCTGTTTTGTCAGCATATTCATACTCATACGCATTGCATGTGCATTCATTTGTTGTGCATAGCATATTTGTTGTTGCATTGTGCATTTTGCATCTGTGTTGGTGCTTCTCGGCTCTCTGGTGTGGTTTCCTCCGCAGAGTGTGTGTGTGTCCTCTCTCCAATAGAGTGTCGACCCTATGCAGAAAATGTTTATCCTTTTTAATTCCTCGTGGAAAGTTTTGCTTCAGTTCTCCTTTCCAGTTCATTATCTGGATGGGACCAATCCCCAGTTGAGTTATTTCCTCCTTGGGATGAGTCTTATTTGACCGTTTCTCTCCAGTTTGTTCCTAGATTGAACTTTGGTCTCCGGCGGTGACTATCTTTGAAGCTTTCTAGGTTATGTAACCTAGATGATTGGGAGTGCATTTATTTTGCACCTTTGAGGATTTTGTATTACTCAGCAGGTGATCTGTTTGTGATTACCATCAGAAGATGAAGATTTTGTTTCCTCCAGCAGGGTTGCGACAACACTCTTTTGGAATTTATTACGTGACAACAAGCAGTATCCTCTTTATTTGAGAAACTTGTGTGTCTCCAGTTATCAGACATTATCTTTTCCATCAAATGGTATCTCTCAGGTTGCGACTGTCAGAGAAGTTTGTTGTGAATTTCCAACAGATGATTGTCTCTTTATTTGAGGAGTCTGTTGCGTGATCTAACTTGCCCATATCTCCTGTGAAGATCCCTGGTAGAGTTATTGATTCCTAGTTCTTGGCAAGTCTCGGCAGAAGATTTCTAGTTGACCTCGGCAGAAGGTATTTTCCTTTCAAGAATCTCGGCAGTAGATTTCTTGGATATTTTCAAAAGATTTCCAGCAAACCTCAGCAGAAGGTGGCTTTATTTCAAATTTCTTTGGTTGATCTCAACAGTAGATTCTCCAGTGAGTAAAAAAATAGAATTTTTAACAAGCCTCGACAGAAGGTATTGTCTTTCCAAGAATCTCGGCAATAGATTTCTCGGATAATTTCAAAAAAAAAAGATTACAGCAACCTCGGCGGAAGGTATTTTCTTTTTAGGATCTCGACAGTAGAATCCTTAAAAGATCTTTCAGCAGAGCCTCGGCAGCAGGCATGTTCTCGATTAATTCTCGGCAGTAAGAATTACATATAAAATCTCGGCAGAAGGTGTTTCATTTGAAGGTTCTCTGGTTGATCTTGGCAATAGATTCCCCAGTAAATTTTTGATGGTTGACACTTTTCCCCCAAAAAAAATCTTGGTAGAAAGTGTTCCCAAATGAAGTCCTAAGTCTCGACAGTAGACTCCTACAGTTGATATCTTTTGAAATCCCCGCAGTGGACATCGTCAGCAGGTTCTCCAAGTGGAATTTGTTAAAAGATCTCATTAGAATCTCTCCAGTTGAGTTTATTACCCTCGTTGTAGTTAATATATCTCGTGTTCTCTTTGGTTCGCCTATCATATGCCTGGTAGTAGGTGATATCTACTCTGATGAATGGTAAGTCTCTTTGGCTAGATGGGACAGTTCGTTGTTGAGATTTTGTCACTCCAATGAATGGTAAGTCTCTTCGGTCAAACGGGACAGTTCGTTGTTGATATTTTGTTACTCCGATGAATGGTAAGTCTCTTCGGTTTGACGGGACAGTTCGTTGTTGAGATTTTATGACTCCGATGAATGGTAAGTCTCTTCGGTTTGATGGGACAGTTCGTTGTTGAGATTTTGTGACTCTGATGAATGGTAAGTCTCTTCGGTTTGATGGGACAGTTCGTTGTTGAGATTTGTTACTCCGATGAATGGTAAGTCTCTTCGGTTTGATGAGACAGTTCGTTGTTGAGGTTTTCTACTCTGATGGATGGTTAGTCTCTTCGGTATGCTAGAGACTGTTCATTGTTGAGGTCTTGTTTTTCCCAGTGGAGCCTTGCTGTGCTAAGTCTTCCCTATTGGGTTTTATCCTTGTTGTGATGTGGCTTATTTCCACATACACTTATCCCCAGTTTGTCTCCTCCCTTTGTTGGGATGTGTTTTCCCCTGCAGAGTCTTTTCTCTTTTCTTTTTCTCCCCAGCTTTTGTTTATCTCCTGTGGCATTTTCTCCCCACAGTGGTCTTGTGTTTGCATATTATTTGCATGATCATATCATCTTGTGGTCTCTTAGGGCCAAAAATTGGGTTGTTGTTATATTTAAGTCTCTTCTATCTCGTCAAGACAAAGATGCCCATCTTCGTATCTCCGGATAGAAGAAACTTAAATAGGGGCAGCTGTAATACCCTAATTTTTACCCCTAAGATCCCACATGTCATTTGCATTTTTGCATACCACAAACAAGATATCACATTGGTTCCCTCTTCTATAGGATTGTGCCTTGCAGGGATCTTTGGGTTTGTGTGTGTTTGTTAGTTGTTTTATTGTTTAATTGTTTATGTTTACTAACCATTAATCAAAATCCAAAATATATTTTGTTTTCTTTCACTAACATTTTCAGGGGAAGAACAGGTTAAAAAATACCAAAACAACAGTCCTTCAGCTCGATTGAATTTCATATGATAAAGTCAAAGTTGATCTGCAAACAATTCAAAAATTCATCTGATCCAGAGTTTCCAAGATTTAATTGATTATTATTCAAGGGACTCCAAGGTTCATGTGTTTATTTCCATGCCTTCTTTGACAAGCAAGAAAAATCGAGCTGGAATCAAGACAACACATCTAAAAGCCAAAATTTCCAAATTTTCACTGTGTTAACCGGTTAACACATTTGGTTAATTGGTTAACGCGTGCGAATTTTGAAAAAAAATGCCAGCAAATTCAAATTTTCAGCAATTGGCACCAATTTTCATCATTTTTGAATATTCCATCTCAGTTCTAATTCCCTACATCATCAATATTAATATCTACCATATACCTCCACTAATCACCACTATTTTAATTTCCCTCCAAATTTTGAATTCCAATCCTAATTTTGATCTTCCAAACCTAATTCCAAACCACCAAATTCCCAAGCCTAAACTCTATAAATAGAGGCTTTATTTCATTCATTTCACAAGCTTTTAATAGCCAAAAAATCCCTTGCAATTTCTCTCCCCAACTACCAAAATTCACCAAAAGCTCAATTTCTTCTTTCATAAGTAAGTAAGAATACACATTGATTCTTACTAATTTAGAGCTAAACCTTCATCCATTCTTGTTTTTGTTCATCAATCACAGTAGATCAAGGTTTTGGAGTGTAGATCTTGCTGCAATTTGGAAGGATTTTCTGATTTGGAGTGGTAATTCACTTTCCACCATTGTTAAAGCTTCATATTCATCATTCAAGATATAGATCCTTGGTGTTGCTTGTTGTTGATCCTTTGGATCGTATTATGTTGTTTGATTGCAGGTTTCTCTGTCTATTTTTACTTTAAAATTTGTGCAAATTCAATTCATGATCATAAGGTGCTTGAAAAATGTTTTGAAAGAAGATCATGTTGAATTTTGCACATTTTATTTGCTTCTGGTGCAGTGTTAACCGATTAACCAGATTCAGTGTAAAATGGTTAACCGGTTAACACCCTGTTTTGCGCAGAAATTCAAAATCTGCACTGGTTAACCGATTAGTGTTAACCGATTAACCAGTGTCCAGAATGCTATTTTGGCTCTGTTTTTGGTCTGTTTTGGTTCTTTTGCCTTTTTCTTCCCTCTTCTTTTGTTCTTAGCCTTATATCACATAATTGTGTGGTTTAATTTGGCTTTCTCTTCATCTATTTCTCTTTTCTTTTTATCGATGAAAGTCTAAAAGATCTAGGAATTCCGTTGTTGAATTTCGATCAAGACTAGATCGCTACCACTTTTCTTTTCGTGCGGTATCGCTTTCGGATGACGATCTATATATCGTTCATCTAGCATACATTAGCACAAAGAGCTATTGACCGGTCTCATTGTAGGGTAATTACTCCGTAAATTACTCGGCGATTGCTTAACATAGCGCAATATTTGTCCCGTATCGGAAAACTATCAAGAATGGTTGATTATTTGTCTTATGGTTCAAAACTCATGAAACTTGTTGTTATGAGGCTTTGATCTTATCAATCCTCTAATGAGTTTCATCAACCTTGACCTAATTGCATTGTTATTGATCACTAACAATTAATCAATAACTTACTAACAATATTATTGTTTTAATTTTGTTTATGTTTCCTTCTCGCTCCCTATCTCTTTTATTTTTATGCTTCATTTCATATCATGTTTATGCTTCCGCAATTTTTCCTTTGTCCGTTGGGCACATGTTTATGCTTATGCCTTTTTTTTCACTTTGTCCATTTGGACTCAAAAACATTAAAAAAGGCTTAAACCATAAAAAACTTAATTCTCTTCATCTTGGACTATTGGTTACTATCCTATGCTTTGGAGTGATCTCTTTATGGACCTCTTTTGAAGTGATATTGGACTTATGGACCTAGAATTAGGACTTCCTATCCCTTTGCTTGGAGTATTGATTGAAGACTTGCCTTTATTGGCCAATTTGCTTAAGGATGGAATTCCTTTAATATTGCTTTGAAGTGGCTCCATTTTGGTTAGATCCTTCTTTTCCCTAGCTTTTATTTTATGCACTAGGATAGTCACTTCTTCTCCTCCCCATTCTTAAATTTTCAAAATCCTCTCCCTTTATCAAAGCCTTCTTGTTTTCAACTTAAAACCGCTTTCATAATAAAACCTTGACTTTTGTCAAGTGACTTTTAAAATTTTCTTTTCTTTAATAAATGTCAATCTATCTTAACCATACTTTGACTGTTTCATGAAAACATAAAAAATATGCAACTCACTCAAATCTTTTGTGCTTTTATGCACCTTTTTTTTTCTTTTAAAACTCTTTTTCATAAGTTTAGACATGATTCATTTCTTTAAGCGAAATTATTCGCTTAGAAATGACGACTTGTCTTTACACTTAAAAATCAATCGAAACCAACAAATTTTTGTTCTTTGTACCACGAACTACGGGGTTTTGATCCTACATTGCACATCGTGGGTACGTAGGCATGAGGCGATAAGTCTCTCCAAACACAAAAATCTTAAAAAAATAATTCTCCTCTCATCTCCTCAATCTCTTTACAAGCAAACCATTTTCAAACCAAATAGCGGTAGATATTTCAAAGGGCTCCTATAGAGTACTATAGACGTTTTGGGTGCTAACACCTTCCCATTGCGTAACCAACCCCCTTACCCATTCTCTGTTTGTTCTTGTTTTTTAGAACTCTTTAGGTTTTGTTCGCTCTTTTTCCTTTCCCTTTGTGGATAAAATAAAAGTGCGGTGGCGACTCTTGCTTATTTTTTAGTTAAGTTAATCAATAACTTACACTCACAAATTTCCCCGCTACACCAGCATATACGAGTTATGTGCCAGCACATACGAGTTATGTGCTAGCATATGTAGGTCATTTTTAAAGCCTGTAGCTTCAGTTTGATGTGCTGCATGTATAAGTTGACACATGCATCGAATGTGTCGACACATAACTTACTTAGGTCGGCACATGCATTAAAAATCTTGAAATTTTTGCATTTTTTAAACCTCTTGCATTTCTTTTTGCCTCTAACCTTCATCTTTCATGTTTATTGTATATGTTATTTGGCATGATTTGTGGCAACTATGTTATATTGTTGCTTAAATTGATTTTATTTATGTATAGCCATTTTCAATAGTTACATCATTCTATGTGAATGTTGTTTTATTGATAATTTTATTTATGAAAACGCATCTTTATGTTATAGTAGTATATGTCTGATATAAAATACTTTTCATGGATTGCTTTGTCTCTTTGTGATGTTGTCAAATGGGTAAAATCATTTGCAGGATGAAGTTAGGATGCATACATTTGGGGGGAGCCTTCATGAAGACACTAAACACGTCGTCTAAAGTGTTGCCATCATCAAAAGGGGGAGTATGTGAATGCAACTTTCTATTAGATGTATTTTGTATGATATCAAAGCTAGGATACTTTAGCGTTTATATATATTGGACGATATCCTATGAGTATTAATGGGCATCTTAGTATTAAGAAGCATAAAAATATTTTAGAAATTATTTAGAAAATGTTTCATGCATTAAAAGTAGGTTTTTATGTGAAAAACAAGTTTATGCGTTGACACATACGAGTTATGCGTCGACACATATGGATGATTTTTAAAACCTGTAGTATATGCTTCGACACATATGAGTTATGTGCCAGTACATACGAGTTATGCGTCAGCAATACCAGTTATGTGTCAGCACATGCATATTGTTTTTAAAGCCTGTAGTCTATGCATCAACAAGTACGAGTTATGTGCCAACACATACGAGTTATATGCCAACACATACGAGTTATGCACCAGCACACACAAGTTATGTGCCAGCACATGTAGATCATTTTTAAAGCTTGTAGCTTTTGTTTGATGTGATGCATGTATGAGTCAATGCATGCATCAAATGTGTCAACACATGACTTACATAGGTCGGCACATGCATTAAAAATCTTGAAAATTTTGCATTTTTTCTAAACCTCTTGCATTCCTTTTTGCCTCCAACTTGCACACATATAAATATCTCATATGTGCATCATTTCAAGTGGTCAAAAACCAAACATGAAACCAGATATATATATACAAAGAGTTCTTTTCATCTTCAAACTATTGTCTACTCATACACAAACACAAATTACACATAATCATTTTTTATTTGGGTGCCATCTAGAATCAAGTTGATAACGTCCAATTTAGGTTGTTGAATTGTAAAGTGGGTTGAGAATCTTTGGGTGTTTCAAATAAGAAAATCAAGTTGGGGTTTTCCTTCAAGAACAACTGAGGATTTGAAGGTTTTGGACAAGATTATGTTAATTGGATTCTATCAAGTGAAAGCTTTAAATAATGAGGTTTCTTGCAAAGGAGTAGCATGAGACGGTGGATCAAATTGGTAAATCTTGGGTGACAACAATTTGCAATTTGGACTCGATCGAGTGAAAGCTTTGAAGAACCGGGTTTCTTACAAAGGAGTAGTGTGAGATGGTGAATCAAATTGGTATTGTTGGGTGACTTGATCAAGCTCAAATCAAGGGAAGAGAAAGTGTTAGAATCAACATCAAACACAGTGTTTGTGAGGTTATATTGCTATATTTCTCTTGTAAAACTACATTTGCAAAGTAATATTGATTATCTCAATTCAAGTTCGAATTGAGGGAAGACATACCCATAGTGAGACCGATTAGGGAACTGCCTAAACAAATCCTTGTGTACTCTCTCTCTCTCTTTCTCTCTCTCTCTCTCTCTATATATATATATATATATATATATATATATATATATATATATATATCTTTTACTTTTCATTTGCAAATTGTTGAATTCATTGATTGTGCGATCAATATGTTTGGTTAGACTTTTTTATAACCTTTTGAAAAAGGTTTTGTTGAGTTGATCACAATTTATTATATTGTGGTTGGATTTTCAAATCAACAAAACCACACAAAATTCTAAACAAAATTGATTGCACACAAGGTGTTTGATAATTTTCCTCAATTACATTTTTTTGTATTTTGTCATTGGAAATAAAATTTACTTTTTGTGTAGAATTGAAGTGATTGTTGTTAAAAGCATATTGATTGATTTGTTTATCATTATCATCAATTGGTTTTCATATACGCATATCTGAGCTTTTTGATAGCGGTTTGGTTTAAACGATTCGATCATGGTCAATTCTGCTAGCCATTAAAATTTTCAAAATAGTTTTTATGAAGTTTTTTTAACTTGGGATCTATTCACCCCCTCTAGATAAGTCACTTTTGTGTAACAATCACGGCGAAGGCAGCCCGGGAGGACGATCAACATACGAGTTTTTTGTTGATGACTTTGGCCTTTAGTTGCTTTTGTTGTATTTTTTCCATGCTGAGAATTTTTGTAAACGCTAAGACAACGATGCCCCTTGGGATCCTTTTATGTTAACTATCTTATTGGCATTTTCTTGTTTATATAGTTGCTTCTACGTGATTATTTTAGGCCTTATTTGGGCTATCTATTAATGGTATCCCCCTAAGGCGAAGTGAATCCCTATCGCATTGGTTATCAGGGGGAAACCAAGATCCATTTTTGGGAATCCAATGCTTAATCATCTTTAAGGATGGCATAGATATTTCTTGGGGGTCCGGCGCGAAGTTGCCTTTTAGGGCTAGGATCTTATCTGAATATCCAGCATTTTGATTGCCTTTAAGAGTGACAAAGATCCCTCGTTAGGTTTGTTGTACAAACTATTGATATGTACAAGTATACACAGTCAAGTGGTAGCAAGTGATTTAAAATTTAGAGTATGAATCCCCCAAATATTTTAATAACTTAAATGATTCTCATAATAAAATCTTGTGAATAGCCATGAGCAAAAAGGTAACAATAATAATGGGTTATCACAAATTCGGGTTGAAAAACAACAAGTGATTAGTAAAAATATAAATTAATAATGATAGGCATGTTAGATAATGATATATTTAATGAAGTTCATATCTTGTGTGTTAGATAGGATATGTCGTGACAGATGAGGCAGAAAGTGATCTAGTGGTGTAGGTCTACAACAACAAAGCATAAGAGAGCCTACATAACTTGGGATGAAAATGATGATAAGGAAGAAGCAAACATTTTCCTCACAACAAATAATCAAGACGATGAGGTAATATCCCACTTTTCTTATCAAGATTTATTTGGCATTTGTAAGAAGCTAACAAAAGAAACAAGTAAATTAGAACAAATCATCTCTACCTCCAAAGACATTATCGGTTCCCTTGAATTGAAGAATAAAAACATGGTGGAAGAAATAAAATATCTTATAGAAAGACAATATGATCTAATTCAAAACTCTTCCCGTCTCATAAAGTCTTAGACGGATCTATCAAGTGTGATCAATGTAACATTTTGAAAAATAAAATTGAACACATTCAAAACACACTTGATAAATTTACTAAAGGGAGAGACAACTTGAATCTTTTGTTAGGTAACCAAAGGGTGTCCTACAATAAGGCTAGTCTTATTGGAACAAAATTGGTTTGTCCCGTGTCCCTTGGATTTTGATGATAACAAAGTATTTAAGGAACAATAGGGTATACTAATGTTTGTTCAAGTGTGCGGGATCATAAACTAAAATTCATAATAAATCCAAGTACTGGTTCTGACTTTGAACATCCAGATGGAAGCGTGGAAATCCTATTATGATGTATAAAAAGCTGAAGAATTAAATCTGAAGAAGTCATCTTCCAAAGAAGTCAACATTAAAAGATTAGACTTTGAAGGAGTCAGCCTCTGAAGAGCAAACTTTGGAAAAGTCTGCTTCTGGTGATCAGAACCTGAGCTAGTCAAAGCACAAGGACCAAGGTGACACTAAAGGGTCACTGTTCATCTATGAACATACTTTATCACGTGATAACCTAAAGCTCTAGAATCTTCATAGAGTCTGTTGGAATACAACTACTAATTCCTTTTGTAGTAAAGATTTTTCAAACTAGGTTTCACCTAACCTTACAGTTTGGTGAAACATCCCAACATCTCCCAACGTCTCTTTTGAAGCTTCTCAAAGGACTCAACGGTTTCATCCTCAACGACTCTTTTCCTCGTTATTTAAGGAACTAAAAGGCTTGAATAAAAACACAGCACAACATAAGAATACACAATACATGGAATACACGCATAAATGTTGAACAAAGATTGAGAATCAAGGATAAGACACCCTGTTAAAAGTTTTAGCACAAGCTAAACTTAGGATTTCTTATCCTTGTATATCTTATAAATCCTTGAGTCTTAAATGAGTCCTATTGTGTTGCATTATTTATACACCTCTGATTGTATATCAAGTGTAGTTACCCAACAATCATTTATCTACTAGGTTGATTGTTATAAGTCTCTTACTAAGTGTTTGAGCAAGGAAGTCTTTAGCTTGTGTGCTAGAGCATGTAAGTTTTTAGGAAGTCTTGAGCTTGCGTGCTTAAGCAAAGAATTCTTTAGCTTATGTGCTAGAGCTAGCAAGTGTTGAGCTTGTGTGCTTGAGCAAGGAAGTCTTGAGCTTGTGTGCTTGAGCGAAGAAGTCTCATACTTGTGTGTGTGAGCAAGGAAGACTTAGACTTATGTGTTTGAAAAGAAGTCTTATAATTGTGTGTGTAAGAAAAAAAGTCTCTTGCTTATCTGCTTGAGCAAATTGTAATATTGTGTGATTGTAGTGAAAATCTCTTCTAAGTACAAGAGGAGTGGACTACTCTCGATTTGTGAGAGGAACCAAGATATCTCTGTGTGTTATTCTTCTTTTTTGCATTTCATATTCGTTTCCTATCTCTAACTAACTTAAACTCTATAACATTGAGTTTAAAATCTGACTTAAGAGTTTTAAAAGAAATAAATAACCAACGCAATTCAACACCCCCCCCCCCCCCCCCCCGGCCTTCATGTGTTTTTCTCACCTTCAGTAGGGATCAGAGCACGATTCGTGCGTAACACTTAGCAGTGGTACCTAAAAGATCATGAGAAAAACATATTAAAACATATATGGTGTTTTTGAAACAGATAATGCTATAAACTATGATTATAGAAATCCATAAAAGAACAACTATATAGTTAGACCTCCAACTTTTATTGGATACTCTACTAAGTTTGAATGGTGGAAGAACAATATGTAGACTCGTATCATAGACCTTGACGATGAGTTACAGGATATTCTAGAAGATGGCATTGATATTTCAGTCAATGGAGTTGGAACAGTATTTGGTAGAAAAGCTCTCACACCAGCTCAAAAAAAGGTTTATAGAAAACATCATAGAGTTAGAGGCATATTGGTTTATGCTCTAGCTCATTCAGAGTACATCAAAATCATTGACAAATCTATTGCTAAGACCATTTTTAGTTCCCTATGTGCTACTTATGGAGGGAATCAACGAGTTCAGGAAGTTAAGGTAAAACTTCTGGTTCATCATTGAAACCAAGAATGAAGGAGGATGAAGACATCGAAACCATGTTCTCCAGGTTTCAAGTTATTGTATTTGGAATTCAGATTCTGAACAAGAGCTATAGTACTACTAACCAGGTAAAGAAGATTCTTAAGAGTCTTCCTGGTAGATACAAACCTAAAGTGATAGCTATACAGGAGGCTAAAAACTTAAACACATTAAGTCTTGAAAGTATCATCAGTAATCTTTAGGGCCATGAGATGGAGCTCAATGGAGATGAACTTTTCATAAAGTCAAACCCTCTTGCTTTGAAATTTATTACTAGAACTACAAAGGCTCCTTAAGTATGGAAGTGTGAAGAAACTTCTCAGATGATGAGGAAACAACCTTCATCATTAGAAGATTTCAGCATCTGACTAAGAAAAATAAAAGATTCTCTAGAAAAACCAGTGGCTTCAGAGGGTCTGGCTCTAGAGAAAAGAAGGATGATCATAAAGGATGCTTTAACTGCAAGAAGCTTGGTCACTTCATTGCTGAGTGTCATACCCCAAATTTTGACCATCCGATTGTCAAAGCCCGATTGTGTTTTCACTTCGTGTCATCTGCATATCATATCATCTTTTTCTGTCATGCATATTGTTTGAATTTTCAGTCGAAATATATATGTTGAAGTTTTTGTCTTTTTTGGTTAGTTATGCGAAAAATCAATGAACGGACGTGTTTTTCAATTAAATTTACAAATGTTCATTGTTCATCTATCTTTCGCACGATTTAATCGATTTCTCATTTTTTATTTTATTTTTACATATATAAAATAAAAATGAAAATAAAAATAAATAAAAATAATAATAATATAATAATATATATATATTATTTCCGTATTATATATATATATATATATATATATATATATATATAGTCTTTTTATTTTTTATATATTTTTTATAGATTTTTCATATTTTTTATATGTATATATATATTATATATATATATATATATATATATATATATATATATATATATATATATATATATATATATTTATATTATTTTTAAAATTCATATATTTTGTTTTATATATATATATATTTTGTTTTTTTATGAATTTTTGTTTTTTATATATTTTGTTCTAAAAAAACTTTTGTTTTTAATACAATTTTGTTTTTATATTATTCTAGTATATAGATATTTAAATTAGCTTAAAAATTAAGCTAGCTTAAAAATTAAGCTAGCTTAAAAAATTAAGTTAGCTTAAAAATTAAGCTAGCTTAAACTAAGTTAGCTTAATTTTTAAGCTTGTTATCTTGTTCTCCAAGAAAATTGTTCCTATAAATACCACATCAAATTCACTTTCAAAATCACACCAAAACAATCTCTTACATTGTTTTCTCAACTCTCTCCCACATATATTTCTCTCTTTCATTATTTAATTTTTCTTATTTCTAGTTTTATTTAGAAATGTAAAAATATTGTTTAGTTATTAATTAATTTAGATATTTTTATTTAATTTTGATTAATTAAATTATTAATTAATCTTATTAAATATTAATATTTAAATTAATTGATAATTCTTCTTGTGGCCCATTTTTTCTTTTTAATACAACTTTATTTTTTTTAGTTTAGTTAATCTTGATTAAATATTCTAAAAAATGTTAATAATTTCTAAGTTATTAAATTTGATTTAATTAATTTGTAATTAATCATTTAAATTGTTTTATTCAATTATTTGGTAATTTATTTTTAGGATTATTTTCAAGTAAAACTTTTGTATATAATTAATTAAATGTTCAAATTCGATTCTAACCACTTGATAAGACTTAGGGAATTTCTCTATGATCTCTGGTTTTCTCTGCTTTGTCTTTTACCAGACGCAGGAGTTCTTATATGATACTTTGAGGATCCTTATCTCGCTTCTGGAAGCTTGAGAAGAGGCATTGGACCTTGCTCCAATAGGTAAGTTTTCGAACTCATTATCCATGTTTTATTCACACGATGTTTTTCCGTGTATATTCAATTGCCATGATATCACGATGTTTTGCCGTGTATATTTTATCACATGATGTTTTTTCCATGTATTCAGTTTCACACACGATGTTTTGCCGTGTATATGCTTTTAATCTCTGGATGTTTTTCCGTGTATATTATATCTATTAGGTACCACGATGCTCTGCCGTGAATGTCTGTATCTCTGTTTATTTATTACGTGATGTTTTGCCACGTATACCTATTATTAATCAACACGATGTTCTTCCGTGTATGTTTTATTTCACATGACGTTCTTCCATGTATAATTGACTCTAATTTTATGGGCCCCTTGAGAGAGTGTAAGTCCCATCCCTTTTGTAAATAAACCTTTTTTGGGCCTCATTCCTTGTATAAGTCCCTGTACAAACTCAAAACCACAGTGCAATCACTGATAAAAACTTGGGCCTCTCCTTGAACTGTAAGCCCCAACCTCTTTTCAAAATACTTTCTCCTTTGATTTTGAAATATACTGTTGTTTTCAATCTTTCTTTGTTGAACAACTAACCAAACAACATGGAAGCTCTACAACCGAGTAAGTGTTTATATGCTTTCTTTACCCGCTTTCATATACATATCTGTATTGTGGGGCTGCTTCACTGTAAGTCTTCTTTCATACCCTTTTAAATACTTGTCATATATCAACTGTATATATACTAGTATAGTTATTTAGAGTTTTCCCCGGCAACTACGTCTAGAACTAGGTAAAGCCTTGTTGATCACTCCTGCTAACAAGTAAAACTAGATCCCCATAGGATTACCAAATACAGTCTTCCCTCCTCTTGGGGTTAAACAATATGGAACAAAGAGAAAGGCAGTATTCTCGGTGAACCTTTTCTCAGACTGTCACCCTTAAAAATTGTCAAAGAAACTCTACTCCCCAGAGATGATCTTTTCTCCGTGAATGGCATCTCTTGAGTTTCTTCCAAATTCTCGAACTTTCCTGGCTTGATCTATTCTCTGTGAATAACATGTCTTGAACTTCTCGTGGTTTGGGGACCCACAGGCTTCATAAAAGCATCCCCGCCTCCTCTTGGGCTTTGTACAAGGACCCTTCGGCTTCTTAGAAGTGTCTCACAGCCTCCTCTTAGGCATCGTATAATGATTCTTCCTCAGGTAAGATAGCCTCCTCTTGGGCTTCGTACAAATTGTCCCTTCGGCTTCTTAAAAGTTTTTTCTCGCCTTCTCTTGGGCTTTGTACAAATTGTCCCGACGACATCTTAAAGGTATAGGAACAAAAATTAGTCATCTTACTAAAGCAGTCTTTCAATTGAGTCTAGATCTTGATCTCGAAAGCGTACTTTTTCTTAGGCATAGTACAAAAGATAAAACTCCAGACTCGGACAGTCTAAATACCCTTGAGTCTCAAAGACATTCTCAAACACCTTTAGCCTCCGTCTCGGGCCTCGTACGAGATACATACAAAAACACTCTCTTGTTAAGTCAAACCCTTTTAGCCTCCATCTTGGGCTTTAAACAAGATACAAATCACCTTTAGCTTCACATCTTGGGCTTTGAACAAGATACAAACATACCCTTTAGCTTCATGTCTTGGGCTTTGAACAAGACACCAAAGCAACCCGTTCCTCTTTTTTAACATCCGACGCTTTCCCAGATATTCCTTTTCTTTACATCCGACGCTTTTCCGGATATTCCTTTTATCCTCATCCGATGTTTTTCCAGGATATTCATATCTCAATCTTTAATCTCTTCACTCTTTCAACCAATTCCCACAAACATCCTTTTAGCCTCCGTCTTGGGCTTTGAACAAGACACCCAAATATCTCTTTTATAGGAGGAACTACGATTGCTCTGATTTCCCTGTTTTCTTTAACGGGAATACGTAGGCATAAGATTGTGAAATCTTAGTGAGCACACTAAACAAAAACCTTAGGTTCAATACCTTACCAAAAACATCAAAAAAATCGAAAACAACAAAAATACCATTTCAATATCTCTCAACCTTCCCAAAGGAGAAACTTTCCCTTTTACAGACAAACACCATCAAGTAGAAAACAGTAGAACAGTAGAAAATTGCTAACAGCCCATGGATAACCATGTATAGGATGGGTAGTTGACAACTCCCCATTGTATAACCTGACCCCGAACTCCCCAATCTCTTAGCATTTGTTAAAGAAAACATTTGCGTGCAAGGTTAGTTTGAGATAGCTTCCCTTTCCTTTCCAGCTTCATAGGATAAATAAGAAATCAGAAAGTAGCACCCAATCCCATCCGCAGGCGGATGTGGGCGGTCACGAAAACCGCGCTACACTGAGTGTCCTAAAATACAAAAGGACAAGGCAAAGAAGGGAAGCTTTCAAAAGGATAGCTTCAATAACAGATTAAAGAAAATTTTCATGGCAACATTGGATGAACTTGACAATGAAGAAGACTTTAGAAAGGATGGAGAGCAATCCAACATTTCATTTATGGCTCTTACATCTTCAGAATCAAAATCTGACTCAAATTCTAACTCAAAGTCTGAGGAAGAGGATGAGGTATTTTCTAAACTGACTCGTTCTAATTTAATTACTTTTGTTCAAGAGCTTATGGGAAGATGTCAAGAGAAAGCCAGACACATGAAAATACTGAAAAATAAATATGATCTTTTAAAATATGAGCTAAAATTTGTTCAAAACAAAAATCAAGCTCTAGAGAAAGAACATATTTCTCTAGTAAAGGAAGTGTCTAACAAACCTCTTGATGAGCATGAAATAACTCTTCAAGACTTTTTCATAAATGGATTCAATAGAACTAAACTTGCTTCCATAACCTATGGAGTAAGTATAAGCAAGGGGAAAGGTCTGAGTTTCTTGCGAAAAAACTTTTAATCCAAGGATTGAGATCTTGGGTAAATCTACATACCCTTCCTATTCAAGCTCTACTCAAAAAGGTTTTGAATCTTATTTTGCACCTGCTGTTGAAAATGCAAAGGTTCTGACTCAGACAAAACCTAAAGTTGTTGAATCAAAGGTTCTAAAGAAACTAGAACCCAAGACTCTAAAGTTAAAGGTTCTGGAAAAGCAAGAACCTAAGATAGTAGGAGCTAAGGTCCTGAGAGGTGTAGAACCTAAGGAAATGGTCTAGTCAAGACGAAAAACTTTTAAATCAAAAGTCTTGAATAATCCTAATTTTATTCATATGAGAGCAAAGGTACAAAACAAGAGGAAACCTGTAAGAACTAACCATAAAGGACCCATAAGATTATGAGTACCTAAATCTCAAATTATCTTTGTTGCAAATATGTTTCAAGGGAAAAGCAAAGCAACAATCATGGTACCTGGACAGTGGCTACTCACAACTTATGACGTGAGAAAAGCTTATATTCCAAACCCCCCTAAAAGAGGGAGGAGCTATGGGATTTGGAGGAAAACAGTAAGAAAAGATCACTGGTATTGGTACTATTAGTAACTCCTCTATTTCAATTAATGAAGTTTGGCTTGTAGATGGACTCAAACATAACCTATTAAGCATTAGTAAATTTTGTGACAGTGGTTATGAAGTCTGGTTTGATAAACAGTTGCATAGTCATTAACGAATCTGACAAGTCCATGGTGTTCAAAGGAAAGAGAAATGGCAATGTTTATAAAATCAATTTTTTTTGAATTGGTTAATCAGAAGGTAGTTTTCCTTCTATTCGAACTGTAGTATAGCGGCAAGAAGCAAAAGATTTAGAATAATTCCCTTCGGGTTTTTATCGTCTCCACAGGGATCGGTGCAAGGGAAAGAATGTCGTTCAACAATCTCTACATTTCTAAGCATGGTTTAAATGGTTTAAAAGTAAAATGCAAAAAGAAAAACATATCAACAAGTAAAGAATACATTCACTAAGGAATAGAGAACTCGTAGGGATTGAATTTCATCTACCCATCAAATACTTAAATTTATCGATCAATTGTACGCAACCTACAACACTCGTCAATATTATCATATATCACCCACAACAGAGGTTATGTCTAACGTAAAGTTGAGAGAACAACCATATTGTCTCATCGGTGATGTATCACGCAACTCAATGACATAGAGCATTAAGAATTGATACCCATTGTGAATATTAGACCTAAATATATATCTAGAGTTTAGAACCTAATAGATGTTGATCCTAGTTCCAGATCTGAAGAGTATATGTCTATAGCAACTCAAATCCAAATATAAAGCAAGTAAAACAAGGATAACATCGATATAAATTTGTAAAATAGATCTTGCATAAAGCCATGATCAATACATATACATACAATCAAAGTAAACTTACAAACAAACTCCAACAATAAAGAATACAAAGATAAAAAGGAAGATGAACCGGCAACTCTCGTGGTGTCAAGACAATTGATGCAAATCCAACTCTGGATCATCAAGATGCAGCCTCTAATGTTGTTTTCTAAGCCTTTCTACTCAAAAAATGTGTTGCCAGAGTTGGGGTTAAAAAATCCCAAAAACATGCCCTAAAAATCTGTGTAAAAGTGAATAAATAGGGGGCTGGACATCGCAGACTGTGCTCAGTCCGCTCAGAGGGCACTTAGCGCCATCAGAAAAAACTAGTTTCTTGTTATCTTCATAACTTGTGAACCGTAACTCCGATTGACGCACGGTCATAAGTGTTAGAAATCTTATTCAATAATCTATAAGACAATGACTAAATAACATTGCTTGAATACCTACAAAAAATGAGATAAAAATAATCAAACTCAATGATATTTATATGATAACGCACGGTATACACTATAACATAAACTATACATAATGTACACAAAAATTTAGGTTTATTGGTATAAAATGAATGAATAAAGTCGATATTCACAACAATTTAACACTCATAAAACTCTCCCCAACTTAGACTTTTTTGTCCTTAAAGAAGAATCAACCAACCTAAAGAGCAAAAGCAATCACCATGAATTCATGCTCAATAAGTTTTTACAAACGGAAACAAATGTATGGTATAATTATCATAAGTATAAACAAAGCAATTTTTACCACTAAACTACAATGACGCAACGGATATGAAACAAAGTCTAAGCACAAAATACATGTCAAACATTATAAAGCAATACATATGTTCAAGAATGAATCACACCTAACACACAACTTCATCAAGGGATGAAAAACAAACATGAGGGGTTGAACTCACACCCAACAATCTTGCAAACATCAATTCAAATTATGCATTCATCTAAAAAAACTCATATTGATAGTATAAAAGCAAAAATCACAAGGGCTTTAAAGGGTTGTAATGTGGATTGGTTAGCAAAGAATGGTTTTTTAAGGTAATTGAAACAAAAAGTTTGCCTAAACAAATGAAAATGGTCACTTCTCAAATTCTCAAGCCTTCATAATTTCTTTCACCTTTCTTTCCTCCTTCATCATTTGTTACAATCTTTGGCACAACTTATTAGCACACTTTATTTGCTATTTTTTTCTTTTTCAAGACTTTTTTTTTCTTTTCTTTTTCAAATTTTCTTTTTCTTCTCCCCATAGCAACCCACATTTTCTTCTCCCCAACTTAAATACAACCGATCATGTAATGTGATTGCTCCCAACTTATTAGTCAAGGGAAAAAATCCAATCACAAATCATGGTTATGGTTCAAGAAAAATATTAGAATCCATACAAAAATGAGCTTAACACTGACATGAATTCTAACAAAGGCTCAAAGGGGTAAGCAAATTCTCACTCACTCACAAGGTATACTGACTATTTGGTCAAGTGGTTGTGCTCAAAATCAAACAAAATGCCTTGATCTTTTTCATGTTTGTTAGGTTTGTGATTTAATGATTGGCAACGATTTTGGTAAAACATGTTTAATTTGGAAAAATATGTATCACATCCAGATGTTACGCAAGATGTCATGACATCTTGACCAACTAGTACTACAGAGTTTGTTGTTACTTTTCTTGATAGATGTTCTGACAGATGTTGTGACATGTTATACTAGAACATCATAATAGTTCTGCATTTTAAATCCTTGAAGATTTGTTTTTAAAATATGAGATTTTGGATGGTTTTAGTTCTCATACAGACGCAGCTAAGCAAGGATATTTTAGGAACATTGCAGATTTGATTTGGTTTCATAAACAGGATTTTAGAGACTTTTTAGGAAACTTTGATGATTTGTTCCTATTTTTGTGGAGAAGATTTTGCAGATGATTTGCAACCGGAAGATTGGATTTGATTGAAGAGTCCAAGCCCATACTACAAGAGTCTATATAAAGAGACTTACTAAACCTATAAACAAATGCATTATCATTGAAGAAACCATGTGCGCACAAATAAGGGTTTAGGGTTTGAGAGTTCTTTTAGTGTGGTGCGTTTTTGTATGTCGCTCATGTATCTTTTGATGCATTGAGTTGACTAATTGTTCATTGTTATTTGTTTACTCTAAAGCTTTTAAGCAAGAGTGTATTGTTCTTAGTTGAAGCTTTTAAGCAAAACTAAGTATTGTCTTGGAAGTGTGTCACTTCTATTTTGGTGTTGTTGAATTGTCACTGGTTTGTGACTGGTAGGAAGTGAGAGGGGTTTCTCATATCTAGGAGTTCCTAGGTAAAAGTTAGCACTGATGGTGATTAGGTGATAAGTTGTAAATGGGGAAGTTTAGCTTTGAACTAATACTATTATAGTGGATTTCCTTCCTTGCTTGGTAGCCCCCAGATGTAGGTGAGTTGCACCAAACTGGGTTAATAACTACTGGTGTTATTTTATCTTTCTGCCATTTAAGTTTATGCATAGTTACTTGTGTGATTAAACTGTCTTGATCCCAGTGTTGTGACATTTGTCTCGACATATGGTATCTGCGTGCCAGAATTTCAATTGGCATTAGAGCAGGTCACCCTATTTTATTTTTAGGTGAGCTTCAGGGAGTTTGTATTCTAGTACAATTGATAAGGAAGGAGGAGGAAATGTTAACAGGCCCCCCAGTCTTATATGGAACTAACTATGACTATTGGAAGACCCGCATGGTAGCTTTCTTAAAATCTATGGATAACAAAACTTTAAAGGCTATCATCAAAGGTGGGGAGCACCCTATGGTTAAAGATAAATATTGGAATGAGACCTTAAAGCCAGAAGAGGACCTGACCAAGGAGGAAGATGAAACTGCTCTTGGAAACTCCAAAGCCTTGAATGCTTTATTCAATGGAGTTGACAAAAATATGTTTAGGTTTATCAACACATGCACTGTAGCTAAAGATGCTTTGGAAATTCTCAAGACAACTCATGAAGGCACATCTAAGGTAAAGATGTCCAGACTTCAGCTGCTGACTACCAAGTTTGAAAATCTGAAGATGATGGAGGCTGAGAGTATTCATGACTTTCACATGAATGTTCTTTAAATAGCGAATGCCTTTAGTGCTCTGGGAGAGAAAATATCAGAAGAAAAGCTGGTTAGGAAGATCCTCAGGTCTCCCCCCAAGAGGTTTGATATGAAAGTAACTTCCATTAAAGAAGCTCAAGATATTAACAACATGAAAGTTCATGAACTTGTTGGTTCACTTAAAACTTTTGAAATGACTATTAGTGACAAGTCTGAGAAGAAGAACAAAAGCATAGCCTTTGTCTCCAACACTAAAGATAAAGAGGGTCAAGTTGACCTGGATACTGATGAAGGACTGCCAAATACCATTGTATTACTTGGGAAGAAATTCAACAGAATTCTGAAGAGTATGGACAGAAAAGGAAGACCAGGTGTCAAGAACATCACATCTAACATCAGAAATAACAATGACTCTCAAAAGAATGCCAAGACTGAAGAGAAATAAAATCAAAGCAAAGGCATACAATGTTATGAGTGTAAGGGTTTTGGTCACATCAAGCCATAATATCCCACTTATCTCAAGAAACAGAAAAAGGGATTTACTGTATCTTGGTCTGATGATGATGAGTCATAAGTTGAATCTAACTCTGAGAATGTCAAATCTATGAATGCTCTCTCTGGTAGATGGGCAGATAAAGTGGAATGTTGTGATGAAAATGTCCCCTATAAAGATATGGATGTGTCCTACAATGATGCTTGTGACAGGTGTGAAGAAAGTTTTAAAACATAGGAAAATCAGAGAAAAGGTCATAGCTAATTTGGAAAATGAGAAGAAGGAACTCTTATGTACTGTTTCTCATATGCAATATGAGGTAACTCTTGAATTCTAAGCTTAATAACATGACATACGCTTTAAGAAGGATGGAAAATGGATCTTATATGATGAAAGAGGATGGAGATACAAGAGGTAATTATCCATCTGATAATCAACAAAAGAAAAGGTCTGTAGAAAAGTTTTTTCCTCCTGAAAGGAAGAAGATGGTCACAATGTCCAACCACGTGTTACAACATCCTGGCAGACACGATGAACCTCAAAATAATTTTTGATCTACTTGGAGATGTCATTACTGTGGTGAGTATGGTCATGTAAAGCCTTTTTGTCATAAATTATATGGAGATCAAAAATCTTCAGATCATTTTAAGGCTAATCTAGTAAGCAAAAAGAGAATTGTTAAAGATAGGAATGTTAACCTTATAGGTCATACTTCCTTGAGAGCTTCAACTAGAGAAGACTGGTACTTTAACAGTGGATGCTCTAGATATATGACAGGGGTTCAAAAGTTATCGGTGGATATTAGGTCTCAGCCCATAGATGTTGTCAGATTTGGTGATGGATTTAAAGGAGAAATTGAAGGGGTGGGAAAATTGGTGTGTGCTGGTTCTCCTAATTTATAAGATGTTATTTTTGTGAAAGGATTAACTGTTAATCTTATTAGCATTACTCAGTTGTGTGATCAAGGTTTGTTGGTCAATTTCTCCAAGTCAGAATGTTTAGTCAAAGATGAGAAAGATGTTATTCTGATGAAGGGTATAAGGTCTAAAGATAACTGTTATCTATGGGAACCTCAAATAACTGCTCACTCTTCCACATGTTCAATAACAAATGAGGATGAAGTGAAGCTATGGCACCAGAAACTTGGACACCTTCATCTCAAAAGAATGAAGGAAATCACATCTGAAGGAGTCATTAGAGGAATGCCAGAACTCAAGATTGAAGAAAGGAGAGTCTGTGGCGAGTGTAAAATTAGGAAGCAAACCATGATGTCACACCCAATATTGCAACATCAGACTACTTCTAGAGTGCTGGAACTTCTCCATATGGACTTAATGAGACCAATGCAGATAAAAAGCTTGGGTGGAAAGAGGTGTATCTATGTGGTTATAGATGATTTTTTTGGGTTTACATGGATGAACTTTCTTAGAGAAAAATCAGACACTTTTGAAGTCTTCAAATATTTGTGTCAAAATATTCAAAAGGATAAGAATAATATGATTATCAAGATTAGAAGTGACCATGACAAAGGGTTTGAGAATGCAAAATTCTCTGAATTTTGTGCTTATGAAAATATCAGTCATGAATTTTCTTTTTCCATCACTTCTCAGCAAGATGGAATTGTTGAGCAGAAGACCAAAATTATTCAAGAATCGGCTAGAGTGATGCTTCATGCTAAGTAATTGCCATTAGAATTTTGGGCTGAACTATGAATAATGTGTGACATATTCATAATAGGGTCACTTTGAGAGGAGGTACTTCAACCACTCTCTATGAGCTATGGAAAGGAAGGAAACCTACAGTCAAATACTTTCATATCTTTGGAAGTAAATGCTATGTCTTGACTGACAAATATCAAAAGGGTAAGATTGCTCCCATAAGTGATGAAGGGATATTTTTGGGTTACTCTTTAAGAAGCAGAGCTTATAGAGTTTTTAACTCCAGACTGGAATGACAGTGGAATCTATCAGTGTGGTAATTGATGATTCAATTACTGAGCAAAGGATGGATTTTGAAGCCAATGTTGAACCATCCTCTGGGCAAACTGATGAGGCAGGAAGGGAAGAAAGTTGTAATTTCTCTAGCATTATGTCAGATAACTCTCAAGTCACTCCAGGTCTATCTGTTAGAGTTCAGGCAGAACAATCCAAGGAACTCGTTGCATGACACCATACTGAAGACAACATCACTGAATTTACATAGAAACTATCAAACTCTTGTCTTGTCTATAAGCTTGAACCAAGGATGAGTCCTATTATTCAAGAAAAGAAGATCTTAAATTGCATCATTGGAACAAGTGTTTATGGTGCGTTCTACTTTCACAACACTAATTTCATGATAAAAGAATTTTACAATGTTGATGGATGTGCTTCTGGGAACACTACTGAAGCTGAATATGGTGAAACAAGAACAAGTTGCTCTCAACTAGTGTGGATGAAACAAATGTTAAAGGAATATAATGTCAATCAGGATGCTATGATATTACATTGTAAAGATCTAAATGTTATCAGATATCTCATTCAACATGGCTGGGACAAGAACCTTGATAATCATAATCAACTAATCAGGAATCTCGCTGAAGGCAAGGTTGTTATTTTGGAGCATGTGGACACTAAGGAACAACGAACTATTATGTTTACTAAAGCCTAATATGCAAATCAATTTGAGAACATAAGCAGTGGGCTAGGCACTTGCCCTATTAAGGATTTATAGCAATTACACGTATGGAGGAATGCAACAGATATTGTATTTTTCCTCTATTCTCTGAGGCATGATAAGCCTAAGCAAGTTACCATTGTTAAGGGATGGAACAAAAGATCTCTGCAAGATAGAAGGGTTGGTTTGAAAAAGACATGTTTTAAGGTTGTGGCATGGGAGTTCAGTGTCAACACTCCTAAAACATGTGACATCAATAAGAAGTGCAAAATGATCTTTGACAGGGGCAAAAGGTGGAAGATCACCTGAAAATGATCAAGTTATGTGTGTTTCCATCTGAGTTTTGTTTGTTTCCAACTGCACTTTGTGCTTCCATTTGCGTGTTTCCATTACTTTGTTTATGCTTGAATGCACTGGGTACTGTGATGTCAGACAGGATGTCTTGACATTATGTTAATTTTACTATGAAATTCAGGGGGAGTTGTGTTACTGGTTCTGTGATGTCAGACAATATGTCTTGACAGTGTTTTTGTGGTTCTTGATGTGTGGTGTTGATGTTTGGTTTCTATTTTTTATCCCGCTGTGTGTGCTTGTGATTTGGTTTAAGGACGTTTCTTCATTGGGAAACAATCTTGTCTCTTGGATCATCAATTATATATTTTATGCATCCTGGTCTTTCTCTAAGACTAAGTACAATGCTAAGTAAGGTGTAGCTTTCAGTTAAGATGGATGCTAAAAGAATACAATGTCAAACAGGATGTTATGACATTGTACTGTGATAAGCTGGTTACAATTAGGGTAGTCAACGAATTCATTCTGGTCAGCAGGACAAGGTCATTGTGACTGGTCATCATTTTGTCTGGGGTGTTTTGGGAATTTGTAATGATGAAGAGTTATAGCAATTACAATTTAGGAGGCTTGAAAATGGTGCATGTGTTTTCAAGAAAAACAGTTTTCAATGACATAGATATTGTCACTTCAAATGTTGTAGTTAAAGCTTGGAAAGAGAGAAAGAGGAACAAGAGAGTGTCTCTCTCATATGTGAGTGGTGCTCTAGTAACAAGGATAATTACACCTCCTTAAAAAATTCTCTCCTTGACTAATCAGGCGATACAAGTAAAGTTTTTTTATTAAAATCCAAAACCTTACTGCTTCTTCCTACTACCAAGTTGTGTTTCAACATGAGTCAGTTCTCCAAAAATGTTGATGCTGAAAAGGGTCATTTAATGGAAGCCAAGAAGGATAAGAGTACGGATCCAAAGAAGGTGGAGTCCAAAGTTGTGACATCTGTTGGATCATCTACTGGAGCATCTAGGACAGGGAAAAGTCTGTGACAAAGATGAAGTCCTTCAAGAAAATTCATGCTCAATTACATGACTCTGATGTGGATACTGATGAAGATCGGGTTAATTTTATTATCTCAGGTGGTTGGAATGGATAGCTGGCTCCAAAGTTGAAGACTTTTTATTTTTTGTTGTTGTTGTTGGGGTTGTTTTGTTGTTTTTGTTGTAATAATTTCCTAACATTGGTTGCTTCCATCAGTTGCTCTGTGTTTCCATTTGTTTCCATTTGAATTGTTTATTTCCATTGCTAGTGTGCGATTCCAACTTGTTGTTTACATTTACTATAATTTTTGGCAATTTTTGGCTAAAAAGGGGGAGTGAAGTGTTAGTGTATGTTTGTCCTAGTGTCTTATCACATGTCTTGACATGTTGATTAACATTGTGATAGGAATTTGCTACTGCCAAGGAGAGAGTAGTCTATTATTGATGCTTGCTATATGCAACTATTTAGGGGGAGCATGATTATCTGTCATGCTTGTTTGTGCTTGAGGGATTTTTTTTGCTGCTGCTACTGCTGATGTGATACGTGTGGCATGATGTCATACCAGATGTCCTAACATCTTTCCTGATGTGTTTATTTGTGAGGCTTATTTTTCTTCTGCTTCGTGTGCCTCTGATGTGTGAACTTGGATAGTTCATGGTTTGGATTTTCTTGTGATTTGGGTTTTCCCTTTGAGGGGGAGTATTGGTTATGTGTGAAAGGGGGAGAAATGGACCTGGTTGTGGTTGATGTGTTGGAGGTGCGCTGATGTGATGTCAGACTACATGTCTTGACATCTGATCTTTGGATATTTCTAGAGTTTGAAGGAGTTGTAATCTCTGATGATCTGTAGCTTGTGTTTTATGTATGTGGTTTTATTCCTCTTCTCCAGAATTATTGTGCAAAGGTTGTTTTTGCCAAAATTTTCCAAAGAGGGATATTGTTTGGTCTGTGATTTTATGATTGGCAACAATTTTGGTAAAACATGTTTAATTTGGAAAAACATGTATCATAGCCAGATGTTGAGCAAGATGTCATGACATCTTGACCAACTGGTACAACAGAGTCTATTGTTACTTTTCTTGACAGATGTTCTGACATGTTATACCAGAACATCAAAACAATTCTGCATTTTAAATCCTTGAAGATTTGATTTTAAAATATGATATTCTTGATGATTTTAGTTCTCATACAGGCGCATCTAAGCAAGGATATTTTAGGAACATTGCAAATTTGATTTGGTTTCATAAAAAGGATCTTGGAGACTTTTTAGGAAACTTTGAAGATTTGTTCCTATTTTTGTGGAGAAGATTTTGCAGATGATTTGAAACTGGAATATTGGATTTGATTGAAGAGTCCAAGCCCATACTACAAGAGTCTATATAAAAAGACTTACTAAACCTAGAAACAAATGCATTATCATTGAAGAAACCGTGCGTGCACAAATAAGGGTTTAGGGTTTGAGTGTTCTTTTAGTGTGTTGCGTTTTTGTATGTTACTCATGTATCTTTTGATGCATTGAGTTGACTGATTGTTCATTGTTAATTGCTCACTTTAAATCTTTTAAGCAAGAGTGTATTGTTCTTAGTTGAAGCTTTTAAGCAAAACTAAGTATTGTCTTGGAAGTGTGTCACTTCTATTTTGGTGTTTTTGAATTGTCATTGGTTTGTGACTGGTAGGAAGTGAGGGGGGGGGGGGGGGGTTCTCATATCTAGGAGTTCCTAGGTATAAGTTAGCACGGGTAGTGATTAGGTGATAAGTTGTAAATGGGGGAGTTCAGCTTTGAACTAATACTATTATAGTGGATTTCCTTCCTGGCTTGGTAACCCCCAGATTTGGGTGAGTTGCACCGAACTAGGTTAACAACTACTGGTGTTATTTTATCTTTTTGCCATTTATGTTTCTGCATAGTTACTTGTGTGATTAAACTGTCTTGATCCCAATGTTGTGACACCTATCTCGATATCTGGTATCTGCGTGACAAAATTTCAATGCTTTCATACAATTCAACGCAAATGCAAGATTTAACATAAATCAAACAAGTTAAACAAGAACATTGGTCGCCTGTGCATATAGTAAACAATGGGAGGTTTCCTCACATTTGGGCTATGAACTAAAATGATTCGCAAATGTACAAAAATTGCAAGAGAATAAATGTTCACCCACTGTGAATATTAGACCTAAATCTATCTTTAGAGTTTAGAACCTAATAAATGTTCATCCTAGTTCTGGATCTAAAGTGTATATGTCTATAGCAACTATAATCCAAACACAAAGCATGTAAAATAAGGATAACATTGATATAAATTTGTAAAATAGATCTTGCAAAAAAACATGATCAATACATATACATAAAATCAAAGTAAACTTATAAACAAACTCCAACAATAAAGAATACAAAGATAATAAGGAAGATGAACTGACAACTCTCGCGGTGTCAAGATGATTGATGCAAATCCAACTCCGGATCATCAAGATGCAGCCTCTAATGTTGTTTTCTATGCCTCTCTACTCAAAAAATGTGTTGGTGGAGTTGGGGTTAAAAGATCCCAAAATCATGCCCTAAAAATATGTGTAAAAGTGAATAAATAAGAGCTGTACATCGCAGACCACGCTCAACCTGCTTAGAGGGCGCTTAGCACCATCAGAAAAAACTAGTTTCTTGTTTTCTTCATGACTTGTGAACTGTAACTCCGATTGACGCACGGTCAGAAGCGTTGCAAAGCTTATTCAATACTCTATAATATAATGACTAAATAACATTGCTTGAATACCTACAAAAAATGAGATAAAAACAATCAAACTCAATGATATTTACATGATAATGCATGGTATACACTACAACATAAATTATACAAAATGTACACAAAAGTTGAGCTTTATTGGTATAAAACAAATGAATAAAGTCGACGAGTGCTAATTATTCACACTCAAATTCGCAACGATTTAGCACTCGTCACCTTCTACCTATGAGTGATGAGTAGTGGATCTAGCACATAAGGTTAAGTCATGCTAACAGGTTAGACCCTTCGAACTATTTCACATTGATCTGTTTGGTCCTGTTAGTACTGCATCAACCAATGGGAAGAAATATGGTTTATTCATTGTTGATGACTATAGCAGATGGACTTAGGTTTAATTCAATAGAACCAAGGATGAATCAGATGATGTGTTCAGTATCTTTTACATACAAGTACAAACTGAAAAAGAATCCAAAATTTTAAAGGTAAGAAGTGATCAAGGTGGTGAATTTGAAAATGAACCATTTGAATTGTTTTGTGAAAAACATGGAATTCTCCACGAGTTATCTTCTCCTAGAACTCCGCAACAAAATGGAGTTGTAAAGAGAAAGAATAGAAATGTCCAGAACCATGATCCATGGAAACAACTTACTTAAGTACTTGTGAGTAGAAGCTATAAACACATCATTTTATGTTCATAATAGAATATATATATTAGACATATTCTAAATAAAACATCATATGAGTTGTTCAAGAGAAAAAAGCCAAACATTTGTTATTTCCATTAATTTGGAAGTACCTGTTATATCCTAAACAACAAAGCATATTTGAAGAAATTTGAAGCTAAAGCTTAGAAGGCTATCTTTTTAGGATACTCTGAACGCCCTTAAACATACGAAGTCTATAACTCTGAAACCAATATGGTTGAAGAGTTAATACACATTAACTTTGAATACAAAGAGCCTGATAGTAAAATGTCAAAGCTAGTTCCAAATTTTTCCAGAAATCTGTATATCCAAAGATACATCAGGAGCTAAAGGTCAAGAATCTGGTAGTTCAGAAGCAATCAATCCATCTGAAGCTGAATGCTCATAAGTCATCATAACTCCATAAGCTAATAATTCATAAGTTGATCCTACCTCGGAAGCTCATCCTGAAAATGAAGAATCTGAAGAAGCACAAGATAACTCTTCAGATGCATCACAATCCAATAAGACCTTTAAGTACAAGTATCCTCATCAAGAAGAGTTAATTATTAGAAACAAAGATAGACCTAGAAAGACAAGGTCTACCTTTAGAGAATAGAATTCAATGCTGGGACTAGTCTCCATGATTGAACCTACTTCTATTGATGAAGCATTTTTTTATGATAGCTGGATTGTGACTATGCAAGAAGAATTAAATCAGTTGGAATTTGGTACCCAGACATTCATAGAAGAACATTATTGGAACAAAATGAGTATTCAAAAAGAATTTCAACGAGCAAGAAGAAGTGGTAAGAAATAAAGTTGGACTTATAGTTCAAGGATACAGTCAGCAGGAAGTTATAAATTTCTCTGAAACCTTTGCACCAGTTGATAGGTTAGAGGCAACCAAATTACTTCTCTCTTATATTATAAATCATGATATCATCTTATACCAAATGGTTGCTATGATTGCATTCTTAAATGGTGTCATTTCCGAAGAAGTGTATGTCAAACAACCATCTGGGTTTGAGGACTCAGTCCACCCAGATTATGTTTTCAAATTAAAGAAGTCTCTCTATGAACTCAAACAAGCTCCTAGAGCTTGGTATGAGAGACTAAGTAATTTTCTTTTATAAAATGGGTTTTAGAAAGGGAAAATATACATTATACTCTTTAGAACTACTCTTAAGAATGATATCTTAATCGTCCAAGTGTATGTTGATGACATAATATTTGGTTTAACTAATGCTTTTATTTGCCAAGAATTTTCCAAGATAATGCAGCCTAAATTTGAAATAAGTATGATGGGAGAGTTGAAGTTATTTCTTGGGATTCAAATCAATAAATTCAAAGAAGGGGTCTATGTTCATCAGACTAAATATACAAATGATCTTTTGAAGAAGTTCAAACTTTATGGTTGCAAAATCATGAGCACTCCTATACATCCAACTTACAGCATGAGCAAAAATGAAAGCAACGCCAAGGCCTGTCAGAAGCTGTACAGAGGTATGATTGGTTCATTTCTTTATTTAACATCCTCTAGACCAGATATTTTATTTAGTGTTTTTCTGTGTGCAAGATTTCAATCAAATCTTAGAGAGACTCACTTAACTATTGTTAAGAGGATTTTTACATATCTGAAGGGACCAACAAATCTAGGATTACTTTATAAGAAATTCCTAGATTATAAGTTAGTTACATTCTGTGATGCTGACTATGATGGAGATAGAATTGAAAGAAAATCCACTAGTGAAAGATATCAATTCATAGGCAAAAACCTAATATCACTGGATAGGAAAAGACAAGCAACAATTATTTTGTCCACAGCAGGAGCATAATACATCTGAGTTGAAAGTTGTTACACCCAACTACTTTGGATAAAATATCAGTTAGAAGACTATCAGATAAGTGGAAGCAGTATTCCAATCTTTTTTTTATAATACTGATGTTATCAGTTTGACAAAGAATCTTATTCAACATTTTAGAACTAATCACATAGAAATAAAACATCATTTCATAAGAGATTATGTTCAGAAGGGTGTGATAGATACACAATTCATTGAAATAGATCATTAATGGGCTGATATATTTTCCAAGCCTCTTACTATTGAAAGATTTAATTTTATCAAAAAGAAACTTAACATGCATTTTGTTAAGGATTATTGCTTGCTTTTAAAATTGAGAATCAAATTCTGATGATGATCAGAAGCTATTGTGGTCAGAAGCTATGAACAAGCTTCTGATGAATAATAGCATTTGTGCAACTCAACCTCTGATACTTCGAATTTGATTTGTTGTCTTTTATAGCATATAAGTGGGATATTTGGTGATTGACATCTGTTCACTTATGTTTCATGAATTCGAAAAGTGTTATTTGACACTTGGTTTATCTACTGCTGGATAATAACTTATCATTAATGATATACATGTTGTGAATACTATTTATCTCTTCAGTGTGTCATCAACTTGTGTTTTATCTAGTATGTCCTTTTCTTCAGCTTTATAAATGATTCTCTGCAATCTAACTCCGAATCACTTAGTTCTCTATGAGAAATAATCTTCTGGTTCAGAAGATACTAAGTCAATAGTTCTTTTAAGAATTCTCTGTCTTCTGATCCTTGAGTCTTATTAATAGACATAACTAATTATGTTTAGTTAATATAAGAATATGAAATATTTCATAAATATTCTTCTCTTAACAAAAACAACTTAGTTATCTTTTGGGAATCAATGATTATGGGTAAAATTAAATTCTATTTTGTTTTCCCTCTAACAATGTCTCTTTCAGTTGTGTGATTTAAATTCTAAATTTAATTTATTCTTGCTCACAACTTATTATTGGTTAGAAAAGGGTTAGAAAACAACTTTAAACTCACTCTTCTTGGTGGATCAAAAGATATGGACACAAGTGATAAATAGTGAAAGAGGAAAGAAGAAAAGAAAAGGGCATTTTTATTATAAAAAAGAGGGGGATGTACAAAGAATGACTTCCTTATGGATCAAAACATTTCACATAGCCTAAATCTTCTCCAAATTCCTCTAAAAAATAAACACGACAGTTAAGGAAGTTTGACCAGTCAAAGAGAAATTCATCAACACCTGAACCATAGTCAGAGGGAGGATCCGAGCTTTTCTGAAGATGTATCTTATTCTTCTTGGCCACGAAAGAGTTGCTCACCTTCATTACTCGTGTTGATGAATCCAACCTTGTTTTTGAACCTTCGACTTTTTTGGTTTGACACCTTAGTTTTCTTGGAGCATCCTCAGTAAATGCTTTGTTAACTTCAATTCCAATGCCCTTTATGGAATTTTGGGAGAATCACTCGTTGTTTCTGAAGAAGTGTGGATGGAATATGATCTTACTTGTACCAAAACTCTGCTTTTATAGAGAGTTTCGGTTAAAGTGAAATCAATTTTAGATATTGTGCCCCAATGGAAATTGCAGAGTAATAAATTCATTATCTCCAAACAAGTCTCTCCAGACTTGACTGTTTAATTTCTCTAAAAGCCAAGCTGAAAAAAACTACTTTGACCATCTTGAGAAGTGCAGGAGTTGTTTACCAACCGTTCCAATCAATTCTCAAATCTTTTATAAAACAGGGAAATCAAACATGTTTTTAAACTAATTTTATCCTGATTCTTATTACACCCCAAACATGGCTCTTTTGATTTTCTCTTATATGAAAATATTTTCTTCAGTATCTTTTCTAATTCCTTTTTTTTTGTTGATGACAAAAGGGGGAGTAGACATAGAAAGTATTTAAGCACGTGAAATCTGACAGTTATTATCTTGCTTAAATTATGAAGAATTATATATGTGCGTTAAATGCTTATATTTAACTAACCTAGATAAAACATAGGGGGAGCTTACAAACCTAACCCTATGGACTACTGGACTCAGGGGGAGCTTACAAACCTAAGACCCTGCAGTCAACTAGCTAATTAAATCATCAACCATTATTCTTAAATACTTGTGTTTTTCATCATAGAAAATGGGGAGATTGTTGGGACAAAATTAGTTTGTCCCATATCCCTTGGATTTTGATGATAACAAAGTATTTAAAGAATAATATGG
The DNA here is from genome assembly GCA_022829125.1 of Lathyrus tuberosus. Lineage (NCBI taxonomy): Eukaryota > Viridiplantae > Streptophyta > Magnoliopsida > Fabales > Fabaceae > Lathyrus > Lathyrus tuberosus. The sequence continues at coordinate 2,117,617 of JALAZF010000394.1, forward strand.
TATAATAATGCTTGTTCAAGTGTGCAAGGCCATAAACTAAAATTCATAATAAATCTAAGTATTGTTTCTGACACTGAACATCCAAAGAGAAGCGTGAAGATCCTATTCTAATGTATAAAAAGTTAAAGAACTGACTATGGAAAAGTCATCTTCCAAAGAGGTTAACTTTGAAAAATCAATACTCTAAAGGATCAGCCTTTGAAGAAAAGACTTTGGAGAAGTCTACTTTTGGTGATCAAAACCTGAGCTAGTCAAAAGCGCAAGGACCAAGGTGACACTGACGTGTCATTGTTCATCTTTGAACATACTTTATCACATGATAACTTAAAGCTCTAGGTTTTTCATAGAGCCTGATGGGATACAACGACTAATTCCTTTTGTAGTAAAGATTTTTCAAACTAGGTTTAACCTAACCTTGTAGTTTGGTGAAACATCTCAACGTCTCCCAATGTCTCGTTTGAAGCTTCTCAAAGGACTCAACGGTTGCATCCTCAATGGTTCTTTTCCTCATTATTTAAGTGTCATACCCCAAATTTGTCCTACCTGTGTAAACGACCTCTGTATATCCTTTTTTCTTCCAAACCATTTTCAATCCAAACTTTTAATCCATGTCCACTTCAAAATTATTTATCCATATCCATAAAAATCCACTTCATTTTTAATGTCCATAATTACCCATTCTCCATTATTATCCATTTCCATTTTTAATTCTAAACCATTTTTCATCCATATTCATTCCCACTTTTCAAATCCATATTTTCCAATAACCATTTCAAAACCCATATCCATTTTTATTTTGTTCAAAAATATTTTTTCTTTAAATCTTTTCCAATCTATTTTATTATCCAATCCATTTTATTTATTTTTATCCATCAATATCCAAAATAAATTCATTCTTATTAATGAAGTTTTAATTACACCTTTTTTCTACTTCCAACATGCCTCACGTTACACCATAATCCATTTTACAAAAAATATAAAAAAGCTCATTGCAATACAATTTGCACTACAAAAGCCATGGCCAAACCGTGTCCAAATAAGAGTTATGCTTGGTATTGGGGTGCCTTTGAGCCAAGTTTTGGACATTTAAAATGTAGCAAGACGCGGAAGCCAGCAAGCTAAAGCTATGATATGCACAATTGCAACAACATCAGCAGGCCAAAATTCACATCACAATTTACCGACCATTTTAAAGCATCTCATCTTAACTAGTGTGAACATATAGTTCATTCACAAAAGGATCTATTGTATTTCAAATTATCACATAATTCGTGATCACAGGGTTAAGACGAGATTCACAAAAGGCTGAAGTTACAAAGTCTGAACATCATTGCAACAAGGAACATTAATCCCACGAGTGAGTTTCAATAGGAATAAGAGCACATTTGAAATTACAAGAAAATTCTAAACTACAAATCCTACAAACTTCTTGGAGTCTAAGCCTAAAAGATTGAACGCCATGTTCGAATCAAACGCAAGACCTAAGAGCAGTCATTGATCTATTCGCCATGCCGAGTTCTATTCTTCATGCTAATCCACCAGCTTTTTCCACAAACTTGTCAAATTGCTAACACCAAGCCATGGTCCAAGCAGCAGCGAAATACAACATCACACACAATTAGTTACCTCAGCATTCCATGGTTCATGCTCAAGCCAATTCTCACAACCTGTAAAACCAGATACAAATGCAACTAAACCATCCCAATTGTATATCAGTCCAAGAAAAACAAATTCAAAATTCTGCAGTAACAGACAAAATTCAGAGCAGTAAGAAATAGAGCAGAATGCAGAGGTTCAGAAAGTACACAAAGAGAGCTTCACAGTTCAGGAAAAACACATTTGAGCATCAAAGAAGTAACTGCAACCATACCAAAACAGAAGATGCTGCAGCAAGAATCAAACACCACCAAACCCTAATTTCTACCTTATATAAACAACAGTAGACAGAATGGAGAGGGAGACGGAGTAGCCAAGTTCAATGATCATACACCTAAAAAAATCTCAGCAAATCTGAGCGGTTTCATTGCCATTCATACACAGAGAAGAAATCACAAAAAACACCAAACCATTTCAATATTCAGAAATTCAAACCAAGCCATTTCAATTTACAGAAGAAGAAAACAAAACGTAAGGAAAGTCGGAGGGTACCTGAAACCGTGTTGATTAGCTCGTATAGTCTGAGCTAACAAAGCCGCATCAATAGTCCTACACATAAAAACGAGATGAAGAAGCAGAATCACGAACGAAAACGGAAGTTAAAGAGAAAGGTTCAAATTTCCTTGCCTGAGCGTGATAGTCTTCAAGGGTAAGTCTCCTTCAAATCTTTCATCTTTCTACGTCTTTTTGGCTGTCTGAACGCGACATCTTGCTTTTCTTTCATTTTTGCAACATTTTGTTGAAGTTATGGGGTTAGGGTTTAGGAAAAGGAGCGTTCTGATCCGGCTGTTTGGTTGGGTTTTTTTAGGAAACTAGCCGCAGATCCGTGTTCAAAAGAGAAAATAGGCGAGAGTTGATGTTGGAACTTTCGGGTTTTGGGTGGTCGTCGCCGGAAGTGACGGTGGTTCTCCGTCGCGAACCACTGCGGGTTCGCCTTCTCCGGTGACCTGTTAGAGCTTTCCGGCGGTGTATGAAGATTTCGGTGAGAGAAGTTTAGAGAGAAGATGTAGGAAGAGAGAAAGTGAGAATGGGAAATGAGGGCCGTATCCACCCTTTCCTTGTTTTAATCATGGCTGACGCGTTCTTCAAGAGGCAGGTGATGGTGACACTTGTCACCGGAGCATGTAGTCTCCCTCATGGTATCATCCATTAGGTTTCTGAACCCCCACCATGCACTTACATTAGTGACCTTCAGATCAAGAGTCAGGGTTGACTCTATGAAGATCAGACGATCATGGTGTATTCGTAGGTCAAAGGGCTGACCGAGGGTACATCGTTCACCCTCCCATGCGTTGGGCTTTACAATCACGGGCTTGGGAAAATTCCTTAACACACCCCCCATTTTACTAACCTATTTGGCCCATTTCTTTTTTTCTTTTTTAGTTTATTTTGTTCTTTTAGTTTTCATTTTAGTATTACTCTTTAATATAAAAACCAAAAAACTTTTAATTATTTATTTTTTTCAGAAAATAATAAAATCTATTTACTAATTTAATTTTTATTTTTTATTAAAATGTTAATTAATTTGTTTATTAATTAATATTTGATTTTAATTAATCCAATTTCTCTAGCTCTAAAATTATCATAAAATACTTTCTTAACTAAATTAAAAGTCACAATTCATTCTAATTAATATTCCTAACTATTTTCTTAATTAATTATGGAAGTAGCGGGCTTTTGGAGTCTAGCACTCCTTGGGTCCTTGAACTATCACTCTTGGAGCGCACACCTTGGGTTGTGATCGTTCCGTCTTCCATTTCTAAAATACTTAAAATATTTTAATCTAACTAAAACACTCAACTTTTAAAACACTTTCTTAGTTTAAAAACCATAATTCAAATTTTAAAAGCAACTACTTAATCTTTTACAAATATTCTTTTAACTTATAATCATAATCAACTTTGAAATACTTGAAATATATTCTTATAAAATATTTAAATCAATCTTCTTAAACATTTTCCTAATTAACCATGGAAGTAGTGGGCTTTTGGGGTCTAAGCACTCCTTGGGTCCTTGAACGACCGCTCTTAGGGCGCACACCTTGGGTTGTGATCGTTTCGATCTTCCATCCCTAAACTTAAAAACTCTCAACCCAATCAATATACTTAATCATCTTTAATGACTTTAAACCCTAATTCAATTAACATGTCAAATCCAAATGCTCTAAACAAATTCAAAATCTTTTTCCTAATCAAACTACGAAAGTAGTGACCTCTTGAGGTCTAGCACTTCTTGGGCCCTTGAATGAACGCTCATGAGGCGCACGCCTTGAGTTGTGTTTGTTTCGATCTTTCGTCCCTAAAACACTCGCCCTAATGACATGGACAAATAAACCCATTATCCAAAGAAGACTATTTCATAATTAATAGAATGAAAAAGGTGTCGTTGAGATCTAGCATCTCAGTAATACCCCGATTAATTGGTTGCGAGGCCGACATCTTATTTATCAAATAATCGTCATTCCTCCTCTAAAATATTTAGCAAACCGAACACTTCCCACGCAACCGAAACCCTAATACACTTAATCCACAACTCAAACACCTTTCCTAAAGAACATTGTTTAAGTCATTCTTTCGCGCATATGAACTCGTGCTTCAGCCTCCCTTAGCGAGCAGACAAGCCAATGTTTAGCAGTTAGAATGCAACCTAAACTCTCGTTCACCTAAAACACATCCAAATCAAACATTTTTCTCAATCAAATCTCTAATACACTTAATTCATACTCAAACAACTTTTCATAAAAAGAACATTGTTTAGTCCATTCTTCCGCGCATATGAACTAGTGCTTCAGCCTCCCTTGACGAGCAGACAAGCCAACGTTTAGCAGTTAGAATGCGAATTAAACTCTCGTTCGCCTAAAAAACACAAACCAACCAACCGTAGTCCCACGAACTACGAATGCTCTGACTTTCCCATTGCATGAGGGAATACGTAGGCCCAAGGGTTCTCAATCCTTGCCGAGCACACTAATAAAAAACCACCCCTTTTTTCCCTTAAAATTAATCCTTTTATCTTAGAAGATAAACAAGCAAACCTAGCTAACTTTCTCACGAATCGAATCAAGAGGTTCCCGTTGAGTACAACGGACGTAGAGAGTGCTAATACCTTCCCTCTTGCGTAACCGACTCCCGAACCCGAATTTGGTTGCGATGACCATGTTCTTATCTCCCTTTAAAGGTTTTATCGATATTTTTCTTTCCCTCTTTGGGATAAATAAAGTTCGGTGGCGACTCTGTTTCGAACAGTTTTTTCCGCGTCCATCGCGAGGATCGTATTTTTCGAGGTACGACACACAGAGCACCAATGATCAGAGGACCCCAACAGTGTCATAAGAGATAATAAAAATAAGCAAGCAAATAGATAACAGATAATCAGACAAGCAAGTAAACAAGCAAGAGAAGATAAACAAACAAGCGGATCTAACACTCACAAATTGAGTCAAGTTAGGCTTGACTCTCTCTAGCATAGGGCAATGCTTATCCCCAGCAGAGTCGCCATCTGTCGTACCTCGAAAAATACGATCCTCGCGATGGACGCGGAAAAAAGCTGTTTGAAACAGAGTCGCCACCGAACTTTATTCATTCCAAGGAAGGAATAGGAAAATATCGATAAAACCTTTAAAGGGATAAGAAAATGGTCATCGCATCCAAATTCAGGTTCGGGAGTCGGTTACGCAAGAGGGAAGGTATTAGCACCCTCTACGTCCGTTGTACTCAACAGGAACCTCTTGATTCGATTTGTAAGAAAGTTAGCTAGGTTTGTTTGTTATCTTCTAAAGGATTTGTTTCTAAGGGGAAAATGGGTGGTTTTTTATTAGGGTGCTCGGCAAGGATTAGAACCCTTGTGCCTACGTATTTCCTCGTGCAATGGGAAAGTCAGAGCATTCGTAGTTCGTGGGACTACGGTTGTTTGGTTAGTGTTTTTTATGTAGGCGCCAATTGTCCATACACGAGTAAGAGAACTCGCACCCAAATAATTGAGGAGAAAGGTCAAAGACTTGGCCACCCTCACATCACCTTTTAGAAAGTTGTTTGAATATATGATTAAGTGTATTAAAGAGTTTGATTAAGAAAATAGTTTGATTTGCGTGTGTTTTAGGGTTTCGGTCGCACAAGGCGAGAAAGGAGAGTTTTTGATGTTTTAGAGGTGACAATTGTTCACACACGAGTAAGAGAATTCGCACCCAAACAATTGAGGAGAAGGGCCAAAGACTCGACCACCCTCACTTCACCTTTAGTAAAATGTGTTTAAATAGGTATTAAGTGTTTTAATAATTGCTTGGAAAAAGTTTGAATGTTGTCGAATTACAAGTGTTTTAGAGGCGTCAATTGTCCACACACGAGTAAGAGAACTCGCACCCAAACAATTGAGGAGAAAGATCGAAGACTCCATCCCCCTCCTTTTCACCTTTTAAGAAATGATGTTTAAGTATGGTTAAATGTATTGATTTGATTTGAAAAATGCTCGATGTTGATCGAGGTTTGAATGTGCGTGCAAAATGGTTGAGGACTAATGGAAATTAGGCCCTAATGGTTCAAGGTAAGGTCGATGGCGAGGCAAAAGCACTCGACTTACAAGGGGGTAATGGGACTTGATATGTGGATCAAGTGAATACTTGAGGAAGAATTGATTAATTGAATTTGTTTTGAAAAATGCTTGACGTTGGATCAAGCTTGTTTATTCTTTTGAAAAATGTCGATTTTAATCTTATGGGAGAGGGATACAATTACTCAAGTGGGAATAATCGAGCCATAATTAAAGTGAGTCAATCACGCATACGCATACAAACCAAAGTGAAATGTGTAACAAGTATCGTTGTATAAAGCCCAAGAGGAGGCTATGTGAGGTTGATTGCGATCGTGAAAACAATCGACTTACAAGGTGTTTTAAAAGGGCTTGACATTAAGTCAAGGTATTAGTTTGAAAAAGGTTTGGACAAGCATATTATGAATGACATACATATAATCAAGGCATGAAATTAATCCATAAGAAAAAAACATAAACACCACATAAGGATTAAAAACCAAACTAAATGGGGGAGAAATATAATCAAACATGTTAGTGAAGTTAACAACCTAATTCTAAGGTTAGAGAAATTCTAAATTCAAATTAATATGTTTTTATTTTTTAGAATGAAAAGAAAACTCAAATAACTAATTAAATTAAACTAAAATATTTAATAAAATTAACTACTAAAGTTAATTAATATTAAAAAAATGGTTTAATAGAATTAATTGAAATTTGATTAAAGAAAAAGGATTTTTAGACTTTTAGCACTAGGGAAAATGATTTAACTTGATTAATTAAATTAAAATCAAATGTTTAATAAAACTAATTATTAAATTAATTAGTTAATATTAAATAAATGATATTAATAAAATTAAGGAAAATTAATTAATAAACAGATTTTACTATTTTTTCTAAAAAGAGAAATTAGTTTAAAGTTTTTTTTATAGATTTTTTAATAAGTAAAAGAAAATATGATAAAAACTAAAAAGAAAACTAAATAACAAAAAAAGAAATGGGCCAGAAAGTCAGTTAATTGGGGGTGTATTAGAAAATCACTACTGGGCCCATGACCTAGGCCCACACGCAGAGGGGGGAGTGTCCACCATGGACCTCAGTCAACCAGGAGCGTAGGATCCCTCCATGAGTCAGCCTTTGACTCTAATCTGAGGGTCAGGATGCGAAGGCATACGGTAGGGACTAAAGAAGGTGATGCATAGGAATGCGAGGAGGGACTATCCTCCGGCGACAAGTGTCACGGTGGGGGACACTTGTCACCCCACCTACCAGCCAACACCAACGCATGTGAATGAAATAAAACAAGGAAATGGGTTAGGACAACTCTCACATTTTGATTTCATTCTCTCTCTCTCTCCACGTTACTCTTCTAAACAAAAACTCCCAGAAAACCTAGAATGGCCGGAGAAGCGGCGGCGCGCGGCGGCCGCCACCGTCTTCTCCGGCGACACCACCACCAAACCTCAAAAGGTCCAACACTAACCCTACATTATTTCTCTCCCTCTATCCAAATCTAAACTCAGATTTTTCTAAAACCTCACCAATAAACCAAATCGAAACCACCCCCAAAATAAACCCTAGTTCTAAAACAAATTCAAAAGCAAACAAAAGCAACAATATCAAGCAAGTAATCAAATAGAGATCAACAGACAGTGATACAAACACAAATAAAAGCAAAATCCAGAGAAACAAGGATCTACCTCTTGAAGACCAACCTATGTGTAACACCCCAAATTTTGACCACTTAGATTTCCCATCATTGTGAAAATCATCATCACAATATGGATGAACCATCATGCTTCATCAGTCTCCCCAAAGATGGGTGAGCATCCAATACAATCAAAATTAGGGTTTCAAGCCCTCTCTGAGTGCTTAGACAAATGATCAATCAAGAAATGACATGATCTTCAACTTGTCTAATCTCTCAAACATCCTCAAAGGATCAAAAGGACTCCTACTTCAAGGATTAAGCACAAAGCTGCTCCCTTCTAGGTGGATCAAGTCTCAAGATTGACAGTGTCACCAAATTAGGGTTTTGGTCGACCAGGGCCTCTAGATGGAAATTTTCATCTGGGTGTCGCTCCCGGGATTTTCATCCTAGTACAAACGCGAAAGTGGCACCGAACAGAGTCGCCAGCAATGTGTATTTATCCCAAGAGAGGGAAAGGAAACACTGCATAAACCTGAAGGAAGGATAGAGCATGGTCTTGCGACCAAGAGAATGGGTAAGGGAGTCGGTTACGCGAGAGGAAGGTATTAGCACCCCCTCGCGTCCATCGTACCCGATGGGATCCACGCTTGCTTGCTCGATCAAAGGGTGATAGAAATGATACTGGAAAAAAGAACTGGCAAAGGAATGGAAAGAGAAAAGAAACAAATGTAGGGAAAATAAAAGGAGTGCTCGCATGGGCCCTACCCCACTGCCTACGTATCTCATCGGGAGCATGAGAATCAGAGCGACGTAGTTCCCCTCAATGAGGGTGGATTGTTGTTGTTTTTTAGTGGAATATGTCAACGTTCGCGTCCTAGCAGTTTAGGTGTTGCAGCTCGCTGTATGGAGACTTAGGCGTTACCTGTTTGCGGTAGAACGGAAATGACGCATCCTTAAGGAATGAGTGAATGAGATGAGGAGAGAATTCCCGAAGGAAAGACGTTATTGTTTGTTTTGTCTTTTAAGAGTTTTTTCATTTGTTTGCATATGATAGTGTATCTGAATCTTAGTCATTGGAATGTGTACATTCTCACATTCCAAGATGGAATGGGTAAGAAAGAACACTAAGTGTGAAGAAGACCCCCACACTTAGTTCCAATTGTCAAGGTTCAAACACACTAGCATATTTGTGTTTATTAAATATTTTTGTTGATTAAGAAATGAAGAAGTATTTTTTATTTGTACCTTCAACAAATATTGCATTTAAGTCCCTCATACAAGATCAAATGTTTAACACATTGACCCAAGATGGGCTATATGCTACACATTCTAAGATTATAAGAGAAGACCCCTTATAATCTTTTCTTTATATGAAAGGCCTAAATGCAATAAATGCCTACCTTTATTAGATATTTTTTGTATTTTCTTTGAGATGAGCAGAGAGACTCAAGAGAGGAGCAAAGGTAAAAATCTATATGAACTAAGACTCAATCCTAATTGAAAATTAAAGGGAGTGGTCCTAATGGTTTGTGAGGTTTCAACCTAAAGTCTAAAGAAAGAATGAATTAAACAATTCACTTCTAAAGTAGAAGATGAATTGTAATTCAAAAAGGGAAAGTGATGAGTTATTAAAAGAAAGCACATAAGTGCTTAACAAAACACAAAATGGAATTGTAAAAGAGATGAAATAAAAGAGGTTTGAATGTGGATTCCTTATCCACACTCAATTGAAACTTACCGAAGCCCCTACATGGTTAGTAAACATGTATAAGAAGTATAAGGAGTAAAAGAACATTTAATGCACCATAAAACTCAAAAAAATTAGATGAGAAATCAAATCCTATTAATCACAACCAGAATGTACATCATATGGAAAACAAATGATCATTATCATGCAAACCCAAGTGGATAGGCAACAAACATCATCCATGACATTAGAACATGCTACCATAAGAAAAAGGAGAATGAAAGATGAAAAGAAATGAAAAAAAACATGCATGAATGGAACATGTAATCTAAGGATCAGAATTGAAATGAAATGAAAAGTGATTCACAAACATCTCACAAGTGTTCATGCATAACACATCAAGCCAAAGAAGCAATAGAAGAAGAAAGGAAATGGAAATTCAAAAGATAACACAAGTACTTCATATTAAGGACACACAAAGTTCAAATGAAAATGAACATGCAATGATGACACATAACATGTACCAATGACCTATAATGTCAAATGGATGGTTCACAAAGTAGGCAAATGATCATGCAAGTATGCACAAAAGCAATCATGTAAACATGCACAAAGATTACAAGGATATGACATGTTGTAATGCATCAAATGAAATGTTTTAAACAAAAATCAAATGAGTTCATGAAAGTTATGAAAACATGGTATTGAGGTTCACAAATCAGAGATGAATCACATATCAAAGTATCATGTAAAAAATTCAAGGCAAAAAGGCTTTATACAATGCACTTAAATCAAATTGGATGCACATGCAAAGTAATGCAAAGATGAACATCAAAACATGCCATAACAGGACCTAAAAAATCAAATAAAAATCACTTAACATAATTCAAGATGTTAATGACTCACTACAAAAAGAAGCAACTCAAAACAATTTTTAATGATCAAGAACAAAATTAAACAAAATCATGTACCACATTAAGAATGCATACAAAAGAAAAATCAAAGAAAATTGTGGAACAGGGACAAAAAGGTCATAAAATCAAGAAATAAAATTATGAAAAATTTTCTAAATGTTTTAATGATGCTCATGAATTTTTTTGGAATTTTATAATGCAATTTGGTATTTTTAAAAATTAAAAAGTAAACGTGTAGAAAAAATGAAAATAAAAATGAAATATAAATGTGAATGGGGGTGCATGCATAGTAACTGTTCAGTTCAAATTAATTGGGCTTGAAAACATGGGAGGTGTGGATATCAATCTGACTAGGTCCAATAAGCGCGCATAACACAATAACTACCATGCTCTTCAGTCAACACAAGTCAAGGCAATTACAACCATCAGATTAGGTCAAGTCAACACAAAGGTCAAAGTAAACAAGATCAATGATCACACGTGGAGGAACACATTCATTAACATGCACTACACCACACAATGTTTAAATGAAATCTGAAATGTGGCACGTGACTTGCACGCTCATTTTAATGTGCTGGCAACATTTTGGCCATTAGATCATACTCATCCAACAGACCAAATTCAAACTGAGCATAAAACCCTAACATAAAGTCCACCGGCCGGAGAGGGACCTCCGGTCACCTTCTCCGGTCAAACACCACCGTCTGCAACTTTGGATCTCACAGAAATGCACAAATATTACACCAAAATGATGCTGAACTTATGTAGAACACGAATCCAAACTTATTTCTCACAGATCATGCTTGCATAACACAAACCGAGCCAAAATAATTTGCCCTAAAAACACACCTAAGCTCCTAAAGAGCATATCAACTAAACAGGACGCACGCATAGCTTCTAATAAGCTCTAAACCATAAAAAACAAACTAAAACAATAAGAGTTTATGCAATAGAATTTGAGTAATTGGAACCTGAAGTTTGCAGAACCTTGAAGCAAAAGAAAACCAGAGATCCACTCTTGATCTTGAGTTTGATTCGTGCAAAATAAATGCAGTTGAGTCTTGAGGTATTGAGAGCAGAGAGATAATCAAAATGTTGATGAAGCTTCACTTGCTCAAAGACCACACTCAAGATGATGATTGAAGAAGATGAATGAAGAAAGTGTTGGTTTCGTGAGAGATCAGAGAGAGAGAATAGAGAGTGTTTCAGAGGGAGAATAAGAGAATGAGAGTTGAAAGTGAGAAAAATGAAGTTAGGAATGAAATTTGAGAGAGTGATTTCTATTTATAATGTGCTCTAACCATGGTTATCATGAGTGAATTAACTGAGTCACAGTTGAGTTAAGTGAGTCATCCCTAACTAACTGAGTCAAGTTAGTTAGGGAGAGCAAGGATATGGTGGTGACAACTCATGGCAAGCTATGGTGGAAGTGAAGAGGAAGTGAAATGGCAAGGCTGCTGCACTAGAAACTTGCTCAGCAAGTTTGTCTTTTCTATTTCCATGCAAAGCACGTGCTAGTGTATGAGATTTATGTCATGGGTGTTTGGTTTAATATGGAAAGCTGAAGTTATGAAGTGTTTGTGGTGTGTGAACCAAATCGTGTGTCAAACTGCTAATGTATCAGTGCCAACATAGGGTGGTTTGTAAATGTTTTTCTCCTTATTCAATGAATGGTTTGGTGTGTTTTTGGAGTCAATTGAAAGAGGAGATATTGGAGAATATGTTTGGTTTGAAAATTGGAGTGAAATGATGCCTCAAATATGTCTAAAAATGACCACCAACAGATGGAAAACAAACTGGCTCATATGCGTGCAAAGCAAGCCATGGCATGGCAAGTGACATGCATGAAAGTTCAGCCTAATCAACCTATCTTGAGACCACTTTAACCCACTCATAACTTGATCAATTCAAAATTTTCCCCACATCAATATTGAAGATGACACTACAAAGAACAACTTTGATGTTGAAATTTTTTCCATTTGAGGCTTTTATCTTGATGAAAAATGGGTGGACATTTGGCTCACCACATGCTTGTGAAAATGACTGCGCGCGTGCCTTGAAAATCCTTGGTCATGACATGGTTTTGGCCTACTTTCCTCCAACTTTGATCATCCATATCTCTCTCAATATTTATCCAATGGGGATGTTCTACACATGGATTTGAAGCTTAAAGCAAGACCTTTTGTTGTGGCCTGGTGGAATTTTCATTTTATGCTTCTATTTTAAATGGCCTTGGTTCAAACTCTGATGCAAAATGGTCCAAAATTACTATTTTTGGAAACCCTACTTCTTCCAAAAATGGCAACTTTCCACCTCTTGATTTTTTCATGATTCCTTTGGAGTTTCTTGACCAAATTTTGTACATTGGACACATATAACATGAATTTTATGAATTTGGCCTCAAAAAGTCAAGAGTTGACTTTTTCCTCTGATTATTTGACTTGGCCCCAATTTCTCTGATTTTTTATTTTTCTTCCAATTGAACCACTTCTAAAACCAATTGAGATGTGATTTTCCACATACATACACTTAAGAACCTATAGAATACCTTGACATCAAGTTTTGTCCAAAAAATCAAAGATATCCTGATTTTATTAGAAACCCTAATTTTGACCTCCTCTGGTTAGGAGGGAAAAGTGCAGTCTTTAATTTCAAATTCCTCAGGGTATGTTGTGCATCCTTTTAAAGGATGATGGGATATGCCATTTGAGGATGATTTTGGATCAATGAGCTATCTCTTTTGAGGGTTTTCCTTCAGTTTTTGAACCTCTTGCATGTTGAAGTATGTATTGTTTCAATCTCCCATTGGATCTCACTTCCTTGAGATTGTGGATGATCAATTGAGATGGTATGAGACATGAGAGACTCTTGGCTTGCCTTGAGGCAACTTGATTGACCTTTTTGTGCTTTGAATGATCCCTTGATTGTCCACCTTCCACCTGATCACATGCCTTGATGGTAAGAGGGATGCTATGCTCTATTTTTCTATGTTAAATGCAATGCAATGCTAATGAGGTGGATATGATATTGTAAATGATAATTCTATGCTATGATGCAAAAAAGGGAGAGCAAATTTTGGGGTATTACAGCTGCCCCTATTCAAACGCTGTAGACCTGAATGCCTGAAAGCGGTTGCTTTCAGACTTTCAAGGTATATAGTGATTGAATACCAAATATAACCAAAAATTTGCTCTGGATGATGAAGAACAAAAGGGATATAAACCCAACGTGATTGTTGGATTGAATCTTCAAGTGAAACGTTGTCGGAGAAATCTGTCTTTTGAACGACGCCAGGCGACTACTGGCTTGCCATACTGTTGATGGACTTTAACAAATGTCTTTTTTGAACGACGCCAGACAACTACTGGCTTGCCACACTGCTGGTGGACTTTAGAAATGTCTTTTTGAACGACGCCAGACGACTACTGGCTTGCCACACTGCTGGTGGACTTTAAAAATGTCTTTTTGAACGACGCCAGACGACTACTGGCTTGCCACACTGCTGGTGGACTTTAGCTGCTCTGCCATTCTAAACAATGGACTTTTACCAGTTCGTGCTGGATTTTTGCCAATCTGTCGTTGGACTTCAATGATTACCAAATAGGCTTTGGACTCTCAAAATTGCCATCCTCTGATGGACTTTTGCAGCTTTGCCAAATTAAACTTGGACTTTGATGCTTACCAAACCGGCTCTGGAAGCTTTGTCAGATGATCACCCCACCTGCTGGAACAACCACCTGCAATATTATCCCACAGGCTAGAATAATATGAACAAACTGTATATAATGATCATCCCACTGGCTGGAACAACCATCTTCCATACTATTCCACAGGCTGGAATAATATGAACAAACTGCATATAATGATCGTCCCACTAGCTGGAACAACCATCTGCCATACTATCCCACAGGCTGGAATAATATGAACAAACTGTATATAATGATCATCCCACTGGCTGGAATAACCATCTGCCATACTATCCCACAGGCTGGAATAATATGAACAAACTGTGTATAATGATCATCCCACTGGCTGGAACAACCATCTTCCATACTATCCCACCGGCTGGAATAATATGAGCAAACTGTATATAATGATCATCCCACTGGCTGGAACAACCATCTGTCATACTATTCCACCTGCTGGAATAATATGAACAAACTGTATATAATGATCATCCCACTGGCTGGAACAACCATCTGCCATACTATCCCACTGGCTGGAATAATATGAACAAACTGTATATAATGATCATCCCACTGGCTGGAACAACCATCTGTCATACTATTCCACCTGCTGGAATAATATGAACAAACTGTTCATGTGCCAAAAATAAATTGGACTTTGAGTTGTAAATGAGCAATGCTAAGAATTACACCACCGGCTGGGTAATATCATACGCTGTCACTTTGCTGAAGAAGAAGTTCCCTCGATCTATTTAAACCTTGCTGGGGATATCTCTGTCAAAGTGTTGGACTCTGTGGGGACTTCGTTGGGGAGAGAACAATTCAGCTGGGACTTATTCTTTGGCAAATTTCACATGCTGAAACCTGCGGGAAATATGCCCCGTTGACACTACCACTTGCTGGTAAATCCTGCTGAGAATAAACTCCACAGGGGATGTTCAAATCCTGGTTAGAAGACATTATGTTGCAACATACTGAGAAAGAGTCCCTAGAGATCTGCTGGGGAAACCCAAAGCAATTCCACGGTAGTCTGCTGAGGAATAAAACTGTCAATCTTAGGATAAGTGTCACAATGCCCCGTGTTAGGCGAACTTCCCGTTTGACGATTTCGTTGGGGATAATGAGTTTCTCATCAACTCTGCTGGAGAAAACTACTTTAAAGTGTCTCGTGCTGGGGATGCCTTTTGAGAGGATTTTACAGAAGACCAAACATCTTCCAACTCTACTTGGGATAATAAATCTGGAACATCTCCTGCCGGGGAAATGTATGATGCCCCATGTTTGGGAGGTTCAACAACTTGCTTTTTTGCCCCAAGACTGATCTGAAGAAAACGTCATAAGAGAATTTTACAGAAGATTAAACATCTTCAAACTCCTGGCAACTTCACTGGGGATTAACCAACAACTTCGGTGTCTGCGAAGCAACTCTACTAAGGAATTTGCAACCGTTATCGACACAGAAAAGCTTGTAGTTGTTGGAAGTACTGAATGAGAGAATCGACTTAATAAGATACAACGATACCCGGTTGAACTCAGTTCGCAGATATCGAATCGTCGTGACCGACCGCCAACCAAATGATGGACTCAATCAGTAAACGTTGTGACAAAAAGGTGACAAGTGAACCCTTCCCTGAACACGATTGCCCCAGATTAACTGAATCTTCTGCGTGGGGATAAGTGATTGCTCGTCTAGAAGACATGATCTCGTGATCTCGCAAAGGCTTCAATTTTGCCTTTGAGCCTAGTATGAGGTTGCTACCTGCAAGCAAAGGATATGCACGTATGCCCCGTGCTGGATATGACTTCTGCAACAGAGGAAATCTAACTCTGAACCACCACTTGTTGGGGAGAAAGGTTTTGATGCATCTCTTGCTAGGAGCGTTATTAATGAAGCCTGCTAAAGACGGGGGACCCCAAATGCCTTGGGTTGGAATGCCCCTTTGTTTCAAGCTTTTTGGCTGATTGACTGCATATGCGTGAACAACAGTTCTTACAATTTTCCACTTGCCCCAGACCATCACAGTCCACCAGAAAGAAGTTGCCTCAAGAGGATTTTACAGAAGACTTGACATCCAAAACGCCTCAATGTCTTCAAACTCTTGGAGAGATTCGTCGGATCTCGACGTAACTGCCTCAGATCGCATGGATTACTTAGAAGAAGTCATCTCAAGAGGATTTTACAGAAGACTTGGCAAGCTCAATGCTTCAGTGTCTTCAAACTCTTGGAGAGATTCGTCGGATCTCGAATTAGCTGCTTCAGATTGTATGGTCTACAGAGGATTCGCCTCAAGAAGATTCATGAACAATCTCATATCACTGTGGGATATTCTGCCTCAGTATTCTGAAACCTGGATGGGCTGATTAGTCGTCTGGATAGACTAACTTCTCGTGCTTTTGGGATGGCCTGCCCCAGTATGACCCTTGAAGTGGTTTTTCCTCTGACTACTGATTTTCGAAGGAAGACCCAGAATACCTGCCTTTGGAGAGATGTGAATCTCGAAGTGATTACCTCAGTTTAACTGAACTCTGAAGAGATTTCTCGACGTGATTGGCTCAGACTGGCTACACCTTAAAGAGATGATTCGACGTGATTGCCCCGGATCGACTACGTCTTAACACAACTTGTTGGGAAAGCTCCTGCGCAACAAAGTTTCCTGAGGAAGTGCCACTGGATGTGGCTGTCCTTCGGGAGTTTCAGGATTCTCAACTCGGCAAGATTAAGCTTCTGGACTGGACTTCCCATATGTAAACTTCTTTTGATGTCAAACAAATGTATGCAAGCAGAAAATGTTTTATTCAGAAAATGTTTCATCTGCACCACAATTAGGGTTTTAAGGGAAAAGTCAACTGTAACTTTGACTTTTGACCAGGACATGCTCCCAAACCCTAATACATGATTGAATATACCCTATGTGACCCATGGAACATGTCCATCAAGTTTGATTTAGGTCAAGGACATGATTTCTTGAAGAATTGCACAGTTTGGAATTCATCTGATAAAAAGTCAACTGTGAACAAAAGTCAACTTTGACTTTTTGAGATTTTTCACCAAAATGGATTTTTAACCCTAAAATGATGTTAATGTATGATTTGAATCATCATTCATCAAGAAAAATCAAGAAAAGTGAGATAACTTGTAAAAGGGGTAACCATAAAACTTAGAAATTTTTCTAAGTTAAAAATAAAGTGGCAAAGGTACCAACTTTGGAGGACCATAACTCCTAAACCACAAGGCCATTTTTTCTCATCCAAAGATGGATTTGTAGCCCTCATTATCACCTACAAAAACTTCAACTACAAGTCATTCCAATTCATTAAGGATTTTGAGTTATGGAGTGATCAAAGTGGTTGAAAAGTGAAAATGTCACTTTTTCCAACACTTAGTGAAATTTTCACTAAGTCAGATTCTGCCTCACTTTTTGCCAAATGTAGGGGGATTTTTCACTTGGAATCAAAAGAGATCAAAACCAAACTTGTTCAAACAATTGTTGTATCATGTAAGAGCTTTCCAAAATGGCCAAGAACATTGCCAAATTCAACCTACACCATGAGATACAACATTGCCAAGTTGCCTTGCTGAAATCTGTCAAGGCAAGGTAGAATTTGCAACTTTGGTCTATTTGCCAAAATCAGCCAAATTCAATTGCTCCTATCCACTTGGACACCTCAGAGGATTGAATTTAAAGGGGACAATCACTGATCCAAGCCTCCAAAGTCCATGGAACAAGAAATAGTATGTTGAACCTAGAATGGCCAAAATAGGGACAAGACTCCAATTTTGGATTGGAGCATTCAATGGAACCATCAAGGTGGCATGGACTGAGCCATTCTCATCTGAAATCAGTCAAGACTTATCCAAGACCAAGGGAACCAAAGCTCTGTGCCCTAACCTCTAGTCAATGGCTAGAGGAGACTTGGATTTTCATTTGCCAACATTGGCCAAACCTACTTACCAGCTGCCATGCATTATTCCTTGCAAAACAAACTTGCTCTACTATAAATAGAGCTCAATTATGGTCAGTTTGAGTACACCAAAGCCATCTAACAGATGCTTTCCTCAAAATCTCTTCTTTCACTCCAATTTTGCCTTCTAAGGCAAGTCACTATCGGGTTTTGAGTTGAGAGCAATTCCAATCAAACCAATCACTCACACACCTCACATACATCACATATGAGCTGATCAAACACTTAGATTACTTCTGAAACATCAATTTCACAAAATCACCAGCTGGTTGCTCAAGGTTTTAACCAAAGTGCAGCTGAGGTACCACAAAATGATCCAGCCAATTTCAATCAAGTCCAACCATCCAAACACAATCCATAGGGTGTAGGGAAGCTGTTCAGATCATCACAACTCATCTGTAACACCTCCAGATCAAAAATCACTTTGAACTTGCTGTCACGACTTGGAGGTAAGCACATACTTGGTCATCTCTCAATCTATGCATATTTCCTCGCACAATAATTTGGCCATATGTTCATAATCATGCATGGAATGTTTTCCCTCAATTAATTGCATTGTTTGAATCGTGTATCAAAAATCCTAGCCTTCATGCAGAAATTAGGGTTCTTGAGGTCTCTTCGTGATTTCTTGTTGTATGTTTAATTTAAATGAAATTAAAGTACATAGACATGATCGTGAGGTTGAGACGAGCATAATGATATGTGGATTGCATGATATGATTACGTATTCATGGAGAACAGATAGAAAATGCAAATCTGAGAAACCAAGAACACGCGCGTGTTCTTCAGCTTGTTCTTGGCTCCATTTTTAGAAATTCAAATATTTGAATTTTGTGATTTTGTTTAATTGATTCAAAAATTAATTTCTCTCTGAGTTTTAATGATTTTGAGTTGATTCTTTTTTTAATAATTCACAAAAATGTTAAAATATTTTATTTTCACAAAAAATCCCAAAAATATTATTTATTTCATATAATTGATATTTTTGTAAAGAATTAATATTTTGATTGTTTTTGGCATTTTAAATATTTTTTCTACATTGATTTTGCAACTTTTAATGCTTTCTAATTATTTTGTAGGTCAATACTTAATTTTTGAAGCATTAATCCAAGATCACAATTTGTTTTCCATGTGTTAAACAATTTTTGATCATTTTAATTGAATTTTTATTCAATTAAATACATTTTGAAAACAAATTAGGGTTTTGGATTAATTCAACCCTCATAATTCATTTTCAAAACTTTTTGGGCCTCTTGAGAGAGTGTAAGACCCATCCCCCCTTGTACAAAAACTTTTTGGGCCTCACTCATTGTATAAGTCCCTCTGTACAAGTAAATGGCGCGATCGTCGCCCGTTTAAAAATAAAAATCATCTGGGCCTCTCCTTGAGCTATAAGACCCATTAAAAACACTTTGGGCCTCTATTAGAGTGTAAGACCCAATCCCCCTTTTAACCAAAACATCTTGGGCCTCACTTATTGTATAAGTCCCTCTGCGTTAAAAGAAAACCTCGGCGCGATCGCCATTTTTAAACGAAAAATCAATTGGGCCTACCCTCGTGTTATAAGCCCCACTCTTTTCTTTAAACCTTTTTGGGCCTCTTGAGAGAGTGTAAGACCCATCCCTTTGTACAGAAAACCATTTTGGGCCTCAGTCACTTGTATAAGTCCCTCTGTACAAATTCAAACAGTGCGCTCACTGATAAAACCCTGGGCCTCTCCTTGAGCTGTAAGCCCCAAATCTTTCTTTTTCAAAGCACTTTCTCCTTTGATTTTGAATATACTGTTGTTTTCAATCTTTCTTTGTTGAACAACTAACCAAACAGCATGGAAGCACTACAACCGAGTAAGTGGTTATCGCTTTCATTTACTGCTTTCATATTATAAACTGTATTGTGGGGCTGCTCACTGTAAGTCTCCTTTCATAAACTCATATCTACTGTGTAATAATAGTATAGATATTTCGAGTTTCCCCGGCTACTACGTCTAGAATTAGGTGACGCCGTTTCATTTATTCGTAGAAATAGACGCCTAGATCCCCAATAGGAGCACCAGATATAGTCTTCTCTTCGGCTGTCCTCCTTAGGAATCGTCAAGAAGCTCTACTCCCCAAGATGAATGTATTCTCCGTGAATGGCATTTTTGAGTTTCTTCCAAATTCTCGAACTTTCCTGACTTGATCTATTCCTTGTGGATAGCTTGCCTTGAATGTCTCGGGGTTTGGGTACCCACTACGGTCATAATCTTGGACCTTAACTAAGGAACCCTCTTTAAAAGCTAAAAGTCACTGGATAGTAAACCTCGCACGTTTACCAGTGGTTTTTATCTTTAAAAGAGTTATCTCTCCTAATGGAAAGGAGATGATAGACCCACGGGCTTCTTAAAAGCATCGGCCTCCTCTTGGGCATTATTCAAGGACACTACAGCTTCTTAGAAGTATTCACAGCCTCCTCTTAGGCTTCGTATAATGATCTCTTCCTCTGGGAATGATAGCCTCCTCTTGGGCTTAGTACAAGGACCCGTCGGCTTCTTAAAAGTTTCCAGCCTCCTCTTGGGCTTCGTACAAATTGTCCCGACGACCTCCTAGAGGTATAGGAACAGAACCTAGTCATCCTAATAGAACAGTCCTTTCATAGAGTCTACTACTGTTTCTCAAAACATAGTACAAAAGATAAAACTCTAGACACGGACAATCTAACTTCCTTGAGTCTCAAAGACATTCTCAAGTGACCCCTTCGTTAAATAGGAAGGAAACCCGCATACTCGGACAGTCTCAATACCCTTTGGATTTCCAGTTTCCTCAAAGAAAAGGAAACAACCCCGATCCTCAGATCTAACCCATGAGTATAGTGATGCTCATATAAGAACTGATTTTCTCTTTCAAAATCAGTATACTGGATCTGTCACTTAACTGACACAGTAACCTTAGCCTTCTCTTGGGCTTTGCACAATGATTCTCCCCAGCAGAGTCAAACAACGTTTTAGCCTCTCTCTCGGGCTTTGTACGAGACACATAAGAGACTCCCTCGTTGAGTCAATCACCTTTTCGCCTCCATCTCGGGCTTCGTACGAGATACAAAAATACTCTCCTGTTGAGTATAAAAGATTCTCTTGTTGAGTCAACCCTTTTAGCCTCTCTCTCGGGCTTTATACGAGACACAAAGACTCTATCGTCGGGTCAAAAACTTCTAGCCTCTCTCTCAGGCTTTGTATGAGACACAAAATAGCCTCCTCTTAGGCTTTGTATAATGATTTTCCTAGCAGAAATTAGCCTCCTCTTAGGCTTTGTATAAGAAAACCACTGGTTGATCCAATCAACCTTTTAGCATCAAAGATGTGCCTCGTTCACAGTACACAAACATCAACAACTCTTTTCCCTTCATCTAATCGCTGTAAGCAGCAAGCCTCTGGATCATCTACATCCACGCCACTGTCCCTCTTTTAGCATGAGAAATTCCTAAGGAAAGATGGCATTGCTCTACACTGAGTTAAAGTCTTCTCCTTCAGGTTAAAACCCTTTCTTCGGAAATTATGGCATTGCTCGGATCCGCGTATCCCAGTTAAAGTAATTCTCCTTCTCCCCTCTTTAGAGATGACAAATTCTCTCTAAAGTCGAAGTCTTTCAGCTTCACGTCTTGGGCTTTGAACAAGACACAAATAAACCTTTCAGCTTCACATCTTGGGCTTTGAACAAGATACAAACCACCTTTCACTTCACGTCTTGGGCTTTGAACAAGACACCAAAAACCAATTTCCTCCCATAGACTAGGAGGAACTACGAACGCTCTGATTTCCCTGTTTCGGTAAACGGGAATACGTAGGCATAAGATCGAAAGAAAAGATCTTAGCGAGCACAATCAACAAAAAAACCAAATCCCATATCTCCATCAATCAAAAGCAGTAATTCAAAAGCATCAGTCCTAACATCCTAATCCTTGTTCCCCGCCAGAAACCTTCTGCCCAGGTAAAAAAGAAAGAAAACCGTATTGGCGAAAATACAAATAACCAGTACAAAGGCCCCCCCACATTGATAGCATTCGTAACCTAACAGACCGCTGTTTAAACTCAGTATGCAAGCAGGGTTAATTGGAGACATTTATTTCCCTTCCTTATTCAGCTCACAATAGGATAAAAAATGAATCGACCTGTAGTTTTAAGCTCAACCGCAGAGAGCGACCAGCGCTTAAGAACCGCGTCCAAAATTGCTCGCTACAGAAAAGTGGCGCCCACCGTGGGGCCAGGTCTTGTTGTGCTTTAGGGCATCGTCCCCATTTTCCACGGAAAATGGCAACTCTGCTGAGGAGAAAGATTGGCCTATGCTGGTCCATCTCTTAGGCTGAATACCACAGATTGGGGCTTCCGCCGGGGAACCCATTTCTGTCAGGAACTTTGGATCCTTAGCTTCATTAGGTCTAGAATGTTTAGGACAAATATATATATACTGCTTTTCCTAATTGCTATACGTGTTTATTTTTCTGCTAATGGGAATGCGGGTGATGCCGTATGTGGAAAGATTGAGTATACACCTAGAAAAGCCAAACCCTTTCGTAGTGCGGAAGCTATCGGAAATAGCTGTTACGCGATACTACCCTCATTTGAGGCTGGTGATCTATTCTCGGTGAATGGCACTTACTCTAAGATTGCACACAACTCGCTGGCGATCCGCTTGTTGTTTTGCTTTCCTGGGAGGAGCTGATGATAATGAGTACAGGTACAAAAATCACCTTAGTATAAACCTTTGGGGATGGGTAGAGCCTTGACTTCATGACAACGACCCTTTGACCCCATGTTTTTTCTATGTTTTCGTGTGCTGCATTCATGCATCCATTTAATAAAACATTAAAACACTCAAAAAACTTTCTCTTCTAGTCTCTCTGTTTTTCAAATTAAACTAAGACTGTGATTGCAAATATCAGAGAAAAAGATTGCATTAATGGATTTCGGTAGAAGGAGAACTCGCCAGTATACCTTCAAGGTTCCAAAACTAGAGGATTTGAGAAAAGTTAGCAAGGATGATCGTTAACCCAGAGGCTTTCAGAGCCAAGCACGGTGGTTTGCTACCACTGTTAAGAGTCCATGTGATTAAGGGAATCATGGATGCGCTCATTCAGTTCTACGATCCGGTTTATCACTGTTTCATATTCCCGGATTACCAGCTATCACCAACGCTGGAGGAGTATTCTCATCTGACTGATTTACATATCACTGATCGAGCTCCATTTTCTGGACTGGAAGAAATTCCAAAGAATCAGACTATTGCAATAGCAATTCATTTGGACGAGTCTGAGGTCAGGACTCACATGACCACTAAGGGTGGCATCCAAGGTTTGCCAGCCCAGTTCTTGACAAAAAAGGCTCTATACTTCGCTAGTATAGGGAACGGGACTGCTTTTGAAAGCATCTTTGTCTTGCTCACCTACGGATTATTTTTGTTTCCCAACATCAATAACTTCGTCGATATCAACGCTATTAAGGTTTTTCTCATTGGAAACCCTGTGCCAACTTTGCTCGCAGATGCGTATCATTCTGTACACTTGGGAAATTTGTACAGCGGAGGGGAGATCACATGCTGTGTACCTTTGCTCTACAAATGGTTTATCTCGCACTTGCCCAAGTCTGCTGCTTTTTGGGATTGCAAGAGTGTCTTACGTTGGTCGCAGAAGATCATGTCTCTCACCAATTCCGATATAGATTGGTGTAATAGGATTTACGAGGGAATCAGAATCATTGACCGTTGTGGAGACTTCCCCAGCGTACCCCTCATAGGAACTAAAGGAGGAATCAACTATCATCTGATATTAGTTCTTCGTCAATTTGGATACCCGATGAGACACATCCCACTAGGTGTTCATCTGGAAGGTCTTTTCTTCAAAGAAGAAGAAAATGACAGAGCACTAAAAATGGAAATAGTGCATGCTTGGAAACAGGTTCATAAGAAAGGACGAGAGTCTCTGGGAAAACCGGACTGTGTCTCGGTGGAGCCTTATCTCCATTGGGTACAAACTAGAGCTCTCAAGCTAAAGATGCCTTATCCTCGTTACGGAATTCTTCCACCGAGGGAAACTGTCATGTACTTCATGACGGAAACAGAAAAGCTTCAGGTTACTCTCAACAAAGTTCAAAAGGAAAGAAGATCTTGGAAGAACAAGTACCGCACCCTCGACGTAGAGTGTATCCAAATACAGCAATTACTGAAAGAGAAAGATGCCCTGATTGAAATTTTGGAGCAGCACGCTGTAGAGAATCAAGATGACCAAAGGAATTTGCTCGCTCCTTTCACCTGGCAAAGGAATGACAACCCGACAACGGCCCAAGCGCCCCGGTCAAAGAAGAGGACTCGGGACCCATTAGTTTAGGTTTCTGTTTCTGCACTTTGTAATCTACTGTATTTCCATTTCTGTAATCCTTTGGAATTCAATAAAAAGGGGTTTCCCCAGTGTTTGATATTTGCAATCTAATTGTTGAAGTTTATTTTGATTAAACCAAAAAAACAATTAATATAATCATTGCATTCATCATTCTCACATCGCGTATTCTTCTTCCCTACGAATCTCACGTTTGTGTCTCGATTCTAGAGTCAAACTGTCTCATTCGTATAATACTCGGGCCAATCGTCAGAAAAAGATGGATGATCTTGAGGAAGAAAACAGAGAGTTGAAAGAAGAGATCGACGCTCTGAGAGAGGATATGAGAAAGCTTCGTAACGACATGCAAGCCATGGCAGAAGCTCAGCTACAAAGAACTGTGATCTCAGAGATCACCTCAACGCCCATCATAGAAAAGTATGATCCTAGGTATCAGATGCCGAAAGATCGTCCTTGGGGCATGCCTGTTAACTATATCCCGGAAGGATATGTTCCGCCGATCACTGAAGATCTGGGAATCGCAACAGAAGCCGCTGGGCCTGAAGGTTACAAACTTCGGGAAAGCGAAGATGCCAGGGGCATACTCAAGACTCCTGAAGGTTACAAACTTCGGGAGGCGCCAAGACTTACTGCCGTAGTCACGGTACCACCCCCTGTGGTGCACACTGTCCCGGAAGGACAGATTCCACAGGCACCTTCTGGTAAGAAGGAAACTATGTTTGATAAAATGGATGAATTCCAGGAGCAGTTCTTGGAAATGCAGAAAGAGCTGCAAGCCATTCGCGGTCAGGATCTATTTGGAAAGGACGCCGCAGACCTCTGCTTGGTCCCAAATGTGAAAGTCCCGCACAAGTTCCAAGTGCCCGACTTTGAAAAATACAAGGGTAACTCTTGCCCTCAGAGCCATCTGGTGATGTACGCTCGGCGGATGTTAGCTCAGACGGAGAATCAGGACCTGCTGATTCACTACTTCCAGGATAGTTTAACCGGTGCCGCACTCAAATGGTACATGGGTTTAAACCGTACTACGATCAGTACATTCAGAGATCTTGGTATTGCCTTCGTCCAACAATACAAATACAATTTGGACATGGCACCCGACAGAGATCAACTCAGATCGATGTCGCAAAAGGAAAAGGAAACCTTTAAGGAGTATGCTCAAAGGTGGCGTGAAATTGCCGCTCAAATTTGTCCACCTCTTGAGGAAAAAGAGATGACAAAAATCTTCTTAAAGACCTTAAGCTCATTTTACTATGACCGTATGATTGCCAGTGCACCCAGTGATTTCACCGAAATGGTCGGCATGGGTGTACGTCTTGAGGAAGCCGTCCGAGAAGGACGTTTGGTAAAAGACACTGGATCAACGAGCGGTACTAAAAAATACGGTAGTGCTCTCCCTATGAAAAAAGAGCAAGATATTGGGAATATCTCTCTCGGAAAGCAAAGGCGACGTTATCAATCAGTAGCAGCTGTTACTCCTGCTATCGGCCCCGCGCCTGTTTCTATGTATCAACCTCAGGTTGCGCAGAGCCAACCTGATCAACAAAGGACAAAACAGCCTCTTCAGCAGGCTCGTCCTCCATATAACAACAACCGTACAACACGGCCACCAGGATTTGATCCTATACCCGTAACGTACGCAGAGCTATTTCCGTTACTGCTGGCTAAGGGGCACATTCAGACTAAGTCTCCCCTTTCAGTTCCGGAAAATCCGCCTTTTTGGTTTAAAGCGGATCAAACATGCCCTTATCATCAAGGAGGTTCGGGGCATAACATTGAGACTTGTCTCAATTTCAAATCCGACGTGCAAAAGCTTGTTAGGAGCGGGCTCTTATCTTTCAAAGATACGAATCCTAATGTTCTTACGAACCCGCTGCCTCAAAACGAGAAAGCTGCAGTCAATCTGATTGAGAAAGAGACTAACAATGTCTATCAAATTCATGATGTACTCTTATTGGGGACCAATCTGGTCAAGATGCATTGTAGACAGAGTGGATATAGCCATGTTCCACCTCATAATTATCACCAGTGTGATATCTGCTCTAAAGACAACCAGGGATGTTCTGTGGTGCAAGTAGCTCTACAGGAACAAATGGATCTTGGATGGATCCAAGAGCGCCGAGTTCGTGAAGTTAACATGGTTTACACGAATTCCAACGTCATTCAAAACCACGACATCCGTGCGATGAATGTTAACTTGGTGGCGATGCACTCAAGGCAAAGCCAGTATCATAATCTGCCGCGGCACGATTACAGTTCCTGTCTGATTTGCTCGGTAAACAAACAGGGATGCTCTTTTATAGAAGACGCCCTCCAGCGTCAGATGGATCTTGGATAGATCCAAGACTACCATGATAGGAACTCCTATCAAATCAACATGGTTCAGATCTTCGACATCCGCGTAATGGATACCAACCTGGTAGAGTTACATGCTGAGCAGGTCCGACTTGGATTCTTAATATCACATGACTATCAAAATTGTAAAGCGGGTTGCGAAAACGATCAGGGTTGTACCCTTGTCCAGGAGGCACTTCAGCACTTGTTAAATCACTGGTGGATGCCAATCTATATGGACGAAGATACTCAGCAGATTAGTATCAATCACAGGAATCCTACTCGTCGTCAAAGTCAAGATGTCCGATCAATGGAAGATAACCTAGTAAAGTTACATTGTATTCAAAGTGGGCGTGGCCAGGTGCCACCACACAATTATGACCGTTGTAGCGTCTGTTCAGAAAGTAACCAAGGGTGTTACCTTGTGAGAGCAGCTCTTCAGGGTCAGGTCGATCATGGAGAAATTCGTCCATATCCAGGTTCAGGACCCATCATTTGGTCGCCGAGCTACCTTGCCGAGCAAGTTGAGGATGTTGTCACGATCTCTGGTCATCACAGGACCAGGGATGTTTTTGCCATCATCCCTCTACTTGATGAATCTAGAGTTCTTAACCGGGAACAGATAAAGGTTATTTATGATGGTCAGGAAAATCAGAAGGTTCCCATAGTCATCTATCTACCGGGGCCACTACCGTATGAATCAGCTAAGGCAATCCCTTACAAATACGGTGCAACGATAATTGAGAATGGAAAGGAAATTCCATTACCCTCCGTCGTGAATATTGAAGACATCAGTCGTGTAACACGGAGCGGTCGAATCTTCAACCGAGGGGTTGGAGAATCCAACAAAGAAAAGGAACTTCAGGCAGAAATTCCTGATCCACCAGTCGGTCAATCTAGTAATCCCGACTTGTCAAAAGACAAAGATGAGATACTAAAGCTCATCCAAAGGAGTGAATATAACATTGTTGATCAACTGTTACAGACTCCTTCAAAGATCTCAGTATTATCACTGTTACTCAGTTCAGAAGCACACAGAGAGGCTCTACAGAAAGTCTTGGAGCAGGCCTTTGTGGAACAGGATGTAACAATCAGACAATTCGATAGCATTGTCTCTAACATCACTTCCTGCAATAATTTGGGATTTAGTGATGAGGAATTACCTGAAGAGGGTCGCCGTCATAACATGGCGCTCAACATTACAGTTAACTGCCAGGGCGATGCTTTAGCCAACGTACTGGTAGACACAGGGTCAGCCCTGAATGTTATGCCGAAGTCCACTTTGATGCAATTATCATTTAAGGGCCCTCTGATGAGAGTCAGCGAGGTCGTCGTCAAAGCATTCGACGGATCCAGAAAAACAGTTATCGGCGAAGTTGATCTTCCCATAACTATTAGTCCTCACACTTTCCAAATCACTTTCCAGGTCATAGACATCCGGGCAATATACAGTTGTTTATTAGGAAGACCTTGGATACATCAGGCTAGACCGGTTACTTCAACCCTCCACCAAAAGCTAAAGTTCGTCAAGAACGATCAACTTGTCACAGTCTATGGAGAACAGGCCTTGCTCGTGAGTAACTTATCATCATCTGCTTGTGTAGAACCTGAGGAGGTTATCGGAACTCAGTTCCAAGCACTATCGGTGAGCAAGAACGATCAATCTGAAGGAGGAACCTCGATTTCCTCATACAACGATGTTATCAAAGCGGTCGAGAGTACCGATACAACCGGATGGGGACGGCTTGTCATTCCTATTAACAATAAAACAAAGAAGGGTCTTGGTTTTTCTGCGACCTGTACCCAGACAGCTGCCAACGATGAAAGTCTTCATCCCCTTCAAAACTTCTTCCACAGTGGAGGTTTTCTCCACCCAGTGTCTCCAGCAGTACATGCTATCAATGAGGAAGATCCCTCTGACACGGATGAAGAATGAAAGTCCTACCTTAACAAGGACGGCTATATGTCTCAGGAAGAGGTGCCTACGCCTTTTTGCTTTCCTACAGAAAGTCCGAGATTTATACCAAGATCAGATGTCGAAATGATCTACGAAGATTGTGATCCGGAAGGATGTCGTGCTCCGCCAAATTCATTAGAGGAAGACACTCTGATGAAAGACAACTTTGATCACAATTACTATGGTCCGATGGATGGCCTGCCAATGTGGCAACCTTACCCAGGAAACTTGGGACAAGAAAGTCAGCCGAGTAATGAAACTCAGCTGAGCGTCATTGAACAGAATACATGTGTCCCCGCCATGTCATGGGATCAACACTCAGGTCATTCGGAAATTACTCAACATGAAGATGAATTCGCAACGTTTGCAGGACTAGAATTCATCAACTATGCTTTTCCTGAGGTCAACGTCATCGAGAGGGATGACTCCTCCAGTTCCAAAGAAGTTTGGGACACTCTGGGACAACCAAGTGGAAAATACGACTTTATGGTCAAGTACATTGCTCCCGAAAGCTCTCGTATCAGGCTCGAAGATATCCAGTCAACTGGATGGGGAGATACAACTGAGAGCACCAATGCTATGCAAAATGCAACAGAGGAATCCTCCTACGACAATTCTGCTTGGGAGACAGATTCCAATGATCCTACTCCACCAGAAATCAGCGTCATTTCTGAAGAAAAATCAAGGAAGGTGCCAGACTTTGTGATTCACCGAGGAGTTCGCCACCAATGGGTTGCCGTCGAGGTTCCGAAGGTCATTCGTCAGTTAAAGTAATTGCCATCTTTAACCTTTCACCCTGCCCAGGTGAAACGGATGTTTTGATAGGGCTCGCTTTTTGTAAATTTCCCTCTTCGCTTTGCCCAAAGTGAGTGAGTTTTGTTTTATAGGGCTGTAGTTTCAAGATTCGACTTGTTCATTAATAAAATAACGTCGTTCTGTAATTTCCGCATTAATTGTTGTTTTCTCTTTTTGCTTTTTCAGAAAATGGTAATCCTAAAAAAAACATTCAATAATAAAAACAAGCAGTAAAATCAAAACACTGCACACACTTACATTTTCTCTATCTCTTCTAAACACGAATCATCACGTCATGCAGATTGCTTGTTTTAAACCCCGTTGAAACATATGATCCGATGCCTTCTTCCCACTTTGAGTTCCCGGTATTCGAGGCTGAAGAAGAAGTTGACAACGAAATTCCAGAAGAGATCTCCCGACTACTCAGACAAGAGGAAAGGTCCATTGAACCTCACAAAGAGTCGTTTGAAACGGTAAACTTGGGTTCAGAAAAAGAGAGAAAAGAAATCAGGATCGGAGCACTGCTCAGTCCAACTGCCAGAGAAGATCTGATAAAGCTTCTCAAAGAATTCCCCGATGTATTCGCTTGGTCCTATCAGGATATGCCAGGGTTGGATACCAGCATCGTGGAACATCACTTACCGTTGAGATCAGAATATCCGCCAGTAAAGCAAAGGTTGAGACGCACTCACCCGGACATGGCCATCAAAATCAAAGAGGAGGTACAGAAACAGATTGACGCGGGTTTCCTTGCTACATCTGGATATCCTCAATGGTTAGCCAACATCGTACCCGTTCCCAAAAAGGATGGAAAGGTCAGAATGTGTGTTGATTACAGAGATCTAAACAAGGCAAGTCCAAAGGACGACTTTCCTTTACCACACATTGACATGTTGGTTGACAGCACAGCAAAGTTCAAAGTTTTCTCCTTCATGGATGGATTCTCGGGCTATAACCAGATCAAAATGGCGCCGAAAGACATGGAGAAAACTTCATTCATTACCCCATGGGGTACCTTTTGTTACAAGATAATGCCGTTCGGTTTGAAGAACGTCGGGGCAACCTATCAAAGGGCCATGACTACTCTGTTTCATGACATGATACATAAGGAAATCGAGGTATATGTCGATGATATGATTGCAAAATAAAAAACAGAGAGTGAGCACGTTGAACATCTGTGGAAATTGTTCGAACATTTGAGAAAATTCAAGCTCCGCTTGAATCCCAACAAGTGCACCTTCGGTGTCCGTTCGGGGAAATTACTAGGGTTCATCGTCAGCCAGAAAGGAATTGAAGTTGATCCTAACAAGGTCAAGGCCATTCAAGAAATGCCTTCTCCGAAAACTGAAAAACAAGTCAGAGGATTCCTGGGACGTTTGAACTACACCTCCAGATTCATATTCCTCATGACCGCGACGTGTGCGCCGATCTTCAAGTTACTCAAAAAGAACCAAGATTGTGTTTGGTCAGAAGATTGCCAAACCGCCTTCGACAGTATCAAAGAATATCTGTTGAATCCTCCGATTCTATCACCTCCAGTGGAAGGGAGACCACTGATCATTTACCTCACAGTCCTAGAGGACTCAATGGGATGTGTACTTGGCCAACAAGACGAAACCAAAAGGAAAGAGTCTGCCATTTACTATTTGAGCAAGAAATTCACCGACTGCGAAACTCGGTACACAATGCTTGAAAAAACTTGTTGCGCTTTGGCTTGGGCAGCCAAACGTCTTCGCCAGTACATGATTCGTCATACTACTTGGTTGGTCTCCGAAATGGATCCAATCAAGTACGTTTTCGAAAAACCTGCTCTCACGGGAAGGATTGCCCGTTGGCAGATGTTACTATCAGAATATGACATAGAGTACCATGCTTAGAAAGCCGTTAAAGGAAGTATTTTAGCCGATCATTTGGCTCATCAACCGATTGATGATCAAGAATCAATCGGGTTTGACTTCCCAGACGAAGATGACATGTATCTAAAAATGAAAGATTGCGATGAACCGCTACCCAGTGAAGGGCCAGAACCAGGTTCCCAGTGGGAACTTATCTTTGACGGAGCAGTCAATCATTATGGAAACGGAATTGGGGCAATCATTGTTACCCCTCAGGGTTCCCACATTCCTTTCACTGCCAGACTTACGTTCAAATGTACGAACAACGAGGCCGAATACGAAGCATGTATCATGGGTCTCGAAGAAGCGATTGATTTAAGGATCAAAACCTTGGACGTATACGGCGATTCAGCCTTGGTTATTAACCAGATAAAAGGAAATTGGAACACATACCAATCAGGATTGATTCCTTACAAAGACTATGCAAGGAGGTTGTTACCCTTCTTCAACAGAGTTGACTTTCATCACATCCCTCGTGATGAGAATCACATGGCTGATGCATTAGCCACTCTCTCTTCCATGATTAGTATAGGTCGATAGAATGACATACCTAAGATCGACATCATGCGCCTTGAACGGCCCACCTACATCTTCGT
This sequence comes from Lathyrus tuberosus, assembly GCA_022829125.1. Classification (NCBI taxonomy): domain Eukaryota; kingdom Viridiplantae; phylum Streptophyta; class Magnoliopsida; order Fabales; family Fabaceae; genus Lathyrus; species Lathyrus tuberosus. Next base: position 2,149,638 of record JALAZF010000394.1, read on the forward strand.
GATTGAAGCAGTCATAGACGACAGACCTTGGTATCACGATATCAAATGCTTCCTTCAGAAACAAGAGTACCCATCTGGGGCACTCAGAAAAGACAGGAAAACCCTCAGAAGATTGGCTGGAAACTTATTCCTGAGCGGTGACACTCTTTATAAGAGAAATTTTGACATGGTCTTGCTCCGATGCGTCAACAGACCAGAAGCAGACATGCTCATGAAAGAAATTCATGAAGGATCCTTTGGCACTCATGCCAACAGACACACAATGGCGAGAAAAATTCTCAGGGCCGGGTATTATTGGTTGACTATGGAATCCGACTGCTACAAGTACATGAGGAGGTGTCACAAGTGTTAGATATACTCCGACAAAATTCATGTACCGCCATCACATCTCAAAGTTCTTTCTTCCCCGTGGCCATTTTCCATATGGGGAATCGATATGATTGGTATGATTGAGCCCAAGGCTTCAAACGGACATCGGTTCATCCTTGTAGCCATTGACTATTTCACCAAGTGGGTCGAAGCAGCGTCATACGCCAATGTAACCCGACAAGTGGTGGTCCGATTTATCAAAAACAATATCATCTGCCGTTATGGTGTTCCAAGCGAGATCATTACTGATAATGGATCTAACTTGAACAATAAGATGATGAAAGAGTTGTGTGCAGAGTTCAAGATCGAACACCATAACTCATCTCCCTACCGACCCAAGATGAACGGAGCGGTAGAAGCGGCTAACAAAAACATCAAGAAGATCGTTCAAAAGATGGTTGTAACCTATAAAGATTGGCACGAAATGCTACCCTTTGCTCTTCACGGTTATCGAACATCTATCCGCACTTCAACAGGGGCAACCCCTTTCTCTTTAGTATATGGTATGGAGGCAGTTTTCCCCATAGAAGTAGAGATCCCATCAATCCGGGTATTGATGGAAGCTAAGCTCACCGAAGCCGAATGGTGTCAAAGTCGACACGACGAACTGAACCTGATCGAAGAGAAGCGAATCACGGCACTATGCCACGGTCAGTTGTATCAACAGAGAATGAAAAGGGCGTTCGACAAAAAGGTCTGACCTCGTGTCTTCAGAAAAGGAGACCTCGTGCTCAAGAAGATACAATCATTTCTCACTGATTCTCGGGGCAAATGGACCCCAAATTATGATGGCCCCTATGTGGTCACGAAAGCTTTCTCAGGCGGCGCCTTGAGACTTGCAACCATGGACGGAGAGGAATTTGCCTATCCCACGAATGTTGATGTAGTCAAGAAATACTTCGCCTAAAACTAAAAAAAAACATCTCGGTGGATTGAAAACCCGAAAGGGCGGTCCAGGCAAAAGTTAGAGACATGAAAAAAATCATCCCGATGGATTGGAAATCTCATAGTACAATCCAGGCAAAAGTTAGGGATAATGGCAAGTAACTATGTTCAACAGAGGCAAGTCCCTCAGCAGCAGTTACAGCATCATCTATCGGAGGAAATCTCCATCCAGAGGTCATCTTCGACGGAAGCTCAGGATATCCCTAATTCAAAGTTGGTAGAAGGATAGTGGTCATTATGTTTCAACGTAGCCCTTTTCCCTGTAAATTACCATTTTCTAACTTTGTATATACTCTTTGGAATCACGCGTTTGGCTGATCTCCATCTTATCAATAAAATTTGAGCCCTTGTGCTTTTGTTTGAAACTCTTTACTTGCTTTAGCTTTACAGAACGACGTTGTTTAAACTTAATCAGCGATTCTTGAAATAAAACAAAAATAAATTTACTTGTTAAACTTTTTCTGCTTTTAAATTAAAGATGGCATTTCTTTTGACTATTGAACATCAGAAGAACATCGATCGCTTCTCCCGAAGTAAGCGAACCTCAAAGTGCAGAATCAAAGTACTCGTTCTAGACCAGTACGCCTGAATGAAGGGATCAACTGTGTCAGAGACCTTGTTTCGTCTGACAATCCTCGGCCGAGTTCTCATCTCCTAAGCCCGATCAACATAGCTCCCAACGGGACTATCTCTCCTAAGCAAGGTGGAATTGCTATTTTGAATCAACGGTACTTCTTCGCTCCGCGATGGCCGAGTATCCAATTGTGTTCATCCATTAGTCTATATGTCGCGTCTGTTTTGTCAGCATATACATACGTACTTCATGAATTTTTGATTTGCATTTACATTTCATATTGCATCGTTATCACTCTAGCCGGTCTTGTCCCCTAGTGATAAACAGTTTTCTCAATCGAGTTTGTCAGTTCTTTCCTCGTCAGGAAGTGTTGCGTCTGCACAATCTCGCCACCAGTGTATCTTTAGATCAGAGTCGGCACTTGGCCACTTTGATAACTTGAACCTCTGAAAAGCCAGAGAAAACTTTTAATAAACATCACTCTTCGCCATTGAAGATGATATCCTTGCTTTCCCGGATTAAGGAAAATCCACAGAGAAAGCCTCGTGATCAGAGATTCGGCAGCACGCCAGTTTTGCTCTGAAAAACCACTGATGAGAAGGTCATTGGCACCTCAAAATTGGATCCCATCATATGGCATTTCTCCGAGAAGATCCCGAGAAAAGTATGATGTAACCCCAAACGAAAACAGTCTCTCAAGAGACTCGCTTTCCCCAGTAGAATCGACAAATGGCGTCTCCAACAGAGAAGTTTGTACAACTCTACAATTCAGACGAATGGGTTCCCCAGTAAGTCTGACATCAAATCTTTTCCCACTCAAATGGCGTCTCCCCAGGAAAATTCGGCGAGAAGTTTGAGTGAAAACCGCTACTAATAGCGTCCCTTGTCAATAAAGTTTATTGACAAAAGAAACTAAGACCAGTTCCTTGGTAGGAAACCAGGATCTAGGGGAAGTTTATTTCTGAAACTTAGACCAGTTCCTTGGTAGAAAACCAGGATCGAGGGGAAGTTTATTTCTGAAACTTAGACCAGTTCCTTGGTAGAAAACCAGGATCGAGGGGAAGTTTATTTCTGAAACTTAGACCAGTTCCTTGGTAGGAAACCAGGATCGAGGGGAAGTTTATATCAGAAACTAAGACCAGTTCCTTGGTAGGAAACCAGGATCGAGGGGAAGTTTATGACAAAAGAAACTAAGACCAGTTCCTTGGTAGGAAACCAGGATCGAGGGGAAGTTTATTTCAAAAGAGACTGAGACCAGTTCCTTGGTAGGAGACCAGGATCGAGGGGAAGTTTACCTTTTCTAAGCATCATTGCTTAGCTAAAGAAGATGAATGCGTAAGCTACCATTCATAACCACCATCAAAATTTCGGTTATTCCGATATTTAATCCTCTTGCACCCCAAATGCCCGAATCCCTTCGTCATTCACACCTTCGGGTCCAAGAAGATTAAATAGGGGCATCTGTAATACCCCAAATTTTGACCACTTAGATTTCCCATCATTGTGAAAATCATCATCACAATATGGATGAACCATCATGCTTCATCAGTCTCCCCAAAGATGGGTGAGCATCCAATACAATCAAAATTAGGGTTTCAAGCCCTCTCTGAGTGCTTAGACAAAGGATCAATCAAGAAATGACATGATCTTCAACTTGTCTAATCTCTCAAACATCCTCAAAGGATCAAAAGGACTCCTACTTCAAGGATTAAGCACAAAGCTGCTCCCTTCTAGGTGGATCAAGTCTCAAGATCGACAGTGTCACCAAATTAGGGTTTTGGTCGACCAGGGCCTCCAGATGGAAATTTTCATCTGGGCACAAGGTAATGATCCAAAACATGACCTAATATACTTCATGGAACCTCATGAACCCATGCATCAAGTCAATTTTGCCTCAGGGGATGCATTCATCAAAAATCAGGAATTAGGGTTTCTTGACCTAATTCACCCCTAAGTTGACTTTTGGGACAAACCATGAGCCAAGACCTCAAGACATGATTTGAGGGTCTCTAATATACCATATTGATCCATTTGGAACAATGGATTGATCCAAGAAGCTTGAGCAACAAGTCTCAATTTCATCTGCACCACAATTAGGGTTTTAAGAGAAAAGTCAACTGTAACTTTAACTTTTGACCAGGACATGCTCCCAAACCCTAATACATGATTGAATATACCCTATGACACCCATGGAACATTTCCATCAAGTTTGATTTAGGTCAAGGACATGATTTCCTGAAGAATTGCACAGTTTGGAATTCATCTGATAAAAAGTCAACTGTGCACAAAAGTCAACTTTGACTTTTTGAGATTTTTCACCAAAATGGATTTTTAACCCTAAAATGATGTTAATGTATGATTTGAATCATCATTCATCAAGAAAAATCAAGAAAAGTGAGATAACTTGTAAAAGGGGTAACCATAAAACTTAGAAATTTTTCTAAGTTAAAAATAAAGTGGCAAAGGTACCAACTTTGGAGGACCATAACTCCTAAACCACAAGGCCATTTTTTCTCATCCAAAGATGGATTTGTAGCCCTCATTATCACCTACAAAAACTTCAACTACAAGTCATTCCAATTCATTAAGTATTTTGAGTTATGGAGTGATCAAAGTGGTTTAAAAGTGAAAATGTCACTTTTTCCAACACTTAGTGAAATTTTCACTAAGTCAGATTCTGCCTCACTTTTTGCCAAATGTAGGGGGATTTTTCACTTGGAATCAAAAGAGATCAAAACCAAACTTGTTCAGACAGTTGTTGTATCATGTAAGAGCTTTCCAAAATGGCCAAGAACATTGCCAAATTCAACCTGCACCATGAGATACAACATTGCCAAGTTGCCTTGCTGAAATCTGTCAAGGCAAGGCAGAATTTGCAACTTTGGTCGATTTGCCAATATCAGCCAAATTCAATTGCTCCTATCCACTTGGACACCTCAGAGGATTGAATTTAAAGGGGACAATCACTGAGCCAAGCCTCCAAAGTCCATGGAACAAGAAATAGCATGTTGAACCTAGAATGGCCAAAATAGGGACAAGACTCCAATTTTGGATTGGAGCATTCAATGGAACCATCAAGGTGGCATGGACTGAGCCATTCTCATCTGAAATCAGTCAAGACTTATCCAAGACCAAGGGAACCAAAGCTCTGTGCCCTAACCTCTAGTCAATGGCTAGAGGAGACTTGGATTTTCATTTGCCAACATTGGCCAAACCTACTTACCAGCTGCCATGCACTATTCCTTGCAAAACAAACTTGCTCTACTATAAATAGAGCTCAATTATGGTCAGTTTGAGTACACCAAAGCCATCTAACAGATGCTTTCCTCAAAATCTCTTCTTTCACTCCAATTTTGCCTTCTAAGGCAAGTCACTATCGGGTTTTGAGTTTGAGAGCAATTCCAATCAAACCAATCACTCACACACCTCACATACATCACATATGAGCTGATCAAACACTTAGATTACTTTTGAAACATCAATTTCACAAAATCACCAGCTGGTTGCTCAAGGTTTTAACCAAAGTGCAGCTGAGGTACCACAAAATGATCCAGCCAATTTCAATCAAGTCCAACCATCCAAACACAATCCATAGGGTGTAGGGAAGCTGTTCAGATCATCACAACTCATCTGTAACACCTCCAGATCAAAAATCACTTTGAACTTGCTGTCACGACTTGGAGGTAAGCACATACTTGGTCATCTCTCAATCTATGCATATTTCCTCGCACAATAATTTGGCCATATGTTCATAATCATGCATGGAATGTTTTCCCTCAATTAATTGCATTGTTTGAATCGTGTATCAAAAATCCTAGTCTTCATGCAGAAATTAGGGTTCTTGAGGTCTCTTCGTGATTTCTTGTTGTATGTTTAATTTAAATGAAATTAAAGTACATAGACATGATCGTGAGGTTGAGACGAGCATAATGATATGTGGATTGCATGATATGATTACGTATTCATGGAGAACAGATAGAAAATGCAAATCTGAGAAACCAAGAACACGCGCGTGTTCTTCAGCTTGTTCTTGGCGCCATTTTTAGAAATTCAAATATTTGAATTTTGTGATTTTGTTTAATTGATTCAAAAATTAATTTCTCTCTGAGTTTTAATGATTTTGAGTTGATTCTTTTTTTAATAATTCACAAAAATGTTAAAATATTTTATTTTCACAAAAAATCCCAAAAATATTATTTATTTCATATAATTGATATTTTTGTAAAGAATTAATATTTTGATTGTTTTTGGCATTTTAAATATTTTTTCTACATTGATTTTGCAACTTTTAATGCTTTCTAATTATTTTGTAGGTCAATACTTAATTTTTGAAGCATTAATCCAATATCACAATTTGTTTTCCATGTGTTAAACAATTTTTGATCATTTTAATTGAATTTTTATTCAATTAAATACATTTTGAAAACAAATTAGGGTTTTGGATTAATTCAACCCTCATAATTCATTTTCAAAACTTTTTGGGCCTCTTGAGAGAGTGTAAGACCCATCCCCCCTTGTACAAAAACTTTTTGGGCCTCACTCATTGTATAAGTCCCTCTGTACAAGTAAACGGCGCGATCGTCGCCCGTTTAAAAATAAAAATCATCTGGGCCTCTCCTTGAGCTATAAGACCCATTCAAAACACTTTGGGCCTCTATTAGAGTGTAAGACCCAATCCCCCTTTTAACCAAAACATCATGGGCCTCACTTATTGTATAAGTCCCTTTGCGTTAAAAGAAAACCTCGGCGCGATCGCCATTTTTAAACGAAAAATCAATTGGGCCTACCCTCGTGTTATAAGTCTCACTCTTTTCTTTAAACCTTTTTGGGCCTCTTGAGAGAGAGTAAGACCCATCCATTTGTACAGAAAACCATTTTGGGCCCCAGTCACTTGTATAAGTCCCTCTGTACAAATTCAAACAGTGCGCTCACTGATAAAACCCTGGGCCTCTCCTTGAGCTGTAAGCCCCAAATCTTTCTTTTTCAAAGCACTTTCTCCTTTAATTTTGAATATACTGTTGTTTTCAATCTTTCTTTGTTGAACAACTAACCAAACAGCATGGAAGCACTACAACCGAGTAAGTGGTTATCGCTTTCATTTACTGCTTTCATATTATAAACTGTATTGTGGGGCTGCTCACTGTAAGTCTCCTTTCATAAACTCATATCTACTGTGTAATAATAGTATAGATATTTCGAGTTTCCCCGGCTACTACGTCTAGAATTAGGTGACGCCGTTTCATTTATTCGTAGAAATAGACGCCTAGATCCCCAATAGGAGCACCAGATACAGTCTTCTCTTCGGCTGTACTCCTTAGGAATCGTCAAGAAGCTCTACTCCCCAAGATGAATGTATTCTCCGTGAATGGCATCTTTGAGTTTCTTCCAAATTCTCGAACTTTCCTGACTTGATCTATTCCTTGTGGATAGCTTGCCTTGAATGTCTCGGGGTTTGGGTACCCACTACGGTCATAATCTTGGACCTTAACTAAGGAACCCTCTTTAAAAGCTAAAAGTCGCTGGATAGTAAACCTCGCACGTTTACCCGTGGTTTTTATCTTTAAAAGAGTTATCTCTCCTAATGGAAAGGAGATGATAGACCCACGGGCTTCTTAAAAGCATCGGCCTCCTCTTGGGCATTATTCAAGGACACTACGGCTTCTTAGAAGTATTCACAGCCTCCTCTTAGGCTTCGTATAATGATCTCTTCCTTCGGGAATGATAGCCTCCTCTTGGGCTTAGTACAAGGACCCGTCGGCTTCTTAAAAGTTTCCAGCCTCCTCTTGGGCTTCGTACAAATTGTCCCGACGACCTCCTAGAGGTATAGGAACAGAACCTAGTCATCCTAATAGAACATTCCTTTCATAGAGTCTACTACTGTTTCTCAAAACATAGTACAAAAGATAAAACTCTAGACACGGACAGTCTAACTTCCTTGAGTCTCAAAGACATTCTCAAGTGACCCCTTCGTTAAATAGGAAGGAAACCCGCAGACTCGGACAGTCTCAATACCCTTTGGATTTCCAGTTTCCTCAAAGAAAAGGAAACAACCCCGATCCTCAGATCTAACCCATGAGTACAGTGATGCTCATATAAGAACTGATTTTCTCTTTCAAAATCAGTATACTGGATCTGTCACTTAACTGACACAGTAACCTTAGCCTTCTCTTAGGCTTTGTACAATGATTCTCCCCAGCGGAGTCAAACAACATTTTAGCCTCTCTCTCGGGCTTTGTACGAGACACATAAGAGACTCCCTCGTTGAGTCAATCACCTTTTCGCCTCCATCTCGGGCTTCGTACGAGATACAAAAACACTCTCCTGTTGAGTATAAAAGATTCTCTTGTTGAGTCAACCCTTTTAGCCTCTCTCTCGGGCTTTATACGAGACACAAAGACTCTATCGTCGGGTCAAAAACTTCTAGCCTCTCTCTCGGGCTTTGTATGAGACACAAAATAGCCTCCTCTTAGGCTTTGTATAATGATTTTCCTAGCGGAAATTAGCCTCCTCTTAGGCTTTGTATAAGAAAGCCACGGGTTGATCCAATCAACCTTTTAGCATCAAAGTTGTGCCTCGTTCACAGTACACAAACATCAACAACTCCTTTCCCTTCATCTAATCGCTGTAAGCGGCAAGCCTCTGGATCATCTACATCCACGCCACTATCCCTCTTTTAGCATGAGAAATTCCTAAGGAAAGATGGCATTGCTCTACACTGAGTTAAAGTCTTCTCCTTCGGGTTAAAACCCTTTCTTCGGAAATTATGGCATTGCTCGGATCCGCGTATCCCAGTTAAAGTAATTCTCCTTCTCCCCTCTTTAGAGATGACAAATTCTCTCTAAATTCGAAGTCTTTCAGCTTCACGTCTTGGGCTTTGAACAAGACACAAATAAACCTTTCAGCTTCACATCTTGGGCTTTGAACAAGATACAAACCACCTTTCACTTCACGTCTTGGGCTTTGAACAAGACACCAAAAACCAATTTCCTCCCATAGACTAGGAGGAACTACGAACGCTCTGATTTCCCTGTTTCGGTAAACGGGAATACGTAGGCATAAGATCGAAAGAAAAGATCTTAGCAAGCACAATCAACAAAAAAACCAAATCCCATATCTCCATCAATCAAAAGCAGTAATTCAAAAGCATCAGTCCTAACATCCTAATCCTTGTTCCCCTCCAGAAACCTTCTGCCCAGGTAAAAAAGAAAGAAAACCGTATTGGCGAAAATACAAATAACCAGTACAAAGGCCCCCCCACATTGATAGCATTCGTAACCTAACAGACCGCTGTTTAAACTCAGTATGCAAGCAGGGTTAATTGGAGACATCTATTTCCCTTCCTTATTCAGCTCACAATAGGATAAAAAATGAATCGACCTGTAGTTTTAAGCTCAACCGTAGAGAGCGACCAGCGCTTAAGAACCGCGTCCAAAATCGCTCGCTACACTATGCAATGTTTCAGGTGCTTCCTCTTCCTTCTTCTTTACACTTGTTCCCTCTTTTCCTTCTTCTCCTTTGATTCGTCCTGGTTTATGTGTAGGGTTCGAAGATTAGTTTGTTGTGGTTGTCGCGGTGCAGAGAATGAAGGGTTTTGTGCTTTGAAAGTTTGAAGTAGTTGTTGTTGAAGTTTAGGTTGATGAGTCGATAGAGAAGGTGATGATTGGTGGTGGAGGTTATTGTGTGGGTTGTTTGAATACGTGAGAGATGTTGGTGGTGAATAGTATTGTGGTTCTGCTACTGTTGATTTGTGGTTCGAGATGGTAAGGTTAGTGGCGGGTTGAAGGAGAGCAGAGGTGACGAGATGATAAAGGTCTGATGGTGTTGTGGTTTAATGAGGGGGAAAGGTTGAGCGCGGCGATGAGATGATGAAGGTGTAGTTGTTGTTTAAGGTGGTTGTATGATGTTGGAATCAGTTTTTCTTCACTGATGTTTGAAAAAACCAGGTTAGTTCCCTCTTTCTCATCCGTTTATCAGGTTGAGTTTCTATTTTTTGCTGTATGTTTGAAGGTTAAGGTTTTAGTGGCTATGAATTTCTGGGGTGGCTATGAGATGTGAAAAAGGTGACTATGTTTTTTCTATTCTGTTTGTGATGATTTTTCAAATCTCTTCATCTCCTCTTTTTAAAGAAAATCACAAACTTGCTTATTAAGTTTTGGTACAATCTTTTTGTCTGATAATTCTTGACAGGTCACTTTTAATGGAAGATTTGCACAGGCTTTTGTTGGTTGTTTTGGCTATGCAGGTTTGTCTTGCAAAATTGGTGTAAAGGTTTTGGAGCTTTTTGGAATGTAGGCTGTTGTTTGCAAGAAGCAGAGGTTTCGTAGCAGAAGGTTATGATATTGCAGCATTTGGAGTGTAGCAAAATTGGTGTAAAGGCTTTCTTTGTTGGTACAGTTGGACTTAGTGTACGGTTGGTGCAGGGAGGTCACATGTTCTGGTCGGTTTATGACATGCTCAAGAATCAAGTGGCAAAGGCCTTTGGGATGGTGTATAGTGAAATTGTTTTGGTAGCGTGAGGTTTTCGTGTGGCTTGTATTGAATCATATGCATTCTAGCAGTCAGCTTGTAATAATGTCTTTTGTACATTTTCCTTATTTTATTTGTAGTTTGAAATACTTTTTCGTACTTGGAAACATTGGATGAAAACCAATCAATGGTTGTGATTTGTTTGAATTAGTCTGAGCTACATTGTTGTGAATGGCATACGAAATATTGTAGTTTCTTGTATTATGGCTTTAATTTGCTAGCTCCCATGGCCTGCCATTTTACTTAATCAAGACTTAGCTCAAAAGCACCTAAAACGACACACATAACTTGTCTTCGCGCGTGATTTGGTGTGATGGAATGATAGCTGCCATATCTTAAAACAATGATTCGCCTCTTGTTAATTTGAACTTAATGGCATTGTTCACCATTGGGCCTATTGCCATGATACACAAGTAATGGCTTAAACTGAATCCAATAATCGTGTGCCTTGCCCAAAGAAAAAAAATCTACATCATGTTTTTAAACCATCTCCACATGCCTTAATAAAATTCAACCAAGCCTTAATGTAACTTACGAGAAAAGAATTCTACTCATGACTTGCAAAATCTCACCAGGCCTTGAAGAAAGATTCTAACTCTCCAATTTGAAGTCATTAACCATACTTCCAAATATTGCCATTCAATTTGATTCTTATGGCTTGGACATTGTCTCAAACATACAATTTTTGTCCAAACTAGAAGAATCCTCAGGCGTGGCTTAACGGAGTATCGTTCATTCTTCCTTAATCCATTCTTGTACTAGTTAATGTGTTCTTTAGTCTCCACATGACTTCTTGCAACTCAAAACCATGTCTCGTTCATTCCTCAAATGGTGATGCCATTGGGGAAAATCCAAACCACAAAAGGCCATATTTGATGCAACCTTGATGACTTGGTCCCAAATCACTTTCCTGAGCTCTTTTCACAACTCGATCATCCATGTAAAGAGCCTGAGTGAAGCCACACACCTCCTGAATTAATGCACCCTAACTTTGTCATGAAACAACACCTTGCTTGATTAACGAATTTAATCCAAATCAGTGAACCTCAATCCAATACACATACACTCCTTACTTGGTGAGCCTCAAATGAAACCTTGACCAAAAGGAAAAACAGAAGACAACTGTATATTTTTGTTTTCTCTGAATATGGTTAGTGGATAGGTAGTATAGATGAAAGTTATACACAACTAGGACAAATTTGGGGTATGACATTTTTGTGTCTGATGTGTGAGATTCTTAAAAGCTTGAAAGGTATTAAGGACCTCTCTGCTCCTGGTATTGATGGGTTTAATGCCAAGTTTTTCAAGAGTGTTTGGGAATGCATCAAGCATGATACCACTAAAGCTATCAAATATTTTTTTAAGAGGGGGAGAATATACAAAGCCATTAACTGCACCCTTATCACCCTCATCCCTAAGACCAAGCTGCTAACATGGTGAAGGATTTCAGACCCATTTCTTGTTGCACAGTTATCTATAAAGTGATCTCTAGAATTATGGCAAATATATTGGGCAGGTCTTGAACAGTATCATCCACAACAGTCAAGTTGCTTTTGTGTCAGGCAAGAAGATCCACGACCATATTATAATGGCTTTTGAATTTATAAGAGGGTAAAATGCTAAAAATGGAGCCCCTAAATGCATGATGCAGATGGACTTATAGAAGGCTTATAACACTATTGAGTGGGCAGCTTTAGAGGTCGTCCTGAAGGAGCTTAGCTTTCCTCAACAGTTCATTAGGTGGATTATGTTAACTGTCGGAACTGTTTCCTACAAGATTCAGGTGAATGGAAACCATACTAATACAATGGTAGCTAAGAGAGGGCTTAGACAAGGGGATTATCTCTTCCCCTTGTTATTTGTGATAGTGATGGAGTATTTGCACAAGTTACTCCAAAAGCTTAAGAATAAACCTAATTTTAACTTCCATTAAAATGTGAGAAGATGGAGATTATAAATCTTAGTTTTGTTGATGACTTGCTTCTGCTTGCTAGAGGAGACACAAAATCAATTAAAATGTCGATGGATGTGTATGACGAGCTTTCCAATTCCACAGGGCTAAAGATAAATCATTCTAAATGCAAGGCTTTCATTGGCAATGTGGAAGAAGAGGTCGGACATAGAATCCAGGAGGTTACCAATTTCTCTGAGGTTTAATTGCCTTTTAGGTATATTGGTATACCTCTAACTAGTAAGAAGTTTAACATTATTCACTATCTTCCTCTGATTGATAGAATTTGTGCTAGAATCAACCACTGAAGCTCTAAGCTTCTCTCTTTGGCTGGTAGGGCTTAGCTTATCAATAGTGTCCTTTTTGCTCTGTCTAATTTTTTGCTGTAATGCGTGCCCTTGCCTAAGAAAGTTTTGGCTAAAATTGATGCAATATGTAGATTATTCTTATGGTCTGGTTCTGATAAAATCACCAGGAAAGCTCTTATTGTCTGGAAAAAAGACTTGTGCCCCTAAGAAACAAGGTGGTTTGAACATCATAAATCTTAACAATTGAAACAAGGTTTGCGTTGCCAAGTTGTCGTGGAATATCAATAGGAAGACTAATAGTATGTGGATCAAGTGGATCCACTATTATTACATTAAAAACCAAAATGCGATGACAATGGGTCTAAAAAATAACACATCTTGGATTCTGAAAGTGATTCTTATGATTAGACCTATTGTTTCTGATTTGAATATCTGGGATACTTTTGTGCAGGAAGATAAATTCTCCACGAGGAAATTGTATGCAGTGCTGAATGATAGTCATCAAGTCATGGAATGGAGGAAAATCTTATACAACAACCCTGCTAGACCAATAGCCCAATTCATATTATGGTTGGCTTGTCATAGGAGATTGGCAACTAAGGATAGGTTGAAAAGATTTGGGCTCCTCAAGATGAAGAGTGTTTTTTCTGCAAGGATAATGAGAGCCTCAATCACCTCTTTTTCCAATGCAGGCCTATGAAGATTGTTTGGTTAGAGGTCTTGAATTGGCTCCAGGTTGTGCACACCCCTGACACTTGGAGCGATGAGCTTACTTGGGCTACTATGATGAGTAAATCTAAGAGTCCTAGGTGTAAAATCTTCAAGTGTGCTTTAGCAGAAACTCCCTATGAGTTATGGAGAATTAGGAATGACACTTGTTTTAAAAATGTGTGTAACTTTAGCAAGGTTGGCTTCAAAATCATAGACTTCATTGTCTATATATGTTAGATGAAAGTCAATCTTAGAAAAACCTTAGGTTGATTGCTTATGCCTTATGTTTGGTCCTTGTGGTCTTCTTGTTTGTAATCGTTTGCTTGTAATCGTTCTTTTGGCTAATAAAGTGTTTTATTTTTGAAAAAAAAAGATGTTTTATTCTTTAAAAATGACCCCAAAAATGAAAAAATAATATTGTATAAATAGTTTTTAAAAACAAACTTTTAGATTTTATGATTTTTATAAACACTATAAATATATTTAACTCAGCAAAATTATTTTTAAATATATTTATGTGTTAAACTTAAAATTTTAAAATAAATGCATGTTAGTTTTTTAATAAAAAATGTATCACATTTTGATTATAAAAAAATTTATTATTTTAGTTATTTTACATAATTACAAAAAAAAATATCAATGAACATATAATATTAAAGTTAATAAAATAGTTCCTAATTTTAAAAATATATAATAGAAAACTATACTTAAATGCTTAAAAAAAGTACCTATGATATAAAAATAAAATGAATGAATATTTTGTTAGGACTAACTTTAAAAGTTTGTGATTTTTATTTAAATTATAATTATTACACTTGAAAATAATTTAATCAAAAATATATATTATCTATAAAACTTTAAATTTTAGAATAAATAGTTTTTAAATTATAAATATATATATATATATACATATATATAATTAAAAAACCCTAAACCCTAAACTCTAAACTCAAAATATTAAACCCTTTATAAATATTAAACCATATATATATATATATATATATATATATATATATATATATATATATATATATATATATATATATATATGTATATATAAAAGCACAAAATCGATTATTATTATTTTTTTATGAAATTTTATTCAATTCTTAAAAATTTCTAACCTTTTCATATATAATAAACTTACATTAAAAATCATTTTAAAAGATAAATAATTTTGCTTTAATTTTTTTAATATATCAAAATCAAATAATTTTATATTCTTAATTTTTTTTTCTTTTTCGATTAGTTTCTAGGTTTAAAAAACAAATTTGCATGTTATAGTCATATTAAGTATATTTTTAATTCATATAAATTCATGAATTTTCTAATTTATATGACATTTTTTTAGTAAGTATTTTTTAATTTATAATAGATAGCATTACTTTTATGTAGGGGTGTTCAAAATCGAACCAGCCCAATATAAAACCGCAAACCAAATCAAATCAAACTGAAACTGCAAAAAATTGCACTTGGTTCGGATGTGTTTGGACCATTTTTTAACAAAACGCGCGGTTCGGTTCGGTTTGCAGTTTGTATTTTGCAAACCAAAACAAACCGCATTATGTTACAACCCGAACTTCACTTATCTCACATCCAATCTAAAACTCAAACCTATTATGCCTTAACTTTACAACTATTCTCTTACGCACGATTAGAGTTTTAGTTTCAACCTTTTCAAATCTCTTCTATTAGTATGGCACATTCTTCTCATCATCTTTGCTATGTACGTCTCACCTCTTCTCTAATCTCTCATGTTTTATGTTCTTTCTTTTTCATCTTCTCATTTTCATGTTATTGTTTTCTCTTCCAATTACCTTTTTATCACAACTTTCTTCTCAAATATTGCATCTCTTGTGTTTTTTTTTTCTTTTTCATCTTCTTTAATATTTCTTCTGCTCTGTTTTTTCTTTTTATTATAATATTTTTTATATTATTTTATGATACTATTTTATGTTTTTTATTTCACTTTTGTCTAGTCTTATTTTTGTATATTGAATGAAAAGTTTTTGTCTAAATATGATGAAATTTATAGCTATTTGATAATGTGTGTGAATGATTAAATACAAAGTTATCTTGTTCTCTATAGGTATATGTATTACTCAATAAAATTTGGTAAAAAACCAAACCAACCAAACCGGCACAAACCACATTGGTTTGGTTTGGTTTAATTTTATTTCTTAAAATCATCCGAACCAAACCAAACCGCATGTTTTTTCTCTTGCGGTTCAGATGTTTTTAAGCGTTAAAAACTCCAAAACCTTACCGTGAACACCCCTACTTTCATACAATCGTAGTAAACATCATATTAATAAGGATGGGGGACACATCAGAGTGAATTACTAGTATTAATATGGATGAGAACATATCAGACTGAATTACAAGGCCTAATGTTTGACCTATTTAAGGTTGGGTCTAGTTTGGCCTATTTAAAAGTCAAACTAAAGAGTCTCACATCGAATAATATATGACATGAACATGTGTTTATAAGTGGGGGTAATCCTCACTCTACCAACCGGTTTTGTAGGGTTGAGTTAGACCCAACCACATTTCTTAACATGGTATCAGAGCTTGGTTTAAGATCCAGTGGGGTAATCCTCACTCAACCAACCAATTTTGTAGGGTTGAGTTAGACCCAACCATATTTCTTAATATTAATTAAATATGTCAGATTTAAGTTATTAGAATATTCTATACAAAATATAGGTAAAATTGATTATTTGTAAGGTTTAATGTGAAAAGATTTGAAAATAGATTTTTCAGGTGACATTGGACTTTTAAAAATGCCAATAATTTTTTTATAATAGATCATATGTCAGACTCAAATCTTAAAAGTTTATCGTAGATCAGATTCAGGTCTTATCTAAGATATGACTTAGTCTGACCTACAACGACATTGTCACAAATTTATAATATATGTTATTACTTTACAGATTTACAAAAATAATCCACATTTTAAAGATCTGTTTATTATATTTAAATATGCGTCTAAATTCATGAATTTTTAAATTTAAAAGATAATAATTTTGCTTTAATTTTTTTAATGTATAAAAATCAATTAATTTTATATTCTTAAAAAAAAAAAATTTCCAATAGTTTGTAGGTTTGAAAAACAAACATGTTACAGTTAAATTAAGTATATTTTTAATTCATATAAATTCATGAATTTTCTAATTTAGATGACATTTTTTTACCAAACATTTTTTAATTTATAATAGATAGCATTACTTTCATATAAGGGTGTTCAAAATTGAACCAACCCAATATAAAACCGCAAACCAAATCAAACCAAACCGAAACCCCAAAAAATTGCATTTTGTTCGGATGTGTTTGGACCATTTTTTAACAAAACGCACAGTTCAGTTCGGTTTGCGGTTTGTATTTTGCAAATCAAACCAAACCGCATTATGTTACAACCCAAACTTCACTTATCTCACATCCAACCTAAAACTCAAACCTATTATGCCTTAACCTTACAACTATTCTCTTACGCACGATTGAAGTTTTAGTTTCAACCTTTTCAAATCTCTTCTATTAGTATCGCACATTCTTCTCATCATCTTTGCTATGTACGTCTCACCTCTTCTCTAATCTCTCTTATCTTATGTCCTTTATTTTCATCTTCTCATTTTCATGTTATTGTTTTCTCTTCCAATTACCTTTTTATCACAACTTTCTTCTCAAATATTGCATCTCTTGTGTTTTTTCTTTTTCATTTTCTTTAATATTTCCTCTCCTATGTTTTTTCATTTTATTATAATATTTTTTATATTATTTTATGATATTATTTTATATTTTTTATTCCACTTTTGTCTAATCTTATTTTTGTATATTGAATGAAAAGTTTTTGTTTAAATATGATGAAATTTATAGCTATTTGATAATGTATGAATGATTAAATACAAAGTTATGTTGTTCTCTATAGGTATATGTATGACTCAATAAAAATCTTATAAAAAACCGAACCAACCAAACCGACACAAGCCACATTGGTTTGGTTTGGTTAGGTTTGACTTGATTTGATTTTATTTCTTAAAACCAACCGAACCAAACCAAACCGCATGTTTTTTCTCCTGCGGTTCAGATGATTTTTAGCGTTAAAACCGCCAAAACCTTACCGCGAACACCTCTACTTTCATACAATCGTAGTAAACATCATATTAATAAGGATGGGGACGCATCAGAGTGAATTACTAGTATTAATATGGATGTGAACATATCAGACTGAATTACAGGGCCTAATGTTTGACCTATTTAAGGTTGGGTCTAGTTTGGCCTATTTAAAAGTCAAACTAAAGAGTCTCACATCAGACAATATATGGCATGAACATGTGTTTATAAGTGGGGGTAATCCTCACTTTACCAACCGGTTTTGTAGGGTTGAGTTACACTCAACCACATTTCTTAACATGGTATCAGATCTTGGTTTAAGATCCAGTGGGGTAATCCTCACTCTACCAACCAAATTTGTAGGGTTGAGTTAGGCCCAACCACATTTCTTAATATTAATTAAATATGTCAGATTTAAGTTATTAAAAAATTCTATAAAAAATATAGGCAAAATTGACTATTTGTAAGGTTTAATGTGAAAAGATTTTAAAATAGATTTTCAGGTGACATTGGACTATTAAAAATGCCAATAATTCTTTTATAATAGATCATATGTCAGACTCAAATCTTAAAATTTTATCGTAGATCAGATTCAAGTCTTATCTAAGATCTGACTTATTCTGACCTACAACGACATTGTCACAAATTTATAATATATGTTACCTATTACTTTATAGATTTACAAAAACAATCCACATTTTAAAGTTTTGTTTATTATATTTTTAATCCATCTAAATTTATGAATTTTTAAATTTAAAAGATAATAATTTTGCTTTAATTTTTTTAATGTATAAAAATCAATTAATTTTATATTCTTAAAAAAATATTTTTTCCAATAGTATGTAGGTTTGAAAAACAAACATGTTACAGTTAAATTAAGTATTTTTTAATTCATATAAATTCATGAATTTTCTAATTTATATGACATTTTTTTTCCCAAACATTTTTTAATTTATAAAAGATAGCATTACTTTCATATAGGAGTGTTCAAAATCGAACCAATCCAATATAAAACAGCAAGCCAAATCAAACCAAATCGAAACCGCAAAAAATTGCACTTGGTTCAGATATGTTTGGACCATTTTTTAACAAAACGCGCGGTTCAGTTCAGTTTGCGGTTTGTATTTTGCAAACCAAACCAAACCGCATTATGTTACAACCCAAACTTCACTTATCTCACATCCAACCTAAAACTCAAACCTATTATGCCTTAACCTTACAACTATTTTCTTACGCGCGATTAGTGTTTTAGTTTCAACCTTTTCAAATTTCTTCTATTAGTATCGCATATTCTTCTCATCATCTTTGATATGTACGTCTCACCTCTTCTCTAATCTCTTATGTCTTATGTTCTTTCTTTTTCATCTTCTCATTTTCATATTATTGTATTCTCTTCCAATTAATTTTTTATCACAACTTTCTTCTCAAATATTGCATCTCTTGTGTTTTTTCTTTTTCATCTTTAATATTTCCTCTCCTCTGTTTTTACTTTTTATTATAATATTTTTGATATTATTTTATGATACTATTATATATTTTTTATTTTATTTTTGTCTAATTTAATTTTTGTATATTGAATGAAAAGTTTTTGTCTATATATGATGAATTTTATAGCTATTTGATAATGTATGACTGATTAAATACAAATTTATGTTGTTCTCTATAGGTATATGTATAACACAATAAAAATCTTGTAAAAAACCTAACCAACCAAACCGTCACAAACCATATTGGTTTAGTTTGGTTTGATTTTATTTCTTTATAGTTCATATAAATATATGTATGAATGATTAGATACAAAGTTAGGCAACCAAATCTTAAACATTTATAGTATATGTTATTACTTTATAGTTCCTAATTTTAAAAATATATAATAGAAAACTATACTTAAATGTTTAAAAAAAAGTCCCTATGATATATATATATATATATATATATATATAATTGGTTATTCTTTTTTTATGAAATTTTATTCAACTATCAAAAATCTCTAACTTTTTCATATATAAAAAACTTACATGAATAATTTTGCTTTAATTTTTATAAGGTATCAAAATCAATTAATTTTATATTCCTAAAAATATATATTTTCCTTTTTTCCAATAGTTTCTTGGTTTAAAAAACAGATTTGAATTTTATAGTTTGATTAAATATATTTTTAATTCATCTAAATTTATGAATTTTCTAACTTAGGTGATATTTTTTATCAAACATTTTTAAATTTAGAGTAATATAGAGCGTTTAACAAGGATGAGAACAGATAAGACTGAATTATTAGTATTTAATAGGGATGGGACCATATCAGACTGAACTAGAGGGCCTAATGTTTGACCTATTTAAGGTTGAGTTTGGTTTAATCTAATTAATAAAAAAGTTAGGCAACCTTTGTTAAAAGCCTATTAATAAAATATATCATGTTTAAGTTATTAAAAAACTTTATGCAAAATATATGAAAAATATTTTTCATATGTAAAATTGACTATTTGAAAGTTTTAACTTTTAAAATACATTTTCAGGTGACGTTGGACTTTTAAAAATGCCAATATTATATTAGTTTATATATCATACTCAAATCTTAAAAATTTGTTGTAGATTAGACTCAGATCATACATAAGATCCGCCTTTTTCTGACCTATAATAACATTGTCACAAATATATAATATATGTTATTACATTATAGATTTACAAAAACAATCCACATTTTAAAGTTTGGTGTATTATATATTTAATTTATATAAATTCATGAATTTTTAAATTTAGGTTAAATTTTAATTATTTTTAAATACTTGGCTTAATTACAATTTTAGTCTCTCTCTCTCTCTCTCTCTCTCTCTCTCTCTCTCTCTCTCTCTCTCTCTCTCTCTCTCTCTCTCTCTCTCTCTCTCTCTCTCTCTCTCTCTCTCTCTCTCTCTCTCTCTCTCTCTCTCTCTCTCTTTCTATATATATATATATATATATATAAGCACAAAATTGGTTATTCTTTGTTTTTATGAAATTTTATTTAACTCTTAAAAATCTCTAACTTTTTCATATATAATAAACTCACATTAAAAATCCTTTTAAAAGATAAATAATTTTGCTTTAATTTTTATTAATGTATCAAAATCAATTAATTTTATATTCCTAAAAAAAAATCCTTTTTCCAATAGTTTGGTTTAAAATACAAACATGTTATAGTTAGATTAAATATATTTTTAATTCATTTAAATTCATGAATTTTCAAAATTTAGATGAAATTTATTTTACCATACATTTTTTTATTTATAATAGATAGCATTAATTTCATACAGTTAAAGTAAACATCATCTTAATAAGGATGAAAACATATCAGACTGAATTGCTTAATAGATAGGTAAAGTAGGTATGGCAATTTAACCTATCTCTAGTGGGTATCCAGAAAATTATCCGCAATGGATAAAGTAAAAATTCACAAAAACGGGCTCGGGTAATTATCCATTTAAGAAAATTTTACCCCATACCCCATCTTTTATTCTCCTACCCCTACATTATATTTTTTTTTACCAAAGTATCCTCATATAAATAAGTGCAAAATATTTCTAATTTAATTATTTGATCCACAATTTAATAAATAAATCTATCTTTAAAAGTTGTTTTATTAATATTCTCAGCAAATATGGTAAGTATTATCTATACTATTATATATTCTTATAATGTTTCCATTAAAGATTTTCTGCTAACTTTTTTTCCTTTAATTAACTAATTAAATATAAATATATTTATTATTAACTCCATTTAAAACTTATGACTAACTCATTCTTATATTTTAAATAATTATTAATTAACAAATGCAATAAGACATGTTTTAATTTTTTTTTAAAATGCAGCCACCTACCAAAAATTAATTAAATATAAATATATTATTATTAACTCCATCATTTAAAAATTCTAACTAAGTCACATTCTTATATTTTAAATAATTATTAATTAACAAATGTAATAAGACACTCCAATTTTTTTTTTTAAATGCAGTCACCTACCAATAATATGTTAACATAGTAACTAACTAGCATAACTTTTTTCTTCATTTTATTAATTAATATTTTATTATTAATAATTAAATATTATTATTATTAATTAAATAATAATTAAGTTAAAATATTTAACATGTTTATTTCTCAAATTTCTCTCCACTCAACACTCTCTATTTATATCATACAAATAATTAACCTTTCTCCACTCATAACATCTCTCTAACCCCATATTAATAGGACACATAGTAATATTAAATTAAAAAATAAAAAAAGTAAATAAATTAGACATATAATGCAAACCTTAAAATTACTTAATACAAAAATAAATTAATAAATATAAGTCATGAAACAGTTAAAGTTTTTTATAGCCCCACTAATTTCATTACTTTATTTCATTTTTTCCACAAAACTATTTTCCCACTAATCAAATTTATATCTCATCAATTTATACTTTTATTTTACTATTTACTAGCTTTAAAATAAAATTAGTGGGGGCTATAAAAAACTTTAACCGTTTTATGATTCATATTTATTAATTTATTTTTGTATTAAGTAAATTTTAGGTTTGCATTATATGTCTAATTTTTTTTAAGTTAATATTATTATGTGTCCTATTAATGTGGGGTTAAAGAGATGTTATGAGTTGAGAGATGTTAATTATTTGTATGATATAAATAAGGAGTGTTGAGCGGAGAGAAATTTGAGAAATAAACACGTTAAATATTTTAATTTAATTATCATTTAATTAGTAATAATAATATTTAATTATTAATAATAAAAGATTAATAAATAAAATGAAGAGAAAAGTTATGCTAGTTGTAACGCCCTGTATAATATATATCTAGAATAATACCATACAAGCATTTTATTTGGTACTGACACATCAAAAGTGCCTAATGACATAGTTCACATACTTGTCCATTTCTAAAACATAAATACAACACATGGCACAAGTCATGGAAACTAGCCCAAAATAAAATCTAAGAATAATATACAATATCCCCAATTGTATAGAACAAAATAATACACAGCGGAAATACTAAAGCCAAGCTTCTCTTGAAACATCTCAGCATCGCTCCACTTGTAAATCAAACCTGCAAACCACACCTGAAATAGCAACTATAGTGGGGTGAGATACATCAAATCTCAGTGAGTTCTCTATCCTATAGATTCTCTCGGCTGTACAAGGTTATATCAATCCTAACTCAAGTCAAGGGGAAGGGAAATGACCTTGAGTGCACAATCTCACAATCTCACACTATATGGAAACATGTTCATGAGTTCATCAACTCAAAATATCACTGAAGGAATTACGTCCTGAGCCTGTTACTCAAGATTCCTTACGAATCGATAACCACACCAAGGCATCCCCTTTTCCCGTCCGCTTCTATGTCTAGAAGTCGACCCGAGTCATGGATCCTGGTAACCTACTTGACATACGAATGGATTCAGGTTCTACGGGCCATTAACCGTTATGAACCGTCACTTCACACGGGCCATTAACCGTCACAAGCATACGCTCCTAGAGCGTCATTCGTACTGCACGCGGGAATCAAACCTGCCAAGTAGTTGCGCACATGTTTCAGAGGAGCTCGAGACCCATGAAACGCACTCACAAGATAACCGGTTACGATTACGTGATCTCACACACAACGTGATTGTATTCGACAATCACAAGGCCACAATGCCTTAAGACCACATTCTCCTTTTCTCAAAGAACACAAAGGTTCACACACATGTTCCATACTAGTGTCTCACTCTCCTCTAGACCATTACTCGGCAAGGATGCACATCTACATCGAATGCACGAGCATCGCCATCTAGATTATTTATCGATCATAATCACAACCTAGAATTATATCAATCTTAACTATGCCATTTGTTTTGGGGTAAGGTTTCCTCACTTTACCTAATTTCATATTTTAACATGCATACTCTCTCGATCAAGTTAAACATCAATAACAGGCAAAGTATATCACAATTGCACATATAATAATTCAATCACAAGTTATACAAAAGCATAATAGAATCACATAATGGTTCATCGCATAAAACATCCCTTTCGGGGTCCCTCCGATTCATTTAATCGGGTGTCAGATCGATATCGATCACTGTTATCCCATAGGATATTTCCACAGCTCTACCTCGGCTATAACTATGCCTCGATCGAATTTACGATCCAAAAGATGTCAATTCCAACATTTCACAAAACATTACTTTCCTTCATTTTCCACTAATTCATTTATCCCACATCATACCCATTATTTTCACTTTTTATCGAATATAGGGTCTTCATAGCTTTCTGATGACACCAAGAACGTCCCGATCCGAGTTACGGATCAAAAGTTATGAAGGAAACAAAACGGGAAAAGCTGTCATGTTCGCTTTGCGAAGCTCCAGCGAATGCTCGCTTTCTCATTCGCACTGCGAAGCTCCCAGCGAATGCCTAAACCACACTGAGTTCGATGCCCCATTCGCAGTGCGAACGTCTGACGAACCAAGGCAGACCTGAAACGAGGTAAAGTTCGCAGTGCGAACCTCTGGCGAATGCTCGCCCTCACCTTCGCCGTGCGAATAGCCGGCGAATGCTCGATTCCTCCTTCGCTAGGGGATTCGCAGTGCGAATATGCGAAAACCAAGAATTTCAGCAGCGTAACAGCTGGGGCCTTTGGGTCCAAAACCCATTCCAAACACTACCCAAAGCACAAATACGCATCAATAGATGATTCTACACACATATTGATCATACAACACAATTTATAACTCATTTTATCCGTTAGATTTCATTGATTCAACAATTTATCATTTTCTCTCAAATTCTAACCTAAGTTCCAAACATCTATTTCTAGAACTTAGAGTTTCTAACTAGAACCCACCTGATAATCGAAAAGGAGTTTGAAGAAGATGGTAATGATGATGATCCATGGGTTTCTCTCTTCTCCCTTCTTCTTCTCTTCTTCACTTTCTCTTCTTTCTCTTCTTTCTTTCCATTTCCTCTTTTCTTCTTTTTCTTTCTTTTCCTTTTCTTAACATATATATATATATATATATATAATACTATTATTATATAATATAATTCAATAGAGTAAAATATCTCCAATTAATATTTTGTCATCTCAACCAATTGATCAATTATTAGAGTTATCATAAAAGTCTCTCTTGAACTAATAACAAATTGATCTCTTCAGAGTTCATTAGTTGCTCTATTGATCCCAATTGATAATGCTTAGAGTACTTAGAGGATTCCATTAATCCAATTTACCAAGGATAGAGCACATAGATGCTCATCTGATCTCATCTGATATCCAATTGAGCATCTAGATAATACGGGGTATTACACTAGTAGTTACTATGTTAACATATTATTGGTAGGTGGCTGCATTTTTAAAAAAAAATTAGGAGTGTCTTATTGCATTTGTTAATTAATTATTATTTAAAATATAAGAATGTGACTTAGTTAGAAGTTTTAAATGATGGAGTTAATAGTAAATATATTTATATTTAATTAATTTTTGGTTGGTAACTGCATTTTAAATTTTTTTTAAGACATGTCTTATTGCATTTGTTAATTAATATTTATTTAAAATATAAGAATGAGTTAGTCGGAAGTTTTAGATGGAGTTAATAATAAATATATTTATAATTAATTAATTAAAGGAAAAAGTTTTAGCGGAAAATCTTTAATGGAGACATTATAAGATTATATAATAGTATAGATAATACTTGCCATATTTGCTGAGAATATTAATAAAGCAGCTTTTAAAGATAGATTTATTTATTAAATTGTGGATCAAATAATTAAATTAAGAAAATTTTGTACTTATTTACATGAGGATATTTTAGTAAAAAAATAATAATGCAGGGGTAGGGGAATAAATGATAGGGTATGAAGTAAAATTTTCTCCATTTAAATAAGCGGGGATAAATGTGTGTATGGGCACTTTAATACTCAGTCCGCCCCATACCCACATAATATATATTTATATATTTTAATTTATATTAATATATAAAAATAAATATTTATAAAATTAAAAAAAAACATCAATTTTAAACTACTACATATTTAATATGCGTGATCATTTATTTCATAATTCAACAATAAAATTTTTTAAACTTTTTTTAATATTTTTTAAAACTTAAAATATTATGATATTTTATAGTTGATATATTTATTTTTATTAGAAATGCGGGTAACGGGTACGGGTACGGAGACGGATGCCAATTTTGATATCCACGAAAGTATAAGTTTGGGTACGGAAATTTTTTTCAACTGCAAGTATGAGATCGGGTATTATAGTCTCCTACCTATGCCCTGCGCATTGACATCCCTACTTATTAGACTGAATTACATGGCCTAATATTTGATCTATTTAAAATTGGGTATAGTTTGGCCTATTTAATAAAAAGGTTAGACAGCGTTTCTTAAAAACCTATTAATTAAAGATGTCATATTTAAGTTATAAAAAAACTCTATGCAAAAAATATGTAAAATTAACTATTTGAAAGGTTTAATAGGAAAAGGTTTTAATATATATATATATATATATATATATATATATATATATATATATATATATATATATATATATATATATATATATATATATATATATATATATATATATATATATATATATATATATATAATTGATTATTCTTTTTTTTAGAAATTTTATTCAACTCTTAAAAATCTCTAACTTTTTCATATATAATAAACTTACATTAAAAATCATTTTAAAAGATAAATAATTTTGCTTTAATTTTTATAATGTATCAAAATCTATTAATTTTATATTCTTAAAAATATTTTTTTCTTTTTTCCAATAGTTTGTAGGTTTAAAAAACAGATCTACGTGTTATAGTTAGGTTAAGTATATTTTTAATTCATCTAAATTCATGAATTTTCTAATTTAGGTGACATTTTTTTATCAAATATTTTTTAATTTAAATAGAGAGCGTTTAATAAGGATGGGAACAGATAAACTGAATTACTAGTATTTAACAGGATGAGAAAATATTGGATAAGCACAAAATTGGTTATTGTTTTTTTTTAATGAAATTTTATTCAACTCTTAAAAATCTCTAACAAACATTAATTTTACTGTATCAAAACAAAATCATTTTGCTTTAATTGTTTTACTGTATCAAAACCAATTAATTTTATATTCCTTAAATTACTTTTTTTCTTTTTTTGTAGGTTTAAAAAACAAACATATTATAGTTAGATTAAGTATATTTTAAATTCATCTAAATTCATGAATTTTTAAATTTAGATGAATTTTTTTCACCCAACATTTTTTAATTTATAATCAATAGCATTAATTTCATACTTAAACATGATATAAATAATGATGGAATAGGACTGAATTAATAAGAGTGGGAACATGCCAGACTAAATTACAGGACCTAATGTTTAACCTATTTATTGTTAGGTCTAATTTGGCCTATTTAATAAAAAAGTTAGGCAACTTTGTTAAAGTCCATTAATTAAAAAAGTCATATTTAAAATATTAAAAAACTCTATAAAAAATATGTAAAATTGGCTATTTGAAAGGTTTAATGTGAAAAAGTTTTAAAATAGATTTTTAGGTGATGTCGGAGTTTAAAAAAGGCCAATAAAAAAATCTATAACATATCATATGTTAGATTTAAGCTTTGAAAATATATTTTTTTCAAAATCAACCATTTTTAGTCTCTTACATAATTTTGCACATAAAATTAAGGAAGATTTTATTTTCAAATGACATGTCACTTATGAAATGTGATCAATCATCCTATAGAAATATATCATGGACTTTTATAGATAAAAAATATAAAATAAAAAATTGACACCTTGTTGATTTTCATTACAGAGAGATAAGAGATGAACCAAAATTGTTTGAATTTTAAATAGAGAGACTAAGAGTATGTTTTGTAAGACATAAAAAAGAGTTTTTAATTTATAACTTTTAGTTTTTCAGTTCATATTAATAAAAAAAATTTGTTTGGTAATTGTCTTTTAGCTTTTAGCTTTTAATTTTTTTACTAGCTTTTAACTTTTTTTTTTCAAAAGCTATTTGAAGTAGCGTTTGAGTTTATAGTTTTTAGCTTATGATTTTTTTTTTCCATTTATACCCTCACTATTTTATCAAAATCTCATTTTTATCCTTTATATTATATTATGATTTAAATTAAAATATTTGTGTTTTATTTGAGGAAAAAAAAAGGTAGTCACTATTTTTACCAACAAATTAACGATGCAATCCATCTTCCATTTTATTATTAATAGAATATTTTGATTCATTACATTAAATTATTTTTTAATACTTTTTTATTATTTTAATTATTTATTATTTGATTTTTTACCATTAATATATTATTTTTATAAATATGATACTGTATTATTGAATATATTTGTTTGTTAGGAGACATATCATAGATTTTGAGAGGAAAAAAAGAGAGAAGGAAATATGCACTTTATTGAAATATAAGATCAAATTACAATATTATTATTTTAGATATTTAATAGTTAATTTGTCAAACACTCAAATTAGCTTATCAAACACTTAAATTATCTTATCAGTTATAAATCATCAGCTATAAGCTATCAGCTACCAGTCATCAGCTAACAGCTACTAACTAGCTTATCAGCTATCAACTAGTTTTACCAAACATAGCCTAATTTAGTAATTCACATAAAATATGAAAATCAAAACTGTAATTTTGTCTAAATATTTTATAAAAGACTTTTAATGAAAAAATTAGTGTCTATTCTAAAATTATATTTAAAAAATTGATAATTTGAATCATTGAAAATAGTTTCTATAAATTTAAATTTAGATTAAAAAAGTGTTAAAAAAATTTGAAGACTAAACTTAAAAGATTAAAAAAAAATTAAGAACAAAAATCACATTTAAAATCTTAAAAGTTAAACACATTCTTGTGTTATAATATTTCATAACTCAAGAGAATAATCTTTCAAAATAAATACAAAGAATATCCAATTCATAAAAACAAACAACATAAACATACTACATTAAAAATTAATTATATGAAGAAAAAAACTATAATGAATAATTAAGTCTAAATTAATTATTAAGAAATATTTTTCAGGTTTTTTTCTTTAGTCCATGTTTCTATTTACAAATTGTGACATAATATTATTTTTCAAAAAAAAGAAACACTACATATTTTAAAGTTGGGTAAAATATATATATTTTATTCTTTTCACCATTATGTTTTAGATTTAGTTTTATTAAAATTTAATTAAAATTGAAATATTGAAGCTAATAAAATATTTCCAAATTTAAAAAATGATATATTAATCTTTAAAAAGGATACTATAAAATAAAATAATATGAATTAATTTTTTTAAAGACTAACTGTACAAGTTTGTGATTTTTATAAACAATATAAATATATTTAACTCAAATAAATATTTTAAAATATATTCATGTGTTGAACTTTAAGTTTAAGAAAAAATGCATGTTAGTTTTCTAATATGAAAAAATATAAATCACTTTTTGAGAATAAAAAATTCTATAATTTTTATTATTTGATAAAAATACAAAAAATACATCAATAAGTATATATATTATTTTAGTTAATAAAAATTGTTCATAAATTGAAAAATATAAAATAAAAAGTAACTTTAAAAATTTGTGATTTTTCTAAACATTATATTAACTTGAAAATAATTTAATTTAAATAATTTTATCTGTTGAACATTAAATTTTAGAATAAATGTGTATTAGTATTTGAATAAAAAATATATATCCCATATGTAAATAAGAACATTTGTTATTTTTATTTATTTGCTTCTATTACAAAACAAACATAAATGGATTAATTACAAAACGTTGTTTTCATTATTATAGTATATATGCACAAAATAGATTATTCTTTTCATTTTTTATGAAGTCCTATTCTTCCCTTAAAAATCTCCAATTTTTCATATATTATAAACTTACACTAAAAAAATCAAGTTAAAAGACAACTTATTTTGCTTTAATGTTTCAAATGTATCAAAATCAATTAATTTTATGTTTCTACAAAAAAAATTCTTTTATAAATTATTTTGACCGAAAGTTTTTGAATTTATAGAGGACAATATTAATTTCAGTCAAAGTAAACATTTTATTATAACAACATTTTCTCACAAATTCTCAAAGCGAGCTCTGGTGATTTCCGACGAGTCTAAGGTTCAAGTTTTCAGCTCTCTGACAACAATACTCTCGATTTATGATGTTTAAACTCTTAATCATTGGATTAGGGACCACTTTGGTCGAATTATAGCTGAGGATCGACGTAGAAGAACCTATGGCATAGGGAGAGGACGTGGTCGGTTGAGGAAACAGGTGGCTACAACACCTCCAGCGACGCTGAGAATGTTCTCACCACACTCATAAGCTATTTTGGTAGGAGGCAATACTCGTAAGATTAATATGAATGTACAAGTAGGTGAGACATCAACAAAGAGGGATACTCAATTGAATGAGAAAGGTGAAACGCTTTCAACCCCGAAGGACCAAAGAGGTGCTTTAGAAGTAATTGAAGAAGAGAGAGGATGGGTTGGAACAAAAGGAAGAAATAACAACACTAAAACCTTGGGTGAATGTCATTCAATGTAACCGTCTTCCTTCTAATGGCATAAAAATTGAATACAATGCACATGTTGCAATTAATGAAGAAATGAAAGTAGTAGAAGAATAAGACATAATGTCAGAATTGAAATTATGGGAAAATGGACTCGTTATGTATGTCTTAGGAGGGGACTTGTCTATGAATTCTGTAAAGAAATTCATGAAGAATATGTGGAACTTTGTCTCAACCCCTGAACTATACTATAATGAAAAGGGATACCTCATAATCAGATTCAAACCAAAAGTAGATAGGGATGAAGTTATTGGAAGATACCCTTGCACCATTTATAGAAAATTCATGTTCTTGCATGAATGAAGTCTATATTTCACACTAGAAGTTGATATCATGAAAGTTATACCACTTTGGATTATATTACCTAAACTCCCATTGGTTTACTGGGGAGAAATGAGTATTGGCAAAATAGTTAGTGTTATAGGTACTTCTCTAATGATTGATGAGTGTGCAGCTAAGAAGTAAAGGGTGTCTTATGCTAGAGTTCTAGTAGAAGTAGATGTCTTTGCTGAATTGAAGGCTGAAATCACAATCAGAGATCCTAAAGGCTCCAAAATGCTTCAGAAAGTGGATTATGAATGGTGTTCTGGACTGGGCCAAGACTTCCCACCAGTCGGGCAGACTCTTCCCAACGTCACCTTGGGAAGGCCCAATAAGGCCCAATCCTCCCCCTCGTCGGGAACATTTAGCATTCATCAGGGTCGAACAGGTCACTACCTGGTACGGGGAGAGGCCACACGTCTTCCCGACAGACTCCACGTGTCCCTTACGCGGGGATACATCATTAGGAAACTACCCATTTCCTGAAGAACTGGTCAGCTTACCTTTCGAAGATCATTGGGCAGTTGTTCCAGGGCGAAGACCACATGCTGGTCTTACCTACGCCATGTAAGCCCTGACAGTTATCTGCATTGGGCCTATTGATCCAATCCAGTGCAGATGACCATTGACCCAGCGTTGGGGGCACATTATAAATACCCTCTTAGATTTTTTGATGGATGGATTGGATGGATTTTGCTTTAATGGATCCAATTGCCACCTATAACCCTCTATCACTAGAGGGTCAGGTATGTTGAATCTTTGCTCTCACTACTACCTTTATGTACTTGCACTCTTTTACTCCGTCTCTTACTTTGGCATCGGAGTACCTTGTAGGTACACCCACACTTTCTCACCACCACTGGAGTGTAACGGAGCTCACGACGTGTTGCTGGCTACCTATCTATTTCTGATCAGGTAAAATCAGTGGCGCCGTATGTGGGAACCCTTTGCTTCCCCGTTTTTCCTCTTGTAGAAACTCAAGAACCAAAGCAACTCCCAATTTTCGACGATAATGGCCAGCCCTAGAACTGACGCCAATGCTCTAGACACCACCTTCGTCTCATTCAACAATGGGAACGATCACGACCCCAACGTGGCCGTCCACGCTGAAGAAGGCTACCACATGGATAGGCACACTGCCTCTCCCTCCTCCGATGATGCAGCTTTCAACATCGTTCGAAACTTTGATAGCCTGACTGTCTCTCAACCGATCCCCGCGCCACTTAATGTTGATCCGACCACAGTGGCTCTGTTCGCGGCGATCAATCAGACCAATCTGATGATCTTCCAACAGAACGAACGGATAAGAGTGCTCGAAAGGGAGCGACAATCACGCTCTCCCCCACGGAGACATCGTCACCCCGTTTCGTGCAGTCCCTCTCCTCCCCCGCGGAGGACAAGACACGAGGACTCTAGGAGCCCTTCTCCCCGGATGCCTGGGCGCCGCCCTCTTCTGGAACGACCCTAACCAGTGGTCACCCAGAAACGCGACCGATCCCCTCCTTGGAAGGAACGACGTTCCCCCGCTCAGAAGAGGAATAAGGCCGGCGGATATGGCTAGAAGCCAAAGAGCCGACCGAGAAGTCCCCCCGACAAAGCAGGCGCGGCCGGAGTAACCAGTTCCCGTCACGATCACCGGTTAGGAGTGACGAGGACGACTAGCGCACCCCGCTGTCCAGGGACATCATGGAGACTCCCTTGCCTGTCGGGATGGAGAAACCTCTACCCCTGGCGACGTATGATGGTACGACCGACACGGACGACCACATCAAAAGCTTTGATACAATACTCAATTACCGGAACGTCCAGGGAGCCATCAAGTGCAGGCTCTTCCCCACTACCCTCCGGAAGGGTGCCATGGCGTGGTACAAGAGCCTCGCACCGGAGACAATCACCACCTGGAAGGAACTGAAGAGACAATTCTCCAGGCATTTCACCGCTTCCCGACGCCACCCAAAGACGGAAGCATCCCTTGAAGCCATCATCCAGGGAAAGGACGAATCTCTTCGGGATTACATCGAGAGATTCAACCGAGAAACCATCCAGGTATCCACCATAGACGACATGAATAAATTCTTGATCAAGTGCGGACTGCGACCTTGCACCGAGTTCGCCAAGGCTGTCGGTATTGAAATGCCCCGCACCTTGGAAGCGCTCATCCACAAGGCCCAAGAATACATCTAGTATGAGGAGATAGAGGCCGCCTACTGTACCCGCGACTCGCAGAATCAACTGGACATCAGGATTCACGAGTTGGAGCTGCTCCACAGCGACAACAAAACCCACCTCGACAGCCCCCAGGCAATCCTGCTCAAGCAGCCGGATCTTCGATACCAGGTCAGCCTGAGAAGTCAGGAGCTTCTCCTCGGTGGTCTCATCTTCGACAGCCCTGGCAGCCGCTTCCAGCTCAGCGATCCTCGTTAAGAGATTCTTCCTCTCCTCATCAACGTCTTTCACCTTCCTCTCCATCTTCCCGTGAAGCTTGACCTGGGCTATATTCTGCTTCTTGCACTCGTCAAGGTCAGTAGCCAGCTTTTTCATCTCAGCCTCGACAGACGCGAGGTTATTCTGCAATTTGGTCAGGTCAGCCGAGGGGCAGGTCTCGTTGTTGAGAACCAAAGTCGTCCCAAAGACCCGCATCATCGCTGCCATATCTTTTGACAAGGCTTTCCTCCTCCCAGTCCGGTTAACACCCAAGATAGCCTTGGACTTGGCAACACTCACAGTCGGGGAGTTGGCCCCGGAGAGGAAAGCAGGCTGCAGGAAGTAGGGTGGGAGCACGTACTTCTCCTCAGACGTGTTATCGATGAGGTCAGCATGCACGGGATCGCTAATGCGCTGCCTCTTGGGGGAACTCTGCGACGTCATAGATTGGCTACATTGGGGGGAAGAAGACGAGCCTCCGAGTGTCAAGTTGGGGCCTTATATTTGCTGAACCTGGACGACTTGCCCCTTGCCAACCTTCTTCGGATCTCTGGTGGCCGCCAGCTTCTTCACGCGTTCTTCCAAACTCGACATCCTACATACAAAAGAAAAACAAACACGTCAGCGAACCAATGACAGAAACATAGATGGGGCCCGAATGAAGGAGATGTTCGCTACCTAAGAATCGGACAACTTCCTCATCGGACTCGCACTCGAGGAAGGATTTCATGTTTATCAACCTGGCCTCCTTTAAAATCTCCCCGCGATCGTCGCAGATAAAGTTCTCATCCGGAGTCACCAGTTTCATGGGGGTGAAGCCGGAGACAAACTTGACCAACTTTTGGTAGGCCTGTCAGTCCTCTTCTTCCAATGCACTAAGGTTGACTATGTAATTGTCTATGCTTCTTTTGAAATGCTCCTCCGTCCATTCCAATGGAAACTTCGATTCTAGGACCTCCTCCCCCCGTCCATTTTTCTACCTGAACACACGGACGTACAATGAGTCGACGACCACATGGGTGATGGGCTTAAAACAATCTCATCGATTGCTTAAAGGACACCCAGTTGTGCCGGCCCTCGACCGTCTGTCTTTGCAGATGGAAGATACGGAAGAAAAGAGGTATCGTGGCCCTGACGTTGAGGTACTGACATACGAGCTCATATGCCCGCACGAACACGAATGCATTTGGATGGAGCTGCGAGGGCGCCAGGCGCAGCCAGGAAAACACCTCCCGCTGGAAATCACTGAAGGGCAGACGCAGGCCCGCTTCCAGTAAGGTGAATTCGTACATGGGGAATCTCATTCCTCATAAACACGAGCATATTCGATGGTGTTCCCGAGGCTTGTACACCTGCCACTTCTGAAGGGAGCCCTCATAATGGTCCTCGACAGTAGCGTAGGCGTCTGAGTCGTTCACGACAAATGAAGAAGGGACGCCCAGAGACTCCTCCCCAGCCCAATCCTCGAGAGTTCATTTCTGAACACCGTTGGTCTGCACTACCAGTAAGTCGGGCTTGTCATCGGTCTCAATGACCCCCTCAATCCTTGCAGCCATTTTTACCTAAAAAGCAGAGGAAAATAGTGAATTCGACATTCCATATCAAATCCACCCTTCCATCGCAAATCAAGTGAAAGGGCGAAGAAAGGAGGCGAGGAGTTTCCCGGTGAACGTCCTAAACTAAAACCTTCCTTGGGAAACTCGTACACACGAGGAGACTCTGCTCGATGCATAGTCGTAAATCCATTCCTCGGGAGAAGGGCTCCTCGGCACTTATACTCCCTACGACCAAATTTCCCTGCGGCTACGAAACCCCGGAGGGGCCTCCTAGTCGGGGCATCACCGAGTCAACTAGAAATCAGGGGTATGACCCCCCCCCCCCCCGAGACCATCAACAAAGTTCCTCGAGACCTTCACCCAACATCCTCGAGACCTTCATCCCAGGTCCTCGGGACCTTCATCAGGTCCTCGAGTCCTTCATTCTATGACCTCGCGGCGTTCATCCCAGGACCTCGGGACCTTCATCAGGTCCTCGAGTCCTTCAACTTATCTACTCGAGGCATTCATCCCAGATCCCCGAGACATTCATCGGAAGCTTAAAGAAGTTCTGACGTTTTCACCGGAAACTCCGTGGTTTCCTTGGGAACTTCATCGATTCACTGAATGAACCACTAGGAAACACATAAAACAAAGATGATGGAGCCGGAAACTTACTTGGACACGGCGGTTGCTGAACGATGGTACGACGGCGTATGGAGGACGAACGGAAATGGAAGCTGAAGAAGTAAAAGGAGAGTGGGAAAGTTCTGAGCAAAATAGCGAAAACGTGCAAATGGCACGGACTCACCCCTTATTTATAGTCCTGACACAGAACTCGAGGTGTCCCTAGGAACTTGAGTGCCCCTACTCCTAGCTGCCCTAGGCATTGATGACGCGTGACACGTGGCGCTTGGAGACCTCGCGTGCATCCTCTCAGGTTCCCTTCATGCCCGCATGATGGGTGCATCCGTTTCTTTTTGTCTTCCCCCACGTCCTCGACCAAGGCACCAAACGGGGACACGCCCCCGACAAGAGGTGACCTGTAGGGCACCTGACGGATAGACGTCTCCGCGGTTCCTGTCTCGTCAAACATCACATGTTCCTGGCCACCTGCATCCTCCACCAACTTGGTGTTTCGGGCACGCGGCGCCCTACTGAACGGGTCCTCGACGAATAGGCTGACCCTTAAGTCATTACTCCGATGCTTCAGAGCAACGACTTGGAGGGCTCATGTTCTGGACTGGGCTAGGACCTGCCCACCAGTCGGACAAGCCCAACCCAACATCACCTTGGGAAGGCCCAACAAGGTCCAATCCTCCTCCTCGTCTGGCACGTTTAGCACTCACCAGGGTCGAACAGGTCACTACCTGGTATGGGGAAAGGCCATGCGTCTTCCCCACGGACTCCACGTGCCTCCTACGCGGGGACACATCATCAGGCAACTACCCACTTCCTGAAGAATTGGCCAACCTACCTTCCGAAGATCATGGAGCAGTTGTTCTAGGGCGAAGACCACGTGCTGGTCTTCCCTACACCACGTAAGCCCTGGCAGTTATCTGCATTGGGCCTAGTGATCCAACCCAGTGCAGATGACTGTTGGCCCAGCGCTGGGGGCACACTATAAATACCCTTTATCACTAGAGGGTCAGGTATGCTGAATCTTTGCTCTCACTACTACTTTTGTGTACTTGCACTCTTTTACTCCATCTTTTACTTTGGCATCGGAGTACCTTGCAGGTACACCCCCACTTTCTCACCACCATCGGAGTGTAACGAAGCTCAAGATGTGTTGCAGGCCACCTATCTATTTATGATCAGGTACGATCAAATGGAAACCTCCTTTATGCAATAGTTGTATTAAGGTTGGCCATGAGTGTGACATGAATCCCAAACAATAACGAATAGGCCAAGTAAAACAAGTTTTGACAGTGAAACAGAACTTAGAGGTTATAGAAAAAGTACCCGAAAAACCAATCCAAGATAAGGAAATGGAGACAAATAAAAATGTAGAATTGAAAGACAACCCAACATAGACAGTAGTGGGAGCATCAAAGCATAAAGGAAAGAGTGTTGTGGGTGACTACATCAAGCCAAAGGATGAAGGGTCTGGCATAGGTTGTAGTAATGGTTTTGATGTGTTGGGAACTATAAAAGATCTAATTTTTGAAGAAAAAGTCCCACGATAGTAGCTTGGAATGTGAAAGGCTTAAATAAGAAAGCAAGATGCATTAAGATTGAAGCCCATCTCATAAATATGAAAGTTTCTTGTGTGGATATGCTTGAAACTAAAGTGAAAGTGAATAATACTAATAAAATTATGAAGGTTTTGGGGATAATTGGACTTAGATTAATAACTATGAGACGCATCCTAATGGGAGAATTTGGATTATGTGAAAGAAGGAGGCTATAGAGGTTGGGATGAAGGAGAATTCAGATCAATACATCCATTGTGAAATTTTGAATATTACATGGGTTAGAGAATATTGGTTAACTGTGGTATATGCACTTAATTAGTTAAGCAATATAAGAGAGCTTTAGAGGAGCATACAGGGCTTGGTAAACACCATTAATGATCCTTGGATGGTGATTGGTGACTATAACAATGTTCTGACTGTGGAAGACATAATTGGAGGATGCCCTATGTAAGAAGTGGAATATATTGACTTAGAGGATATGATGAAAGATGTTGGGTTGTTTGAACACCCTACTCATGGCAACCATCATACTTGGTCCAATAAGCATAACAATGGGACTATATATTCTAGAATTGATAGAGTTATCCGCAATAGAAGTTGGTTTATGAAATTTCCTAATAGTGAGATTGAAGTTATGTCTTCTCACATTTCAGACCATGCACCTCTTAAGGTTGTCATAGAGCCTAATATTCCCACTAGGAAGAAGCTGCAACCTAGGTTTAAAATCCTTAACTCTTTGGTTAGAAAGGATAACTTCATGGAAACAATGAGGGATAGTTGGAACAAGGATTTTGTTGGTAAACCTATGCAGAAACTTTGGAGGAAATTAAAGAGACTTCAACCCATCCTTAGGAGATTGAGTAGAAGGTTGAGTAGTGAAACCTAAAAGATTCAGGGGTATAAGAATAACTCGGATCTTGCTCAGCAAAAACTCAATGAGGATATATTTAACAATGACTATATCTAAGGGAGTAAGCATTTGACTGACGAGATCTTAAAGAGCACATAGATGGAGGAAAGAATTCTGATGCAAAAATCCAAAGTGTCATGGCTGAAACTTGGAGATATCAATAATGCATAATTCCATGCTATTGTCAAGGAGAAGAATAAATAAGCAGGGTTGCACAGGTTGAAAGATAATCATGGAAATGTTCTTAGAAATTTCAAGGAGATTAAAAAAGAAATTCTTAATTTCTATGGAGATCTCATTGGTACTAGGACTCATACCCTGTTACATGTGGATATTGAGGTGTTGAGAAAAGGTGTTCCACTCCAAGATATTCAAAAGTAGCAGTTGGTACAACAAATTACTGAGCAAGAAATTTGGAGTGCTTTAAATAGTATTGGTGAGTCAAAAGCCCCTGGTATGAATGGTCTCACTTCTAAATTTTTCAAGGCAACTTGGAGCATAACAAAAAAGGACTTCATTGCAGCAGTTCTTGATTTTTTATTTATGATAATTATATGTATGATGCAGTAAATTGTGGCATTGTCACATGGATTCCTTATTCCTCATAGGCAAAGACCATGAAAGATATGAGGTTCATTGCTTGTTGCACAATAGTCTATAAAGTCGTCTAAAAAATCCTCATTATTAGACTTAGCAAGATTATAAATGATGTTGTTGGTGATAGCCAGTCTGCATTTTCGCTTGGAAAAGTCATCCAAGATAACATAATAATAGCCCGTGAATTGATAAGAGACTATAACAGAAAGCACATTTCTCCAAGGTGTGCCATCCAAGTGGACATACAAAAAGTGTATGACGTGGTTGAATGGTCAGCTTTGGAAGATATAATGCAAGAGATGAACTTTCCTCAAAATGATATGTGTTTCTTTATTCTCTTGCAAGTACTCGATAAATGGAAATCACACTGAAATTTTGCAGGCTTATAGGGGATTAAGACATGGAGATCCCATCTCCCTATTACTATTTGTCTTAATTACAAAATATATGCATAGATGTCCAGCGAAACTTAAATACACCCCTGATTTTAATTTCCACCCCAAATGCGAGAGACTCCAACTTATTAATATCTCTTTTGTTGATGATCTTATGGTGTTTTCAAGAGGAGACATAACTTTTGTGAAGATTTTAATCGATGAATTCAAGAATTTCTCTGCAACCACTGGGTTAAAAGTTCATCCAACCAAGTGCAAGCTATATTTTTGGGGTGTTTAAGATATGGTGCATCGGGATATCATTAAGTCTACAGGTGTTTCCCAAGGCAAGTTACCATTTAAATACCTGAAAGTTCCCATTTCTAGTAGAAAATCATTGTACATCAATGCATACCATTGATAAATAGAATTCTGGGAAGAATTACACACTGAACATTGAAACTTCTTAGCTATGCAGGAAGGTTGTAGTTAATCAAGAGTGTTCCTGCTTCCTCAAAAAATTATTCATGAAATCGAATCCATCTGTAAGAGTTACTTGTGGTGTGGATCTAATATCATTACAAGAAAAGCCCTAACAACATGGGATAAAATTTGTGACCCTAAAAATGAAGTGGTTGAGATGTTATGGCATTCCATGCCATGCTTGGAAATTCTCTTTCTTTGAACTCCTTGCTAAGAAGGTTGGCAAGTATGTGTACGTTGATGAGAATACTTTGAAAGGTGATTGTTTGGACGTGGTTAGAATCATGGTGAGAACAAGTTGCGCAGTAGTGATTAATGAAATTTTCAAAGTCCAGATTAATGAGGGGGTGTTTAGCATAAAGATGACAGAAGATTCGCAAGGCCCTTTTCAAATTCTTGCTAATAACAAAGGCAGCAAGAAAGTGGTTTGCCATTCTTATTCAAATTTAGAAAGTCATTAGAGCAAACTTGATGGCAATAAGGAGAAAGATGTCTGGGCTTTTAATTAGGCGCTCAAATCCAATAATGAAGAGGGAGAGATTGGTTCTTCAGCGAATAAAGGTCTAAAAGAGGATGTGCTGTCGTTGGCCAGAAGTTGTGCAGAAACATTGGGCAGGGACGTTCCTCGTGCAGATGTTGTGGTAGCTGACTCTAGGATTGTTGACTCATTTTTCGACTCTGCTTTAGTGGCAGCTAAGGGTGCTAGAGTAGACTTTGTAGATAATGATGGCAGGGTTAATAGAGTCAGCTCAACACCTTTTCGTGTAGAGCCCACTGTGCCTGCTAATTCGATGTTTAAGGTAGACGAGGCATGTTTGCTGGAAAGTGAGAAAAAGGTGAAATTTAAAAAGGTCAAAATGAGGAGTGTTGTGGATGTTATTGGGCCGGTAAGTAGATCGAAGTCCAAGAAGAAAAAGATAAAGAAAGTTTTGGGCCTTGCTAACCTAGATGGCCCGGTAATCACGGAGGATCCTATAGAAAAATTTTCACAGTCGTCCCATTACATTCCTTTGAAGAGAATCCATAGTTCCTCTTATTCTCAAATGAATATAAACTAGATGGTGTCCAATTCGATTAAATCAGATGCTTTCTCGGCAGGAGCGATTTTGTGTTGTGATCAAACCTCCAATTAAGATGTTAGGTTATGCAATTACAAGTTCTGGGAAAACATTGAAACAAATATTGGGGACAAGATTTGGAACACTATATCGAATTTAGGGGTGGCGGCGAAAGACAACTTAAAAGAAGATAACGGAAATGGAATTATGTGACAAAGTCAGAGCTAACAGTAAGAAGGTGAAATTCAATGATGCTCAATAATTATAGGTTCATTGAACATTAGAAGGGGCAGAAATTTATCCAAAAAATATATGATCAAGAAAACCATAATTGTTGGAAATGCTGATGTCTTTTTTATCCAAGAGTCTAAATTGAGAGAGGCCGATCTCATTATCATTAAGAACTTGTGGAGCAATTGTAAAGCGGGCTAGTCTTTTTGCAGCTCTCGGGGGAAGTCTGGTGGAATTATTACTCTGTGGAAGGAAGAGACCGTCAAACCTATCTTCTATTTTAAAGGAGATGGATTTCTTGGGATCAAAATCTTATGGAAGAATGAACTCTTCTATATAGTCAATATTTATTCTGGTTGTGGTTCTAGTATGAAGAGGAAATTATGGAGTGGTTTGATTAACTTAAAGAGGAAGTTCACAGATGACCTATGGATTATGGGAGGTGATTTCAACGCAGTTTCGACTATCCCAGAAAGGAAGTGATAAAACCTTAACTCCGTGAATTCGGAACATATGGACTTTTTGGCTTTCATCTTTGGTTCTAATTTGGTTGATCTACCAGTTTCAGGTAATCGTTTTACTTGGTTCAACGACGACGTTAAATATATGAGTAGATTGGATAGGTTCATAGTAGATGATTGAATTGTTAGTAGATAGGGGATGGTTGGCCAGTCGGTTGGTAAGGGGATGTATCAGATCATTGTCCGATATTGGTGAAGATTAAGGCAACCAACTGGGGATTCAAACCCTTCAAATCTAATGATTCAAGGTTCAACAATCCTCTATTTTTAAAGTTTATCGAGAATGAATGGAATGAGTTTTCTATTGGTGGTAGGAGTGATTTTATCATTAAAGAGAAGTTCATAATAGTAAAGGGTAGAATTAAAACTTGGAGCATATAATTCTTTGGATGACATGAGCTTAAAGTAGAATAGGAAGTGAAGGAGATCAATGAGTTAGATCTAAAGTTGTCCTTTTGTGATGTTGACGAAGTTGAGGAGCTTATCGTGAAAAGATCGTTAGCGTGCATAGAAATGTGGAAAAACTTGTATATTAAGGATAATATGCTTATTCAAAAGGCTAAAATTAAGTGGAATAGAGAAGGTGATTGTAATTCCAAGTTATTTCACAGTTGATCAAGGGGGGAGCTAGGAGGAAATTTATTGGATCGGTGGATACAGAGAATGGAGTGGTGGATTACGTGGAGGAGGTTAAGGAGGTAATGAGGAGCTTTTTCAAAGGAAAATTCTCTGAACCTGAGTTGTCCAGACCTATTTTGGAAGGTTGCACTTTTAATACTTTATTTGCAGCAGAAGTTGAGTTCTTCGAGGCTCCCTTAACTAATGTCGAAATTAAAGACGATGTTTGGAGTTGCGATGGCTCAAAAAGTCCTGGCCTAGATGGTTATAACTTTGTTTTTATCAAGAAGTGTTGGACGATCTTGAAGGATGATGTTCTGGACTGGGCCGAGGCTGCCCAACAGTCGAACAGGCCCAAGCCATACAGCCTGGGGAGGCCCAATAAGGTCCTTCTGCAAGACACGCGACTGCCACGTGCAAGCCACAGTTTCGCCGGGCACTTTGGCAGTGTCGGGCACTTTTGACAATGGGAAAAGAGGCCATCACACCCTGCTGAGATGTGCCTCCCCGACAGATTAGCTCCTCCCCGCGAGAATGCTACACGTCGCTCCCCGACGAACATGATTCCTCCTCGCGAGGCCATGTCCATTCTACGGGCTTCGACTCTCCTCGACACAGTAGGCTCCTCCCCGCGAGGAGTACCCAACGGTCCATACCACGTGGACATGTTTCAAGTAACCTCCCATGTCCGAAGGATTCGGTCTGCCCTACTTCCGGAAATCTAGGAGCAGTTACTCTAGGGCGAAGACCACATGCTGGTCTTCACTACTACACGTAAGCCCTAGCAGTTACTTGGAGTGGGCCTAGTTGATCCAACCCACTACAGGTAACCGTTGGCCTCACGCTGGGGGCTCTCTATAAATACCCTCTCATTTGAGAGGGTCAGGTTAGACACATTCTTCTTGCCACTTTACTCTTTCTGTATTTGCGGTTATTCTGTACATTCTCTCACTTGAGCGTCAGAGTACCTTGCAGGTACACCCCCCCCCCCCCCCGGCCGTCTCTCACCACCACCGGAGTTGCCGTTCCAGACGCTGTTGGCCACTATCAACTGTCTGATCCAGATACGATCAGTGGCGCCGTCTGTGGGAACTCATAAGCTTCCCCATTTTTCTGCTCGATAAACCAAAGCTTTCTCCATTCAACAACCATCATGGCCAACTCATCGGCGAATCAAGCTCTAGACAACGTCATTGCGTAGCTCAGTAATGGCAACCGCGTCGACAACAACGCTGCCCAACCTGTCGTGGAGAACGACGTCAGGGACGGACTCACCGCCTCATCATTTTCCGAGGAAGTGGAGTATGAGACAACTCACCAAGATGGACATGAAAGAGTCCTCCAGCCTATTTTTCAGCCCGTGGACCCGCCGCCAAATGCGGACCCGAGCACTGCTGCCCTGTTTGCTTTGGTCAATCAGACCAACCAGATGATCTTCAACCAGAACATCCGGATCGAGGCGCTGGAGAAAGGTCGTGGTCGAACTTCCCCGCGAAGGCACCGGCCACCGCCATTTCCAAGACATTCGCAGTCCCCGGAGGCATCTCGCAACCCCTCCCCAGTTCACAGGGGTCGCAGACCACGCTTGGAGCGTACTCAGCCGGAACATCCTCAGAAACGCCACCGCTCCCCGTCACCAAAGGGACCAGTTCGTTCCTCGAAAAATAAGAGCAGGTCGGACGCCGAGGAGCCCAGAGGCCGCCCGAAGGACCACTCCCCGAGACGTCACTATGTGCATGGACATCACTCCCC
Source organism: Lathyrus tuberosus (assembly GCA_022829125.1). NCBI lineage: Eukaryota > Viridiplantae > Streptophyta > Magnoliopsida > Fabales > Fabaceae > Lathyrus > Lathyrus tuberosus. The sequence goes on from JALAZF010000394.1 coordinate 2,192,780, forward strand.
CTCTGTGTCTCCGGGAGCCAGCGAGGATGACGATTACCGGACCCCTCTGGCCAGGCACATCATGGACGCCCCTATTCCTAAGGGCCTCGAGAGGCCCCCATCCTTGGGGAAATATGACGGGACATCTGATCCTGATGACCATGTCGAGAGTTTTGAAGCTCTGCTCGATTTCAGGAATATCTCTGGCGCTATCAAATGTCGATTGTTCCCTACGACTCTTCGGAAAGGGGCCATGGCTTGGTACAAAAACCTAGCATCTGAATCAATCACGTCGTGGAGGGTCCTGAGGGAGTGCTTCAGAAAACATTTTACGGCTTCTCGTCGACATCCGAAGACGATAGCCTCCCTGGAAGCCATCTTTCAGGGGAAGGATGAACCTCTTCGGAGCTACATAGAGAGGTTCAACAAAGAAGCAGTCGAAATCCACGTGGCCGATCACATCAAAATGTATCTCATCATCAAGGGTTTACAGATAGGATCCAAGTTCGCAGAATTCGTCGGACTACACCGTCCTCGCAGCTTTGAAGGCCTCCTCGAGTGGGCTCAGTCGCATATTGAGTTCGAGGAAGCTGAAGCTGCGCAAATTGCCCTCGATTCGAGGCGCAGAGAAGGCCCCCGCGGCAACAAGGAAGAAGACTCCCCTCCACCCAGGCGAGGTGGAGACAGGAGAAGATAAGACTCCCCTCCACCTAGGCGAGGTGGGGAAAGAAAAAAAGAAGCCCGGACCAAAGAGCCTCGTGAATCACGGGGACCGTCTGGCCTTTTCAAAGACTACACGCCGCTAAACGCGTCCCGCACGCGCATTTTTAGCGACTGTGCCAATTCAGAGTTCGTCAAAGGGGGAATCCGCTTCCCGAAACCGATGGCTTCCAAACCAAATGCTGACAAGTCCAAGTACTGTCGATTCTACCGCAGTCAGGGGCACGTTACTGAAGATTGCGTCTACCTTAAGGACGCAATCGAAACGCTGATTAAAGAGGGGTACCTGAAGAAGTACGCCAAGAAGCAAGAGGCCCCCCGCCCCAACAACCAAGAGGCCCAGAATGTCGAGGAGTCAACTCCTTCTCCCAACAACGGATCGCTGCAAGTCGCGTTGAGCATCACGCGACCTAAAGACTTTGGCTTTTCGGGAGAACTCGACAACCCTGAAGCTGTCCGAAACATGTGGAAGAACTTCCCAGCAGAAGATTCAATAAGCGCCCGCAGTACCTGGGAGTCTTTCCCCCAAGCCCTGGTCATATCTGGCGGAGCCCCTGACCGTTTGATCGTGGGGTCAATAAAGAGGAAATTCGACGAACTGAAAGCAACAACTCCTCGAGCCCCTACCCTCGAGAGGGTTAAGGGAAGATCAAATCCGATTACCTTCTACCTCGAGGAACTTCCCGGTGGGGCACCTAACGCCAACATCCCCCTCCTGATCTGGGCACAGATGGCCAATTTTGATGTCCACAGAATTTTAGTTGACCAGGGGAGCTCGGTGGACATCATGTACGTCCACCTCTTCGAGACCCTTCAGTTGACCAAGAGACACTTGTCCCCGTACGTAGGGTCAAACCTACAAGGCTTCAATGGCGCGACCACCAGGCCATGGGGCTTCGTGGAGTTGATGGTCATCTTCGGGATCGAGGAAACTGCCCGACAAGTGAAGATCATTTCTTGGTGGTGGACTGCCCGTCCCTCTACAACTGCATCATGGGGAGGACCACGTTGGCGGAACTGACGGCCGTACCATCAACGGTCCACCTAAAGATGAAGTACTACATGAAGCGTGGACGTATGGTCACTCTCCACGGGGACATCAACGTAGCCAAAAGATGTTTCGACGCAGCAATCAAGGGTCTGAGTGTCGTCGGCGGCGTCAAACCCAAGACTCAGGCTGAGACACCTCCAGACGTCGTGCAGGTTCCACTCCCGCCGGTCAGCGAGGTCGACCTTGACAGCAGGTTTCCCGGGGAGCAGGAAGAAGCTGCAGGCGAGGACCTCCTAATTGAAATCAACGGGCAGCCTCTCCACCCAACGTGCCCCGTCCCAAATGGAGATTTCGAGCTGGTTCCTCTCGGCGACATCCCTGACCGAAGCGTGAAGATTGGCTATGGACTCCCCGACCTGGCAAAGAGGCAACTGAAGGCATGCCTTCGAGAAAATGCAGATTTGTTCGCCTGGAGTGCTGCAGAGATGCCCGGACTAGACCCTGAAGTAGCTTGTCATCAGCTGACTATAGATCTGGCCGCTAGGGCTGTAGCTCAACGTAGGCGTAGGCAGTCTCCGGAAAAAATGGAGGCTGCTGAAAAAGCTGTAAAAGACCTCCTAGAGGCAAACTTTATTTCCGAGGCCAAGTACACAACTTGGCTCTCAAATATTGTACCCGTTAAGAAAAATAATGGAAAATGGAGGATGTGCGTTGACTACACGGATCTTAACCGGGCATGCCCGAAAGACTCTTATCCCTTACCTAACATCGACCAGCTGGTCGATAATTCTGCAGGATTCAAATTATTATCCTTCATGGATGCCTACTCGGGGTACAACCAAATCCCCATGGACGAGGCCGACAAGCAGCATACTGCTTTTATGACCGAGTCGGGCAATTACTACTATAACGTAATGCCCTTCGGCTTGAAAAATGTTAGCGCCACCTACCAACGGATGATGAACAAAGTCTTCCGAGCAGATATCGGCGACGTGCTCGAGGTCTATATGGACGACATGATCGTCAAATCGGCAGAAGAAGTCGACCATGTTGCCCATCTCAAGAAAGTGTTCGACACGGCGAGGAAATGTCGCATGAGGTTCAACCCCGACAAATGCACCTTCGGTGTTCGCGCAGGGAAGTTCTTCGACTTCTACCTCACGGAGAGGGGAATCGAGGTGAATCCTGACAAATGCAGGGCATTCTCCGAAATCCCTACCCCAAACTCGAAGAAGTCGATCCAGTCACTTAACAGAATGCTGACTGCCCTCTCCCGTTTCGTCGCCAAGTCTGCTCAGTACGCACTCCCCTTTTTCAAGCTTCTCCGACAGAAGGCAACTTTTGAATGGAGTGAAGAATGCGAACAAGCCCTCCTCCATCTAAAACAAGTCTTGTCACAACCCCCGGTCTTGTCCCGACCAGATAACGGGGAAACACTTTTCTTGTACCTGGCTGTCACCGGCGAAGCGGTGAGTGCTGTCCTCATACGGGAGACCCCCCGAAGGACAGAAACCGATTTATTTCACGAGCAGAGCTATTCAGGGTCCCGAGCTGAGATACCAACAGATCGAAAAGGTCGCCTTGGCCCTCGTATCTGCAACCAGAAGATTACGTCATTACTTCCTGGCCCACACAATTGTGGTAAGGACGGAGCAGCCTATCAGACAGCTCCTCAGTCGGCCAGATATGGCAGGGAGAATGCTCCGGTGGTCTCTCGAGCTATCCGATTTCGACCTTCGATACGAAGGAAGAAAAGCCTTGAAAGCTCAGGTACTGGCCGTCTTCGTAGCGGAAATGACCGTCCCTGAATCCTCGACCAACGGCTCCCAGAAATGGACGATTTACGTTGACGGAGCCTCTAGCACAAAAGGCAGCGGAGCGGGCATTATCCTCGAAAACGAGCAGGGCATCCTGATAGAGGTCTCCCTCGAACTGTCCTTCAAGACATCGAATAACCAAGCCGAATACGAGGCCTTCCTCGCGGGACTTCGACTTGCGGAAGACCTTGGCGCAAAAGAAGTCAAAATCTTTACAGACTCCCAGCTCGTGGCATCACAGGTTCGGGGAGAATTCCAGGCCAAAAACGATAGTCTCATCGAGTACCTAACCTTGGTGCAAGAAAAGTTGAAGAAATTTATCTCCGCGGAGGTGGTTCACATCCCGCGCGAGCACAACACTCGAGCAGACGTGCTCTCCAAGCTTGCGAGCACTAAGAAAAAAGGAGGGAACAAATCAGTTATCCAAGAGATACTGACCCAGTCGAGCATAAACAAACCCGCACCGACCATAGAGGTTAACGCAATCGGGGACGCAAACTGTTGGATGACCCCTGTTTACGAATACTTGACGACGGGCAAACTGCCCGACGATCCTAAAGAAGCGGGGATAGTTAAGAGGCGGGCATGCGCGTACACCGTCGTCGAAGGTAAGCTATACCGTCGAGGATTCTCCATTCCCTTACTCTGGTGTGTCGAAGAAAGCAAAGTTTCGGGGATCCTCCAAGAAATCCACGAAGGGATCAACGCCCAGCACCTCAGCGGAAGGTCCCTAGCCCAAAAAGCACTCCGACCGGGGTATTATTGGCCCACTATGCAACATGATGCAAAGGAACACGTCAAGAAATGTGACCGCTGTCAAAGACACGGGGAAATGCACCTCGCTCCTCCAAACGAGCTTAAGTCATTGTCATCCCCGTGGTCGTTTGCGTGGTGGGGAATGGATATCCTCGGACCTTTCGTCATTGGGTCGTACCAAAACAAGTACCTCATCGTCGGGGTAGATTACTTCACGAAGTGGATTGAGGCCGAGGCGCTGGCCAAAATCACTGCCTTCAACATACTCCGTTTCTACAAGAGAAACATCCTCGCCCGGTTTGGTGTGCCCCAAGCCATTGTCACCGACAACGGGACACAGTTCACCTACAAGAACTTCCAAGACTTCGTCGCCAAACTGGGCACAAAACAGCACTTCACGTCGGTCGAACACCCTCAAACCAACAGCAGGCCGAAGCAGCGAACAGAGTGATACTCCGGGGACTGAAGCGACGACTCGGCGAGGCCAAACAACGATGGGTCGAGGAGTTGCACAGCGTCCTCTGGGCGTATCGAACAACCCCACACTCCACGACCGGGGAGACCCCATTTCGCATAACGTACGGAATCGAGGCGGTTATCCCCGTGGAGATCAGGGAACCCTCGAGGAGGACAGAAGCTCCCCTCGACGAAGAAATAAACAACGAAGCCCTGTGAGAGGAGCTCGACCTTGTCGAAGAGATAAGGACCGGCACTTCCCTCCAAGAAGCCTCTTTAAAACAAAAATAACTTTGCGTTATAATGACAAAGTTATCAAACGAGACTTCCAAGTAGGCGGTCTTGTCCTACGGAGAAATCAGAAAGATTCACGCGAAGGAAAGCTGGCCGCAAACTGGGAGGGCCCATACCGCGTCATTGCAAAGACGGGGACGAGTGCCTATTACCTCGAAAACCTCCACGGTGAACAACTTGCTCGACCATGGAATGCTGAGAAGCTCAAACAATATTACAGTTAGACACTGCCCGCGACAATACGGCGTCGCGACCACGGGGGCGTGCAACGGTACATGCGCGACACCTCTATATAACACACCACGGCCAAAAACCACGAAGTGTGTGCGTGAGACTTTTTAGCCCGGCGAGGAGACCTCAACCGAGCTCCGTCGTTGACGTACCAAATAGGCAGAACACCCAGCTCGCGATGGGAAGTTCATGCCACGAAGCTAAGACCTCGACCGACCTCTTAGCCTCGTTGAAAGTCGGGGTACAACCCCCGACCACCCGACTAGCTCTCTTCGCAGTCGAGGATCATCAGAGTCGAGCAAACTCCCAAGGCGCCAGCGATCTCAACTACTTAGGCAAAAATAAGTAATGTATAAAGTATCACACACAAGCAAAATAAACAAAGAGGCAAAGCGAAGTATTAGAATCGGGCAAAACCCATTGTACAAATATTACATCAATAAGCCCACAAGCCGGCCAACAACAACAAAATGGCACACAGGCCAAGTAAACTATACTCCTACGCAGCAGCAGTCTCGGCATCAGTCTCAGCAGTGTCTGGCCCACCTCCTTCGTTAGCATTTCCTTCTTGCCCGGGCAGCACTATCCGGCCATCCACCACCTCACAGTTAGCATCAGCCACGTCGGTCACAAGGCCGGGATTTAGGACCGAAGCTGCGCCACTGCATTTCGGAACCCTATGCCCGCGGCTTCAAGAGTATTATCCTCGACTAGCCGGAGATCCTGCTCGACTATCCTGAGTTTGGCCACCAGAGCTGCCCGAGAGGTTAGGAGCTTATCCTCTTCAGTTTCACCTTCAGCTGGCCGAACAACATCCTCCAGCTCTGCGACCCTCTCCTTGAGCCGCTTCTCCTCTGCCTCCAGCTCGGTGATCCGGGTAAGATGACCTATCTCCGCTTCCTCAGCTTCCTTCAGCTTTGTCTCCGCCCGCTGCTGCTGCTCGCTCTGTTCTTTATTCAGGTCCCTGCATTCCTTCAACTCTTTGCGCAGGTCGAGCAGCTCAGCCTCCAAGATCTCGAGTCTTTCTTGCAGTCGAGAAAGTTCAGCAGCGGGGTGTGTTTCATCATTCAGGACAATAGCAGTCGAACAAAGCCGCATAACAGCAGACATGTCCTCGAAGATCGTTTTCCTCCTCGCCTCTGCAGCAGTCCCCAGCACAGCTTGGATTTCAGAGGGAGGGACGCGAGGATAGACGACTTCAGAGAAGAAGCGGGGCTTGAGATGGCATGGTGGGAGTTCGAAGCTTGAAGGCGGTGGGGGACTTTCTTCGTGGGCCAGGTCGACAATCTCCGCGTTCGAAACCCGTTGCTGTTTCGGCGTCCCTTGAGTACCCGGGGACTGACTCCCAGCAGGAGGTGTGCGCATACCTGAAATCCCCGATGCAGTCACATCAGGCTGGGATTGGCTAGAACCTTCGGGCATCGCAGCAGAGGAAACACCCTCGGGTACGGAACCAGAAGGAGCAACAGCTTGACCCTTTGAATGAGATAACTCTCCCTGAGCTTGCTCTTCCCGAGCCCTCTTCGCTTTCAACTTCTTGAGCCTCTCCTCAGCTCCGGCCATTTTTCCTGCAAAAAGAAAGAAAATGTTAGTAAGACAAGGTGTAAAGACGCGAGGAATGCTTAGGTCGAGGATGTTTTCACCACCTAACAGCTCATCTGCTTCTTCATCGGAGAAGGTCTCGAGCAGAACACGGGTATTGATCAAGCGACGTTGCTTCATCACCTGCCCGTCTGCTCCCGTTATGGGCTCGCCATCCAGTGTTTCGTACCGAGCTTTATTGAAGCTTTCGACGAACGGGACGATCTTATCATAAGCTGCCCGGTCGTCGATGTCTAACTGGTTGTGTTTCACCTTGTATTTATCCACCCCCTTTTTGAAGTGTTCCTCCGTCCAGTACAGGGGGAAATTCGGATCTAGAACCTCCTCGGAGCGACCGTCTACCTTACGGGTAACTCTCCAGTACAGCGAGTTGATAGCCCCAAGGGTGACCGGCTTCACAAAATAGTAGCGGTACTTAAAATCCCGGATGGAATCCAGATACGTGTGGAACAGAGCTTTGCTTTGCTTGAAGGACACCCAGCCGTGTCGTCCACCGGTCGAGGACCTTTGAAGGTGGAATATTCGAAATAAGAGGGACACTGTCGGTACGATTTTTAGGTGTTTACAAACAAGCTCAAAAGCCCGGATAAAGGCCAGCGAGTTCGGGTGAATCTGCGAGGGTGCCAGCTTCAACCAGGCGAAGACCCCCTCTTGGAAATCCGTGAAGGGTAGCCTTCACCCCGCTTCGTCAAACATGAACTCGTATAGCGGGATACGTATTCCTCGGTAAGGCGAGCATATTCGGTGATGCTCTTCCGGGCGGAAAACCTTCCAGGATTTATCGGACCCGATTAGCCGATGCTCGACGGTACATAACGCATCCTCCACATCTCGGTAGACAAAGATGGAAGACATCTCTCGAGCTTTGTCGCAGACCCACTCCTCGAGCGGGCGCTCTTGTGCGAAAGCCATGTGAGCCATGGGGGACTCTGGGTGGTCGTCTTCTTCAAAGGATCATACGGCCACCTTCGCAGCCAAACCGTCCATTTACCTGAAAAGCAGAAGGAAACGGTGAATTCGATGGGTCATATCAAACTCACCCCTCTACCGTTGTTCAAGCGAACGGGCGAGGAAGGGGCAAGGCTTTCTCGTTTTCCCGACATATCCGGCCGAGGATCAACATGGTCACCGGGGAACTCATCGCCTCCCCGGAAAAGTCTGCCCCCTTTTCCCATAACACTAACGAAAATAGTGACCATTGGGGACCCTGGGACATTCATCGTGTCCCCGAGATATTCATCCCTTGTCCCCGAGACATTCAACAAAAGCGAGAGAAGTTCTTAACACTTCATCTTTCAACAACAAAAGATTCCCGCCGTATTTGCCAGGAACCCTTTCATTTCTCATGGGAACTTCATAAGTTCACCAAGGAAGTGCTATACACTAGTTAAAATCAAAGGGAAACGCAAGAAAAAGGTCAGTTTTTGAACAAATACCTTATAGGCGGCGATTTAGGTTTTCGGCGCGGAGTTTCTGGCAGTTGACGGCGGCGAACGGCTACTGTAGAAGATAGAGAGAAAATGAGAGAGATTATTGAGAGAGAAACGAAAAAAAGTGGGAAAATGAACGAGGGGAGGAGTTTTATAGAGGTTTACGCAGAACTCGAGGGACATAGGGCACTTGAGTGCGCTACCCTAGCTAGCCGCCCTAGGTAATAATGACAGATGACACGTGGCACACATGTAGCCGTTCATCCTCACACGCGTGTCCTTTTGATTTTCCCCAACGTTTCAAATCTGAAACCCCTCATCTCCTCGGCGGTACGGACAGACACAATTGTCCGATGCCCGACTTATGTGCGACCGTAGGAACGTCGAGCACAAGAATGACCTCCTCGGTTCCTCTCCTGGCGTATCCCCGACATGCCAGTAACCCTTAAGTCATTACTCTGACATCTCAGAGCAACGACTTGGGGGCTCCTGTTCTCGACTGGGCCAAGGCTGCCCAACAGTCGAGCAGGCCCAACCCATACAGCCTGGGGAGGCCCAATAAGGTCCTTCTGCAAGACACACGACTGCCACGTGCAAGCCACAGTTTCGCCGGGCACTTTGGCAGCATCGGGCACTTTTGACAATGGGAAAGGAGGCCATCACACCCTGCTGAGATGTGCCTCCCCGACAGATTAGCTCCTCCCCGCGAGAATGCTACACATCGCTCCTCGGCGGACATGATTCCTCCCCGCGAGGCCATGTCCATTCTACGGGCTTCGACTCTCCTCGACACAGTAGGCTCCTCCCCGCGAGGAGTACCCAACGGTCCATACCACGTGGACACGTTCCAAGTAACCTCCCACGTCCGAAGGATTCGGTCTGCCCTACTTCCGGAAATCTAGGAGTAGTTACTCTAGGGCGAAGACCACGTGCTGGTCTTCACTACTACACGTAAGCCCTAGCAGTTATTTGGAGTGGGCCTAGTTAATCCAACCCAATGCAGGTAACCGTTGGCCCCGCGTTGGGGGCTCTCTATAAATACCCTCTCATTTGAGAGGGTCAGGTTAGACACATTCTTCTTGCCACTTTACTCTTTCTGTATTTGCGGTTATTCTGTACACTCTCTCACTTGAGCGTTGGAGTACCTTGCAGGTACACCCCCCCCCCCCCCCCCCCCGCCGTCTCTCACCACCACCGGAGCTGCCGTTCCAGACGCCGTTGGCCACTATCAACTGTCTGATCCAGGTATGATCAGATGATATTATTCGGTTTTTGAAAGACTTTCATCAGCGTGCATATCTTCATAAACCTATAACCTATTTTCTCACACTTATTCCAAAGGTTGACAACCCTACCAACCTTAGGGAATATGGACCGATATGTTTGGTTGGTAATTTGTACAAGATTTTGGTGAAGCTTTTGGCAGCTAGGTTGAAAAGGGTCTTTGGAAGTCTCGCCTTTCATTGTCAGACAACCTTTGTCCCTGGAAGGCAAATGTTGTAAGGGGTTGTAATAGCGAATGAGATTGTTGATATGGCTACAAGGAAGAATATGGATTGTGTTCTATTTAAAGTCAATTTTGAGAAGGCATACGACTGCATAAATTGGAATTTTCTTTGCTTCATGTTGGTTTCCATGGGTTTTGGGAGAAGATGGATGAGGTGGATGGAGGTGTGTATATTCAAAAGTCATATATCTATATTGGTTAACGGCAAACCAACGGAAGACTTTAAAGCAGAATGAGGTCTTAGACAGGGAGATCCATTGTCTTTCTTTCTATTTGTTCTGGCCACAAAAGGCTTGTCTCTATTGATGAAGAAGGCAGTTGACAGAGGTGACTTCAAAGGTTTTCTAGTGAGATCGAGCACTTCCATGGATATCATTCAATTTGCAGATGACACGCTTATATAGGAGAAGGTGGGTGGAAAAACCTTTGGAGCATGAAGTCCATTTTGAGGGGGTTCGATTTTATTTCGGGCTTGAAGGTGATTTTCTACAAAAGTAGGCCCGTGGGTCTAAATGTGAGTAAACATTTCTTTTTAGTCGCGTCAAACTTTTTATCTTGTAGGATCGATTGTCCTCCATTTATTGGTTCCAATACGCGTAGAGTTAAAACTTGGGATCCTTTTGTTGATAAGTTTAAATCTAGATTGGCTTATTGGAGAGGAAGATTCTTATCTATGGAGGTTCGGTTGACATTGATCAATTCTGTTTTATCCAGCTTACCTATCTTCAGGCTTTCTTTTTACAAAGTTTCTGTTTCGGTTTTGTATCGTATTGACAAGATTAGGAACAATTTTTTATGGGAAGGCTGTGAAGATAAATCGAGAATACATTAGATTAGTTGAGATGTAGTTTGTCAACCTAAGAAGAACAGAGGTTTGGGTGTTATCAGTTTGAAAGAATTCAATCTTGCGCTCCTAACCAGATGGAAGCGGAAGTTGATGAAGGATAAAGTTTTCTATCTGGAAGGAAGTTTTAAAAGGGAGATATGGATTCATTGAGAATAAGATGTTGTTGGAGAATAATAAACCGGAGGGGCGGCGTCTTATTGGTGGAAGAATTTAATCAAAATTGGGGTGGCTTCTACTAATCTTATATTTTATTTTGCAGGTTCTATTGGTCACTCTATTGGTGAAGGTAAAACGATCCCTTTTTGGACGGCGTCTTGGATTAACTCCACTTCTCTGGCTGACCAGTTTCGAATTTTGTACGAGAGCAGTTCTTGTAAAGATTCGTTGGTGTTTTCGATGGGCAACTGGTGCAACGGGACCTGGCAGTGGGGAGATTTCGGCCTCCCTGTTGAAACCCTGCTATCGGAAGCAGATTTTGTTCAGGAATTGTTAGCTTTGTTAGGGCCAGCCTTCCCGGTTTGGCAATCAAAGGATACCTTGCATTGGAAAATTGGAAATTTTAAGGAGTTCAATGCTAGAAATGTATATCAATCAATGAGGGAAAAAAGGGAGCAAGATTCGTTACATATTGATCAGGTGAGTGATTTTGATGTTTCGTGGAAGATTAAATTGCCGGCGAAAATCAAAACTTTTGGGTGGAGATTGTTTTGGAAAAGAATTGCGACTAAGGATCAACTTTTGAAGAGAGGCGCCGGTATCACCGATAGGTCTTACATTTTTTGTAATGATTTAGACGAAGATTTGTTGCACTCATTCTTTGAGTGCTCAATGGTTGCCTCTATTTGGAGTAGCATGGGAGATTGGTGCGGATGTAACAGTTCAGTTGCGGGATGTATTTGGTCATTCTTCATGGACTGGTGCGGGTCGGTAGAAATAGAGGCGGGAATTTGAGGTATGGTTATATTTGGTTGACTATTATTTGGTGCCTTTGGAGGGATAGTAATGGCTTTATCTTTAGAAATGTAGTTTGTTGTTTTAATGTTATTTGCTGGAATATAAAATTCCATGTGTGGAAATGGTTTAGTGTAGGTGAAATTCCTTATTCCAACTCCAATTTTCTGGCCTTTTGTATGGATCCTTTAGGAGCTTGAGCTAGTATTGTGTTGGTTAGGAATTTCATTATTGGCTATTTTGTTTTGTAAAGGTTGAATACCTCTTGTATTCATATCACTTCCAATTTGCTTTTAGAAAAAAAAACCATTTGAGTGCAAAAAATATGTGATTCATGACTAGAAAAACATACACTTGTTAAACTGAAAATTAATTTCATGAAATACTAATTGATGATGTAAAACCCCCAAGAAATATGCATTATAACAGCATTACTTGAAGTATTAAAATTTGGTATTGAGTACAATCACCATGTAAATGACGTTCGAAAATATATTAATTCAAGTACATGACATGGTACATAAGAACTAATATAATGAACGTCCAATACAACTATTCAGAAAACACTGTGTACACTAAACAACAGACAACTAAGTCTTAAAGTCTATATGTCTTCTTGCTATTCCTTAACCCTTCCTCGAATTTCCTGAAAACAACAACATAATTGGGGTGAAATAATTCTTTCTTAGTGGAGTTCCATATCTTATGGGTCCACTCGGTTCTACAGGGCTCATTATCCTTATTCACATCTTACTAGCACTACTCTCACGTGTTATACATAAAACTAAGTATCGAACCATTTAACTTCACACAATATGTGAAAGACGAATTCCCATTTAACCTTGTCATGTAAAACAATAGAAGTTGTAAATTTTGTCCACGTTGAATCAAATATACGAACAATTAAATCTGATGCCCTCAAGGTAGGTTCTTACCGAAGTTACTGCCCCTTTAGTACGAAACCATGTCCACCAATGTGGTATCCAGCATTACATGCCTCCTTGGTTTCAGGATTATGTCCTGCTAAGACGGTATCTAGAGGTTTCCTACCTTCCTACTTTTGGGACTTACTCTCCTATGTTTTGAACTACAAATTAGGTAAGATGCAGGAATCGAACTTTCACATATCTATTCGTGTTATCTCATAATCTGTACATCGATATCTTTCAAAGGTTTAAGTATTATCGCTTCCAAATTTCCTCACCATGGGATTTCTCATCAATCATATGGTTTACTCACTTACCAAGTATTGTCCTATAGGTAAGCACACACGTGCATGCACATCATTAGGATTTTCACTATTAACCTAAATGATTACTCTAAAGTATTGCTCCATTACTCATCACGAATTAAACGATTGACTTCCTTATGATGTACTCGTCATGATCAACATTGCATAATACATGTGATATCAAGAGTTTTCGATTCTTACAGCCACGCTTGATCTTTAATACTTAATCATTGTACGAATATGTTCTTACAACTGACTAGGGTTTTGTATATTATACTTACATTTGGTGAGTCTCCAAGTGTTTCCTTCGGTTATCTTCGACGACACTCACGTACCTTTAATCGTATAATACAATAAACATCCAAACATCAGATTGGATTTGGTTCAGGTTCATGCCATTTCGTCATAATCCAAATGCTATTATAGATCAAGCAGTGAAACATGGCATATAAACATGATATGACATCATTCATACTATTACACAACTCTACACTAAGTAATCCAATTAGGGTTTCACATGCTAACTTAGTCATAATTAATCATGAATGAGACATTCAAGCATGTTATCACATCACCAGCCAAACCAACTATAGTTCATGAGTTTTAAACTTTCTACTAGAAACTAAGGCATGCAAGCATAATTTCACTTCACCATATGGTAGAGCATTGAACTAGCTTTCCAACTCCTTTAACTGTGTCCCAAACGAAGTTAGGAAACTCATTGTATGGTGGTTACAGGGTGTGCAATCGACTGTTATTTTGGTGCAATCAATTATAAGGTCTATTCTACCTAATAAAATCACGCAGAAACTGAGTGTCAGTCAGTTGCTTGTGAGGTGGAATCAATTATACCTGTAACTTTTCTCAAAATTATGTGTTCTAACACCATTTTCAATACCTCAATCCACCATAAATCAAACCCTAACATATACCAACATATTATAGAAACTTACATAGAATTATTTTCCCATAATTCACGTCACAAGACCATACAAGTGAAGAATACCAAAGTTGTAGGAGAAGCAATTGATTAACTCAAGGGAGAAATTGATTGCTCATTACATTCTGTAAAATAGAAATGGAGAATGTTATAGTGCCAATTGATTAACCCAAGGAAGCAACTTCTAGAAACTCATCCCCAATAATTGATTGCCTTGAACAAGCAATCGATTGTAGCCACAAAATTCATCATAAAAAACCATTCAAACCCAAATTTCCAGCAATCACACGCATGATTAATCACTCCTAACAACATCTAACATACTTAAACAGATTATAACGCATTCGAACAACCCATGCCCGTCACAAATTCAACAAATTCAAAGCATTTCAAGCATCTCATTAAACAAGAAAGAAACATAAATTGTTGCCAAAAATTTCTACCCCACATGTAAATTTTATTCAATTTAACTCATGCTTTTATATAAAGTGATTGAACTCATGCATCTCATTAAGTTTTATGTTGTATTTTTTATTTATAAAATAAAAGCATGAGTTCAATCACTTTATTTAGTTTTTATATAATTACAAAATTTATAACAACTTCAAACATATTTAATATTTAAATACTTTATGTATAAATATATTTGCGTTAAAATTATAATATTTGTTACAATTTTTAAAATATGAAAATATGAAGATATATACAAACAATTATGTTATTCTCTCATTTTGAAATTAAAATTGACTATATGCTTGTTTTTTAAATGATGCGTCATTTTGTAACTAAAATTGGCGATGTGCTTGTTTTTTAAATGATGCGTCATTTGTAAAATATGATAAATTATTATGCAAAAGGTTTGTTTAATTTTAAAAATGAAAAACATAGGTTTTTTTTTTAATATTTAATCAATTTTTAGTGTTAATTAAAAGTGAGAGTATATTAAAATTGTTTGAATTTGAAATATGGAGGTTAATTTTATGAATTCAATAAAATCCAGAACCAAAATTGTAATTAAGAATTAAAAATTACTTAAAATAAAATTTTGTTTAATTATTATTTTTTAAATTAATTTATAAAAAATGAAATATTTTTAATTATTTTCATCATTATAATATTTAAACACAAATTAGTCCATTCCTCTCTTTTTCTATAAGAGTTTATTTTTCTTTTAAAATTTGTATTATTATAATAAACTCAATTACACTAAAAATTATGTAAAAAGACAAATAAATAATTTTATATTTAAAATTTCATTTTACTTTTAAAGCTCTTTATTGGGATAAATTTTGAGTTTGTCACAAATAGTTTAAAAGTTCATTTAATTATATTAACTATTTTTTATGACAATTTTTTTCACAAATTATGGTATTTTTATTAGACTATTGACTTAGTTACACATTTAACCTTTTATTTTAAATCATTCACAAAATTAATTTCATATTTAAATTGATTTTTTTGTTTGTTTTTTTTTTTTCCATATATTTGCAAGCAATTGATGATGCAATCATTTATTAATAATGTGTCAATTGATAAATATGACAAGTAATTAAATAATAATTCTCGTGGAATTTGATAGATTAGCAATATAAAATTACATGTCAATAAAAAATAGATATCTTATCAATTTTAAATATAAAAATGTGAAATGTGATCAAAATTATTTGAATTTAAAATAGAAGATTAATTTCACAAGTGGACTAAAGAAATAGATTAAAAATATAATTAAGTCAATTACGTTGTGTTTAAACTTATAGTTTATACCATCTTCTTTTTTAAATTTTATATTTAGGATTAAATCATTTAGTTTCTATATTTTACCTGATTACAAAATTAGTTATCTTATTTAAAATTCAAATAATTTTAGTTATTTCTTCTTTTTTATACTTTGAAAATCTATGAGATTTTCATTTTTTAAATGATGTATTACTTGTAAAATATGATATTGTATAGTAACTTATTAAAATGAACACAAAAAAGTACAAGAGAAAGACAAAAATTGATTGAATTTTAAATAAAAAATAATAATGTTGTGAATTAAGTAAATTAAAAGGATCTTATTTGTATAAGCCTCGTATTTACGTTAAAAAAAATACTAAATTTTTAATATCATTTTATTTTATGTTATTTCATAATTATCAACACTGGGCATAAGTGATTTGAAATTGGTATCATCCTCACCGTTCATTACAACACTAGGCACAAGGATAAGTGACGTGGACTTCTTTACCTTTTTCTTCTTCTAAAATCTAAACTTTGTACTGTTTTTAACTTCTATTAAATCTGTTTATTCTGTCCTAGATGTACCATTTCGGATTTTCATTTTCGCCCCTTGTTTTCATCCATACTACCATTCGCCCCTCTGTTTTCCCTTAATTAACATTTCAACTTTATTGATTGATTCATAGGTTAAGAAAAAGCGGTGGCCTAGTGTTACTCAATTCAGACAGTGTAATAATTAATATTGGAAAAATAATTTAGATGAAAAATTGAAGTGAGTGATACTAATAAATAAATAAATCCAAGCGAATTAATGAAGGGGTAACGTAACGTGACACGAGAACCACAATTGGTTTTTTGAAATTAATTTTGTTCGCCAAAATTTAATTCAAATTTTGAAGGAAACGAGATTTCCCGCCTTTTTGTGATTACCGGTTGTACACTACACACACGCAATCAAGTGGAACCCACAAGTTGCAAAATTACAAAAAGTGTGTTTAGTATTTATTGTGAGGTTGAAGAGATTGGTATGGTGCTCATGTTATGTGTGCGTTTCATTTTACTTCATATGCAAGGGTTTAATTGCTCCTCAAGTAATTGTATAAAACCAACCCAAAAAAAACTACAATATTAGATGTATTTGACCATTTATATAGATTAAATAAATATAATAAATAAATATAATAAATAAATATAATAAATAAAAGTAATAAAATTATTATATAGATTAAATAAATATAATAAACAAAAGTAATAAAATTATTAGGAAAAATGAGAGATGCACTTAGGGTGACAAAACGGGAGTCTGTCCCGCCCGGCTCGGCCTTAAGTTCGCTAAAAAGGAGCGGGAGTGTAAGTCTGCCATGGGAAATTAGGCCTAAAAATCTTGTCTGTCCTACTAAGGTGACAGGTTGACGGACGGTGGATCTACCCTCCTATTTATTTTTAAAATTTTTTTTAATAGATTAATAGATATTTTTACATTTAAATTAGATTTTTCACTTATTTTTTAAATTATTTTTTTATAATCAAGAAAACTCTTGAAGTAGACTTGAATATAGTTTGTTTTATGAAATTATTGAGTAAGATTTTTATTTTATCTCTATTGATTTCATTATTGAGTATTTAAAATGTACCATCAAATATCTTATACTATATGGATACCATAGATAATGATTTTTTTATGTGACAAACTTAATTTATCAACCTAACTATATCATTGCATTGATGCTATAGGATTTTTAGGTGAGTGACAAGTTGAAACCAGGGGTGGCAAAATGGGTCGTGACCCACGGGTCGGCCCGACGGGTGCGCGGGGCGGGCTGTGTCAGATCCAAAATTCCAACCCAACCCGCCATTTTTTGGCGGGTGCGTGGGTCGTCCTGGCGAGTCACGACCCATTTTGCCACTCTTTGATGCACTGACGGTGTAATTTTTTTTACACTATCAATCAATGATGATCATGCATTCTGTCAAGTCAAATTGAAAATTTTAAACTAATTATATGACATAGCAAAATGATATATTTTTAGTGGATGACAGTGTAAAACTTTTTTACACCGTCAGTGCATCATCAATAATTCCAAATTATTATATAGATTTAATAAATATAATAAATAAAAGTAATAAAATTATTATTTTACTCATGTTAATTGTTTGTGTGTTTCTATTATTTTAAATATAAAATGGATGATGAAAATTTAGAAGCGATATAAATAAAATTGAGGTTTAATTAGAGTTTTGCTTCTCTTATTCTATTTGATTCACGAAATTAAATTTTTTTATAATTTAAATGGTTTTTATTTCTCTCTCATATTTTTGCATTTAAATTGACTTTGTATCAATTTTTAAATGATGTTTCACTAGTAAAATATGATGATTATTATATATGAATCTATTGTGGAACTTTATAGATATAAAATATAAATTAAAAAATATTCACCATCAATTTTCAATGTAAAATAGTGCGAGGGGACCAAAATTATTTCAATTTAAACTAAGATGATTAATTTTCTAAATTAAACACTACTACATAAAACACTTTTCACATTGACTGAATAGATTTTTCACAACGGTTGGCCTTTCGATGTAACATGGAGTGTTATGGTAAGTTGTTACATTTCACATATGGTAAATGGCTGAGGTGAACAACAACTTATAACCTTAGTTAGTAAGTGAACCAAAGGGATATCTAAGGTTTTTTACCTTAGTCTTCAAGTGTAGCCAAGGGGATAGGTGACATTTTTTACACTAGACAGTCTGTTAACCGAGGAGATAACATATGTTTTTCACTTCGGTCAGATGGGTAATTGTAGGAATGTCAACGAGATAGGTCAAGATGGAGGGATAAATCCTTATATCGATCCAATCCACATCCTCAAATTTATTCATCCATCTTCGTCTCGGGTCTCGTCTCTATACCCCGTCACGAGGAGATTTTTTCCTTAAACTTCGTCCTATAAATGACACACAATTCGTAGCATATGTTTATTCTCCATCTATATATGGTTGTAACATGTATATTATTAAAACAAAATATAAATGACACACAATTCACAACATATATTTAAATAGCTACACTGCCAAACCCAAAATTATACATATTTACGTCGAGTTCACAAAATAGAGTACATAATCATGCATATTTATTTTTTTATATCAAAACTAAAACATATCAAATGATTTAAATCTAACAAAGCATAAATCAAAGTGACTCATAAATCTCAAGAAAGCAAGTTGTCTAATGTAGATGGACATCATATAAGTTTGGTTCTACGGTGAGAAGAATTGACTCTGAGTGAATTGATTTTGTATCATTGATTTTGGTTTAAAGTAGGTTGGATGTAAAGTGGTTTATGTTTGGATACATTCATGTAAAAGTGAGTTGAACAACAAATTTAAGTGTAAAAATCACGTTAATACTCAAAACTTACAAATTGTAGCTTCAAGTAGAATCAAATCTGAATGCATAATCAATTCTACTTAGAAGAACCAGACACCTCAAAATTATTTCAGAATCAATTTTACACCTCTAGAATTGTTTTTGCTTATTCCAAAAATTAAACCAAATATACATTAAGTCTTCTTTCGAGAATGATATTTGATCGTTAAATGCATATACGTTGAATGATGTGCAAAAAAATTTGGAATAATAACAAACTATTCTTCAACAAAAATCATTAATATTTAATTATAAATATATTACCTACTTCGTTGAATCAACAATAGCGACAAAGTCAATGTTCAACACATGTTTCATCACATACCATTCGCACTCATGTGTTGATGGTTGTTGTATCATCTACAAATAAATTTTATGCAATGAGTTATAATAAACACAAGAAACACATGTTATTCTAGATGCAAATGAATGTCACAATTAATGTAAATGAATGTCACAATTAAGACTACATACTTTAAGTACCATGCAAATAAGGACACCTCTTCGTAGCTCTATATGTTTGTTGTATGAAAGTTGTCCTATAGAGGTGGCTCCAGCCTTTTTATTCAATTTGTTAGGGGAGGTCTCTCCTCGGATCGTTCGTGTGTTGGGCTTTTATCCCTTCTTGTTATATAAAAAGAATTAAACATTAATAAAAAATATTGAAAAATAAGTGTACATTTTAGTATTATAAATATCTATTACCAAGTCACATACAAATAAATGTACTCGTTAATTATTTCTTTTATCTTCAAATCAATCTCTATGTCTCTCGAACATGACATAATTATGTTATTCTCTCTAAGACAAATGATTGTTAATTGTCAATGATCACTACATAAACATGAGAATAATTAGTAATGAGTACAAAATTGAATGCTAAATAAGAAAATCACAAATTCATGTAAACTTATGCATGCACAGGCAATGCCAAATAACAAACATAATATACAATTCATTTAAATTATTTTGTATGTAGACTTGAATAGCACTTGCTTGATGTCCTAAATATTGAATATTGTAGGGGTATAAGAATCCATTCAAAGCAAATTTATTTGTTTCTCTACAAAGATGATGTAAGAACCTAAATGTTAAAACAAAGTCAAATATTAATGTGACTCATAACATAAAACCAATTGAGAACAATAAATATAAATTGACATCACTTAAAAAAATGTACTTACATGCGCCAAAATTATGTACAGATTAAAGGGTAAGATTAAGGATCTTACAAAAACTTAAAGATTCACTCATTTTGTCTTATTGTTATTAGGAAAATAAATTATTCCCTTGTAGGAATGGAACAATATAACATATTTATTTCTTCACTTGTGTAGCTTGAAGAGCAACTGTCGATATCATCATCTATATCACACTTTGACTTTTCTACCTTTGGTACCCAAATCTTTTTTGGTCCTTTGTTGTTGGTAGAATACATATTTTGAGCATGCATCTTTCTCTTTTTAATTTCACAATGCTCTTTATAAAAGTATGAAGGAGGATGTCCTTTTTTACTCTCAGGACTATTTTTTACAAAATAAAACATGGAAATATGACCGTCTTTGTTGCAATAATTTCATTTTAGGGGTTTGCATTTATATTTTTATTGGATATTTAAAATATTACCAAAACATTTATCACTGCTCTTAGGTTCATAACAAAGACTTGAAGGTGAGAAAAACACAAGAGGGGGGAGGGTTGAACTGTGTTGGTTAGTTCTTTTTTTTAAAACTCTTAAGTCAGATTATAAACTCAATGTTATAGAATGAGTTAGTTAAATGAAAGAAGGAAGAATAACACACAGAGTTATACTGGTTCCTCTCGCAAATGGAGAGTAATCTAGTACCCTTGTACTTATAAGAGATTTTCACTATAATTGTAGAAGATTACAATTTACTCAAGCAAACAAGCAAGATACTTCTTTGCTTACACACACAAGTATAAGACTTCCTTGCTTGCTTAAACACACAAGTTTGTGACTTCCTTGCTCAAGCACACAAGCTCAAGATTTTCTTGATCAAACGCACAAGCTCAATACTTCATTGCTTTATCACACAAGCTAAAGGCTTCCTTGCTAAAGCATAAAAGCTAAAGAAACTCTTGCTCAATCACACAAGCTATAGACTCCCTTGCTCTAGCACAGAAGATAAAAACTTCCTTGCTCAAGCACACAAGCTCGAGACTTCCTTGCTTAAACACTTAGTAAGAGACTTCTAACAGTCAACCTAGCTGATAAATGATTATTGGGTGAATACACTTGATATACAATCAGAGGTGTATAAATAATACAACACAATAAGACTCATTTAAGACTTAAGGATTTTTAAGAATACAAGGATAAGAAATCCTAAGTTTAGCTTGTGCTTAAACTTTTGACAGAGTAACTTCTCTTTGATTGTCAATCTTTGTTCAACATATATGTGTGTATTCAATGTATTGTGTATTCATGTGATGTGTTGATCTTCAAGTCTTTTAGTTCCTTAATGTCGTACCACGAAAAATACGATCCTCGCGATGGACGCGGAAAAAACTGTTCGAAACAGAGTCGCCACCGAACTTTATTTATCCCAAAGAGGGAAAGGAAAATATCGATAAAACCTTTAAAGGGAGATAAGAACATGGTCATCGCAACCAAATTCGGGTTCGGGAGTCAGGTACGCAAGAGGGAAGGTATTAACACCCTCTACGTCCGTTGTACTCAACGGGAACCTCTTGATTCGATTCGTGAGAAAGTTAGCTAGGTTTGCTTGTTTATCTTCTAAGATAAAAGGATTAATTTTAAGGGAAAAAAGGGGTGGTTTTTTATTAGTGTGCTCGGCAAGGATTAAGAACCCTTGGGTCTACGTATTCCCTCGTGCAATGGGAAAGTCAGAGCATTCGTAGTTCGTGGGACTACGGTTAGTTGGTTTGTGTTTTTTAGGCGAACGAGAGTTTAATTCGCATTCTAACTGCTAAACGTTGGCTTGTCTGCTCGTCAAGGGAGGCTGAAGCACTAGTTCATATGCGCGGAAGAATGGACTAAACAATGTTCTTTTTATGAAAAGTTGTTTGAGTATGAATTAAGTGTATTAGAGATTTGATTGAGAAAAATGTTTGATTTGGACGTGTTTTAGGCGAACGAGAGTTTAGGTTGCATTCTAACTGCTAAACATTGGCTTGTCTGCTCGCTAAGGGAGGTTGAAGCACGAGTTTATATGCGCGAAAGAATGACTTAAACAATGTTCTTTAGGAAAGGTGTTTGAGTTGTGGATTAAGTGTATTAGGGTTTCGGTTGTGTGGGAAGTGTTCGGTTTGCTAAATATTTTAGAGGAGGAATGATGATTATTTGATAAACAAGACGTCGGCCTCGCAACCAATTAATCGGGGTATTACTGAGATGCTAGATCTCAACGACACCTTTTTCATTCTATTAATTATGAAATAGTCTTCGTTGGACAATGGGTTTATTTGTCCATGTCATTAGGGAGAGTGTTTTAGAATTTTCTTGTAATTTCAAATGTGCTCTTATTCCTATTGAAACTCACTTGTGGGATTAATGTTCCTTGTTGCAATGATGTTCAGACTTTGTAACTTCAGCCTTTTGTGAATCTCGCCTTAACCCTGTGATCACGAATTATGTGATAATTTGAAATACAATAGATCCTTTTGTGAATGAACTTTATGTTCACACTAGTTAAGATGAGATGCTTTAAAATGGCCGGTAAATTGTGATGTGAATTTTGGCCTGCTGATGTTGTTGCAATTGTGCATATCATAGCTTTAGCTTGCTGGCTTCCGCGTCTTGCTACATTTTAAATGTCCAAAACTTGGCTCAAAGGCACCCCAATACCAAGCATAACTCTTATTTGGACACGGTTTTGCCATGGCTTTTGTAGTGCAAATTGTATTGCAATGAGCTTTTTTATATTTTTTGTAAAATGGATTATGGTGTAACGTGAGGCATGTTAGAAGTAGAAAAAAGGTGTAATTAAAACTTCATTAATAAGAATGAATTTATTTTGGATATTGATGGATAAAAACAAATAAAATGGATTGGATAATAAAATAGATTGGAAAAGATTTAAAGAAAAAAGATTTTTGAACAAAATAAAAATGGATATGGGTTTTGAAATGGTTATTGGAAAATATGGATTTGAAAAGTGGGAATGAATATGGATGAAAAATGGTTTAGAATTAAAAATGGAAATGGATAATAATGGAGAATGAGTAATTATGGACATTAAAAATGAAGTGGATTTTTATGGAGATGGATAAATAATTTTGAAGTGGACATGGATTAAAAGTTTGGATTGAAAATGGTTTGGAAGAAAAAAGGATATACAGAGGTCGTTTACACAGGTATGACAAATTTGGGGTATGACAGATGCCCCTATCTAATTGTCTTGAACACGAGAAAATGAACTGCTGCATGACGTTCATTTTTAGGGTGGAAGTCAATTAGATATAAGAAGACCCCAAAATTTGTCTATCAAAAGGAACGTGTACTTATGGAGTAAAAACTGGCAGGATGAAGTAGCGGGGTTCAAACTGGACAGCATAACTTGAGGTTCTTTGGGTCGTCGAAGCAGTCCCTTATCCGTTAAGGATCCTCGATGATATCAAAGCGGTATCTCTGAAGGCAGATGATTCTCTAGGTTGTCGAAGCAGTCCCTTATCCATTAAGGTTCCTTGATGATACCAAAGCAGTATCTCTGCGGTGAATTTGCTGAGGAATAGTTGAGCAAGATTCCTGTTGGAGGAAATGTGTTGGCTCTGCAGGGGAAAGCTCACAAAAAACTTTCTATGGTATCCTCTGCTTGGGGAGCAAGAAGTAGCAACAGCTGCCGGGGATTGCCATTATCAACTGCATGGTTGAAGAATGACTTGCTGGGGAGTAGAATTCCTTGAGCATGTGCGGGGTATTAAATTCTCTTCAAAGGAATACTGCCGACTTTGAAAGAAGACTGGCCACTATGCTTGCGAACTAATCCTGGATCCTGTCATGTTATGCTAGGGATGGATATGCCATGCATACAGGAATGCAAATGAACTTGTTTATTTATGAGATGCATATGGGAATGCAACTGGGCAAGGCTTCATCTCTGGTTTCCGAAGAAGGATTAATAGGGATTAGATGGAGCAAGGTGAAAGACTCACTGTGAATATTGGCATATCAACTCGGGGGTTGAGAAAAGGGAATACATTATCGACTCGGGGGTCGAGAAACAATAAGATAAACTGTCGTCAACACGGGGGTTGAAAGAAAGGTAAAGGTAATATCGACTCAGGGGTCGAGAAAATAGAGGTGAGGTAATCTATCAACTCAGGGGTTAAAGGAAATAACAAAATATCAACTCGGGGGTTGAAGGTAAAAGCAAATATCGACTCGGGGGTCGAGGGCAGAGATAAAGGCAATATCGACTCGGGGGTCGAGGAAATAAAGACAATATCGACTCGGGGGTCAAAGAATATAAAGATATCAACGACTCGGGGGTCAGTACAAGCAAAAAGTCAACTCGGGGGTTGAAGATGTAATAATGATATCAACTCGGGGGTCGAGAAACTAAGGCAATATCGACTCGGGGGTCGAGAAAATAAAGACAAAATATCATCAACTCGGGGGTTGAAAGAAAGGTAAACATCGACTCGGGGGCCGAAGAAAATAAAGACAACATTGACTCAGATGTCAAGAACAAATCAATACATATCATCGCGGAGGTTGAGGGAGGAAATAGGTTATTATGTATGCATATGGTGCTTGTATGTTGTATGTGATGCATATGTGGATGCAAGCAGGTTATTGGTTTTATGAAGGTGTCAGCAGGGTGGACTTTTGGAGGTGCCAAGCAGGGTTGGACTTTTGAGGTGAAAGGATTTGATTTCCCGACACTTAGTACCTGATAGTGCCATTATCAGAGGATAGCTGTGGATGCTCTTGGTGCCCCAAGTTTGATCCTTTGCAGAAATTGTGTGCTTGGTTTATGAGAGAACCTCACCTTTCTAACTGATATGCCCTGAGGCTTGCAAATAAATGGTTGTATGAGCGCAGCGACATAACCAATGCATGTTGATTGCATGAGCGTAGCGACTTATCCAGTGCATTCTGATGGTGCATTTGCCCTGCCCCAAGGCTTTTAATACTTGTTGAATTAGTGCATGACATGGCCAACTTGACCCACTTGAATGTATGAAGGGAATCTGCCCCTGTCTGGAGGGTAATGAGATGATCTACCCTAGTGTCTGGATCAGTAGTCTGACCCTGTCTTGGCTTTTGAAAGACTTGCCTCAGATTGACTAAGTATTGCTTTGAAGGACTTGCCCCAGATTCACAAGGTTATGAGATAGTCTCGATTCGAGTCAGTGCCAACGAATGCTCAAGTTTGTCTTTGATTGCACTTTGTTGGAATTTTCATAATGTCAAATGCTAATTTACAGTTAAAATTGATCATTCAGAAATGGTAATTTTAATGCGACATTCATGCACGTTTTGAAAAAATCATTTATTGGAATGATGTGTCAGTGTGTGACGAGTGAACCATTAGTCCAAACGCAGTGCTGATTTACTAGTGTGTGAAAGATATAGCAAGAATATGACACCAATTTAGAAGATTAGCAAATATGTAGGAGTCAGTTTACGCAACCTTGCTGTAGTATGCTTTCAGAATAAACCCCGCCTCAATTAGGTCTTTTGAGGGTTGTAACGTGGCCTGGTTCACGGTTTAAGAAACGAAGAATATTAGGCTCAAATTTATATTTGTACCCACCCCTTCTTCGTGATGATCTCCGGTCCTACGTTCAGTTAGATCGACACACGTACTTAGATGTTGACGGTGTAAGAGTGAAGATGAAAGTTCAAGATTCGCTTGAAATGGCAGTCATCTTATTTTGTTTTTGATGGACGTCAGTGACCTTTTGATTTTTGATATGGTGGTCACTGAATCTTGCATTGCTTTTTTGCTTTTGATTTTTATTTCGATCCCTAACTTTTGCCTGGACTGATTTTGTTGTTTTTTTTTGCTTAATACCCTTTTTGGTCCTCTAACTATAGGTCAGGGTCCAATTTGGTCCTCTTCCTTTTAAAAGTTCCAAATTGGTCCCATACGTTATTAAAATGGTCCACGTTGATCCAAACCGTTAAATAGATGCTAACGGTGTTAAAAATGATGATGTGGAATCTGATGTGTACTCTGGAAATGTACACGCAGCATCCTTCTGTCTTCCTTCCCCAATTTGCTTCGCCATCTTTTATAAACCTAAACCTAGGTCAAAAACCTAGGATTCCATCTTCCTCAAATTGAAACGCAATTTGACCTCCAACATGAGTTCTGGGCGCGATTCTTCTTCTTCCTCAAGAACTGGGTTCGAGCAAGATGTGTACACAAATTTTGGGAAGGTTATTTGTGCTTGTGGAGACCGAGTTGTTCTTTGAAGAGCAAGAACACCCACTAACAATTTGGGGCTGTAAACATTTTAAGGTAATGTTTTGTTTTCCTAACCTGGTATGAAATTCTTCTCTTCTTAATTCTGAACGCGAGGATGCTCCGTGTTCTTCCTCTTGAATGCTTCGTGGTTGCGCGTGAGGTTGAATGTGGTGGAGTTTGAAGGACGGCTCAGAGGGAGTTTTGATGGTTGTTCGATTATGTATGAAGGTTGAAGAACAATGGGTGAAAGGAGTTGAAGAGTTGTTTAGATGGTGAAGAAGATGGATGAAAGAAGGGAAATTTTGTAGTTGTTTTTTTTGTTGTTGTGGTTTTGGTAATTAGAAGGAAAATTGTAACAGTGAGTATTCAAAAGAAATAGTTTTCAGGTTTCATCCTCTCCTCCCCTCTTTTCGATTTCTTCCTGTTCTGTTCTTAAACGACCCTCTCTTGTTTAGATGGCAGAATGTTGCAGCAGTTTTTTAAGGTTAAAGCTGTGTTATTTGGCATTATATTGCAGCAATGGTTGGGAAGAAGTTTTGGTCAACAGCTTGTATTGGTGATGCAGAACTTTGTCTTGTTGCAGAGGTGTCGTTGTTGTCACGGTTTTGGGATGTGCAGTGATGTTGTTCATGGTTTGTTTTGTTGTGGCATTTCCTCTTGAATGCTCCGTGTTCTTCCTCTTGAATGCTTCGTGTTCTTCGTCTACTGCTTCGCAATGCCACAGTGAAAAAAGTAAACGCTTTATCAAGTCAACACTGCTCACAATGCCACATCACCACTCAATATATTACACATCAGCCAGCTAAGGCCACGTATTCAACTTTTTTAGTCAAATTTTAACTTTTTTAACGGAATGGACAAACGTGGACCATTTTAATAACGTATGGGACCAATTTGAAACTTTTAAAAGGAAGATGACCAAAATGGACCCTGGCCTATAGTTAGAGGACCAAAAAGGGTATTAAGCCTTTTTTTTTCAAGTCCACCGGGATTGCCCTAATTTTTTCCTAAGTCTCCTTTTTGAAGTGTTTGACTTAGCGAGCTTTATTTTTCTTTTTTTTCTGAGTCAGGCTTGTGACTGCCAAGTCATTGGTTATTGATGAACAACCGCCATAACTTCTGGATTTTGCATGGTTCCTTCGACACGTCAAGACGTGTACAAAAAAAATACGGAGTCAGGTTAACTGAACACTACCCTGCCCCTGGTTGAGTATAAGGGTTTGAATATCCAAAGGAAACTTCTACTTCTCGGGTCAAAGTGGTTAACTAGGGATTAAATCCTTATCTCTCCAGTGTTTGGGGATTTGAAACAATGCCTGTACATCATTGGCAAGATTTTATCCGAAAACATACTAGCAACAATTATGGGTATCTTGTTTTCATCATCCTCCCTCTAATCTTTGCTAAACAACGATTTGGTTAAGAAAGTGAATAAGAGGTATACAGATGATCATTTTTGTTTTTTGATATTAGTGAAGAAAAATGTGAGCGAATGCGACGTGATTACTTCAAAAAAAATGCATGATCACTTCATTAATATTACCATTAATAAACAACAATGTCTAAAAGAAAATAACATTTAACATAAAGAAATTACAAATGCATAGAAATGACATGATCCAAAAATTGCCAGCATTGGGGCTGGGCTTTTCTTTCTGAACCACCGGCTTGAGAAGATGCCCCTTGGAATCTTCAAACTCATTTGGGCGAGATGCTGATTCGCACAACCAAATTCCCATCTTGAAAGGATATGCACTTCTTGTCAATCAAGTGTTGCACCTTGGCTTGGAAAGCTTTGCAATCTTCAGTTGAGTGCCCCATTGATCCAGCATGATAGCCACAATGCACATTAGGATCGTACCCAGGAGGGTATGGTTCTGGCACCGGCTTGAGAGGCTTAGGCTCTACTAGTGAGTTTCGAAACAGATGCGGAAAAAGTTGACTGTACGACATAGGAACTAGGTGAAGAGGAGCAGTCCTTCTTTCCAAGTTGTTGCGAGGCCTTATATGATTCTGGCGTGGATTCTGACTTCCTCGGCCATGAGCTCGTTGATTTACATTGGGAGCAGCCCAAGGTTTTTGATATGATGCCCTAGGCACTGTTGGTTGCCTTTTTGGGATCCAAAGGTTGATATCATCATCATCAACAATATCAATGGGATGCTTTCCAAAGTCCTTTTTCGGAGCCTCCTCAGAAAATGCAGCCTTTTCGAACTTCTCTACCAGCTCTCCTCTTGTGGAGGTGTTATCCAAGGCCATGGTTTCAATGTGATTATCAGAGAATAAAGATGTTTCATCTTCCATAAACTCGACCTTTTCCTTGTGGTATAGGATTCTGAGTGGTCCACGAAACTCTTGTATTTTCTCTTTGCCAGATCTTTGGGTCAAACCATTCACGCTAGGGTCTTCCTTTCTGGTTAATTTTTGCAATTTGTTTCGAAAGCTCTCACATTCTTTGACAGCATGCCCTATGGTTCCAGTGTGGTACTCACACTCTACCCCTGAGTTGTCTTCTTCAAAGACTAGACGTTTCTTGTTAATAAGTTCTTGAACCTTGTTCTTGAATGACCAACAGTCTTCAATAAAGTGCCCCCTCGCCCCTTTATGGTATTCACACTGTGCATTATGATTGTATCCAGGTGGATGAGGGTTACGAGCCGGTCCAAGGGAGGTGAGTGCCACCATTGAACTCTGAATCAGGTATGATAGCAGTTGTCCACAGGGTATAGGAATAGGGCCAAGAATAGGGCGCAACCTAGACTTCTTATGGCCTCTCTGGTTTAGATTCTCATGCCCCCGGGGCAGAATGGGTGCTGACCACTGATTCTGAGGCTGTGAAAGGATTGGTTGGGGACAAAACCCAGGAGGAACAACACACAATGGGTTATTCACTGCAGCTTGTGGAGTAAAAGGAAATGTGGGAGTAACACTCCTAGATGTTGTGCCTTCTTGAAGCTTTTCCTTTCTTTTCCCCATAGTTGTTAAAGCTTCTGGCATCTGCTCCATCTTGCCTTTCATGCTGTTCATGCCTTTTCTCCACTCAACTTGATTCTGCTTCAAGTGTTCCATGGTTCTCCTAGAGCTACCTCAAGTCCAATATGTGCGTCGGGAAATCAACTGCGGGTTATGGACAAAGGATGATTGAGTTTTTGGTTTTGGAAAATGATATGCGATGCTGATGAATGCAAATGCAATGGTATGCTAATGAATGCAATGGGGGTAGATTCAGGATCCAGGATAACACAAGTATTTGCAAAACACCCTAATAGGTAGGCTTTATAAGGATAGTTCTAGATTCTTTACCCATAAACCCACTCACAGGATAGCTTCTACGTTGATGGATAAGGTTCCCAGGATTACGGACACTAATCGCATCAACACCACGCAACAGGCTAACGGCATTACGACGAGGATACGAAAAGGTCTATCCTGAGTGTAGTCTTCATGCTAGGCCCACGAGAAGCGAGTCCTTGGAGACTATTACTAACGACCACCAAGATAGAAACTGGTGCTAAGAATGGTTCCCAGAGTCACGGACCCTTCATGAATCAAGTCGTACGACAGGCTAGCTGCGTTACAACAAGATCTACGAAAAGGTCTACTATAGGGGAAGCTTTCATGCTAGGCACTCAAGGAGAGAGCCCTTGGGGACTAACACTAATAACTTCCAAAATCTAAACTACGCGTTCTCTCTTCTTTTTCCAAGACTCGGGTATAGAGCCTTACTTGTGATATCAACCCAAAATCCAACAAACAAGTATGATAATCAACATAAAATAAAGAGAAAGCGACATAAAGCAAATAAAGAAGTAATAAGAAAAAACAAACAAGAAATCAAACAAGTGAAGCTAACACTCTCGAATCGAGTCAAGTTAGGCTTGACTCTCTCTAGCATAGGGCAATGCGATGTCCCCAGCAGAGTCGCCATCTGTCGTACCTCGAAAAATACGATCCTCGCGATGGACGTGGAAAAAACTGTTCGAAACAAAGTCACCACCAAACTTTATTTATCCCAAAGAAGGAAAGGAAAATATCGATAAAACCTTTAAAGGGAGATACGAACATGGTCATCGCAACCAAATTCGGGTTCGGGAGTCGATTATGCAAGAGGGAAGGTATTAGCAGCCTCTACGTCTGTTGTACTCAACGGGAACCTCTTGATTCGATTCATGAGAAAGTTAGCTAGGTTTGCTTGTTTATCTTCTAAGATAAAAGGATTAATTTTAAGGGAAAAAGGGGTGGTTTTTTATTAGTGTGCTCGGCAAGGATTGAGAACCCTTGGGCCTACGTATTCCCTCGTGCAATGGGAAAGTCAGAGCATTCGTAGTTCGTGGGACTACGGTTGGTTGGTTTGTGTTATTTAGGCGAACGAGAGTTTAATTCGCATTCTAACTGCTAAACGTTGGCTTATCTGCTCGTCAAGGGAGGCTGAAGCACTAGTTCATATGTGCGGAAGAATGGACTAAACAATGTTCTTTTTATGAAAAGTTGTTTGAGTATGAATTAAGTGTATTAGAGATTTGATTGAGAAAAATGTTTGATTTGGACGTGTTTTAGGCGAACGAGAGTTTAGGTTGCATTCTAACTGCTAAACATTGGCTTGTCTGCTCGCTAAGGGAGGCTGAAGCACGAGTTCATATGCGCGAAAGAATGACTTAAACAATGTTTTTTAGGAAAGGTGTTTGAGTTGTGGATTAAGTGTATTAGGGTTTTGGTTGCGTGGGAAGTGTTCAGTTTGCTAAATATTTTAGAGGAGGAATGACGATTATTTGATAAACAAGACGTCGGCCTCGCAACCAATTAATCGGGGTATTACTGAGATGCTAGATCTCAACGACACCTTTTTCATTCTATTAATTATGAAATAGTATTCGTTGGACAATGGGTTTATTTGTCCATGTCATTAGGGCGAGTGTTTTAGGGATGAAAGATCGAAACAAAAACAACTCAAGGCGTGCGCCTCAAGAGCGTTCATTCAAGGGCCCAAGAAGTGCTAGACCTCAAGAGTCCACTACTTTCGTAGTTTGATTAGGAAAAAGATTTTGAATTTGTTTAGAGCATTTGGATTTGACATGTTAATTGAATTAGGGTTTAAAGTCATTAAAGATGATTAAGTATTTTGATTGGGTTGAGAGTTTTTAAGTTTAGGGATGGAAGATCGAAACGATCACAACCCAAGGTGTGCGCCCTAAGAGCGGTCGTTCAAGGACCCAAGGAGTGCTTAGACCCCAAAAGCCCACTACTTCCATGGTTAATTAGGAAAATGTTTAAGAAGATTGATTTAAATATTTTATAAGAATATATTTCAAGTATTTCAAAGTTGATTATGATTATAAGTTAAAAGAATATTTGTAAAAGATTAAGTAGTTGCTTTTAAAATTTGAATTATGGTTTTTAAACTAAGAAAGTGTTTTAAAAGTTGAGTGTTTTAGTTAGATTAAAATATTTTAAGTATTTTAGAAAGGGAAGACGGAACGATCACAACCCAAGGCGTGCGCCCCAAGAGTGATAGTTCAAGGACCCAAGGAGTGCTAGACTCCAAAAGCCCGCTACTTCCATAATTAATTAAGAAAATAGTTAGGAATATTAATTAGAATGAATTGTGACTTTTAATTTAGTTAAGAAAGTATTTTATGATAATTTTAGAGCTAGAGAAATTGGATTAATTAAAATCAAATATTAATTAATAAACTAATTAATTAACATTTTAATAAAAATTAAATTAGTAAATAGATTTTATTATTTTCTGAAAAAATTAAATAAATAAAAGTTTTTTGGTTTTTATATTAAAGAGTAATACTAAAATGAAAACTAAAAGAACAAAATAAATTAAAAAAAGAAATGGGCCAAATAGGTTAGTAAAATGGGGGGTGTGTTAAGGGATTTTCCCAAGCCCATGATTGTAAAGCCCAACGCATGGGAGGGTGAACGATGTACCCTCGGTCAGCCCTTTGACCTACGAATACACCATGACCGTCTGATCTTCATAGAGTCAACCCTGACTCTTGATCTGAAGGTCACTAATGTAAGTGCATGGTGGGGGTTCAGAAACCCAATGGATGATATCATGAGGGAGACTACATGCTCCGGTGACAAGTGTCACCATCACCTGCCTCTTAAAGAACGCGTCAGCCATGATTAAAACAAGGAAAGGGTGGATACGGCCCTCATTTCCCATTCTCACTTTCTCTCTTCCTACACCTTCTCTATAAACTTCTCTCACTGGAATCTTCATACACCGCCGAAAAGCTCTAACAGGTCACCGGAGAAGGCGAACCCGCAGTGGTTCGCGACGGAGAACCACCGTCACTTCCGGCGACGACCACCCAAAACCCGAAAGTTCCAACATCAACTCTCGCCTATTTTCTCTTTTGAACACGGATCTGCGGCTAGTTTCCTAAAAAAACCCAACCAAACAGCCAGATCAGAACGCTCATTTTCCTAAACCCTAACCCCATAACTTCAACAAAATGTTGCAAAAATGAAAGAAAAGCAAGATGTTGCGTTCAGGCAGCCAAAAAGACGTAGAAAGATGAAAGATTTGAAGGAGACTTACCCTTGAAGACTATCACGATCAGGCAAGGAAATTCGAACCTTTCTCTTTAACTTCCGTTTTCGTTCGTGATTCTGCTTCTTCCTCTCGTTTTTATGTGTAGGACTGTTGATGCGGCTTTGTTAGCTCAGACTATACGAGCTAATCAACACGGTTTCAGGTACCCTCCGACTTTCCATACGTTTTGTTTTCTTCTTCTGCAAATTGAAATGGCTTGGTTTGAATTTTTGAATATTGAAATGGTTTTGTGTTTTTTGTGATTTCTTCTCTGTGTATGAATGGAAATGAAATCGCTCAGATTTGCTGAGATTTTTTTAGGTGTATGATCATTGAACTTGGCTACTCCGTCCCCTTCTTCATTCTGTCTACTGTTGTTTATATAAGGTAGAAATTAGGGTTTGGTGGTGTTTGATTCTTGCTGCATCATCTTCTATTTTGGTATGTTTGCAGTTACTTTCTTTGATGCTCAAATGTGTTTTTCCTGAACTGTGAAGCTCTCTTTGTGTACTTTCTGAACCTCTGCATTCTGCTCTATTTCTTACTGCTCTGAATTTTGTCTGTTACTGCATAATTTTGAATTTGTTTTTCTTGGACTGATATAGAATTGGGATGGTTTAGTTGTGTTTGTATCTGGTTTTACAGGTTGTGAGAATTGGCAGGAGCATGAACCATGGAATGTTGAGGTAACTAATTGTGTGTGATGTTGTATTTCGCTGCTGCTTGGACCATGGCTTGGTGTTAGCAATTTGACAAGTTTATGGAAAAAGCTGGTGGATTAGCATGAAGAATAAAACTCGGCATGGCGAATAGATCAATGACTGCTCTTAGGTCTTGCGTTTGATTCGAACATGGTGTTCAATCTTTTAGGCTTAGACTCCAAGAAGTTTGTAGGATTTGTAGTTTAGAATTTTCTTGTAATTTCAAATGTGCTCTTATTCCTATTGAAACTCACTAGTGGGATTAATGTTCCCTGTTGTAATGATGTTCAGACTTTGTAACTTCAGCCTTTTGTGAATCTCGCCTTAACCCTGTGATCACGAATTATGTGATAATTTTAAATACAATAGATCCTTTTGTGAATGAACTTTATGTTCACACTAGTTAAGATGATATGCTTTGAAATGGCCGGTAAATTGTGATGTGAATTTTGGCCTGCTGATGTTGTTGCAATTGTGTATATCATAGCTTTAGATTGTTGGCTTCCGCGTCTTGCTACATTTTAAATGTCCAAAACTTGGCTCAAAGGCACCCCAATACCAAGCATAACTCTTATTTGGACACGGTTTGGCCATGGCTTTTGTAGTGCAAATTGTATTGCAATGAGCTTTTCTATATTTTTTGTAAAATGGATTATTAGTGTCGTACCTCGAAAAATACGATCCTCGCGATGGACGCGGAAAAAACTGTTCGAAACAGAGTCGCCAACGAACTTTATTTATCCCAAAGAGGGAAAGGAAAATATCGATAAAACCTTTAAAGGGAGATAAGAACATGGTCATCGTAACCAAATTCAGGTTCGGGATTCGGTTACGCAAGAGGGAAGGTATTATCACCCTCTATGTCCGTTGTACTCAACGGGAACCTCTTGATTCGATTCGTGAGAAAGTTAGCTAGGTTTGCTTGTTTATCTTCTAAGATAAAAGGATTAATTTTAAGGGAAAAAAGGGGTGGTTTTTTATTAGTGTGCTCGGCAAGGATTGAGAACCCTTGGGCCTATGTATTCCCTCGTGCAATGGGAAAGTCAGAGCATTCGTAGTTCGTGGGACTACGGTTGGTTGGTTTGTGTTTTTTAGGCGAACGAGAGTTTAATTCACATTCTAACTACTAAACGTTGGCTTGTCTGCTCGTCAAGGGAGGCTGAAGCACTAGTTCATATGTGCGGAAGAATGGACTAAACAATGTTCTTTTTATGAAAAGTTGTTTGAGTATGAATTAAGTGTATTAGAGATTTGATTGAGAAAAATGTTTGATTTGGACTTGTTTTAGGCGAACGATAGTTTAGGTTGCATTCTAACTACTAAACATTGGCTTGTCTGCTCGCTAAGGGAGGCTGAAGCACGAGTTCATATGCGCGAAAGAATGACTTAAACAATGTTCTTTAGGAAAGGTGTTTGAGTTGTGGATTAAGTGTATTAGGGTTTCGGTTGCGTGGGAAGTGTTCGGTTTGCTAAATATTTTAGAGTAGGAATGACGATTATTTGATAAACAAGACGTCGGCCTCGCAACCAATTAATCGGGGTATTACTGAGATGCTAGATCCCAACGACACCTTTTTCATTCTATTAATTATGAAATAGTCTTAATTGGTCAATGGGTTTATTTGTCCATGTCATTAGGGCGAGTGTTTTAGGGACGAAAGATCGAAACAAAAACAACTCAAGCCGTGCGCCTCAAGAGCGTTCATTCAAGGGCCCAAGAAGTGCTAGACCTCAAGAGTCCACTACTTTCGTAGTTTGATTAGGAAAAAGATTTTGAATTTGTTTAGAGCATTTGGATTTGACATGTTAATTGAATTAGGGTTTAAAGTCATTAAAGATGATTAAGTATTTTGATTGGGTTGAGAGTTTTTAAGTTTAGGGATGGAAGATCGAAACGATCACAACCCAAGGCGTGCGCCCTAAGAGCGGTCGTTCAAGGACCCAAGGAGTGCTTAGACCCCAAAAGCCCACTACTTCCATGGTTAATTAGGAAAATGTTTAAGAAGATTGATTTAAATATTTTATAAGAATATATTTCAAGTATTTCAAAGTTGATTATGATTATAAGTTAAAAGAATATTTGTAAAAGATTAAGTAGTTGCTTTTAAAATTTGAATTATGGTTTTTAAACTAAGAAAGTGTTTTAAAAGTTGAGTGTTTTAGTTAGATTAAAATATTTTAAGTATTTTAGAAATGGAAGACGGAACGATCACAACCCAAGGCGTGCGCCCCAAGAGTGATAGTTCAAGGACCCAAGGAGTGCTAGACTCCAAAAGCCCGCTACTTCCATAATTAATTAAGAAAATAGTTAGGAATATTAATTAGAATGAATTGTGATTTTTAATTTAGTTAAGAAAGTATTTTATGATAATTTTAGAGCTAGAGAAATTGGATTAATTAAAATCAAATATTAATTAATAAACTAATTAATTAACATTTTAATAAAAATTAAATTAGTAAATAGATTTTATTATTTTCTAAAAAAAATAAATAAATAAAAGTTTTTTGGTTTTTATATTAAAGAGTAATACTAAAATGAAAACTAAAAGAACAAAATAAATTAAAAAAGAAAAAAAGAAATGGGCCAAATAGGTTAGTAAAATGGGGGGTGTGTTAAGGAATTTTCCCAAGCCTGTGATTGTAAAGCCCAACGCATGGGAGGGTGAACGATGTACCCTCGGTCAGCCCTTTGACCTACGAATACACCATGACCGTCTGATCTTCATAGAGTCAACCCTGACTCTTGATCTGAAGGTCACTAATGTAAGTGCATGGTGGGGGTTCAGAAACCCAATGGATGATATCATGAGGGAGACTACATGCTCCGGTGACAAGTGTCACCATCACCTGCCTCTTGAAGAACGCGTTAGCCATGATTAAAACAAGGAAAGGGTGGATACGGCCCTCATTTCCCATTCTCACTTTCTCTCTTCCTACATCTTCTCTCTAAACTTCTCTCACCGGAATCTTCATACACCGCCGAAAAGCTCTAACAGGTCACCGGAGAAGGCGAACCCGCAGTGGTTCGCGCCGAAGAACCACCGTCACTTCCGGTGACGACCACCCAAAACCCGAAAGTTCCAACATCAACTCTCACCTATTTTCTCTTTTGAACACGGATCTGCGACTAGTTTCCTAAAAAAACCCAACCAAACAGCCGGATCGGAATGCTCCTTTTCCTAAACCCTAACCCCATAACTTCAACAAAATGTTGCAAAAATGAAAGAAAAGCAAGATGTTGCGTTCAGACAGCCAAAAAGACGCAGAAAGATGAAAGAATTGAAGGAGACTTACCCTTGAAGACTATCACGCTCAGGCAAGGAAATTCGAACCTTTCTCTTTAACTTCCGTTTTCGTTCGTGATTCTGCTTCTTCCTCTCGTTTTTATGTGTATGACTGTTGATGCGGCTTTGTTAGCTCAGACTATACGAGCTAATCAACACGGTTTCAGGTACCCTCCGACTTTCCTTACGTTTTGTTTTCTTCTTCTGCAAATTGAAATGGCTTGGTTTGAATTTTTGAATATTGAAATGGTTTGGTGTTTTTTGTGATTTCTTCTCTGTGTATGAATGGCAATGAAATCGCTCAGATTTGCTGAGATTTTTTTAGGTGTATGATCATTGAACTTGGCTACTCCGTCCCCCTCTTCATTCTGTCTACTGTTGTTTATATAAGGTAGAAATTAGGGTTTGGTGGTGTTTGATTCTTGCTGCATCATCTTCTGTTTTGGTATGTTTGCAGTTACTTTCTTTGATGCTCAAATGTGTTTTTCCTGAACTGTGAAGCTCTCTTTGTGTACTTTCTGAACCTCTGCATTCTGCTCTATTTCTTACTGCTCTGAATTTTGTCTGTTACTGCATAATTTTGAATTTATTTTTCTTGGACTGATATAGAATTGGGATGGTTTAGTTGTGTTTGTATCTGGTTTTACAGGTTGTGAGAATTGGCAGAAGCATGAACCATGGAATGCTGAGGTAACTAATTGTGTGTGATGTTGTATTTCGCTGCTGCTTGGACCATGGTTTGGTGTTAGCAATTTGACAAGTTTGTGGAAAAAGCTGGTGGATTAGCATGAAGAATAGAACTTGGCATGGCGAATAGATCAATGACTGCTCTTAGGTCTTGCGTTTAATTCGAACATGGTGTTTAATCTTTTAGGCTTAGACTCCAAGAAGTTTGTAGGATTTGTAGTTTAGAATTTTCTTGTAATTTCAAATGTGCTCTTATTCCTATTGAAACTCACTTGTGGGATTAATGTTCCCTGTTGTAATGATGTTCAGACTTTGTAACTTCAGCCTTTTGTGAATCTCGCCTTAACCCTGTGATCACGAATTATGTGATAATTTGAAATACAATAGATCCTTTTGTGAATGAACTTTATGTTCACACTAGTTAAGATGAGATGCTTTGAAATGGCCGGTAAATTGTGATGTGAATTTTGGCCTGCTGATGTTGTTGCAATTGTGCATATCATAGCTTTAGATTGCTGGCTTCCGCGTCTTGCTACATTTTAAATGTCAAAAACTTGGCTCAAAGGCACCCCAATACCAAGCATAACTCTTATTTGGACACGGTTTGGCCATGGCTTTTGTAGTGCAAATTGTATTGCAATGAGCTTTTTTATATTTTTTGTAAAATGGATTATTAGTGTCGTACCTCGAAAAATACGATCCTCGCGATGGACGCGGAAAAAACTGTTCGAAATAGAGTCGCCACCGAACTTTATTTATCCCAAAGAGGGAAAGGAAAATATCAATAAAACCTTTAAAGGGAGATAAAAACATGGTCATCGCAACCAAATTCAGGTTCGGGGGTCGGTTACGCAAGAGGGAAGGTATTAGCACCCTCTATGTCCGTTGTACTCAACGGGAACCTCTTGATTCGATTCGTGAGAAAGTTAGCTAGGTTTGCTTGTTTATCTTCTAAGATAAAAGGATTAATTTTAAGGGAAAAAATGGGTGGTTTTTTATTAGTGTGCTCGGCAAGGATTGAGAACCCTTGGGCCTACGTATTCCCTCGTGCAATGGGAAAGTCAGAGCATTCGTAGTTCGTGGGACTACGGTTGGTTGGTTTGTGTTTTTCAGGCGAACGAGAGTTTAATTCGCATTCTAACTGCTAAACGTTGGCTTGTCTGCTCGTCAAGGGAGGCTGAAGCACTAGTTCATATGCGCGGAAGAATGGACTAAACAATGTTCTTTTTATGAAAAGTTGTTTGAGTATGAATTAAGTGTATTAGAGATTTGATTGAGAAAAATGTTTGATTTGGACGTGTTTTAGGCGAACGAGAGTTTAGGTTGCATTCTAACTGCTAAACATTGGCTTGTCTGCTCGCTAAGAGAGGCTGAAGCACGATTCATATGCGCGAAAGAATGACTTAAACAATGTTCTTTAGGAAAGATGTTTGAGTTGTGGATTAAGTGTATTAGGGTTTCGGTTGCGTGGGAAGTGTTCGGTTTGCTAAATATTTTCGAGGAGGAATGACGATTATTTGATAAACAAGACATCGGCCTCGCAACCAATTAATCGGGGTATTACTGAGATGCTAGATCTCAACGACACCTTTTTCATTCTATTAATTATGAAATAGTCTTCGTTGGACAATGGGTTTATTTGTCCATGTCATTATGGCGAGTGTTTTAGGGACGAAAGATCGAAACAAACACAACTCAAGGTGTGCACCTCAAGAGCGTTCATTCAAGGGCCCAAGAAGTGCTAGACCTCAAGAGTCCACTACTTTCGTAGTTTGATTAGGAAAAAGATTTTGAATTTGTTTAGAGCATTTGGATTTGACATGTTAATTGAATTAGGGTTTAAAGTCATTAAAGATGATTAAGTATTTTGATTGGGTTGAGAGTTTTTAAGTTTAGGGATGGAAGATCGAAACGATCACAACCCAAGGCGTGCGCCCTAAGAGCGGTCGTTCAAGGACCCAAGGAGTGCTTAGACCCCAAAAGCCCACTACTTCCATGGTTAATTAGGAAAATGTTGAAGAAGATTGATTTAAATATTTTATAAGAATATATTTCAAGTATTTTAAAGTTGATTATGATTATAAGTTAAAAGAATATTTGTAAAAGATTAAGTAGTTGCTTTTAAAATTTGAATTATGGTTTTTAAACTAAGAAAGTGTTTTAAAAGTTGAGTGTTTTAGTTAGATTAAAATATTTTAAGTATTTTAGAAATGGAAGACGAAACGATCACAACCCAAGGCGTGCGCCCCAAGAGTGATAGTTCAAGGACCCAAGGAGTGCTAGACTCCAAAAGCCCGCTACTTCCATAATTAATTAAGAAAATAGTTAGGAATATTAATTAGAATGAATTGTGACTTTTAATTTAGTTAAGAAAGTATTTAATGATAATTTTAGAGCTAGAGAAATTGGATTAATTAAAATCAAATATTAATTAATAAACTAATTAATTAACATTTTAATAAAAATTAAAAATTAAATTAGTAAATAGATTTTATTATTTTCTGAAAAAAATAAATAATTAAAAGTTTTTTGGTTTTTATATTAAAGAGTAATACTAAAATGAAAACTAAAAGAAAAAAATAAATTAAAAAAGAAAAAAAGAAATGGGCCAAATAGGTTAGTAAAACGGGGGGTGTGTTAAGGAATTTTCCCAAGCCCATGATTGTAAAGCCCAACGCATGGGAGGGTGAACGATGTACCCTCGGTCAGCCCTTTGACCTACGAATACACCATGACCGTCTGATCTTCATAGAGTCAACCCTGACTCTTGATCTGAAGGTGACTAATGTAAGTGCATGGTGGGGGTTCAGAAACCCAATGGATGATATTATGAGGGAGACTACATGCTCCGGTGACAAGTGTCACCTTCACCTGCCTCTTGAAGAACGCGTCAGCCATGATTAAAACAATGAAAGGGTGGATACGGCTCTCATTTCCCATTCTCACTTTCTCTCTTCCTACATCTTCTCTCTAAACTTTTCTCACCAGAATCTTCATACACCGCCGAAAAGCTCTAACAGGTCACCGGAGAAGGCGAGCCCGCAGTGGTTCGCGACGGAGAACCACCGTCACTTCCGGCGACGACCACCCAAAACCCGAAAGTTCCAACATCAACTCTCGCCTATTTTCTCTTTTGAACACGGATCTGCGGCTAGTTTCCTAAAAAAAACCCAACCAAAAAGCCGGATCAGAACGCTCCTTTTCCTAAACCCTAACCCCATTACTTCAACAAAATGTTGCAAAAATGAAAGAAAAGCAAGATTTCGCGTTCAGGCAGCCAAAAAGACATAGAAAGATGAAAGATTTGAAGGAGACTTACCCTTGAAGACTATCACGCTCAGGCAAGGAAATTCGAACCTTTCTCTTTAACTTCCGTTTTCGTTCGTGATTCTGCTTCTTCCTCTCATTTTTTTGTGTAGGACTGTTGATGTGACTTTGTTAGCTCAGACTATACGAGCTAATCAACACGGTTTCTGGTACCCTCCGACTTTCCTTACATTTTGTTTTCTTCTTCTGCAAATTGAAATGGCTTGGTTTGAATTTCTGAATATTGAAATGGTTTGGTGTTTTTTGTGATTTCTTCTCTGTGTATGAATGGCAATGAAATCGCTCAGATTTGCTGAGATTTTTTTAGGTGTATGATCATTGAACTTGGCTACTCCATCCCCCTCTCCATTCTGTCTACTGTTGTTTATATAAGGTAGAAATTAGGGTTTGGTGGTGTTTGATTCTTGCTGCAGCATCTTCTGTTTTGGTATGTTTGCAGTTACTTTCTTTGATGCTCAAATGTGTTTTTCCTGAACTGTGAAGCTCTCTTTGTGTACTTTCTGAACCTCTACATTCTGCTCTATTTCTTACTGCTCTGAATTTTGTTTGTTATTGCAGAATTTTGAATTTGTTTTTCTTGGACTGATATAGAATTGGGATGGTTTAGTTGCGTTTGTATCTGGTTTTACAGGTTGTGACAATTGGCTGGAGCATGAACCATGGAATGATGAGGTAACTAATTGTGTGTGATGTTGTATTTCCCTGCTACTTGGACCATGGCTTGGTGTTAGAAATTTGACAAGTTTATGGAAAAAGCTGGGGGATTAGCATTAAGAATAGAACTCGGCATGGCGAATAGATCAATGACTGCTCTTAGGTCTTGCGTTTGATTCGAACATGGCGTTCAATCTTTTAGGCTTAGACTCCAAGAAGTTTGTAGGATTTGTAGTTTAGAATTTTCTTGTAATTTGAAATGTGCTTTTATTCCTATTGAAACTCACTTGTGGGATTAATGTTCCCTGTTGCAATGATGTTCAGACTTTGTAACTTCAGCCTTTTGTGAATCTCGCCTTAACCCTGTGATCACGAATTATGTGATAATTTGAAATACAATAGATCCTTTTGTGAATGAACTTTATGTTCACACTAGTTAAGATGAGATGCTTTAAAATGTCCGGTAAATTGTGATGTGAATTTTGGCCTGCTGATGTTGTTGCAATTGTGCATATCATAGCTTTAGCTTGCTGGCTTCCGCGTCTTGCTACATTTTAAATGTCCAAAACTTGGCTCAAAGGCACCCCAATACCAAGCATAACTCTTATTTGGACACGGTTTGGCCATGGCTTTTGTAGTGCAAATTGTATTGCAATGAGCTTTTTTATATTCTTTGTAAAATGGATTATGGTGTAACGTGAGGCATGTTGGAAGTAGAAAAAAGGTGTAATTAAAACTTAATTAATAAGAATGAATTTATTTTGGATATTGATGGATAAAAACAAATAAAATGGATTGGATAATAAAATAGATTGGAAAAGATTTAAAGAAAAAAATATTTTTGAACAAAATAAAAATGGATATGGGTTTTGAAATGGTTATTGGAAAATATGGATTTGAAAAGTGGGAATGAATATGGATGAAAAATGGTTTAGAATTAAAAATGGAAATGGATAATAATGGAGAATGGGTAATTATGGACATTAAAAATGAAGTAGATTTTTATGGATATGGATAAATAATTTTGAAGTGGACATGGATTAAAAGTTTGGATTGAAAATGGTTTGGAAGAAAAAAGGATATACAGAGGTCGTTTACACAGGTAGGACAAATTTGGGGTATGACACTGTGAGATGGCTCTATACCCGAGTCCGAGTATAACCCTAGGATTAGGATGGTGGTTGTGTAGTGGAGGCTTGCGTGGTCTCTTCCGCGTGAGCCAAAGCAAAGACCCCGCTTGGAGTAGATTCCCTTGGAAATGTTATCGTTTTGATGTTACTTTGTCACGATGATAATGTTTTCGAGCCTGAATCGTTGATCCTAAGGACCATTAACCCATTTATCCATGGTGGTTGGTAGTGTTAACTCTTTGTGAGTTAATGCGAACGCCACAATCAGATGAGATCCCTCGAACGTATTACTTCCTGACAGTAATATTTTCGACCTCGATCTACGATTCTGAGAACCCCACTTAAAACTCGTGTGTCGATGGTTGTGTAGTGGACGCCTCTGAGGAGTCTTTCTCGTGGGGAAGAAATGAAGACCTCACCTAGACGAGATCATTTCAAGGATATTATCGTTTGATGTTCCTTCGTCATGGCTATAATGTCTTTGAAAGATATCCATAACTCTAGGCACCTACCCGTTTAGAACCTACCTGTGGGGGGTCCTGTAATCAGAGATATCCTATCATGGAAAGACTTATCCAATGCTTTCCTAAAGCAATATGAGTACAATTTGGACATGGCCCCCAGTCGCACGCAGCTGTAAAGCCTATCTCAGAAGAGAGGTGAATCCATTAGGGATTATGCACAGCGGTGGAGAGAGTTGGCAGCTAGGGTACAACCACCACTCTTGGACAAAGAATTGATTGACGTGTTCTTGGACAATCTGCATGCCATCTATCTTGAAAGAATGACTGGCAGTTCATTCTCAAACTTCTCTGACCTTATAATAGTAGGAGAATGCATCGAGAGTTACCTCAAAGCTAAACAAGTCCAAGACGTATCTAGTAATCAAGCTGGCGAGACTGAATCCTTCAGCAATCCCCAAGAGGAAGAGGATAATGAAATTGATGCAGTCCTAGCAAATGTTGGGTATTCTCAGGGTACACCAACAAGACTTTACGGCCCTTCAGCTTCTCGGCAATTATCATTGCCAGTGCCATATCATCCTTATAGGCAACCAAACAGGCCTAGAACGTCCTGCCAGAAACCATGGATTGCTTCTCGTGCCAATCAACGAGCCCGTGGTCGAGGATATCAGAATCATCATCAGAATCAGCATAGGCCTCGAAACAACTTGGAAATAAGGACTGCTCCT
This sequence comes from Lathyrus tuberosus, assembly GCA_022829125.1. Taxonomy (NCBI): domain Eukaryota; kingdom Viridiplantae; phylum Streptophyta; class Magnoliopsida; order Fabales; family Fabaceae; genus Lathyrus; species Lathyrus tuberosus. The sequence goes on from JALAZF010000394.1 coordinate 2,236,618, forward strand.
CTTCACCTAGTACCTATGTCGTACAGTCAGCTTTTGCCGCATCTGGTCCGAAACTCACTGGTAGAGCCCAAAGCTATCAAGTCATTCCCAAAACCATACCCGCCTGGATACGATCCCAATGCACATTGTGGATATTGTTAGTTCTTGTATTGGCTGGAATTTTGGTAAAACAATGGTGTTGTTAATGATGTCATATGTCTGATGTCTTAACATGAGGTCATAACATTGAGTTGATGTTAAGTTCAGAAGGGTTGCAGTTTTGTATGCTGATGTTAAACCTGATGTCTTGACATCAGTTGACAAAACATCAGAACATCAGTCTGATGTGTTTTGTTAGAGCTGCATTTGTTTAAGTGTGTTTTGAGAAGACCTGGTGGAGAGATTGCAGGCGAATATCATGGGACAAATATATTCTATTGCAATCTTATATTGAGTAGATTTTGTTACTATTTTCATGCAAAAAGATATAGAGATTAATTAGATTTAATTGAAGATTTAATTGAAGATTTAATTGAAGATTTAATTGAAGATTTGATTGAAGATCTATTTAGTAGCAGAATCTTTTGCAGATTTTTAGCAGCTGATTTGTTGTGATTTGAAAGCCCAAATCCAGTTGGGAAATAGGTTATAAATAGAAGCATTGTAACCTAGTTTTAGGAGGCCAACCATCATGTAAAATATAAGGGCTGTGTTGTTTGATGAACCACCCGGTTTGTGGGATGGTCATCATGTTTATCTCTAAGCCTGTAGGTAAGAGATGTATTAGTCTTAGAGGAAGCTGTTAAGCAACTCTAAGCATTGTTCTTAGTCATGAGGGTCATGTCTAGGTATTGTTATAGGAGTGTGTGTTTGGAGAGTTGTTGGAAATCAAGTTGTTGATGCAGTAACTGAGATGTTGACTGCTAGACATCATTGCAATGATTGGAAGTGAGATAGAGTCTCTTACCTAGGGAGAACTTAGGTAGAAGGGTCATTGGGTAGGGATTAAGTGAGTAGATTGTCAACTGGTATTGTTGAGTCTGTTATTTAATACTACTAATAGTGGACTTCCTTCCTGGCTTGGTATGCCCCCAGATGTCGGTTGTTAGACCGAACTGGGTGAACAAATTTTGTGTGCTCTTTTCTTTTCAGCAACTTATTTAATTGTCTATAATTGCCATGCTATTTATTTCAGACCAGATGTCTCGACATCATGTAGGACATCTGAGATCTGTTATACCATAATTTCAATTGGTATCAAAGCAGACATCCTGTCTGCTTCTGGATGAGATCTAGGGAAGATACTTTCTGGTTCATGAGCAAGGAAGATAGTTTTGTTGAGTTATGGACTTGGTGTGTAGCTTTGGTGGAGGACTGCTGTTGTGAGTTTGATTTATTTTTAAACTTTTCTTTGGCACTTGGATTATGGTGATGGTGTGCAAGGATTATTGAGTAGTGCCTGAAGAGTGTTGAGGAGTTATTGTGTGTTCCGCTGCATGGTATCTGATGTAACCCTGGTTGTTTCTTGTGTCTCTGGTGGTGAGACTTTAGGAAGGTATTTTCTTGGAAAGACTTTAGAGTTTGGTCTCCTCAGCAGAAGAAGAAAATATTTCAAATCAGGTATTGAAGACCAATCTGTCCAGAACATTGATTCCTTCCTTCTCAATTTTCTTAATGATGAAAGAAGAGGGCGGAGCCAAAGCAAAAGAGTAGCAGTGTCAAATCTTTCATGCGGGAGTGAAGATCTTGATAAGTTATCTCTTAAGCGTTTTTATGGTGTCCAATGTAGTTTTGGTATATCTGAAGATGAATTATCTTGTGAAGATACATGTTTCTGATTTTCAAAATCATGAACTGGAGGAAGTTTCATCAAGAAAGAAGCTGAGCTTGATATGTCAATCATAATGTCTCGACTTCGCGCTACACATCAGCAGTTTATGGTAAATGCTGAGTCAAAGTCCTATTAGATTGTAGCTGTTTTGAAGGATCACTGAAGCTGTGAAGTTGAACAATTTTTGAGATGTTGTTCATAATGTCATAGCATTTCAGCTGGAGCTGGTTGAAGAAAAGGTAGTAATCTTGTTAGCAGAAGAGAAGGAGATGATCCCTGTTAAAGCTAAAATATCTGAGGACTTTATAGGGAAAATTCATCCAAGAGTTTGTGTGCAGTAGCAGTGTAAATCAGCCTGTGGTCAATTGGTGTATGCGTGAGCTCTTTCAATTTTGTGGCTTGAAGGATTGGAAGTAGCAGATTGTCTATGGTATGTTATCACTCTTAAGTTAGACAAGAGGTCTGAACCTTGTGCTTATAAGAAGAAGCTTCTGGAAGAGTGTGTTATGCAAGTTACTGCAGTTTTGTTGGTCTGATCTTGGAAGTTGATCAGATGTTGATATGTTCTCGTGTGTTCGCTGCAAGAGATATGTGTGGATTACTATGGTTGTAGTCTCCAAATCCTAGTAGATGTTTAATGTGATTTATACTGATGTTGAAACATCACTTCAGTTCTTTGCTCAGGGTGGAGTGAAAGATCAAGACACTGACCTAACCTGGAAGGCTTTTGTGGTATGAATGGTTGTCATAATGGTTGTCATGAAGAAGATTCAGAAGATGCTAGAATCTGAAGAAGGGTTAAACCACAGGGATTTAAGATCAATTGCTATTTGTGATATTCACAAGTATTTAATTGATTATCCTTGAAAGACAAGATTAAGGATGTTATGTCAATTATTTTAACATCTTTTCATCAGAGGTTTGGAGAATCATGGGAGGGGTTCTACATTCGCTCACAAGTCGCCTAGGTGTTGACCTAGGATTATTGCTTAGCATCTGTTCCTAGAAAGTATTGTGAATGACTTGTCCAGATGATGGTGTTGTTGAAGATGAAGACGGAAGACTATGTAGACATCATAATCTTGTTGGTTACAGCTTGGACCGGTTTATTTCTGATCTAAGTGGGTTGGAGCATGGTGTTTGCTCTGGTTGTGAAGGTCGAGGATAAGTGGCAGTTATCTCTGGCTTTCTACTGACGGCTCTACTAAGGGAAGTGACTTTCTTTAGTATCGCTATGGGGTAGTCTTGGACTACTTATTTTCTGAAGATTCAGATGTGGTAGGTTTGAAGTCTTTGGAGTTTCTAAGCAGGGTGAAGGTTGTCTACTCAAACTTGATTGTTGAATCAAGTCTATGAGAGCATGGAAATCTGTTTCTGCAAAGGGAGGAGGTTCTTCTGAGTGGCAGAAGGTAGAGCTGAATTCAACAGTTGGGTGACATAATGTTCTGACATCTAGCTTAACATCAGAAGTCTCAACTGGTGATGTGGCACATCAGCTTTTGATAGGGTGATCTACAGGAATGAACAATAGGATGCTTCAAAAAGATCGTTCTCATGGCAGTTTGCGGGAGCTGCAGGAAGAAGAAGATGTTACATGACCATGGCTTAGGGAGTCTAAGTGTGTTTGCTATTGAGCAATTGGAACTTGTGACTTGAAGATCTGGTTTCCTTGGTGGATCAGGATATCTTTGTGAGAGTTCTGACAAAGGTGAAAAAGGTCAAAATGTGGCATTTGGCTGTTTTCATATGAGGATTCATGCTTGAGGTGATCAAACTGTGGCATTTGGTTGATCTCAGAAGTGAATTCGAAGAATCAAGATAATCAGAGTGTGGCAGCTGGTTATTATTGAGGATTGTCTTGGAACAAGTTACTCTTGGGCAGAAGGGTGATGAGTTGAAGACTCAAGGAGATTATTTTTCTTGAAGGTGGATGAGAGTTTATTTCTCTGGATTACTATGCTAGAGTAAGTCCAGTTGGTGGAGCATATCAAGAATCATGGTGTTGATGTTTTGGTGTGTGGAAGATGTTCTAACTTATGATAAGACATTATCTGGGATGATTACCTACATTGTATCTAAAGAGAATCTACCTAATCATACGGGAGAATGATGAAGTAGAAGGTCTGCTTTGGAAGGAGAATATAGAGAAGACTGAAGTAGATCAGGTATTGATTGCTTGAAAGCCTGAATGTGGATATTCATCAATTGATCCAAATGTCAAAGATAGATGATTGGATGTGTATCGCTAAAGGCGGAAGAAAAGCCTGTGAAGGGGACATAACCCTATTGTCAAGTCATGCTAGAGAGTAGTTGATCAGCCTGGCAAGATGTGGAGTTTTGGAGCATGTGAAGATAACAAACCAAGAGGGAATCATGTGAGTATACTAATTTGCAGTCTGAACTCTTTGCTTCATAGAGGGTGTACGAGCTCATGGTATTCAGGTGTGTATGTTAACCTGAATAAGCTGCTCTGACTGTGTTTTATTGGGAGCTTCTTGAAGGATTTCTATACGAAATGAGTCCTCTGAATGGTAATGAGAAGCTGATGTCCCCAAAAGATGTTGTTGAATGGTGATGTTGTAACATCAAGATTGCTGATAGTTATATTTGGAAGATGATTGAGAGTGTGCGTGTGGAGTTAGATGCTCAAGCATTTTTGTCAGAAGAGATGTTTCTAACTATGTGAATTAGAATATGGAGATTCTGGTCTTGTTTTTAGTAGTTTGTTCTGGCAAAGCATGACTACTAATTTTGAAGACTTCACTAGTATCAACAACTACTGGTGGATGTAATGGTAGAGGGATTGTGAGGTGATCTGATCAAAACATTTTTTTAGAGAGTTGTTCCTTCTTCTGCTACAAGTATCTCTTGAAGAGATTAGATCTCAGTAAAGCAGAGAATTTGTGGAGTCTGTGAGCAGTGTCAAACAAGTCAGGATACTTGGTTGTGTTCTTCAAAAGTGAAAGTACAGTATGTGAATGTGCTCAGCAAGTGTGCTTAAATGTTCATCTCTATCTAGAGCATTAGTTAACCATGACAGGGGGAGTACTTGTCTATGGATTTTGCAGCAAAGCTGCATATATTGTGAAGCTTGCATGCTGATCAAGCCTGTGGAGATTTGTTGCCTCTTATGAGGAGATAATGTCAGATAACATGTTATGACATTAGGCTGTTGGATGGCATGTTGGTGTGGACATGAATGGTTCTAGCCATGTGAAGCTAATTGTTTGTATCCTGTGCACACATGCTTCTGAGGAGAAGTCTGAAGACAATTTTATGCAGTTTTGGAAAAACTTTGTGAGGGTCTTTGTTGATGGGAGATGTAACACTTGTCTTGATGTGTGTTATTAATTCTAAGTAAGAGGAGTTTACTTAGAGTTCACTGGAAGGCATTGTGAGTGTGCTTGAACTTGCAGATGATTGTGTGAAGCATTCCTGACTGGATGGATGAAGGCTGTGTCTGGATTTTCCAAATGTTATGATGTACTGGTCAAGGAGCATAAGTTGTGAAATATAAGGGGAGAACTTATGTCTGTACTAGTCTGGTACTTGGATTGTTTGAGGATTAAGCATTTTGTGAATGCGTTCAGCAGGTGTGTTGAACAGAGGGTGCGCTCTTGAAGGCATGAAGATGAGTCTTATGTTTTCCATTCATTTAAGGTGTTCTTCTTGCAAATGAGCACTGGTTATCTTCGATAGGGAGAGTTGATCTTTTGTTGAAGAAGTTGTTTATCCAGATTGTAATGTCAGACAAGATGTCGTGACATTGTGTTACTGGTGAAGTTCATGGTGTACTTGACAGTTTAGACCTGGTTCTATAGATTTGTGTGTCAATGGATTGAATCAGAAGTATACATTTACACCAATGTTTGTCAATTTTTGGCCAAAAAGGGGGAGAGAATGTACAGTAGTAGCTGTTGAGTCTGGATTTTGTTCTGAGTATGTTGGTTGGCAGATTCAGAGTTTGTCCAATTGTGGCTAAAAAGGGGGAGAGTTAGCCTAGTGGTTGCCTAGTTGTCTGTTGTGGTTCTAGGCTTGAGGGTGTGCAGCTGTTTTGCTGGTTGCAGTTTTGAGGGGGAGTTACTCCTGCTAGTTGTGTGCTGATGTTAGTTTGTATGGTGTTTTTCCGCTGCAGGTATCTCTGATGTTGGCAGAGATTGTTTTAGCCAAAATTAGCCAAAGAGGGAGATTTTTAGTTCTTGTATTGGCTGGAATTTTGGTAAAACAATGGTGTTGTTAATGATGTTATATGTCTGATGTCTTAACATGAGGTCATAACATTGAGTTGATGTTAAGTTCAGAAGGGTTGCAGTTTTGTATGCTGATGTTAAACCTGATGTCTTGAAATTAGTTGACAGAACATCAGAACATCAGTCTGATGTGTTTTGTTAGGGCTGCATTTGTTTAAGTGTGTTTTGAGAAGATCTGGTGGAGAGATTGCAGGAGAATATCATGGGACAAATATATTCTGTTGCAATCTTATATTGAGTAGATTTTGTTACTATTTTCATGCAAAAAGATATGGAGATTAATTAGATTTAATTGAATATTTAATTGAAGATTTAATTGAAGATTTGATTGAAGGTCTATTTAGTAGCAGAATCTTTTGCAGATTTGTAGCAGCTGATTTGTTGTGATTTGAAAGCCCAAATCCAGTTGGGAAATAGGTTATAAATAAAAGCATTGTAACCTAGTTTTAGGAGGCCAGCCATCATGTAAACTATAAGGGCTGTGTTGTTTGATGAACCACCCGGTTTGTGGGATGGTCATCATGTTTATCTCTAAGCCTGTAGGTAAGAGATGTATTGGTCTTAGAGGAAGCTGTTAAGCAACTCTAAGCATTATTCTTAGTCATGAGGGTCATGTCTAGGTATTGTTATAGGAGTGTGTGTTTGGAGAGTTGTTGGAAATCAAGTTGTTGATGCAGTAACTGAGATGTTGACTGCTAGACATCATTGCGATGATTGGAAGTGAGATGAAGTCTCTTACCTAGGGAGAACTTAGGTAGAAGGGTCATTGGGTAGGGATTAAGTGAGTAGATTGTCAACTGGTATTGTTGAGTCTGTTATTTAATACTGCTAATATTGGACTTTCTTCCTGGCTTGGTATGCCCCCAGATGTAGGTTGTTAGACCGAACTGGGTGAACAAATTCAGTGTGCACTTTTCTTTTCAGCAACTTATTTAATTATCTATAATTGCCTTGCTGTTTATGTCAGACCAGATGTCTCGACATCATGTAGGACATCTGAGATCTGTTATACCAGAATTTCAGATATCATGCTAGATCAATGGGGCATTCAACTGAGGATTGCAAAGCTTTTCAAGCCAAGGTGCAACAGTTGATTGACAAGAAGCACATATCCTTTCAAGAAGGGAACTTGGTTGTGCATGTCAGCTTCTCCCCCAAATAAGTTCCAAGATTTCAAGAGGCAGCCAGTGGTTCAGACAAGAAGACTTCCTCAGATACTGGCGATCATTGAATTGTTTTTATCATTCGCATTTGTAATTTCTTTATGATTAAATGCTACTTGTTTTGAACATTGTTTATTTTAAATGGTAATATTAATGAAGTGATCATGCATTTTTTGAACTAATCACGCCGCATTCACTCATTTTTCTTCACATATATATAAAAACCAAAAAAACAAAAAAAATGCATCTATATAACTCTCGTCCACTTTCTTCACCAAATTGTCATTTTAGCAAAGATTGGAGGGAGGATGACGAAAATGAAATACCCATAATTGCTGATGGTATGCTTTTGGATGGAATCCTGCCAAGGATGTACAGGCATTATTTCAAATCCCCAAACACTGGAGAGACAAGGTGTTAATCCCTAGTAAACCACTTCGAGCCTAGATGTAGCAGTTTCCTTCGGATATTCAAACCCTTACACTCAACTTAGGGGCAGGGTAGTGTTCAGTTAACCTGATTACACACTCAGTTCACAAAAGCGAAATCCAAAAACATAATGGTTGTTCATCAATTACCCATGACTTGGCAGTCACAATCCTCTAACAAAAAAAAAAGGCCTGCTAAGTCGAACACCTTAAAAGGAGACTTAGGCAAAAATCAAGGCAATCCCGATGGACTCGAAAAGCGAAATAAATCCCTGCAAAAGATAGAGATAAAAAACAATACTAAAAGAGGCTTTCGAATCCTCAACAAAAACAAAATAAGATTCACTGACATCCATCAAAACAAAATAAGGTAACTGCCATTTCAAGCAAACCTTGAATCATCACTCTTGCACCGTCAACCCTTTTGGAGGACAAACATGTGTAGAATCAACTTAACGTAGGACTGGAGAACATTATGAGGAAGTGGTGGGTACAAAACAGATGTTGAGCCTTATATCCTTTATTTCAATAACCGTGAACCAGACCACGTCATAACCCTCAAAAGACCTAATTGAGGCGGGGTTTATTCTGAAAGCATACTACAACAAGGTTGCGTAAACTGACTCCTATAAATTTGCTAATCACTTGTTTTGGTGTCATATTCTTGCTATATCTTTCATACAACATTGTCACATCATTCCAATAATGATTGATTTTTTTAAAAACTTGCATGAGCATCGCATTAAAATTACCATTTGTGAATGAACAGTTTTAACTGCAAGTCAGTATTTGACATCAAGGAAATTCCAACAAGGAGCAATCAAAGAGAGCTAGATCATTCAACAAAGTTTATCTGAACTAACAACACCTCATAACCCTGTGGAACAGGGGCATTGACATCCAATGATTATGGAATCAGTCAGTTTAAAGCAAGTCCCCGAAGCATTAGTTGATTATGGGGCAAATCATTCAGGATTCAGGTTGAACATGGTGAATCATCTCAAGACTCTACCAACCAGGGGTAGGCCACCCATAGGTTCTTTTGATTAAGGGAAAACCCCTCCAATGTTCAATCAACACAAGTTAAGTCGCTCCAACGCTCATTCTGGGCCAGGCTACCTCAAGGGTACTTCGAAGCCAAATACTCTAAGAGCCGGTCAATCAAGGAAGAATCCTTTTACGACTTGAAGTTCTGGGGCAAGCCAGCTCGAGTTTATCTCATGGTACAACTGCTTCCAACTTCCTTTCAAGGACAAATCCTTTCACGACTTGGAATTCTGGGGCAAGCCATCTCGAGATCATCTCATGGTGTAGCTGTTTCCAGTTTCCTGTCAAGGAAAAATTCTTCATAGACCCAGAGTGGGGAGGGATGAGCCACACATGGGCAAATCTCTCTGTTGCTTTCAATCTGCTCAAGAGAACATCGTCAAGTGACCTTTGAGTTCAAAACGAGTGTCGGGGAATCATGCTATCACCCCACAGATAACCTTTTACCTTCCTTCTGACAAGAAACCTTGCTGCATAGGAACCTATTCATCCATTATTCTCTACTGGGGCATCATTGGAAACCTTCATATCATCGCATAAATTACTCATATGCATTAGTCATGTCGCTTCGCTCACTGCATAGACGTGTGTATCATACCTCAAGCCTAACCTTCCAACAAGATTTGACATCTAAAGTCCAACTTAGCTTGGCAATCCAAGGTCCAGTTCTCGTCTGGCAAATTATTTTAAGGTCCAGTTCTCGTCTGGCAAATCTTTAAAAGGTCCAGTTCTCGTCTGGAAAATTATTTTAAGGCCCAGTTCTCGTCTGGCAAATTATTTTAAGGCCCAGTTCTCGTCTGGCAAACCTTTAAAAGGTCCAGTTCTCGTCTGGCAAGCCATTTTAAGGTACAGTTCTCGTCTGGCAAATCATTTCAAAGTCCAGTTCTCGTCTGGCAAATCTTTTAAGGTCCAGTTCTCGTCTGGCAAATCATTTCAAAGTCCAGTTCTCGTCTGGCAAATCTTTTAACGTCCAGTTCTCGTCTGGAAAATCATTTCAAAGTCCAGTTCTCGTCTGGCAAATCTTTTAAGGTCCAGTTTTCGTCTGGCAAATTATTTTAAGGTCCAGTTCTCGTTTGGAAAATTATTTTAAGGTCCAGTTCTCGTCTGGAAAACATCTTAAGGTCCAGTTCTTGTCTGGCAATCTATCCTCCAATCCAGTTTTAGTCTGGAAGTTTGACCCAAAGTCCAGTCTTCATTGGCAACCAGTAAAAGTCCACCGTCGTTGGCATCCTCATAACACCAAAATAACCAAAGTCCAATTTCACTTGGCAATTCCAGTTTTAGTCTGGTAATCTTAAGGTCCAGTTCTCGTCTGGCAAACATCTTAAGGTCCAGTTCTCGTCTGGTAATCTATCCTCCAATCCAGTTTTAGTCTGGAAGTTTAACCAAAGTCCAATCCTTTATTGGCAACTACTCGAATCCAGTCCCTGGTGATACCCTCGACAAGGAAACCTATCCCCGGCGTGCCCGATCATTTGCATCATCATGTGCATAACATACTAGCATAACATTACATAATCATATCAAGCACTATCATATCATACGTGCATTAGATTCCCCAGCAGTTGTATTTTAGCATGTGTTTCAGTGCATTTTGCAGTGCATGGCATATTCATCCCCAGCAACATAGCATAATAGGATCCAGGATCAGTTCGCAAGCATCTTGGCCAGTCCTCCATCAAAGTCGGCAGTATTCTTCTAAAAATACTCCGCACGTGCTCAAGGAATTCTATTCCCCAGCAAGTCGTTCGTCAACCATGCAATTGGTAATGACAATCCCCAGCAACTATTGCTTTTATTGCTCCCTAAGCAAAAAGCTATCTTAGAAAGTTTCTTGTGAGCTTTCCCCTGCAGAGCCAACACATTTCCTCCAACAGGAATCTTGCTCAACTATCCTTCAGCAAATTTACCACAGAGATATTGCTTTGGTATCATCAAGGAACCTTAATGGATAAGGGACTGCTTCGACGACCCAGAGAATCGTCTGCCTTCAGAGATACTGCTTTGGTATCATCGAGGAACCTTAATGGATAAGGGACTGCTTCGACGACCCAGAGAATCATCTGCCTTCAGAGATACTACTTTGGTATCATCGAGGAACCTTAACGGATATGGGACTGCTTCGCCGACCCAGAGAATCGTCTGCCTTCAGAGATACTGCTTTGGTATCATCGAGGAACCTTAACAGATAAGGGACTACTTCGACAACCCAGAGAATCCTCTGCCTCTCAGAGATACTGCTTTGGTATCATCGAGGAACCTTAACGGATAAGGGACTGCTTCGACGTCCCAGAGAATCGTCTGCCTTCAGAGATACTGCTTTGGCATCATCGAGGAACCTTAATGGATAATGGACTGCTTCGACGACCCAGAGAATCGTCTGCCTTCAGAGATACTGCTTTGGTATCATCGAGGAACCTTAACAGATAAGGGACTGCTTCGATGACCCAGAGAATCATCTGCCTACAGAGATACTGCTTTGGTATCATCGAGGAACCTTAACGAATAAGGGACTGCTTCGACGTCCCAGAGAATCGTCTGCCTTCAGAGATACTGCTTTGGTATCATTGAGGAACCTTAATGGATAATGTAGCACGAATTTTTGGACGTGGTTACGAAGCACTTATCGCTTTGGGGTACTACAGCTCGATTCATTTTTTATCCTATTGAAGCTGATGAAGGAAGGGAAATAGATGTCTCCAATTAACCCTTCTTGCAAACTGAGTTTGAACAGATGACTGTTGATTTACAGATGCTACAAAGATTATGGGTCTCTCTTAGGTTATTTTGTTAAAAATAGTGTCCGGTCGATTGGTGGGAGGTTAGGACTGATGCTTTTCGATTGAGATGGGAAGGTGTGGGATTTTGGTTTTTTGGATTAGTGTGCTCGCTAAGATTTTTCTTTCAATCTTATGCCTACGTATTCCCATTTTTCCGAAACAGGGAAATCAGAGCGATCGTAGTTCCTCCTATTCTATGGGAGGAAATGGTGTTTGGTGTCTTGTTCAAAGCCCAAGACGTGAAGCGAAAGGTGACTTGTATCTTGTTCAAAGCCCAAGATGTGAAGCTAAAGGTAGTTTGTATCTTGTTCAAAGCCCAAGATGTGAAGCTGAATTGGGTTGACTTTAGAGAGAATTTGTTATCTCTAAAGAGGGGTTTGTCTGTCACAACTGTTTATAAAGGAGAATTACTTTAACCGGGATGTGCGAATCCTAGCAATGCCATAATTTCCTTTATAGGGGATTTCCAACTTGAAGGAGAAGACTTTAACTCAGTTTAGAGCAATGCCATCTTTCCTTAGGAATTTCTCATGCTAAAGGAGGGACAGTGGCATGGATGTAGATGATCCAGAGGCTTGCCGCTTACAGTGATTAGATGAAGGGGAAGGAATTGTTTATGTTTGTGTACTGTGAACGAGGCACAGTTTTGATGCTAAAAGGTTGATTGGACCAACCAGTGGTTTTCTTATAGAAAGCCTAAGAGGAGGCTATTGGCCCAACAAGAGGGTGTTTTTTATGTGTCTCGTACGAAGCCCGAGAAAGAGGCTAAAAGGAGTTTGACTCAACAAGGGAGTGATATGTGTCTTGTACAAAGCCCAAGACAGAGGCTAAAAGGAGTTTGACTCAACAAGAGAGTCTTCTTTTTTTTGTATCTCGTATAAAGCCCGAGATGGAGGCTAAAGTGTTGATTCAATAAGAACCTTTTTGTATCTCGTACAAAGCCCGAGATGGAGGCTAAAAATGTTTGACTCAACAAGAGAGTGATTTTGTATCTCGTACGAAACCCGAGATGGAGGCTAAAGGTTTGACTCAACAAGAGAATCTTTTATACTCAACAAGAGAGTGTGAAAAGGTTAGCTCCGCTGGGGAGAATCATTGTACAAAGCCCAAGAGGAGGCTTGTGTGCTGTTTCAGTTGAGTGACAGGTCCGGTATATTGGTTTAAAGAGAAAATCAGTTCTTATATGAGTAATGTTGTACTCAAGGATTTTGATTCGAGGATCAGGGATATTTTCCTTTTCTTTGAGGAAATGGGAAATCCAAAGGGTATTGAGACTGTCCGAGTCTACAGGGTTCCTTCCTATTCTTGAAGAGTGCTTGAGAATGTCTTTGAGACTCAAGGAAATTAGACTGTCCAAGTCTAGAGTTTCATCTTTTGTACTATGCTTTGAGAAACAGTAGTAGACTCTTGGAAAGACTGTTCTATTAAGATAACTGATTTATGTTCCTATACCTTTAGGAGGTCGTCGGGACAATTTGTACGAAGAACAAGAGGAGGCTGGAAACTTTTAAGAAACCGAGGGACAATTTGTACGAAGCCCAAGAGGAGGCTATCATTCCCGGAGGAAGAAATCATTTATACGAAGCCTAAAAGGAGGCTGTGAATACTTCTAAGAATCCAACGGGTCCTTGTACAACGCCCAAGAGGAGGCAGGGATGCTTCTAGGAAGCCTGTGGGTCCCCAAACCCCGAGAAGTTCAAGACAGGTTATCCATAAAGAATAGATCAAGCCAAGAAAGTTCGAGAATTTGGAAGAAACACAAGAGATGCCATTCACAGAGAAAAGATCATCTCTGGGGAGTAGAGTTTCTTGACAAGTGCTTTTAAGAAGCCTGTGGGTCCCCAAACCCCGAGAAATTCAAGACAGGTTATTCACAGAGAATAGATCAAGCCAGGAAAGTTCGAGAATTTGGAAGAAACTCAAGGGATGCAATTCATGGAGAAGAGATCATCTCTGGGGAATAGAGTTTCTTTGACAACTTCTACGAGTGACAGTCTGAGAAAGGGTTCAAAAAGAATCTGCCTTTCACATCTCCATATTATTTAACCCCAAGAGGAGGGAAAACTGTGTCTGGTAATCCTATGGGGATCTAGTTTTGACTATTTAAGAGTGATAAACGGGCTTAATGCTAGACGTAGTCGCCGGGGAAACTCTAAATATCTATACTATTATTACACAGTTGATATGAGTTTATGAAAGAAGACTTACAGTGAAACAGCCCCACAATACAGTTATATGTATATGAAAGCGGTAAATGAAAGCGGATAAACACTTACTCGATTGTAGAGCTTCCATGTTGTTTGTTAGTTGTTCAACAAAGAAAGATTGAAAACAATAGTATATTTCAAAATCAAAGGAGAAAGTGCTTTGAAAAGGAAAGATTTAGGGCTTACAGCTCAAGGAGAGGCCCAGGGTTTTATCAGTGATCGCACTGTTGCTTTAAATTTGTACAGGGACTTATACAAGTGACTGAGGCAAAAAAAAAAGGTTTTATGTACAAAGGGGTTTGGATCTTACACTCTAATAGAGGCCCAAAAGGTTTAAAGAAAAAGGGTGGGGCTTATAACACGAGGGTAGGCCCAGATGATTTTTCGTTTAAAATGGCGATCGCGCCGAGATTTTCTTTTAACGCAAAGGGGCTTATACAACATCTGAGGCCCAAAGTTGTTTTGGTTAAAAGGGGATTGGGTCTTATACTCTAATAGAGGCCCAAAAAATTTTGAATGGGTCTTATAGCTCGAGGAGAGGCCCAATTGAATTTTTTTTAAAAGGCGACGATCGCGCCGTTTACTTGTACAGAGGGACTTATACAATAAGTGAGGCCCAAAATGGTTTGTACAAGGGGGTTTGGGTCTTACACTCTCTCAAGAGGCCCAAAGAGTTTTAAAGAAAAGAAATGGGTCTTACTACTCAAGGGTAGGCCCAAGGTTTGTTTTTCAACGAATGATGATCGCGTCGAACTTTTTGAAACACAAGGGGACTTATACCATAAATGGGGCCCAAAAATTTGTGTATTTACAAAAGGGGTTGGGTCTTACACTCTATTAGAGGCCCAAAAGTGTTTGAAAACGATTTATGAGGGTTGAATTAATCAAAACCCTAATTTGTTGCCAAAATGTGTTTTAATTGAATAAAATATTCAATTAAAATGATCAAAATTGTTTAACATGTGGAAAACAAATTGTGATCTTGGATTAATGCTTCATAAATCAAGTTTTGCCCTACAAAATGATTATAAAAATTATTAAAATTTGCAAAATCAATAAGGAAGAAATATTTTAAATGTAAAAAACAATTAAAATATTAATTCTTTACAAAAATATCAATTATATGAAATAAATAATATTTTTGGGATTTTTTGGAAAAATAAAATATTTTAACATTTTTGTGAATTATTAAAAAAATAATCAACTCAAAATCATTAAAACTCAGAGAGAAATTAATTTTCGAATCAATTAAATAAAATCACAAAATTCAAATATTTGAATTTGAGAGAAATGGCGCCAAGAACAGCTGAAGAACACGCGCGTTTTTCAGCTTTGCCCAGATTTGCATTTTCTATCCAATCTCACTGAATACTTGATTATATCATGCAATCCACATATCAATATGCTCGTCTCAACCTCACGGTCATGTTTATGACAATTAATTTCATTTAAATTAAGCATAAAACAAGAAATCACGATAAATCCTCAAGAACCCTAAATTCTGTATGAAGACTGGGATTTTTGATACACGATTCAAACGAAGCAATTACTTGAGGGGAAACATTCCATGCATGATTATGAACATTTGGCAAAAGTATTGTGCGAGGAAATATGCATAGATTGAGAGATGACCAAGTTTAGGCTTGCCTCTAGGTCGTGACAGCAAGTTCAAAATGATTTCTGAGTAGGAGGTGTTACAGATGAGTTGTGATGATCTGAACAGCTTCCCTACACCCTATGGAGTGTGTTTGAATGCTTGGACTTGATGGAAATTGGTTGGATCACTTCATGGCATCTCAACTGCAACTTGGTTAAAACCTTGAGCAATTGACTGGTGATTCTGAGAAATTAGTGTTCCAGATGTTGTTTGAGTGTTTGATCAGCTCCCATATGATGTATGTGAGGTGTGTGTGTGATTGGTTTGAGTGGAATTGCTCTTTAATGAAAAACCTGATAGTGACTTGCTAAGAAAGGCATTTTTTAGAGTGAGAAGTAGATTTTGAGAAAGGCAAGTGTTGTAGGCCTTTGGTGTACTTAAACTGATCACAATTGAGCTCTATTTATAGTAGAGCAAGTTTGTTTTGCAAGGAATAGTGAATGGCAACTGCTGAGTAGGGTTGGCCAATGTTGGCAAATGAAAATCCAAGTCTCCTCTAGCCATTGACTAGAGGTTAGGGCACAGGCTATTGGTCCCCTTGGTCTTGGATAAGTCTTGACTGAATTCAGTTGCAAATGGCTCAGTCCATGCCACCTTGGTGCTTCCATTGAATCCTCAAATCCAAAATTTGAGTCTTGTCCCTATTTTGGGCAATTCTAGGTTTAGCATGTTATTTCTTGTTCCAAGGGCTTTGGAGGCTTGGCTCAGTGATTGTCCCCTTTAGATTCAATCCTCAGATGTGTCCAAAGTGATGACAAGGCTTGGAATTGCCTGATTTTGGCAAATCGAGCAAAAGTGCAAAATTCTGCCTTGCCTTGGCAGATTTCAGCAAGGCAACTTGTCAATGTCATATCTCATGGCTCAAGTTGAATTTGGTGATGTTCTTGGCCATTTTGGAAAACTCTTATATGATACAACAACTGTTTGATCATATTTGGTTTTGATACCTTTTGGATCCAAGTGAAAAATCCCCCTACATTTGGAAAAAAGTAAGGCAAATTCTGACTTAGTGAAATTTTCACTAAGTGTTGGAACAAAGTGACTTTTCTTGATTTTGATCACTCCATAACTCAAAATCCATGAGGAATTTGGACATAGGTCAGTATGAAGCTTTTGTAGAGGGCAATGAGATCTACAAATCAAGCTTTGGATGGAAAAAAATGGCTTTGTGGTTTAGGAGTTATGATCCTCCAAAGTTGGTACCTTTGTCACTTTATTTCATAACTTAGAAAATTTTATAAGTTTTTATGGTTACCCCTTTTACAAGTTATCTCACTTTCTTTGATTTTTCTTGATGAATGATGATTAAAATCATACATTAACATCATTTTAGGGTTAAAAAACCATTTTTTGTGAAAAATCTCAAAAAGTCAAAGTTGACTTTTGTGCACAGTTGACTTTTTGTCAGATGAATTCCAAACTGTGCAATCCTTTATGAAATCATGTCCTTGACCTAAATCAAACTTGATGGACATGTTCTATGGGTGTTATAGGGTGTATTGAATCATGTCCTAGGGTTTGGGAGTATGTCCTGGTCAAAAGTCAAAGCTACAGTTGACTTTTCCCGCGAAACCCTAACTGTGGTTCAGATGAAATTGAAACTTGTTGCTCAAGCTTCTTGGATCAATCCATTGTTCCAAATAGATCAATATGGTATATTAGAGACCCTCAAATCATGTCTTGAGGTCTTGGTTCATGATTTGTCCCAAAAGTCAACCTAGGGGTGAATTAGGTCAAGAAACCCTAATTTCTGATTTTTGATGTATGCATCCCCTGAGGCCAAATTGACTTGATGATTGGGTCCATGAGGTTCCATGGAGTATATTAGGATATGTTTTGAATCATTGGCTCATGCCCAGATGAAAATTTCCATCTGGAGGCCTTGGTCGGCCAAAACCCTAATTTGGTGACACTGGCGATCTTGAAGCTTGATCCACCTTGAAGGGAGCAACCTTGTGCTTAATCCTTGAAGTGAGAGTCCTATTGATCCATTGTGGATGTTTGAGAGGTTAGAAAAGTTGAAGATCATGTCATTCCTTGATTGATCCTTTGTCTAAGCACTCAGAGAGGGCTTGAAACCCTAATTCTGATTATAGTAAGTGTTCACCCATCTTTGGGGAGACTGATGAGGCAAGATAGTCCATCCATATTATGATGATGATTTACACAATGATGGGAAATCTTGGTGGTCAAAATTTGGGGTATGACAGATAAGGGACTGCTTCGAGACCCAGAGAATCGTCCGCCTTTAGAGATACTGCTTTGGTATCATCGAGGAACCTTAATGGATAAGGGACTGCTTCGACGACCCGAAGAATCATCTGCCTTCAAACATACTGCTTTGGTATCATCGAGGAACCTTAATGGATAAGGGACTGCTTCGAGACCCAGAGAATCGTCCGCCTTCAGAGATACTGCTTTGGTATCATCGAGGAACCTTAATGGATAAGGGGCTGCTTCGAGACCCAGAGAATCGTCCGCCTTCAGAGATGCAACTTTGGTATCATCGGAGAACCTTAATGGATAAGGGACTGCTTCGACAACCTAGAGAATCCTCTGCCTCTCAGAGATGCAACTTTGGTATCATCGGAGAACCTTAATGGATAAGGGACTGCTTCGACTACCCAAAGGATCTTAAGTTATTTTGTTCAGTTTGGACCCTACTACCTCATTCTGTTAGCTCTTACTCTGTACCTTTTGTCAGACAAATTTTGGGGTCTTCTTGTATCTAATTGACTTCTACCCTTAAAATAAATGCTTCGTAGCAGTTCATTCTTTCGGGTTTAAGACAATTAGATAAGGGCATCTGTCATACCCCAAATTTGTCCTAGCTGTGTATAACTTTCATCTGTACTACCTATCCACTAACCATATTCAGAGAAAACAAAAATATACAGTTGTCTTCTGTTTTTCCTTTTAGTCAAGGTTTCATTTGAGGCTCACCAAGTAAGGAGTGTATGTGTATTGGATTGAGGTTCACTGATTTGGATTAAATTCGTTAATCAAGCAAGGTGTTGTTTCATGACAAAGTTAGGGTGCATTAATTCAGGAGGTGTGTGGCTTCACTCAGGCTCTTTACATGGATGATCGAGTTGTGAAAATAGCTTAGGAAAGTGATTTGGGACCAAGTCATCAAGGTTGCGTCAGATATGGCCTTTTGTGGTTTGGATTTTCCCCAATGGCATCACCATTTGAGGAATGAACGATACATGGGTTTGAGTTGCAAGAAGTCATGTGGAGACTAAAGAACACATTAACTAGTACGAGAATGGATTAAGGAAGAATGAACGATACTCCGTTAAGCCACGCCTGAGGATGCTTCTAGTTTGGACAAAAATTGTATGTTTGAGACAATGTCCAAGCCATAAGAATCAAATTGAATGACAATATTTGGAAGTATGGTTAATGACTTCAAATTGGAGAGTTAGAATCTTTCTTCAAGGCCTGGTGAGATTTTGCAAGTCATGAGTAGAATTCTTTTCTCGTAAGTTACATTAAGGCTTGGTTGGATTTTATTAAGGCATGTGGAGATGGTTTAAAAACATGATGTAGATTTTTTTTCAGTGGGCAAGGCACACGGTTATTGGATTCAGTTTAAGCCATTACTTGTGTATCATGGCAATAGGCCCAATGGTGAACAATGCCATTAAGTTCAAATTAACAAGAGGTGAATCATTGTTTTAAGACATGACAACTATCATTCCATCACACCAAATCATGCGCGAAGACAAGTTATGTGTGTCGTTTTGGGTGCTTTTGAGCTAAGTCTTGATTAAGTAAAATGGCAGGCCATGGGAGCTAGCAAATTAAAGCCATAATACAAGAAACTACAATATTTTGTATGCCATTCACAACAATGCAGCTCAGACTAATTCAAACAAATCACAACCATTGATTGGTTTTCATCCAATGTTTCCAAGTACGAAAAAGTATTTCAAACTACAAATAAAATAAGGAAAATGTACAAAAGACATTATTACAAGCTGGCTGCTAGAATGCATATGATTCAATACAAGCCACACGAAAACCTCATGCTACCAAAACAATTTCACTATACACCATCCCAAAGGCCTTTGCCACTTGATTTTTGAGCATGTCATAAACCGACCAGAACATGTGACCTCCCTGCACCAACCGTACACTAAGTCCAATTGTACCAACAAAGAAAACCTTTACACCAATTTTGCTACACTCCAAATGCTGCAATATCATAACCTTCTGCTACGAAACCTCTGCTTCTTGCAAACAACAACCTACATTCCAAAAAGCTCCAAAACCTTTACACCAATTTTGCAAGACAAACCTGCATAGCCAAAACAACCAACAAAAGCCTGTGCAAATCCTCCATTAAAAGTGACCTGTCAAGAATTATCAGACAAAAAGATTGTACCAAAACTTAATAAGCAAGTTTGTGATTTTCTTTAAAAAGAGGAGATGAAGAGATTTGAAAAATCATCACAAACAGAATAGAAAAAACATAGTCACCTTTTTCACATCTCATAGCCACCCCAGAAATTCATAGCCACTAAAACCTTAACCTTCAAACATACAGCAAAAAATAGAAACTCAACCTGATAAACGGATGAGAAAGAGGGATCTGACCTAGTTTTTTCAAACATCAATGAAGAAAAACTGATTCCAACATCATACAACCACCTTAAACAACAACTTCACCTTCATCATCTCATCGCCGCGCTCAACCTTTCCCCCTCATTAAACCACAACACCATCAGACCTTTATCATCTCGTTGCCTCTGCTCGCCTTCAACCCGCCACTAACCTTACCATCTCGAACCACAAATCAACAGTAGCAGAACCACAATACTATTCACCACCAACATCTCTCATGTATTCAAACAACCCACACAATAACCTCCACCACCAATCATCACCTTCTCTATCGACTCATCAACCTAAACTTCAACAACAACTACTTCAAACTTTCGAAGCACAAAACCCTTCATTCTCTGCACCGCGACAGCTGTAACAAACCAATCTTTGAACCCTACACATAAACTAGGACGAATCAAAGGAGAAGAATGAAAAGAGGGAACAAGCGTAAAGAAGAAGGAAGAGGAAGTACCTGAAACATTGCATAGGTTGGTCTTCAAGAGGTAGATCCCTGTTTCTCTGGATTTTGCCTTTATTTGTGTTTGTATCACCGTCTATTGATCTCTATTTGATTACTTACTTGATATTGTTGCTTTTGTTTGCTTTTGAATTTGTTTTAGAACTAGGGTTTATTTTGGGGGTGGTTTCGATTTGGTTTATTGGTGAGGTTTTAGAAAAATCTGAGTTTAGATTTGGATAGAGGGAGAGAAATAATGTAGGGTTAGTGTTGGACCTTTTGAGGTTTGGTGGTGGTGTTACCGGAGAAGACGGTGGCGGCCGCCGCGCGCCGCCGCTTCTCCGGCCATTCTAGGTTTTCTGGGAGTTTTTGTTTAGAAGAGTAATGTGGAGAGAGAGAGAGAGAATGAAATCAAAATGTGAGAGTTGTCCTAACCCATTTCCTTGTTTTATTTTATTCACATCTGTTGATGTTGGCTGGTAGGTGGGGTGACAAGTGTCCCCCACCGTGACACTTGTCACCGGAGGATAGTCCCTCCTCGCATTCCTATGCATCACCCTCTTTAGTCCCCACCGTATGCCTTAGCGTCCTGACCCTCAGATCAGAGTTAAAGGCTGACTCATGGAGGGATCATACGCTCCTGGTTGACTGAGGTCCATGGTGGACACTCCCCCCTCTGCGTGTGGGCCTAGGTCATGGGCCCAGTAGTGATTTTCTAATACACACTCAATTTACTGACTTTCTGGCCCATTTCTTTTTTTATTATTTAGTTTTCTTTTTAGTTTTTATCATATTTTCTTTTACTTATTAAAAAATCTAAAAAAAAACTTTAAACTAATTTCTCTTTTTAGAAAAAATAGTAAAATTTGTTTATTAATTAATTTTCCTTAATTTTATTAAAATCATTTATTTAATATTAACTAATTAATTTAATAATTAGTTTTATTAAACATTTGATTTTAATTTAATTAATCAAGTTAAATCATTTTCCCTAGTTCTAAAAGTCTAAAAATCCTTTTTCTTTAATCAAATTTCAATTAATTCTATTAAACCATTTTATTTAATATTAATTAACTTTAGTAGTTAATTTTATTAAATATTTTAGTTTAATTTAATTAGTTATTTGAGTTTTCTTTTCATTCTAAAAAATAAAAAACATATTAATTTGAATTTAGAATTTCTCTAACCTTATAATTAGGTTGCTAACTTCACTAACATGTTTGATTATATTTCTCCCCCATTTCGTTTGGTTTTTAATCCTTATGTGGAGTTTATGTTTTTTTCTTATGGATTAATTTCATGCCTTGATTATATGTATGTCATTCATAATATGCTTGTCCAAACCTTTTTCAAACTAATACCTTGACTTAATGTCAAGCCCTTTTCAAACACCTTGTAAGTCGATTGTTTTCACGATCGCAATCAACCTCACATAGCCTCCTCTTGGGCTTTATACAACGATACTTGTTGCACATTTAACTTTGGTTTGTATGCGTATGCATGATTGACTCACTTTAATTATGGCTCGATTATTCCCACTTGAGTAATTGTATCCCTCTCCCATAAGATTAAAGTCGACATTTTTCAAAAGAATAAACAAGCTTGATCCAACGTCAAGCATTTTTCAAAACAAATTCAATTAATCAATTCTTTCTCAAGTATTCACTTGATCCACATATGAAGTCCCATTACCCCCTTGTAAGTCGAGTGCTTTTGCCTCGCCATCGACCTTACCTTGAACCATTAGGGCCTCCTTTCCATTAGTCCTCAAGCATTTTGCATACACATTCAAACCTTGATCAACATCGAGCATTTTTCAAATCAAATCAATACATTTAACCATACTTAAACATCATTTCTTAAAAGGTGAAAA
Source organism: Lathyrus tuberosus (assembly GCA_022829125.1). Taxonomy (NCBI): domain Eukaryota; kingdom Viridiplantae; phylum Streptophyta; class Magnoliopsida; order Fabales; family Fabaceae; genus Lathyrus; species Lathyrus tuberosus. The sequence continues at coordinate 2,258,901 of JALAZF010000394.1, forward strand.
TGAGGGAGATGAAGTCTTCGATCTTTCTCCTCAATTGTTTGGGTACGAGTTCTCTTACTCGTGTGTGGACAATTGACGCCTCTAAAACACTTGTAATTCGACAACATTCAAACTTTTTCCAAGCAATTATTAAAACACTTAATACTTATTTAAACACATTTTACTAAAGGTGAAGTGGGGGTGGTCGAGTCTTTGGCCCTTCTCCTCAATTGTTTGGGTGCAAGTTCTCTTACTCGTGTGTGAACAATTGTCACCTCTAAAACATAAAAAACTCTCCTTTCTCGCCTTGTGCGACCGAAACCCTAAAACACACGCAAATCAAACTATTTTCTTAATCAAACTCTTTAATACACTTAATCATATATTCAAACAACTTTCTAAAAGGTGATGTGAGGGTGGCCAAGTCTTTGACCTTTCTCCTCAATTGTTTGGGTGCGAGTTCTCTTACTCATGTGTGGACAATTGGCGCCTACATAAAAAAACTAATCAAACAACCGTAGTCCCACGAACTACGAATGCTCTGACTTTCCCATTGCACGAGGGAATACGTAGGCACAAGGGTTCTAATCCTTGCCAAGCACCCTAATAAAAAACCACCCATTTTCCCCTTAGAAACAAATCCATTAGAAGATAACAAACAAACCTAGCTAACTTTCTCACGAATCGAATCAAGAGGTTCCCGTTGAGTACAACGGACGTAGAGGGTGTTAATACCTTCCCTCTTGCGTAACCGACTCCCGAACCCGAATTTAGTTGCGATGACCATTTTCTTATCCCTTTAAAGGTTTTATTGATATTTTCCTATTCCTTCCTTGGAATGAATAAAGTTTGGTGGCGACTCTGTTTCGAACAGCTTTTTTCCGCGTCCATCGCGAGGATCATATTTTTTGAGGTATGACAAAAAGTAGTTAAGAAATCCCTATGCTCACCAATCAATCGAGGCCCTTTCCTCACGGTAACTAAATCAATGCTGGTTAGATTATTGTTGGATGTGCCCATGAGCTTTTGACAGTAATTGATAATCTCTTGTTCAATCTCCTCTTGCTGGTGCAACTCTTTCCCATTTTCATCCTTAAGATTATCCAATTGGTTTTGCCTTTGTCTAGTTTATAAATAGGCATAGAAATAAGAATTGTTCCCATCACCAAGTCTGATCTAGTCCACTTTAGACTTCTGCTGAATGATGCTCTCTTCCAGACTGCTCAACCTCAAAACTTCATTGGTGCACATTTTGACTTTGTCAATGGTCTGAGGATTCATCATGTTTCTCAGCAAGTTACCTTGGGCAATAAATAACTCTTCTTTAGCTCTCCTTAACTGGTGGTTAATCCCATTGACATACTTGCTTAACTGCTTGATCATAGGCTGGAGCCTTTGGAGCATTTTCCACACAACAAACATGGGATTACCCTCTAAAGGTTCCACCCAACTTTGCTGCACCGAATATTTATACTCAGCCTTATTAATGACAACATTTTGGGACTTGAAGGGAGTTCTAGTAGGCCTCTTGATAGTGGATCTTTGCAGGCACAATAAGGCATTATCTGATACCCCATGATTCATTATGGTGAGTTTGGCATCCAAATTTTACTGTTGCTAGTCAACATTCCCAGAAACCCTATCAATTCTGGAGTAGATTATACTATTCCTCTGATTGTTGCACCATGTGAAGTGATCCCCCCTGACTGTCATTTTCAAATAGGCCAATTTTATTCATTATTTCAATCAGGTCTTTACACTTATTTTCACGGACCAGGTTGCCACCAATTCTGTCATGGGCTCTCAATACATTGTTGAAATTTCCTATGAGGCACCAAGGTCCTGTAAGACTGGTATGTATGCTGTTAATGTCCTTCCATAGTTCCTTACTCTTATCAAGAGTGTTAGAGGCATATATGACAGTTAACCAGAAATCTCTAGTAGCACTGAGATATGAAACATTACAATGAATAAATTGGGCAGTTGTGGTGTGAGTAACTAACGTTATTCTTGTCTCATCCCATAAAATCCAAATTCTCTCATTATTGTGCTTGGAGTAATTATCTACCATTTTCCATTTTGTGTCAAACTTATTTCTGACTTTAGTAGCATTCTGGTGCTTGACTATAATTTCTAACAGAATAACCAGCTTAGGATCCAATTGATTGAGGCGGAAGATAACCTCATGGCATTTTCCTGAGTTCTTTATCCCCCTCATATTCCAAGATATCATCATGTCACCTCTGCTTATAGATTTCTAGGAATTCCAATCCTCAAGGCTTCAAAACCATTTTGGCATGTGATGTTTTCTTAGCTGTTAGGGTTCATGACACATTTCCCTTTGTTTCTACCATTACTTATGACATTTTCCCATCCTGAGGTCTCTAGCTACACATTATCATCTTTTTGGTCCAGTTGGTTGGCTGAGTACTCTTGCTCCACCCTCCCTTCATCAAGCTCCTCTTGCTTTGATGTGGGCTCTTGATGGGGTTTCTTTGCCTTTGCCTTACTTCTGTCATTGTTTCTTTGCCTTCGCCTTACATTGGTGCCCCATCTTTTGACAAGTCTCACAAAAGAGAGGTCTTCATTCATATTTCATTGGCTGCTTTCTTATGGTCCCTTCGTTGTCCTTGATTATGATACACTCCTTGTGTTTTTTAGTAATATCAATCTATACCAACACTACTACGAAAAATCCATTTAGCAACGGTTGGGAATGACATATAATGACGCGGGTGAAGGCGTTGTTATGTAAATTATTGTTGTAAGTTCGTTGTTTCTACAACGGTCTAGAAATCGTTGTTGTATTCTGGAAGCGCGCGTTATATTGCAACTGTTAGGTATTTCAACCGTTGTAATATAAATTGACTATCACAACGGTTATGAGTATCAACTGTTGTCATATCTATTAACTATCACAACGGTTATGTGTCTCAACTGTTGTGGAATGTAGCCTTAGTTTATTAAATACAAATGTATATTACTTGTTTTACCATACACCTAATTAAAGAAATACAACCATTAAAATTGCTAAAGAACTGTATAATCTGAAAATTAAACTGTTCTTGAAAAGCAACTTAAACACACCACTGTTTTTCGAATTGCATCCATTTCATTCGGCACATTTTATGTTCCTTAACATAAAATTTATGGTTCAATGGTCGATTTCCTTCAATCCATCGATATCTTTTATTATAGTTTACCTCATCATCACAAAAAATTATTGCGATTTTATCATCATAACAATCATGATCTTAACAACCACGATGATTAGTGACGACGATGAGGTAAACTATAAGAAAAGATATCGATGAATTGAAGCAAACTGACCATTGGACCATAAATTTTATGTTAAGGAACACTAAATGTGCTTAATGAAATGGATGCAATTCGGAAAACATTGACATGATAAAGGTTGGTTTTCAAATACATCCTAATTTTCAGATTATAAGTTTCTATATCAATTTAACTGATTGCATTTTCAATAAAAGGATAGTGAAACAAACAATATACATAGTATATAATAAACTAAATTTCATATACAATATCAGAATGAATTCATATGTATGTACCACCATCATCATCACCATGTGAAACAAACCCTAAGAAGTGGGAAGCAATGAAGAAAATTAGTTAGTATTCAATTTAACTATATACAATATACATAGTATATATATAATAAACTAATGTTCTATATCAATTTAACTGATTGCATTTTCAATAAAAGGATAGTGAAACAAACAATATACATAGTATATAATAAACTAAATTTCATATATGATCGTGAAAGCTGGATCAGATCCTATAGAAGTGGGTCACCAAGTACGTCTGAGATGCTGGTCGTATGAAGAGGAGGAGGGGGTGTACCTGCAAGGCACTCCGGCGCTCAAGTAAGAAAGGGTCGGAGAAAAGGGGCAAGTACAAAGTATTGGTTCGTAGGGTGAATATTGGATACCTGACCCTCTCAAGTGAGAGAGTTTATATAATGCCCCAAAGCGCGTGACCAACGGTCCTATTTTCGGGGCAAAATAATCGTTTTCCCGAAGAATAGGTAACTGCCCAAAACTAGTCGTTATGTCGGGCAAGGTGCCCAAAACTAGCCAATATGTTGGGCATAAGCATAGTTTCGGGCACATGCCCTCAGCCATTCGAGGAGTGGAGAAGCCGTGCGTAACAGACAGCATTTCCGGGGAGGAGCGATGCAGTCCTTGCCCGGCTGGAGGGGCAGAAAGGTAACTTTTTCCTATTTGTGGATTGGACTTAGGATATTGGGTCATTCTGGAGAAGAAGTGGATTAGGCCATGCCTGACCATTGGTCCAGTCCAGAACAGGAGCCCCTAAGTTGTTGCTCCCGAACCTGGGAGTGATGACTTAAGGACACCTCGTTGCTCCGGGGAGCTAGCGTGAAGTCGTCGTTTGGTGATTGGGAAAGGTCTCGTGGTGCCCTTGACCCCTGGTATCTGTGGCATTCATGACCGTGACCGTGTTGCCCGTCGTACGGGGAGACTAACGGTTAGTCAGAATTGGAAACGTTAGGGCGCCATGTGTACATAGAGCTCCGTGTAGCAGTTACTAGGAAATGATGGCTAGTTAATAGCCATCATGACCTACGAGTGCGTGCCACTGCACGTGCCCCTCTGAATAAAAGGGGGAAACTCGTTCCATTATGAACTTTTCGCTCTGATTTCTCTTCGTCTTCTTCAGAATTCCTGCTCGTTACCTGTCGTCTGCTATTACGGCCACCGCACCAACTTCCAGGCAGTCGCTATTCACCTTCTTAATCAAGTAAGTTCGTCTATTTTTTGCTCTTTTACCCATTTTGATGGCCAATGGTAGATTGCATGCGGTTAGGGCTTAGGTTTAGAGGATGATTAGCTTCGTTTCTGGCGATTGTTGGTGGTGGACGGTGGTTATGTCATTTCCCACTTCTGATGCGTCGTCAGACTTTTTAGTATGTGTTAGTGAGGAGGGCGGTTCATGGTGTCGTTGCGACGACGATGCATGTGTAACCGTCGTGATTTTTCATCTTCTGAGTTGGTGATGAATTATCCAGTCGAATACTCCCAGATTCCGGTGAAGCTCTGCGGTTTCCGGCGAAGCTTCAAACGGAAACTGGGTATGAGTGCGGGGAAGCTCCTCGCCTGAGGATGACTTGTCTCAAGCGTCTCTTCGCGGGGAGGTTTCTGAGTTTTTCTTTTGATGTTAGGGCTTAGGTCGGGGACGTTGTCCTCAGCCCTTTGCGTGCCCTTTCACTTAACTAGCGGTGGAAGGGTGGATTTGATCTATTATCGAATTCACTTTTTTCTCTGCTTTTCAGGTGATCGATATGGCGACGGGGCCAGATGGAAAAATTATCTTGGACTCGTCCGAGGAAGAGGCAATTTCCTCGGACAGCAGTAGTTCGACGACTTCAAGTATCCCCAGCGAGGTCGGGGAAGAAGAGGAAATGGAAGATATGGAAGAGGATGTCATCGAGGATTTCGCGGAGGAGTGGGAGGTGGCTGAACCAGCCGAGCACGGGTCCACCTTTGCCACATATTTAGGGGATGTTTTTACGGAAGTCGGGCCAGAGGGTGAGTGGAAGGTGCACTTTCCCTCCGAGGATGATCGGGTCTGCACAGATTTCGGGGATCGCTTCACTATGTAAGAATATGCCTTCAAAGAGCTGGGGTTGAGATTGTCGTTCACTGATTTTCAGCAATCAGTGTTTGTGCACTTGAAGTTGGCCCCGACGCAGCTGCACCCGAACTCACTGGCCTTATACGGGCGTTTGAGCTGACCTGTGATTAGTTGAAGATAGGGGCTACTCTTCCCTTGTTCTTCACAGTCTTTCACCTTCAACGGCAGTTGTCGGGGAGGAAGTACAGTTGGGTTTCGTTGAAGCAACCTCGCAAGCTGTTCAAGCCTTTCTCTGAATCGATACAGACGTTCAAGGAGAGGTACTACATTATTGAGCCCGTATTGGAAGCTGCCCAGGACAGTACTTATCTCTGGGAGATCGAGGTCGACGAGGAGGGAAATGAGCTGCGCGATGAGGTTGGGAAGTTTATCGGGGAGAGAGTGTACAAGTTCCCCATCCACTGGGGACCTGGCCATTTCACCAAGAAGCCCGGCGATTACGTTTTTCAGCCGCACGAGTTAGACAGGCAGGATGCCGTTGCGTATGAGACACCTTGTAAAGTACGTTAACTCCTTCCTGCTCGCTCAATGTTGGATGAAGAAGGGTGAACTGATCTTCGAGGAGGATGGTAGTCAAAGGGTTGAATACCACTTTATTAATACCAAGGCACTCCTGGAGTGCAAGACTCCTGTGGAAGCCCAGATGCTGCTCGGTAGTCTTAGTTATTTTATTTGCTCGAACTATTTTCTTTTCTCGTATCTAACATGCTCGTGTTCTATTTGTGCAGGTGAGATGCCTCAGGCCCATGAGAGGATGGTGAAAAATGTTCTTACGAGAAACAAGCCCGGAACGGCTCCTCCGAAGTCTCGATTTGCCAATGCGCGTGCTCCCACTCCTGCTCAGTCTGCTACGGGGACCTCTTCTCCCACTCCTGCTCCCCGTGGATCTCCCTTGCCTTTGGCTTCACGAACCAAGCGGCCAAGGGCCAACGACGCCGTGGATCTCAGCAGGGCCCCATAGAAATGGAGGTTCGAGCTTCCCCTTTGCATACTTGATAGAAGATTCTTTGAAGGGAACTCCTTGATCGTGCCGCATGCAGAATCTCTTAGACTATAAAGCATGGACCGCCCGAGCAAGAGGACGTTGGTGGCCCAGGATGCCTCTGCACTGGTCAGAGTTCTGGAAATGGCGGCCATATATGCTGAAGGGGATTCTGTAACTGAGTTTTAACTCAGGGCTGCTCGGGCTACCGTGGCATCTCTCACGGAAGAGGTGAAGAGTGCTGACGATGCCCGAAAGAAGGCTGACGAGGAGGTGCCCAGGCTGAAGAAGGAGAATTCTACGCTGGCTGCGGAGAAGAAGGCGGCTTAGGAGCTGGTCCAGCAGCTGAGGAAGGTCAATGCCCCGGGCAAAGATGAACCCGAGGATGTGAAGAAACTGAAGACAAGGTCCGAGCTAGTTGCCCGTATGTTGGCGGCCAAGGATGATAATATCGTCATTGCAGACGAATCCTTCAAGAATCCCGTATCTCAACTGCGGGTGGTGAACCCCCAGACTTGACTTTTCTACTGAGGGTACTCATTATCTGTCGCATGTTGAAGATGGCCAGATCGCTATGCCTGACTCCCTTGTTGAAGAGAATGCCGAGGATCAGCCCACGGTGAACCAGGAGCCTCAGCCCGAGCCTGTCGACCAGATGGATGAGTGAGGGATTTTCTTTTTGTTGTTGTAATTTATCCGGCCTGCGTGTCGTGTATTTGTTGTAACCTATTTTGAGGGCGTGGCCCCCGGTTTATGTAATCCAGTACAATCACGGTCCTAGTGGCCGTTTCTCATACTTAAATTATGTGTCCGGTCTTGGTGGCCAGTTCTGTTATTTGCATGGTTTTACTTGTTTTTATTTTCTGATAAGTGTTGTACTCATGCTCGTTGTGAATGTATGTCTGCCCGTGATAGGGGATATTTGACTTATGTGAAGTTTTAGGGGATTGCTCGTTGTAGATGTGTTCGGTAGTGAGGGGTACTGGTCGAACGACCGGGGAATATCCTGGCGGGGGTGCGGAGCTCAGGTCGCGTTTGAGGCCTGAGTTCGCGGCGTGAACGTCACATCGCAAGCTGGGGTTCTGCCAATCATGGTACTTTGACGATGGCGATGCTCGATTGAGGACCGCTGTCGAGCAGATACTCGGCTCGTTACTGAGTGGGGTTCTACTTTATTGGTATGTGACGCTTATACCTAGGTGTGAATAATGGTCGGAAGCTGACATTCGTCATCGTGACAGGTCGAACCGAGAATTAGGTCCTTAGCTATAGTATTGTTTTAGCTTTTCGGCATTCCATGATCGAGCAAGTTCTTCCCCGTTGAGATGTTCTAGGTAATAGGCCCCATTCTCCGTTTTTGCTCGGACACGATAGGGTCCTTCCTAGTTGGCGGCTAGTTTGCCCTCGTGAGAGTCTTTGTGGTTTCTCCTTAGAACAAGGCTTCCCACGTCGAACTCTCGTCGTATCACCTTGGCGTTATGCCTGATGGTAATTCTTTGTTTTAATGAGGCTTCACAGAGGGCTGCCCCAGTTCGAATTTCCTTGACGAGGTCGAGTTCTTCTCTTAATGATTCGTCATTCATCTCCTCGTCTAGGGGCGACTCTGTCTGCCTGGAGGGTACGTGAACTTCGACAAGGATTACAGCCTCGGTCCCGTATGCTAGACGAAAAGGTGTTTCCCCGATTGTAGAGTGTGGAGTTGTGCGGCATGCCCATAAGACACTATACAATTCCTCGACCCAAGCCTTCTTTGTTTCGTCCAACCTTCGTTTAAGGCCTCGAAGGATGACCCGGTTAGCTGCTTCAGCCTGCCCATTTATTTGAGGGTGTTCGACGAACGCGAAGTGTTGCTTCGTGCCTAGTTGGGAGACGAAGTCTTGAAACTCCTTGTCCGTGAATTGTGTTCCATTGTCTGTTACTATCGCTTGGGGGATGCTGAAACGTGCGAGGATGTTTCGTTTGTAGAAATGTAGTATATTGAGGGCAGTTATTTTGGCCAGGGCCTCCGCTTTTATCCATTTTGTGAAGTAGCCTACACCCACTATTAGGTATTTGTTATGATTTGATCCTACCACGAAGGGTCCTAGGATGTCTAGGCCCCACCAGGCAAATGGCCACGAGAGGACATAGCCTTGAGCTCGTTAGGTGGAGCCAGGTGCATGTCCCCGTGCCATTGGCATTTATCGCATTTCTTCACGTGTTCTTTAGCGTCGTGCTGCATGGTCGGCCAGTAATATCCTGCTCGGAGGGCCTTTCGGGCAAGGGATCTTCCACCGAGATGTTGGGCGTTGATTCCTTCGTAGATTTCATGCAAGATGTGAGCGACCATTTCTTCCTCGACGCATTTGAGCAGTGGAATGGAAAATCCTCGCCGGTAGAGTTTATCTTCGACCAGGACGTAGGAGCAGGCTCTTCGCCTAACCATGCTGGCCTCCTTGGGGTCGGACGGAAGTTCGTCCTTGGCGAGGTAGTTGTAAATGGGGGTCATCCAACAATTGTTGTCGCTGATCACGTGTACGTCAAGGGTCGGGGAAGCCTTTTCGATGATGGGTCGAGGTAGGACCTCCTGTATGACAGACTTGTTTTTGCCTTTCTTCTTTGTACTAGTCAGTTTAGATAAAACATCTGCTCGGACATTGTGTTCGCGGGGAACATGTTTCACTTCTACCGTTGTGAACTTTGCCATTTCCTTTTTGACTAGGGCTAAGTATTCGGTTAAGTTGTCGTTTTTGGCTTGATATTCTCCTCGGACCTGAAGGGCCACGAGTTGTGAATTTGTGCAAATGACGACTTCTTCTGCGCCCAGGTCCTCGGCTAGACGTAATCCAGCGAGGAAGGCTTCGTACTCAGCCTGGTTGTTAGAGGTTAGGAAGGACAGGGTGAGCGACACTTCAACGATGATTCCCTCGTTGCTTTCCAGTATGATGCCCGCACCGCTTCCTACCGAGCTGAAGGCACCATCCACGAAAATGGTATATTTGTACGCCTTGCTTGCGGGGGAGTCTGCGAACGTCATTTCTGCGATGAAGTCGGCTAGAGCTTGGGCCTTGAGGGCTTTCCTACTTTCATACTAGATGTCAAATTCGAAAAGTTCAAGCGACCACTAGAGCATTCGACCGGCCATGTCTGGTCGTCCCAACAGCTGCTTTATGGGTTGATCTGTTCGGACCGTGATCGTGTGAGCTAAGAAGTAGTGCCTTAATCTTCTTGCCACGTTGATAAGGGCCAGAGCCACTTTCTCTATCTATTGGTACCTTAACTCTGGTCCTTGTAGTGCTTTGCTCGTGAAATATATGGGCTTTTGCCCGTCAGGTGTCTCGCGGATGAGAGTGGCGCTTACCGCTTTGGTTGCTATGGCGAGGTACAGGTATAAAGTTTCGCCATTGTTCGGACGAGGGATGACGGGTGGTTCCGAGAGTGCCCGTTTCAGGTGGAGAAGAGCTTTGTCACATTCCTCGATCCATTCGAATGCTGCCTCTTTACGGAGGAGTTTGAAGAATGGTAAGGCGTGTTGGGCAGACTTGGCCACGAAACGTGACAACGACGCGAGCATCCTTTTGAGGGACTGATAGATTTCTTTGACTTGGGTGTTGGAAACTCGGAGAATGCTCGGCACTTATCGGGATTGGCTTCGATTCCTCGTTCTGTTAAGTAGAAGTCGAGGAACTTGCCTGCCCAGACATCGAACGTGCACTTCTCCGGATTGAAACACATTTTGTATTTTCTGGCCTGTTCGAAGACCTTCCTTAAATGGGCAGTGTGATCGGTTTCCTCGTGGGATTTTACGATCATGTCGTTCATATAGACTTCGAGCATGTCGCCTATCTCTCCCCGGAAGACCTTGTTCATCATTCTTTGATAGGTCGCGTCGGCATTCTTTAGGCCGAAGGGCATTACGTTGTAGTAATAGTTGCCCGATTCGGTTATGAAGGTCGTGTATTTTTTATCGCTCATTGCCATTGGAATTTGATTATAGCCCGAGTAGGAGTCCATGAATGATAAAAGTTTAAAACCGGCAGAATTATCAACAAGTTTATCAATATTGGGGAGGGGATAGGCATCCTTCGGGCATGCCTTATTATTAAGATCGGTGTAGTCAATGCACATTCGCCATTTGCCGTTAGATTTCTTTACAAGTAGAATGTTGGACAGCCAAGTGGTGTACTTGGCCTCCGAGATAAATTTGGCCTCGAGGAGGTCCCTTACAGCTTTTTCTGCAGCCTCCATTTTCTCCGGAGACTGCTTTCTCCTACGTTGTGCTATGGCCTTGACGGCCGGGTCGATTGTTAGTTGGTGGCAGGCAACGGAAGGGTCCAAGCCGGGCATCTCGGCGGCGCTCTAGGCGAAGAGGTCAACATTCTCACAGAGGATGCTTTGAGCTGCTTCTTCGCGATGTCGGGCAGGTCAGCTCCAATCTTCACTCCCCGTTGAGGGTCGTCGCCGAACAAAACGAGCTCGAAGTTGCCATCCGGGATTGGGCGCATCGGATGTGAGCTGCTGCTGGATGAGGTAGACGTGCTGGCTGAAGCTGCGTGGTCCCCCTGTTGGTCTTCTTCGGGGAAGCGGCTATCGTGGTCAATGGAGTCGACCTGAGGCAGGGGCTTGGCTTCCTCAGAGCTGTTGGGCAGTGTTGGCTTGCTCGATGCCTTTAGCTTGGACGCAATGGCGTTGAGCCCTTTTGTGGCTGCCTCGAAACACCATCGTGCAACTTCGATGTCGCCGTAGAGGGTGGCAACCATCCCCTTTGAAGTGTAGTACTTCATCTTGAGGTGAACTGTTGAAGGCACAACTACCAACTCGGCCTGAGTTGGTCTTTCGAGTATGCACTGGTACAGCGACGGGTAGTCGATTACCAGAAATTGTACTTTGACGGATCTGGCTGTCTCAGCTGATCCAAAGGTTATGATCAGTTCGACGTATCCCCATGGCTTGGTCACTGGTCCGTTGAATCCCTGCAAGTCAGACCCCATGTAGGGGGTAAGGTGTGATTCGTCCAGCTGAAGTGTTGAAAACAGTAGGGAGTACATAATGTCGACCGAGCTGCCCTGGTCGACGAGGATTCTGCGAACGTCGAAGTTTGCCATTCTGGATTTGACGAGCAAAGGTATGCTCGAGTTCGGAGATCCCCCGAGGAGCTCTTCCTGATAGATGGAGATGGGGATAGAGCCCTTCTGGGCCTGGTCGAGCATGGTCACCTTATTGGAGCTTGTGTTGATCAGATGCTCAAATTTTCGTTTCACAGAGCCCACCGTGACTTTGTTGAAGCCTCCGCCAGAGATAACCATGGCAGAGGGAAACGTCTCCCACGGGTTGTGGGCCGCGAAATAAGCAGGGGCGCTAAGCCCGTCTGAGATGTAGAAGTCTTCTGGTCGCGTCACGACCATGGCGACCTGGATGCTGGCTTCTTCCGAGGAAGGTACTTCTTCCTCTATCTTCTTGGACTCCTGGGCATCTTACCAAGGAGCGTCCTTCTTCTTAGTGAACTATTTCAGGTGGGCGTCCCTGATTAATATCTCGATAGCATCCTTCAAATGGATGCAGCCTTCGGTAGTGTAGCCGTGACTCTTATGGAAACGACAGTACTTCGATTTGTCGGCGTTGGGTTTGGCCGGCAGTTGTTTGGGGAAGCGGACCCCTGCTTGCTTGAATTCCCGCATTCGGAAAGTATCTTCTCCCTGGAGACGATCAGGGGGGTATAGTCGTGGAACCACCCAGAGGGTCCCTTGCTGTCGCGGGAGTCCCGTGGACGGTCTTCGCGCTTCCTTTCGCCTCGACGAGATGTCGAGGCTTCTTCGCCTCTGGAGGCCCGAGCGTTCTCCTGATGGCGTGATGCTCGAACGTTGCTGGCCACAACCTTCTCTTCGTACTAATGTGCGACTGGGCTTTGAGGAGGAGGGCATCTAGGTTCCTCGAAGGTGCGAGGCCGACGGCCTTAGAAAACTTTGAGCCCGGGCGAAGTCCTTGCTCGAGTAGAAACTTTTTCATCTCGTCCGTTGTAGGGACCTGTACTGCTTCTTTGTTGAACCTCTTGATGTACGTGCGGAGAGGTTCGTCCTTTCCTTGGATTATGGCCCCAAGGGAGGCCTCAGTCTTGGGATGACGGCGAGAAACTGTGAAATACCGTGAGAACATTCTGCCCAGTTGTCTCCATGAGGTAATGGATTCTTCGGGCAGCTGCTTGTACCATGTCATCGCCCCTTTTTGGAGCGTGGTCGGAAATAACCGGCACTTGATGGCGTCCCGGACGCCGCGGTAGTCCAATAGCGCATTGATGTTCTCGATGTGCTCGTCGGGGTCAGTAGTCCCGTCGTATGTGCCCAGTGACGGGGGCTTCTCTAGGCCCTTAGGGAGACGGGTTGCCAAGATTTCATGGGACAACGGGCCGCGAGGCTCATTGTCGTTGTTGGAGCGGGTGAACGACGGGGACCGAAGGGTACGCTCACGGCGGCGGTTCCTTCGGGGAAAAGGTGAGCGGTTCCTTCAGGGAGAAGGTGATCGGGCCCGACCTTTAGACTTGGTCGGGGGTGACTGCTCGCCCCTTTGGGTCCTCTTGTGACCGGGAGAATGCTGGTTACGCGGGGAAACTTGGTCACGCTTCCGGACAACACGAGAGTCAGGCTCTTGGCGCAGTCTTCGGTCGATATCTCGTCGGGGTTGCGGGCTCCTCAATCATCGTTGGTTCCTCCTCGGAGGAGGGGATCTTGGACGGTTGGACTCTTCTAGTACCCCGAACCTTTCGTTATGCTGCAGGATCAGGGTGTTGGTTTTGTTGATCGCCTCCAGGAGGGCCACCACGGCCCGGTCGGTGTTGGGCGGAACAGGAATGGGCTGGATGTCCAGCGAAGGATGATCGTTGTTGCGATCAGCAGGGGTAGGGGAGGGAGAAGTTGTGGCCCTGTCCCACAAAAAACGGGCATCTCGGAGAAGAGATGATGAGCCGTCAATGTCAGTCTTGTTGACGGGGAAGACAATGGGTTGGAGAGCGCCTTTGATGTGATCTTGAGAGGCCATCTGTCATACCCCAAATTTGTCCTACCTGTATAATTTTCATCTGTACATCCATCCATTAACAGTTATTCAGAAGAATTCAAAAATATGTTGTCTTCAACTTCATCCTTCTTTTAATTTTTATCCATATATATTTAACCATTTTAGTCCTTAATCCAATTAAATAACCATTTCCATATTCATTTAAATTTCCCATATTTATTTCATATCCAAAGCCAATTCTAAAAAAAAATCCATTCATAATCCATTTCAAACCAATTATCCATCCATGTCCATTTAATTATCCAATTATCCACTTCATGTCCAAAATAAAGTCCAATCTTTTTTTTAAAGACCATAAACTTTTTTTTTTCTAAATCCATAACTATCCATTTGCCTTTTCCATTTTTATATTCAATACCCATTTTTAAATCCATTTATCCTAATTCCATTTCAAATTCATCCAAAAAAATATTCAATTCCATAATCAATTATCCATCACAAATTCAAAAAATCTACAAAACCCAAAAGTCTTACAAAAAAAAAAGAGAGGGCCCATTAACATTCTTTTTACAAATACCAAAAATCTCATTCTACAAAAAAGGCCCATTTTTTCATTTCAAGAGAAAGTCCATTTACATCCATTTAGTTACAACAAAAATACAAAAAAATAATAAAAATTTCTGTCACAAAAGGCTTTGTCCTACAGCGACCTCTCCATGCTACAAGCCTGCTACACCAAACCTATACCCCAAAACCTGCACAACCTGCCATTGAGAGCAACACCACAAAACAATAGGACAAAATTGAAACTTAACAAATAAGTTTTGATTTTTATTTTAAAAGAAGGAGAGGTAGAGAAACTAGGGGGAGGCGGACGGATTCTAAAAGACCATACGCATCACTTTGCTTTTCCCATCTACAAAACCACGCCAGCATAATGGCCACAGGGAATCGGAACTGATTTTTCATAATACCACCTACCATCAACATCAAACACAACTTCAAATCACCTTCAATAATCGTTAACCAACAACAAAACCCAACTTTTCTCCATCCTCTATCACTCTTGACCTTAAAACATCTTCAATTCTTCATTGTAAGACCTTCAACCCCAACCTCTGTTCATCACCTTCAAAATACGCACAGACATTTTTCTCCAACCCACAACAAATTGCACTAATCTACTTCACTAACATTTCCAGCTTTTCCCTCCCGCGCATCACTCTTGATCTTTCTCACGTTAAAACCTCATCAAACACTGCCTCTGTTCGCTTGTTTTTTTACGCCGACAATACCGCATCAACCATTCGCAAGCTTCAAACCTCACCTCCACCTAAACTCCTTCAAACCTAAACCACCAGGCTGTTTCCTCTTCATATACTCAAACCAGTCCGACCTCCATCATCCATCAACAACCTTCATCCAAATCTTTAAACCCAAGAACCTCAATCTTCCTCCCTAACAATCATCTTCTTCAAACAACAACCAACAAACCCATAGGTCAGAACCACCATTAAATACCCTTCAACTTTCTGAACCTCACAACAAATCAAACCCCCAATCGTCAATCATTATCGAACAGAAGAAGTAGAAGATGAGTTGAGAGCGAATCGAGAATCAACAAACCTAAACCAAAGGGAATCTGAGATAGACGAAGCGGATCGAGAAACAGAGAAGAGAGAAGGTGGTTCCATTGTTGCTCTTTTTGACCGTTGAAATGCGATGAGGATGATGAGCATCTGAGTTTTTTTCTTTTTTTTCGTTAAGCTTGTTTTGACCCCTGTTTCTCCACTAACCGTGCCTATTTCATTTTATTTTTATTCAATTTATTCTGTTTTTAAAAAGAAAGAAGGACTTCTGATGGATAACGTGCCTATTTCATTTTATTTTTATTCAATTTATTCTATTTTTTTAAAAAGAAAGAAGGACTTCTGATGGATAACGTGTTGGGTCAGTGGGTTTCATGACCCATTATTGTTGCTTTTAATCTATTTAAATCCACCCTTTTTTATTCTTCTCATCCGGTTTTTTAAGAGAGTGGATGATGGGCTTTGATAAGCCCCAAAGGATTCCACATTCCTGTTCTTTCACCCATTTTCTAAACGCCCCCTTTCTTTCTTTAAGGTTTTTTTTAATTTAGTTTAGTATGTTCTTAAAAATAGCAATTAGCTATTAATTTTATTAAACCTTATTTTGATTTTCATTTCAGTTTTAATTTTTTTTTAAGGGCCAATGATATAATACACTTCATGATTTAATCAAACCGATTAAATTTTGATTTATTTGAGGCCTACCTATTTATTTATTTTTATTCCAATTTATTCACTATTTTTTATTTATTTTGGGTCGAAGAAAACCAAATATCGATCGATTTATCAATTTCTCGATTAAATCTCGATAAAGGTGAGACCTTTACTCTTTGTATTCACCTTTTCGATTTTATTCCATTTTTGTTTATTTTGGGTCGATGAAAACCAAATATCGGTCGATTTATCGATTTCTCGATTAAATCTCGATAAAGGTGAGACCTTTATTCTTTGTATTTGTATTTTTTATTTAATTTCCTTTTTGTCATTTTATATTCTTTTATTTTCATTTGGGTCAATGAAGGTCAAAAATCCGATTATCAATTTACCGATTAAATCGCGATTAAGACGAGACCGATTTTATATCCATATTATATCTTGTCATTTTATCTTGATTATTATCTTGTTCATATTCTTATTCATATTGTTCATATCATATCCATATTTATTTGTCTAACCATTGTTTATTTGTTCACACCTTAATCAAAACAATCTAACAAATATCGAAATCCTAAAAAAAATCATACTAATGGACTGTTGATTATGATCATCCACTCGCTCGACGCTTGATCAAGGTTTAGTTTAAGACACCTTCGCACACACACGGCTTTCTCTTGGGCTACCTTTCAATGAGACCCTTTATTTCATGTCAACACTTGTATTTTACATGTACCCCGCTCCCCATTCCAATGTACGCATTTAATTTTGTTTTGATTGTGGTTTGTTTACTAGGAGCACCCCTAGGGACTAGCATAGGCAACCCATTTTCAAACTAATACTTGATTCGTCGTCGAGACCATTTTCAAAATAACCCATCGTGACATCGTTACTAGAAGCACCCTTAGGGACTAGGATCGATTCTCACTCATTTTCATCAAACTCTCGATTCGTCGTCGAGCCATTTTCAAACAAACCTTTTTCCAACCAAACTCTCGATTCGTCGTCGAGCTACTTTCAAAATCAACATCCAAACCATAGTCTTTTCAATCAAATTCTTTTTCATAACAATAAACCCTTGATCCAACGTCAAGTGGATCTTCATAATCAAACCTCAAAATGACTAACAACTATCGTAACTCTTCAAGGTGAAAAATGGGGGTTCAAGTCTTTGATCTTCCTTCGATTGTTTAGGTGCGAGTTCTCTTACTTGTGTGTAAACAATTGGTGCCTCTATTATTTAAAATTAAATCGATTCTTTTCAAATCAACCAAGCGCATACAATAAACCCTTGATCCAACATCAAGCGGATTTTCACAATAAACCTAAAAACGATTAATAACTATTGAAACTCTTCAAGGTGAAAAATGGGGGTTCAAGTCTTTGATCTTCCTTCGATTGTTTAGGTGCGAGTTCTCTTACTCGTGTGTAAGCAATTGGCGCCTCTCTTTAAAATAAACCAACAACTCTCCCTTGTTTCGTGGGCGTACCACGAACTACGACTGCTCTGATTCTTTATTCTCGTCCGAGTAAAGATACGTAGGCACAAGATTGCGATGATCTTGGTGAGCTACCTTTTTCTTTTTCCCCCGTTTGTGTCCACAGTTTTTCTTTTTTCCCCGTTTCCACACTTTCATCCTTTCCCGTCAAACCCCGTAGTCGAACTACGATTGCTCTGATTTCTCATTCTCGTCCGAATGAGCATACATAGGCCCGAGGTCGCGATGACCTTGCCGAGCACCCTATCCTAAAACCACCTCATTTCCTCTTTGTATCTTTTCCTTTTATCTTTACCTTTCCGCATTTATTTTAGAGAAGAAAATAGACAAACTTAGCTAACGAGCATTGCGATTCGAATCAAGAGGTTCCTGTTGAGTACAACGGACGTGAGGGGGTGCGCGTACCTTCCCCTCACGTAACCGACTCCCGAACCCAGAATGTGGTTGCGACGACCATGTTCTTATCCCTCCTTAAAGGTTTTCTCGATATTTTCCTTTCCCTCTTTTGGGATAAATAAAGTTCGGTGGCGACTCTGTCGAACCGTTTTCCGCGCCTTTCGCGCGAAGGGTCATGTCTTCGATTTAAGCAATTTTTTCGAGGTGCGACAGCTGGCGACTTCACTGGGGACACATCTGCTCCATGCAAGAGAGAGTCAAGCCTATCTTGATTCGAATCGCTAGATCTTTAGCTTTGTTTGTTTATTTTCTTCTCCTTTGCTTATTTACTTGTTTGTGTTACCTTTTGTAACATTGTTGGGTTGTTCTGACATTGGGAACTTTGTGAGATGGCTCTACACCCGAGTCGAGAAAAACCCTAGGATTAGGATGGTGGTTGTGTAGTGTAGGCTTGCGTGGTCTCTTCCGCGTAAGTTGAAGTGAAAACCACCGCTTGGAGTATATTCCCTTGGAGATATTATTGTTGTGGTGAATCTTTACCATGATGGTAATATCTTCGAGGTGGGTCGTCGATCCCAAAGACCATTAACCCAATTTACCCATGGTGGTTGGTAGCGTTAATTCTATGTGAGTTAATGCGAACGCCCCAATCAGATGAGATCCCTCGAACGTATTACTTCCTGACAGTAATATTTTCGACCTCGATCTAGGATTCTGAGAACCCTACTTAGAACCCGTGTGTCGATGGTTGTGTAGTGGGCGCCTCCGGGGAATCTTTCTCGTGGGGAAGAAACGAAGACCTCACCTAGACAAGATTATTTTGAGGTTATTATAGTCAGATGTCTCTTCGTCTTGGTTATAATGTTTTCGAAATATATCCATAACTCTAGGCACCTACCCGTCTTAGAAACCTACTTGTGGGCTTTCATGATCCTAGTTGTGGTTCTTGACCCGTTCTTCTGGCCAACCGCATAACTGTTTGAAGCTGTTTGATCCTGTGATCCTGGATCTTGCATCTTGCATTGCATCTCATATCATTGCATTGAATTGCATCTGTTACGCATCTTGCATTGCATTTTCAACCTCAGAATCTCACTTCACTTTCCTTCACCTCCACCAAATCAAGCCGATACCTCGACACGGATACATTGCTCTAGCCAAAAGAAGACGAATGATTAATCATATCCAACAAGACCATGCTGCCACATGTACAGGCAGGACCATCAGTCATTGAAGGGGTTGCCAAAAATAAGCAGAATAGTCTCTGCCTCTGACCAAGCCAGTTCAAGCACCAATCAAGTCAAGTTCAAGTTTCTCCCCGAAGAAGGCAGTCATGTTGCCATCCCATCATATGCATTCTTGTATTTTCGTCTTTATTTGTTTAAGTACTGTATGCTACAAACATTGTCGTTTGAATTTGGTTTTCTTAATGTAATGATTATGCATGTTTTGAATCAGTTATGTCATGTTCACTCATTTTTTTCATTTACTGCAAAACACCGACACATTTATCCACTTCACTCTCTATATCAAGCTATCGTTAGCAATGATTGGAGAGAGGAAGATGACAATGAAATACCCATAATTGCAAATCGTATGCTTTCGGATATAATCTCGTCGATGATGTACAGGCATTGTTTCAATCCCCCAAACACTGGAGAGACAAGGAGTTAATCCATAGTTAACCACTTCGAGCCTAGAAGTAGTAGTTTCCTTCGGATATTCAAAATCCTTACACTCAACTTGGGGCAGGGTAATGTTCAGTTAATCCAATTACGCACTCAAATCACAAAGCAAAATCCAAAAGACACGACGGTTGTTCATCAAAGACCCATGACTTGGCAGTCACAACCCTCCAAAAACAAAAAAAAACACAAAAAAATCAAAAGCCTTCTAAGTCGAGCACCTCAAAGGAGACTTAGGCAAAAATCAAGGCAAACCTGATGGACTCGACAAGCGAAATCAGTTCATGCAAAAGATAGGGATAAAAACAGAATCAAAAGAGGCCCTCAAATCCTTAACAAAAACAAAATAAGATTTAGTGGCCACCAAATCAAAGCCAAATGGTCACTGATATCCATCAAAAATAAAATAAAGGTGACTATCATCTCAAGTATACCTTAAACCGTCAACCCTTTTGGAAGGCAAACATGTGTAGAATTAACTGAACGTAGGACTGGAGATCATCACGAAGAAGGGGTGGGTACAAACTAACTTTGAGCCTTATATCCTTTGTTTCATAACCGTGAACCAGACCACGTTACAACCCTCGAAAGACCTAATTCAGGCGAGATTTATTCTGAAAGCATACTATTGCAAGGTTGCGTAAACTGACTCCCCATATTTGCTAATTTTCAGCAATGGTGTCATTCTCCTTGCTATATCTTTCACACCATCAAAATCAGCACACGTTTGGGCTAATGGTCCATTCGTTTCACTATCACGACACTCCAATAAACAACTCTTTTTCAAAACTTGCATGAGCATTACATTAAGATTACCATTTATAAATGTGCAATTTTAACTGCAAATCAGTGCTTGACATCAATATAATTCCAACAAGGGGCAATTGAAGAGGAATTTGAATTTTCAGCGGTGCCAACCTGAAGCAAGATCACCTCAACACCCTCAATCTGGGGCAACTCCTTCAACAACTCAATCAGGGGAAAGACATCTCAAAGCATATCAAAGCTCAAATTCCAAAGATCAGAACTGGCTAATCAGGGGCAGACCATCACCATGTTCAAACTGGGGCAAGACTCATTGCAGCAAGCAACCCTAACTATCAAGCAAAATTATGGTTCTCTCAGAAATGAACTCATGACTCATTATCAAGTGATCAAACTCGAGGCCTCGAGAGGATCTTCGTCTGCATCAATCATGACGTCATCAACTAACTAAATGTCGAGGAAATCAAATCCCTCCCACCGCCCAAAAGTCCATCCGCATTGGCAGCTACCCAAAAGTCCACCATGCTGGCACCCTCTCCAAACTTATCCAATCACCTGTCTACAATCACATGCATCATATGCATCACATTCGACATCATAAGCATCATCTACATCATATGCATACAAAAACCAATCATACTTCCCCAGCACTTGCATCTCAGCGCGTCAGCATTTGCATTTGCATTTCCATTCGTCATGAAGCATCATAACAAAATCAAGCATGCATACATGCGTAAGATCCAGGATCAATCTCAAGACTACAAGAACATCTCTAGCCCGGCCAGGGGCATCTTCTGCAAGTCCGTGGGCGTTCCTCACAAAGTTGTTCAACCTTTTGTTGATTTTAAGCTCAAGCAATCTCCAGTCTAGTCAGGGGCATCTTCTTCGAGTTCATGGGCGTTCCTCATGAAGTTCTTCAACCTTTTGTTGATAAAGTTGTGGTCTCTAAGCAAGTCAGTGGGCATTCCTCATTGAGTTGTGTTCCTCAACCTTTTTGTTGCTGAGGTCGTCATCCTCATCCCAACCAATAAACATTCCTCCGAGTCATTGGGTGTTCCTCATTGAATCTTTTCTTCAGGTCAAACTACGACTGCCCTGATTCTTTATTCTCGTCCGAGTAAAGATACGTAGGCACAAGATTGCATAGATCATGGCGGGTTACCTTCTCCATTTTTCACTGTTTCCTTTTCATGGGCGTTCCTCATTGAGTTCTTTACTTCAACCTTTTGTTGATGTCTCCAAATAAATCTCACTCATCATATCCCCAGCAAACTTGACCTTTTGTCAATTGTCTTACTATCATCCTTTTGGTGGTAGT
The DNA here is from genome assembly GCA_022829125.1 of Lathyrus tuberosus. Taxonomy (NCBI): domain Eukaryota; kingdom Viridiplantae; phylum Streptophyta; class Magnoliopsida; order Fabales; family Fabaceae; genus Lathyrus; species Lathyrus tuberosus. The sequence continues at coordinate 2,280,437 of JALAZF010000394.1, forward strand.
CAAACCCTGTCAGCTCAATTCAACCTGCATCCTTTTGGTGTTGGTCAATCCTCAAAATCAGAAATTTCCTATCATCCTTTTGGTGGTAGCCATCCATGTCGAGTCAACTTAACCTTCATCCTTTTGGTGTTGGTCCTCGCAAGTAGGAAGTTCCTATCATCCTTTTGGTGGTAGTAGCTTGTTTTGATCCGTCATCCTTTTTGTGTCGCCGATCCATAAACCCTTGGTCTGTGTGTCATCCTTTTGGTGAGTGACAGCCTTTGTGTGTGTGCCCTACTATCCTTTTGGTAGTAGCAGGCTGTGTTGTGTGCCATACTATCCTTTTGGTAGTAGCAGGCTGTGTGTGTGCCCTATTATCTCGTCGGTAATAGCAGGCGTTGCGTGTGTGCCCTATTATCTCATCGGTAATAGGAAGCTTTAACTTCATTTCCATCCTTTTAGTGGAAGGGCCTGTGTTGTGTGCCATATTATCCTTTTGGTAGTAGCAGGCTGTGTGTGTGTGTGCCCTATTATCCTTTTGGTAATAACAGGCTGTGTTGTGTGCCATACTATCCTTTTGGTAGTAGCAAGCTGTGTGTGTGTGCCCTATTATCTCGTTGGTAATAGCAGGCTTTGACCTCATTTCCATCCTTTTGGTGGAAGGGTCTGTGTGCGTGTGTGCCCTATTATCTCGTCGGTAATAATAGGTTGTGTGTGTGTGCCCTATTATCTCGTCGGTAATAGCAAGCTTTGACCTCATTTCCATCCTTTTGGTGGAAGGGTCTGTGTGTGTGTGTGTGTGTGTTTACTATCATCCTTTTGGTGATAGGTCTGTCATCCTTTTGGTGTCAGATTTCTTGTATTTCAACTTCCCAATCCCTTTTCTTTCCTTCAGACAAATTTATGGTCTTTTTATATCTAATTGACTTGTACCTTGATAAGATTGAACGTCTTAGCAGTTCATCTTACTTGGGTTCAAGCCAATTAGATAGGGGCATCTGTCATACCCCAAATTTGTCCTACCTGTATAATTTTCATCTGTACATCCATCCATTAACAGTTATTCAGAAAAATCCAAAAATATATTGTCTTCAACTTCATCCTTCTTTTAATTTTTATCTATATATATTTAACCATTTTAGCCCTTAATCCAATTAAATAACCATTTCCATATTCATTTAAATTTCCCATATTTATTTCATATCCAAAGCCAATTCTCAAAAAAAATCCATTCATAATCCATTCCAAACCAATTATCCATCCATGTCCATTTAATTATCCAATTATCCACTTCATGTCCAAAATAAAGTCCAATCCTTTTTTTAAAGACCATAAACTTTTTTTTTTCTAAATCCATAACTATCCATTTGCCTTTTCCATTTTTATATTCAATACCCATTTTTAAATCCATTTATCCTAATTCAATTTCAAATTCATCCAAAAAAATATTCAATTCCATAATCAATTATCCATCACAAATTCCAAAAATCTACAAAACCCAAAAGTCTTACAAAAAAAAAAGAGAGGGCCCATTAACATTCTTTTTACAAATACCAAAAATCTCATTCTACAAAAAAGGCCCATTTTTTCATTTCAAGAGAAAGTCCATTTACATCCATTTAGTTACAACAAAAATACAAAAAAATAATAAAAATTTCTGTCACAAAAGGCTTTGTCCTACAGCGACCTCTCCATGCTACAAGCCCGCTACACCAAACCTATACCCCAAAACCTGCACAACCTGCCATTGAGAGCAACACCACAAAACAATAGGACAAAATTGAAACTTAACAAACAAGTTTTGATTTTTATTTTAAAAGAAGGAGAGGTAGAGAAACTTGGGGGGAGGCGGACGGATTCTAAAAGACCTCACGCATCACTTTGCTTTTCCCATCTACAAAACCATGCCAGCATAATGGCCACAGGGGATCGGAACTGATTTTTCATAATACCACCTACCATCAACATCAAACACAACTTCAAATCACCTTCAATAATCTTTAACCAACAACAAAAGCCAACTTTCCTCCATCTTCTATCACTCTTGACCTTAAAACATCTTCAATTCTTCATTGCAATACCTTCAACCCTAACCTCTGTTCATCACCTTCAAAATACGCACAAACATTTTTCTCCAACCCACAACAAATTGCACTAATCTACTTCACTAACATTTCCAGCTTTTCCCTCCCGCGCATCACTCTTGATCTTTCTCACGTTAAAACCTCATCAAACACTGCCTTCGTTCGCTTGTTTTTTTACGCCGACAATACCGCATCAACCATTCGCAAGCTTCAAACCTCACCTCCACCTAAATTCCTTCAAACCTAAACCACCAGGCTGTTTCCTCTTCATATACTCAAACCAGTCCGACCTCCATCATCCATCAACAACCTTCATCCAAATCTTTAAACCCAAGAACCTCAATCTTCCTCCCTAACAATCATCTTCTTCAAACAACAACCAACAAACCCATAAGTCAGAACCACCATTAAATACCCTTCAACTTTCTAAACCTCACCCCAAATCAAACCCTCAACCATCAATCATTATCGAACAGAAGAAGTAGAAGATGAGTTGAGAGCGAATCGAGAATCAACAAACCTGAACCAAAGGGAATCTGAGAGAGACGAAGCAGATCGAGAAACAGAGAAGAGAGAAGGTGGTTCCATTGTTGCTCTTTTTTACCGTTGAAATGCGATGAGGATGATGAGCATCTGAGTTTTTTTATTTTTTTTCGTTAAGCTTGTTTGGACCCCTGTTTCTCCACTGTCCGTGCCTATTTCATTTTATTTTTATTCAATTTATTCTGTTTTTAAAAAGAAAGAAGGACTTCTGATGGATAACGTGCCTATTTCATTTTATTTTTATTCAATTTATTCTATTATTTTAAAAAGAAAGAAGGACTTCTGATGGATAACATGTTAGGTCAATGGGTTTCATGACCCATTATTGTTGCTTTTAATCTATTTAAATCCACCATTTTTTATTCTTCTCATCCAGTTTTTTAAGAGAGTGGATGATGGGCTTTGATAAGCCCCAAAGGATTCCACATTCCTATTCTTTCACCCATTTTCTAAACGCCCCCTTTCTTTCTTTAAGGTTTTTTTTTTAATTTAGTTTAGTATGTTCTTAAAAATAGCAATTAGCTATTAATTTTATTAAACCTTATTTTGATTTTCATTTCAGTTTTAATTTTTTTTAGGGCCAATGATATAATACACTTCATGATTTAATCAAACCGATTAAATTTTGATTTATTTGAGGCCTACCTATTTATTTATTTTATTCCAATTTATTCACTATTTTTTATTTATTTTGGGTCGATGAAAACCAAATATCGATCCATTTATCGTTTTCTCGATTAAATCTCGATAAAGGTGAGACCTTTACTCTTTGTATTCACTTTTTCGATTTTATTCCATTTTTATTTATTTTGGGTTGATGAAAACCAAATATCGATCGATTTATCGATTTCTCGATTAAATCTCGATAAAGGTGAGACCTTTATTCTTTGTATTTGTATTTTCGATTTAATTTCCTTTTTGTCATTTTATATTCTTTTATTTTCATTTGGGTCAATGAAGGTCAAAAATCCGATTATCAATTTACCGATTAAATCGCGTTTAAGACGAGACCGATTTTATATCCATATTATATCTTGTCATTTTATCTTGATTATTATCTTGTTCATATTCTTATTCATATTGTTCATATCATATCCATATTTATTTGTCTAACCATTGTTTATTTGTTCACACCTTAATCAAAACAATCTAACAAATATCGAAACCCTAAAAAAAATCATACTAATGGACTGTTGATTATGATCATCCACTCGCTCGACGCTTGATCAAGGTTTAGTTTAGGACACCTTCGCACACACACGGCTTTCTCTTGGGCTACCTTACAATGAGACCCTTTATTTCATGTCAACACTTGTATTTTACATGTACCCTGCTCCCCATTCCAATGTACGAATTTAATTTTGTTTTGATTGTGGTTTGTTTACTAGGAGCACCCCTAGGGACTAGCATAGGCAACCCATTTTCAAACTAATACTCGATTCAACGTCGAGACCATGTTCAAAACAACCCATCGTGGCATCGTTACTAGGAGCACCCTTAGGGACTAGGATCAATTCTCACTCATTTTCATCAAACTCTCGATTCGTCATCGAGCCATTTTCAAACAAACCTTTTTCCAACCAAACACTCGATTCTTCGTCGAGCCACTTTCAAAATCAACATCCAAACCGTAGTCTTTTCAATCAAATTCTTTTTCATAACAATAAACCCTTGATCCAACGTCAAGCGGATCTTCATAATCAAACCTCAAAATAACTAACAACTATCGTAACTCTTCAAGGTGAAAAATGGGGGTTCAAGTCTTTGATCTTCCTTCGATTGTTTAGGTGCGAGTTCTCTTACTCGTGTGTAAACAATTGGCGCCTCTATTATTTAAAATTAAATTGATTCTTTTCAAATCAACCAAGCGCATACAATAAACCCTTGATCCAACATCAAGCAGATTTTCACAATAAACCTCAAAACGATTAATAACTATTGAAACTCTTCAAGGTGAAAAATGGGGGTTCAAGTATTTGATCTTCCTTCGATTGTTTAGGTGCGAGTTCTCTTACTCGTGTGTAAGAAATTGGCGCCTCTCTTTAAAACAAACCAACAACTCTCCCTTGTTTCGTGGGCATACCACGAACTACGACTGCTCTGATTCTTTATTCTCGTCCGAGTAAAGATACGTAGGTACAAGATTGCGATGATCTTGGCGAGCTACCTTTTTCTTTTTCCCCCGTTTGTGTCCACACTTTTTCTTTTTTCCCCGTTTCCACACTTCCATCCTTTCCCGTCAAACCCCGTAGTCGAACTACGATTGCTCTGATTTCTCATTCTCGTCCGAATGAGCATACGTAGGCCCGAGGTCGCGATGACCTTGCCGAGCACCCTATCCTAAAACCACCTTATTTCCTCTTTGTATCTTTTCCTTTTATCTTTACCTTTCCGCATTTATTTTAGAGAAGAAAATAGACAAACTTAGCAAACGAGCATTGCGATTCGAATCAAGAGGTTCCCGTTGAGTACAACGGACGTGAGGGGGTGCGCGTACCTTCCTCTCACGTAACCGACTCCCGAACCTAGAATGTGGTTGCGACGACCATGTTCTTATCCCTCCTTAAAGGTTTTCTCGATATTTTCCTTTCCCTCTTTTGGGATAAATAAAGTTTGGCGGCGACTCTGTCGAACCGTTTTCCGCACCTTTCGCGCGAAGGGTCGTGTCTTCGATTTAAGCGGTTTTTTCTAGGTGCGACACCATGATGACGATCTTGAAAATTTGCTTTGATCTTCGGTTTCCCGGGGAAGAAAGATGGGGAGAACAAGAGTTCCCACAGACGGCGCCACTGATCGTGAAAGCTGGATCAGATCCTGTAGAAGTGGGCCACCAAGTACGTCTGAGATGATGGTCGTATAAAGAGGAAAAGAGGGTGTACCTGCAAGGCACTCTGACGCTCAAGTAAGAAAGGGTCAGAGAAAAGGGGCAAGTACAAAGTATTAGTTCGTAGGGTGAATATTGGATACCTGACCCTCTCAAGTGAGAGGGTTTATATAATGCCCCCAAGCGCGTGGCCAACGGTCCTATTTTTGGGGCGAAATAACCGTTTTTTCAAAGAATAGGTAACTGCCCAAAACTAGCCATTATGTCGGGCAGGGTGCCCAAAACTACCTGATATGTCAGTCGTAAGCATAGTTTCGGGCACATGCCCTCGGCCGTTCGGGGAGTGGAGAAGCCGTGCGTAACGAGCAGCATTTCTGGGGAGGAGCGATGCAGTCCTTGCCCGGCTAGAGGGGCAGAAAGGTAACTTTTGCCCATTTGTGGATTGGACTTAGGCAATTAGGTCGTTCTGGAGCAGAAGTGGATTGGGCCATGCCTGACCATTGGTCCAGTCCAGAACAATATACAATATAAGAATGAATTCATATATATGTACCTTATCAGAATGAATTCATATATATATATATGTACCACCATCATCATCACATGTGAAACAAACCCTAAGAAGTGGGAAGCAATGAAGAAAATTAGTTAGTATTCAAAACAAAACAACCAAAAGTTGAAACAAAACCCTAAGAAGTGGGACTGTACCATTACAATGAAGTTCACCTTGCTTGTGAAGCATTGAAGTCGAATCTGCACAAAATAAGAACAATCAACAAAAACAACATGAAGCAAACGAGATAATGGGAATTTTCTAACAAAAAGATTGAAGTAGAAGACTACCTTATTTTCCATAAACAATATGTACATTACGCTTGCTACCGCCAACATCATCACCATGTTCATCTAGTTTTAGATTCTGCAAGAAGAAATACAAGGAGGAATAAGCTTAAATAAAAAGCTTCATACTTCTTGTATTTCTTTTCGCGGATTCTATAAAAAGATGAAGTTTGCTGCCAAAAATGGGTGATAGGGTTTCGCTGTGAACGAAACGACGCTACTGTCAAAAATAGAAAGTTAATTCCCTTATATAGGTAAATATTTCACAACGGTTTTCTAAAATAACCGTAATGATAAGTATATATATTATTTTAATAATATCACAACGGTTAGTTACATTAACCGTAGCGATACCCCTTCTAATTGGTACAAGGTTCAACTCCAGGCAACAACATTTTTCTATAATTATGTAAAATAGAAAAATGTTGTTGCCTGGAGTCGAACCTTGTACCAAGTATAAGGGGTATCGTTACGGTTATTATTACTAACCGTTGTAATATTATAACCCTTGCTCTTCCCGGAGTAGAGAACACTCTGGCCATAATGATTTAAAATTTTCTCCGTTTTTCAAAAAATATCGTTCCAAAATATCAACCATTTACAAGTTATCATCATTGCAAGCATTAAACTATCAGACTTTTCATCTTCAACCTCATCTATAAATAGACAACTTTACATTTCTTCATAATATATTCTTCGTAACAATGAGTTCTACAAATGAGAATGCTAGAATCACCAATGAGGAACGTCAGGCGCCAATTGAGGAGGTCCAACCAGCGGCCAGGGATGCCTTAAGGGCGGGGAAGGATAAGAAGAAGAAGAAGAAGAAGAAGATGATGAAGAAGAAAAAGATAAAGAAGAAAAGGATAACTGTTTATTATGATTTCGATGAGGGGAGTGAGGAAAGATGTCTGGATTATGAAGATGCATTTACAGCAATGGGCTCTGACATTAATAAATATATGTAATATGATTATCAATGTACTCTTCTTAATGGAATCTTAATAAAATATTATTTTAGATATCCTCATCTCTTACAGTTTTATTTTTAAAGTTATATATACTATTCTCTTGCACTTAAAAACACTAACAAAATAAATAAAATATATGTTTAAAAGAAAAACAATGATGAATTTTGAGTTTTGAGGTTAAATCCCCGTAACACTAACAAAAGAAATAAAATATATGTTTAAAATACAAAAATATGACAAAAAATATAGTTGCTGGGAATCGAAGCTTGTTACATGTATTACAACGATGTTTTAATACAACCGTGTTTAAAATGTAAACATATGGAAAAAAATGTAGTAGCTGGGAATTGAAACTTGTTACACAGCTTGTATTACAACGGTTCTTTAGTACAACCATCGTTAAATATGGCGTTATAAATCTTTTAACGTATTACAACGTTGGGATACAAATCCGTGTTAAACCTGACGTCGTTAAATGGGTTTTTCGTAGTAGTGCAAGATTCTAGCATAAGACACCCTCAGTTTATTCGCAGTGCACTTATCCATAAACATAGGTATCCCTAAGGCACTGCCAATTTTCCATAGGCTTCTAACACCCCACAAGTGTAAGGGGAGGTTAGGGAGTTTGATCCAAACAAGTAAGATACAAAGCATATCTCTTTTAAAGTCAAAGTTTGGGGACCAATATTTAAGAACCATTAACATATTTTGAATTGTGTAAGGTCCCCTCATCATAACCAAATCTTTCTCCTGATGAGACTTAAATTTCAAAACGTAGTAGTCTTCTTCATGATAATATAAGTCTAGCAGTTTCACAAAATTCCAAAATTTGATCATATAATGCTTAATAGCATTCATACTTAAATATTTTCCTATGACATACATTATTAGGGCTGGTTCCCAAAATCTTACCTCAGATTCGATGTCAGCTTCCACAATGTCCACTTCAATCTCTCCTTCCATAATGTTGGGCGTGACAAATTCTATAGCAGCTCCATTTGAAGGAATTCTGTTACCACTTATAACATCAACCCATAGCTTGGGTGTGTGCTCTTCGAGTTGTCCCTTCATTTCAGATTCAAGGTTCTCCTCCACGGGAGTAGCATGGGACTTCACTTCTAGGGTATCCTTCTTCTCATCACAACTCTTCATTGAGTTGGATTCAGCACCCACAGTCGAGCCTCTCTCAAAATCATCGTTTCTAATACTATTTTGCAAGAGGGTGGTTAGAATCGATATTATATATATTTTAAATTACGAACTATTTATATTAACTAAATATTTAAATTTTAATAAAGATTAAATTTAAAAATAATTCGTTTTTAATGAATTAAATAATATATTTGACTAAACTTAAAATTATGTGATTTTTTTATAAAACATATTGTACCATGTCACAATTATTAGTCTCTTAAAACGATTTCTTCCATTTATTTATACTTTTTAGGGACATTTTTGAAGATTACAATATCATTTTATTTATTAAATAAGGATTGTTTTTGCTAAATACAATATTTAAATATGAATAAAAACTTAATAAAACTTTTTATTCATATATTTTTATTTTATAGGGTCATTTTTAAAGATTAAAATGTCATTTTTGTCTTATTTTTTAAATTAGGAACCATAGTTAAGAACTACAATATTTAAATTTGAATGAAAATTTAATAAAAACTAAACAAACAGTTTATTGATTTTTTTCCAAGTATTTTAGTGAATGAACTTCACATTTTAAAGATAAATAAGTGGGATATCGCGAGTTCATAATCTGCGCCCCTTCATCTATGTCACAAATATGTAAGTGTCACAAATAAATTGAATGATATATTTGACCCAACTTTGAAATATGTAATTTTTTTTTTTAATAAAAAATATCACATTATCTCACAAATACTAGCCTTTAAAAGCAATTTATTCATATTTTTTTATTTTATATCATTTTTATTATATATATATATATATATATATATATATATATATATATATATATATATATATATATATATATATATATATATATATATATATATATATATATATATATTAAATTAGAAACATTTTGCAAAATGCAATGTTTATATTTGAATTAAAATTTGATAAAAAATAAATTAAACTTATTGGTTTTAAATTAATAAAATGATATATATGACCCAACTTTAAATATGTAGTTTTTTTTAAATAATATCATGTTATGTCACATATATTAATCTTTCAAAACTATTTATTCATTTTATTTTATAGGGACATTTTAAAAGATTAAATATTTTTTTATTAAATTAATTTTTTTTATTAATTGCAATATTCAAAAAAATAATTAAATAATAATTTGTATCCAACTTTCAAACATGAATTAAGTCAGTCTTTAAATAATATTTATTCATTTTTTTAATATTATAGGGAAATTTTTAAAGATTTAGGTATAGTTTTCTAATATATATTTTTAAAGCAGGAACTATTTTTATTAACTGCAATATTATATATATATTTTTTGTAACTGTAACAAATAAATAAAAGATTGGCAAAATAACATTTTTCGTCCCTTAACTTTACACCAGGGTCCATTTTGGTCCCTTAACTTTAAAAAGTGGTTAGTTCATCCCTTAACTTTTAAAATGGTGTCAAAGTAGTCCTTGCCGTTAGTTTGGTCAAACGTCCGTTTAGTATTGATTACGTGGCAGGTGACATGGACTTGGAATATCATATTCTTCCTTCTTGGTTTCCTTTTGCAGTCGTTTCCCCCATTTTTTGTTAGGGCAAATACAATTCATCTTCTTTCTTTACAAATTCTCTCAAAATTAAAAGTTAGGGTTTAGGGAAACATGAAATTGGGTAGTTCTTCTTCTTTGTTGAGTAAGAGAAATTCAGAAAGTGGGGATTCACAGGCAGTGGAAGTCTTAGAAGGAAGCCCATGTGTTATTGTGGAGACATGGCTGTACTTCAAAGGGCAAAAACTGTGAAGAATATGGGAAAATTATTTTGGGGTTGGTTGCGTGTATGCAAACTTAAATTATGATGATTTTGATTTTAGTTAAAAGTTAACTTGAAATGAGTAATTTATGTTTGGAAAGTTCTATCTCAGAAGTAGGCTTTTTTTTTAGAAACTTTTTATGAAATTATCAACCAAACACAAAAATTGTGTTTTTTTCACTTTAATCTAATGTGCCTTTAAGAGGGTTCCTCATAGTTAGCAAGATAAGTATATGGCTAAAAAGTTAATGATGAAATTAATGACACAGAGAGACTAATATGAAACAATGTCACCAAGATAATCATTCTAATTGATAAAATAAAGAGTTAATGATGAAATATGGTTTTTATGTTGCTTCAATGTCACCAATAGCAGATTAAGGGAAAATAGTGAAACTCTAAAGATTCACTATGTAAAATAGCAGGTAGCATTTTCAACAAATAGCAAAAACATCGCGTTTGGAATAACTCAATTATATGTATAAAAAACATGCTGCATACATATAAAAAAGGAAATCGATGCAAAGCATAACTTATATATTGAAAAGTTTACATACTAAGGTGAATACAGGAGTATTACTCATTGAATCTTCACTTTTTTAATACAAAAATATGTCAAATTTAGGCTACAAGCAGATTTTTCAGTTTAACTTTTTCTAAAAACTTTAAAATTCTATTGCAGGTACATCAACCAACAGAAATTGCAATTGAGACTGATTTTTAGATTATAGCTTTGCAACAAAACAAAACCATACAGCTGAATCCACTATGAATTTTATTTCATCAAAGTAGCTAAACATCATGGCTTTTTTCTAAAAACTGGAACATCCAAATCTAGGCGTAGCCGAAGTAAGAGAAAGCATGACACCAAAGTGATCGGTATGCAAGCCTCTACACATTCTGACCAAAACTGAGATGTCAATAAATGCATATTTAGGAGTATATACTGTGTTATGCATATAAGACTACCTGTGCCGGCCGACTCTCATTTTCAAGAACATGTCTTAAAGATAAGGGAATTGTGTACATTGCTGCTGGACTATTTAAGAATCATAGTCTGCAAAAGTTATATCTAACCGGAAATTTGTTTGGTGGAATACGCGTGGAGCATTTACTTTGTCCTTTGAGTAGATTTTCGTCGTTGCAAATGCAAGCTAACGTTAGTTTGAAGTGCGTTACTTTTGGAGGAGGGGGAACGAGAATAGGAAGAGATGGTTTAGCAGCTATAATGCAATTTCTAATGACAAATGAGACGGTGACGCAGTTTGGGATACATGACGATGAGAGTTTGAGACCGGATGATTTTGTTAAAATCTTTAAGAGTTTAGAGAAGAATGTGAGTTTGAAATGTTTGTCTTTGCAAGGTTGTAAATGTGTTCAAGGAGATACATTGTTGGAGATAATTATGGAGACATTGCAGATTAATCCTTGGGTTGAAGAAGTTGGTCTTTCAAGAACACCTTTACATAACTTTGGTAAGACTATTGGGATTTATCAGAGATTAGGGCAGAATGAGAATCCTGAACCAGAAATAGATTTGATCAAATACATGCCACTGACTGAGCCTAAGAGTTGCAGAGTTTTCTTTTGTGGATAAGAATATGCAGGTAAGGTTGAGTATTTATGCTATAAGTGCTTAATTAAATAGTTTATTCAAACAGAATCAATAATATCACAATAGTGAATCTAGTGGAGCAGGCTGTGAAAACAGTAGGAATGGAGATAAAAACATTCAAGGATGAGGATACAAAGATTTCAATATGGAATCTTGCTGGTCAATACGAGTTTTTCTCCCTCCATGATCTTATGTTTCCGGGGCACGGTAGTGCATCGGTTTTCATCATCATATCGAGTTTATTCAAGAAGCCGAGTAATAGAGAACCAAAAAGCATTGCAGAGATTGAAGAAGATGGAAGAACACGGCAGAGATTGAAGAAGATGGAAGAGCATTGCAGTGTTTGGTTAGACTTTTCATTTTCTACAAATTCTTTTACGACTTCCAAGTTTCCACATCACCCACCCAACGCCCACCTGGACATTGATTTTAAAATTGGACTAACGGAACCTAACGGAAGGATAAACGTGACACATTTTAAAAAGTTAAGGGACGAACTCGCCATTTTTTAAAGTTAAGGGACCAAATTGGACCTTGGTGTAAAGTTAAGGGACGAAAAATGTTATTTTGCCTAAAAGATTATAAAATTTTTATTTACAGAAAGTCATATATATATATATATATATATATATATATATATTTATTTAGAAAAAAAAACATGCATTTATTCTGAAATTTGAAGTCAACATAAATATATATATATATATATATATATATATATATATATATATATATATATATATATATATATATATATATATATATTTGAGTTAAATATATTTATAGTGTATATAGAAATGACAAACATATAAAGGTTGTCTTTAGAAAATATTCATTCATATTATTTTTATTTTATAGGGTCATTTTAAAGATAAAAATATCATTACTTTATTATATATATTTTAAATTAGGAAATACTTTTATTGATTTTAATAATTAATTTTGAATTAAAATTTATTTAAAGTTAGATTTAAAATTTATTGATTTTAAATGAATTAAATGAAACATTTGACCCAACTTAAAAATATGTATTTTTTTGTAAAAGTTATTATACTATGTCACAATTATAGTCTTTAAAAACTATTTATTCATTTTATTTTAATTTTATAGGGACATTATTAAAGATTAAAATATTACTTTTTATTAAATTAATAATTTTTTATCAACTACAATATTTAACTTTTAATAAAAACTTAATCAAAAGTTTTTATTCATATATTTTTATTTGATAGGTTCATATATAAGGATTTAAATATCATTTTATCATATATTTTTTAAATTAGACACTATTTTTATGAACTTCAATATTTAAATTTGAATTTAAATTTAATAAAAACTGAATATAAAACTTATTGGTTTTAAATCAATTAAATGATATATTTGACCAAACCTTTAAGATATGTAGTTTCTTTTATAAGAAATCACAGTATGCTACAAATATTAGTCTTTAAAAACTATTTATACATATTATTTTTATTTTATATAGTCATTTTTCTAATACATTTTTTAAATTAGGAACTTTTTTTATTAACTGTATATTTAAATTTGTATTAAAATATAATAAAAACTCAAATTAAAACAAATTGGTTTTAAATGAATTAAATGATATATTTGACCAGCTTTAGGTATGTTATTTTTTTTATAAAAAATAATATATTATGTCACAATTATTAGTCTTTAAAAAATATTTATTAATTTTATTTTCATTTTATAGGGATATTTTTAAAGATTAAAATATCTTTTTTTTATTAACTGCAATATTAAGTCTGAATAAAAATTTAATAAAATCTAAATTTGACCCAACTTTTAAATATGTTTTTTTATTAAAATAAGAATCACTTTATGTCACAAATATTAGTCTTTAAAAACTATTTATACATATTATTTTTATTTGATAGGGTCATTTTTATTATGTATCTTTTAAACTAGGAACTTTTTTTAAAAGCAATATTTAAATTTGAATTAAAATTTAATAAAAATAAAAATAAAATTGATTGGTTTTAAATGAATTAAATAATATATTTGACCCAAGTTTATTTATTTTAATTAAAAATAATCACATGATGTAACAATTCTTAAATCCAAACATGAAGCAAGGAAAAAAAGGCCTTAAAGTAAGGCTAGAATCCTCAAAAAAGCGTTTCTTGATTAATTGCTTATATTGTCTCATTTCAACTTTAGATTCCAATTTCCACCACACCATTTTACAAAACTACCTAACCCTATTTCTTCATTCTTATCTTTCTCTCCATTTTCCATATAAATAAATATTTTCACACTCTCTCTCTTAAAATACCCTAAAATCTTCATTTTTCATTTCCCAAATTTCGAATCTACCCCCCTCTCTCCCTCCCTCTCTCCTCATGGACCCATCCTCGATCTCTTCACCTTCAGCTCCGGCTACCAACGCCGTCCCGTTCGCCGTCGAACCAAACAACCACCTTCCATCTCCGTCTTCAAACCACCCACCCTATGCTGAGGTAACAATCATTTTCTCTCTCTAAACTCTCTCTCTCTATACCTTTCTTGAAGATTATTAAGAATCTTTTTCTATTGTTGTTTTGTAGATGATTTACACAGCAATTGAAGCTTTGAAGGAGAAGAATGGTTCAAGCAAAAGAGCAATATCTAAATACATAGAACAAGCTTACAGCCACCAGCTTCCACCGCCGGAATCACACTCCAACTTGTTGACTCATCACTTGAAGCGTTTGAAGTCCGATGGATTACTTCAAACTATCAAAAATTCCTATATTATCCCTAGATCTACTACTCCACCTGCTGCAACTGAACCACCACCAACCGCTTCACCTTCTCAGCCTTCAAAACCCCGTGGTCGGCCAAGAAAATCCGTAACCCCAAGCCCAGCACAAGCCCAGCCTCAAGATGACTTTATCCCTCAGCCGCTTCCTCTTGTTGTTGCTAATAATAACAACAATAACGCTCCGTTGCAGAATGCTGAGCCTGTTTGGGCTGCACTTGGCCTTTCTGATGATGCGATCGATGTTCAAGCTGCTGCTGCTGCTACTCCTGAGGGGAGTAAAAGACGTCCGGGGCGTCCGCCTGGTTCGAAGAATGTATCTGGGTCGAAGAACACAACGGCCCCAAGCCCTAGCCCTAGGCAAAACCCTACACCGATTAAAGGGCAGGTTCCACCAACGCCAGCCTCTCGTGGAAGAGGACGTCCTCCCGGCTCTAAATCTAAATCAAAGAGGAAACCCGGACGTCCTCCGAAGGTGAATCCTGATACTCCAACTCCAGCTGTTGCTTCTGATGGCACTAAGAGACGACCTGGACGTCCATCGAAGAATCAGCAGCAGAATCCGACTCCGATACCGTTTGCTACTTTCGTTCCTGAAACTGAAGTCCCTCAGCCTCAAGTTGCAGTTCCTGAAGTGGCTGCGGTGGATGGCGCGGCTGTTGTGACTCCGAGATCTAGAGGACGACCAAGGAAGAATTCTGCTGTTGCTGCTGTTCCGGTTGCTGTGGTTGCTGCTGGAGGCAGAGGACGCGGGCGAGGTCGTGGGGGAAGAGGACGTCGTGGCCGTATAGGACATGCATTTGGAGGGATTACTCTGCGGGCTCCAGGAAAAAGGCCTGTGGGACGTCCAAAGAAGGTGAACTATTTTAGTGTTTTTTTTTTAATTTTCTGTTCAAACTTTAAAATGATAATTGTGCTATTTTGCTGTGTTTTTTCTGATTTTGTGTTGAAATTGATGACATTGCTATTACGTTGTGTGTTTAATTAGTGGTTTTTGGATATACGAGGTTCATGAAATTCATTTTTGTTGTGTATAATTTTCTTTTTTAAGTCTATGTTGGATAGATTGTTTGGGTAGAATTTAATACCAAGTCTGTACTTTTTGACTTTTATGAAGATTTTCCTTCTTGTTGGTGGAAGATTAACTGGAGATGCAAATGGCAATTTCAGGTCTTTTTTAGGCATATCCATGCATTGTTACCATATTTTGGATTTTATTAACTTTGAAATGAAAAAAATTATTATTCCTACTAAAAAAAAGGTTACTTTATGTGTATTTCTCTGTCTGTTTATGTATATTGGTGTTTAATTTAATTTATTTTAATATGATACTGCTCAATGATATTACATATGTATGCATGAACATGTATTTGGATTTTATTAATTTTGAAATGAAATATGTTGTTAATCCTATAAAAGAATGGTATTTTATTTGTGGTTTTCTGTCTGTTTATGTTTATAAGTGTTTAATTTAACTTGTTTTAAATATTATATACTGCTCAATGCTATTATCTATGTATGTATGTATGTATGTATGAATACAACATTACAGCTTAATGAATCAGGGTTTTTCAATTTGATTTTTTTTTGGTGAATTTTAGTTTTACTGATGAATGGTGATAATAATTGGTTAATTATTGAGTGATTTTCAGTTTGAAAACTGATCATTTTATGTTTAAACTACAAATTCACTTTGTAGAACTATTTTGAAATGCATAATTAAGTATGTATTTATGTAATCTGGAGAGGATTTTTATAATACTGTCATTATTTTTTTTTTAAAGCTGTGAATTTTATCTTCAAACTGATAATTTACTTGGTAGGACTCTTATGACATGCAGAGGTTATCATGAGTGAATTATGCAGTTTGAAATTGTTGTTATGTCAAAAAGGAAGGTGGATTTTTCTGGATTATAAAGAATATGTACAGTGTTTGAAAATATTGTATGATTTAAATTATGTTTCTAGGATACTTTGACTTTTATAAATTGTGTCTGGTATATCTATGCATTGTTGCCATATTTTGAGTCATATTCAAAATATATTTGGATTTTACTAACTTTGAAATGAAATTCACAAAATATTATGAAATAAAAGTTTATTTTATGCGTGTATGTGTCTGTTTAAGTATATAAGTATTTAATTTAACTTCTTTTAAAATAAAGTACTGCTCTTTGCAATAACCTGTGGAAATATAAACAGAACATTGTAGCTTAATCTTGTAAAAAAAACCCATTGTAACTTAGTGTAATGTTTTTTTCACTGATTCAATTTTTTTGGTGAACTTTGTTTTTGACGGTCATAATAATTAGTTATCATTGAATGATTTGCAGTTGGAAAACTAAGAATTTTACGATTAGACTACAAATTTGTTCTTTAAAACTATTTTGAAATGCAAAACATAACATGTTTAACTTAAGTAGGCTGAAGATTTTTTTTTTTTAAAAATAATATTGTAATTGTATTTTAAATAGCTGTGCATTTTAATCTTCAAACTGAAAGTTTACTTTGTAGAACTATTGTTACTTGCATAATTTAACATAGTGAATTCTTCAGTGAGAAAATGGATTTTTCTGTTGAAAAAGGTAGTGGTTTTTTTTTTTCTGGATTATTTGAAAATATTTGCATGATTTAACCTTTAATCCTAGTATACTTGATAAAGTTATTATTATTTCTGATTGGATTAAGGTGAATCTTTAATAGTTAGATTATGTTGTATTTTATTTCAGGTTTTTAATTTATATAAAATATTTCTTATTTTGATTTTTAGGACTGCTTTAACATTTCTCACTGCATTGCCAGTATATCATATGAATGAAAAACAGTTGAGCTTTATGCACTGATAGTTCTTTACAAAACTTAGTTTTTTCTCTTCTATAATTTTGCTCAAATGTAATAATACTGTTAATAATTTTTAAATTATTTTGTAGTACTATCTGTGACAAAGCTGTGATTTTATGTTTAAACTGTTAGTTAAATTTGTAGGATTAATATGACATATATTTAACATGATAAACTGATGCAGTCTGGATCTGACAAATGAACTTCATTGACTGGATTTGGACTATAGATGCTTACAGATTTGCTATTTTTGGGTGTGTTGTGGTGTTCAATGTTTTGAAATTTGAATTTGATTTACTCTGTTATTGTCAAATGTCTTTTTTTTTGTTTGTTTTTCTTTCTTAGTTTTTATTATTCTAATCTGAATATCCTTATTTTTAGCTGGTGATAAACAACTTCTGAGATTACAATATTTTTATGAAATGAACTTTGTAGTTTATAGAGAAGCATTTGCAAATTCAATATCACACCTTTTGTGTAATTTAAAATTAACATTAAATTTTTAATTGAAATATTTGAATACTTAATTATTGTTGGATGTCCTATCTTCTGTTTTGCTTTCTAAATTTACAGAAAGTTATCTTATTTTATAGTCTATATCAGTAGTTTATCCTTCATTTTTGGTGGGATTATATACGACTTCTGCTTTTGTTTGAGTTTATATTGTCTTGAATTACTTTATTGATTTTAATTTTCCTTCTTGTTATTGTTTTTATATTCCTGGTTCTTCATTGTAACACTCATTTTCACTCTATCTGATTATTTATTTATTTATTTATTTATCATTTAAACCCTTAGGTATAATAAAAGTTTTGGAAATTTAACTGTCATTTTATTTCTACTATATGTTTTTTTGGTTTCAACTCTACTGGAAGTTTATAACACAGCTTTTTGTTTTCTAAATACTGTTGGAAATGACTGCCATGTAGTGTGTGTTTGGGCATTTATCAATCATGATTTTTGAAAGTGCTAGTTTTTGTGAAATTGTTTTCGCCAAATTGAGTTTGAAGTGAAATAGTTTATGGTTAGAATATAATTATTTTCTTCCTAAACATTTATAAACTTTTCTTATTTGCATCTTCTATTGCATCAATATGATTGGACAGGGAACAACACCTTCTACTGCCAGTGCTTCACAAAATGCTGCTAATGAAGTTGATCTCAGAAGGAAACTGGAACACTTCGTAAGCTGAACTTTGGTTTCAATTATCATTTATTTCTATTTATTTATTTATTTATTTTCTAAGTTATCATCTTTAATCATCTATACATTAATTTCAGCAAGGAAAAATCAAGGAATCTCTCGTGGTTATCAAACCACATTTTGACCATGAAAGTCCAGTCACTGCACTTGCGGCAATTCAAGAGTTAGAAATTCTCGGAGCCATGGATCTTGATGAACCACTCAACGAAGAACCGCTTCCATCGCAGCTGCACGTGCAAGCACAAGATCAGCCACAACAATCGGCGGCACAGCCTCAGGTATTTGCACAATATCCCCCGTTTCATACGCCGGATCGCCATAACCAGCAGCAGCAGTCACAATACCAGTATCATCCTTAGGAATCAACCTCAGCTAGGAGGAATTACAATGGCTGGCTGTTAATTGGTTATGAAGCTAGGAATATTTTACCATGGTCTTTCAATTTGATTATGAACAACTTTGTACAAGTGTGTTTAACAGTAAAACACATGATGAGGTGGCAGATTTGTAAAGCGAGTAGGCAGTAGCAGATCTGATTTTTCAGAGTGGAGAAAATGACTGTTCATTTTAGTTTGTTGTTGTGTTGCACCAATTTTAGATTTGACCCATGAAGTACTTTTTTTTAGATTTTAGAGAGTACTGATGATGATGATGATTCTGTTTGTTTGACTATGAAAGCTCAAGTTTAGTCACATTTTTATTGTCCATGTTTGTTTGTTGGGCCCTTTTGATATTTTATTCTCTTCTGTTTCTTGTTTGTCTTGTGCAGCCTTATTATATCATATGTTATGTGTCTCACTTTCCGCCCATTTGTTTTAAACATGTGGTTGTTGTTTTCAATATGATTGATTGATATGCTTAAACCATCAGAATTGAGAATAAGATTGCTGCTACCTTTACTCACAATTTCCAACTTTTTGGATGTTCCTATGGTAGTGCAAAATAATTAGTGCCAAAGTAAAAGCATCCAAATGATTGTTAGCTGCAATAGTAGCAAACTGACTGCAATTTTTGTTGTAAGGTTTTAATTTGTATGATTTTGTGGTTGTGTTAACTTTATTATTTCCCCAACTTTTTACTAATATAAAATTTCTATGATTTTGTGAATCTGTCACAATTGTTATGGTACATAATGGAACTATTTTCTGCTACGTTGTTTAAATTGTTTGAAATTTAATTAACTGCATAGGAAAATGACATTATATTAAAAGACGTGTTAGACACTAAAATGGGGTTAGATCTTCTTGTCATAATTATTACTGTTTTTCTCCAACATTGAGGGAATAACAACCGATAAGTTCTTAAAAGAAATATTTGTATCCACAAGTAAGTTACTCCTAGAGTACTTCCTCTGTTTCTTTGTATGTGTCACTTTTTAATTTTTTACATATATCAAAAAAGTTAATTATTATTGTTACTTTTCATACAATAATTTTCTTTTTATTTATAATATCCCTAATTATTTATTATATTTGATCGTACCTGGATCAGACAGTATTTGGTGGCCAGCAACGTCTTGTGGACTTCAGCTCCGGTATTTGGTGGCCAGCAACGTTTTGTGGACTTCAGCTCCGGTGATTTTGAAAGACGGCGGGGGGTGTACCTGCAAGGTACTCCGACGCTCAAGTAAGGCAAAGGTCAAGTAATAGCAAGTACAAGGTTAAAGTGTAAAAGTGTGTGTAACCTGACCCTCTCAAGTGAGAGGGTATTTATAGAGTCCCCAGCGCGGGGCCAACGGTCACTAGCACTGGGCTGGATTGCCAGACCCAATCCAAGTAACTGTCAGGGCTTACGTGACGTAGTGAAGGCCAGCACCTGGTCTTCGCCCTGGGGTAACCGCTCCTAGATCTCCGGAATTAGGGCAGACCGATTCCATCGGGAGTGGGCGGTTACATGAGAACGTATCCTCGCGGGGAGGAGTCTTGCGTGTCGGGGAGAGACGTGTCCTCGTAGGGAAGAACTTATGTGCATGAGGAGAAGGCTCCTCGAGGAGGAGAACCTGAGTGTCGGGGAGGAGCGAGGCTGGGGAGGCTTACCGCCCGACCTGACGCTCTATACCGTGCGTGTGTCCGACAATGTCGAAAAGGTCGTATGCTCGACATAGGTCGTGCTAAGAGGCCCTTGTTGGGCCATCCCGGGACGTGTGGGTTGGGCCTGCTCGATTGAGGGGCAGACCCCGGTCCGGTCCAGAACAGGAGTCCCCCAAGTCGTTGCTCTGAGGTATCAGGATAATGACTTTAGGGTCAGCACTATGTCGAGGACGTGTCCAACCGGGGAAGGGACTCTAAACGAGGAACAATTGGTAAATCGGGCAGAAACAAATAGACCTGCTCGCGTTAGACTGGCCGCAGATGGGCGATGTCGCGGTGATACGAGGAGTCTAGACCGAGGTGAACGAAAAGACGTGTTGGGGAATGAAAAGACGTGCCTAGGGCGGCTACGCTAGGGTAGCGTAATTGATTGCCTAGGAAATCCTCGAGTCTCGTGAGGAGCCTATAAAAGGGGCCGAGTTCGTGCCAGTTGCAGGTTTCCACCTTTTTCGCTCCCCTCTTCTTTCTATCTCCGTCGCTGCTCTGCCGTCGTTCACCGCCGTACGTCGCCGTATCTTCTGCTCCGGTCAAGTTTTCACCACCGTTCCAAGTAAGCTTCTGATCCCTTTCTTTTCCGTTTTACTTTCTGTTTATGGTTTTTCGGTGAACTGATGAAGTTCCCGGTAATCCCTTGAGTTCCGGCTGGGAAAGGCGGGACGTTCCTAGGGTTCCGGTAGGATTGGCGGAGGCTTGGGATGAATATCCCGAGGACCCGATGAATACCCCGAGGACTCGATGAATACCTCGAGGACATGTGATGAATGTCACGGGGAACCGAGATGGTAGGGTTGGAGACCTGAAGGAGGGGGTAACGGCCTCGGGCAGTTCGCCGTGTCCCCGAACATTTTCTTTGCTCTCGCTGCCCTTTCACTTGATTGGCGGTGGAAGGGTGGATTTGGTCGCGGCCAACGAAATCACCTATTTCCTATACTTTTCAGGTAAAAAATGGCCGTGAGGGTTCCGGGGATTCTCCAGATAGACGCTGAACCCGACGTGGATGGACCCGCTCAGATCCCTGGGGAGGAGCTCGTGCGTCTGACCGCCAAATGGGCCGGGGAGGAGCCTCTGCGCATAAAGTCGCGTTTCGCTGCCGACGACACGGACGCTTTCACGTTAGTCGAGGACATCCCTGAGGGCGAAGAGGCGAAGTGGACGGTTTTTCAACCTCGGGCACACCACCGCATGTGTTCGAGTTACCGTGGGTTGAGGTTCCCCATGTATGAGTTTTCATTTAAAGAGGCCGGTATTCGTCTCCCCTTCAACAACTTTCAATTGGGGGTTTTCAACCGTCTGCACTTGGCGCCGTCCCAGCTTCACCCTAACGCGCTTGCCTTTATGCGGGCATTTGAGATCGTGTGTGACTATCTCAAGATCGGGACCACCCTAACGCTCTTCTTCTGCGTCTTCCATCTCCAACGTTCAACGGACCATGGGCGACATAGTTGGGTCTCTTTCAAACAACCGAGGAAACTGTTCAAGGCGTACTCAGATTCGATTAGGAATTTCAAGGATTGGTTCTACTATGTCATGCCCGCGTCGCACGATGCTGTGGGTAAGCTCTACGACATCGTGACCGACAGTTCCGGGGAGGAGAGGTTCATGTCCAAGTGTCCCCTGGAGTGGGAGGATGCGCACTTCGCACTCGGTACAGAGAACTACCTCGTGAAGCCTGGCGAGCTGTCGGAGGAGGACAAAAGAGCGTACGCCACGCTGGTCGAGTATGTCACCGGTTTTAACCGGGCAGAGTGCGTTGGTAGGGATGGAAAATACCTCCTCGACTCTCGAGGAAGGGTTATGACCGCGGCCCGTTACATAAACACCCGGGGTCTCCTTGAGTGCAAGTCTCCCGAGGAGGCCAAGAGGTTCTTAGGTAGGAGCTCCTTGTCCTGTTCGGGCATCCATTTAGTTTTGTTTCTTTACGCTAACTTTTTCCATGTTATCTCTTGCAGCTCAAATGTCGAACGCCACCGAGCATATCATGAAGTTGGCCGCTGAACGGGCACCCAAGCGAACCAAGAGCCGCGTTCGAGAAGTTATTCAGACTGCGGCGTCGGCTGGGACGACGAGTGGCTCCGCCTCTCCACAGTGTAGCCAGTCTCCCCCTTCGGAGGGCACCCCTGCCAAGAAAGCGAGGACCGAGGGACCTGTCCTCGTGGATCTCGTGGACCCTGCCTCCCCGAAGAAGTTTCTGATGCCCACCTGTCAACTTCAGAGGAATTTCTTCGGGGGAACCCCCCTGTCATTGCTGAGGCCGAGGTGAAGGCAATTTTGGGAATGGACGGTGCGGACAAGAGAGAGGCACTTGTCGAAGACCTTGCGGCTATGATGCGAGTCTTCGAGACTGCCCTGATTTTGAACGAGGAGACCCCCTGCCTCTGAGTTATAGAAGCTGAAGGACGAATGCACCGCCCTCAAGAGGGAGAAGAACGAGGTCGTGGCTGATCTGCAAAAGGCCCAGGCTAAGTGCGAGGACTACGCCAACACCCTCCGCGAGCTGAATGAGGCCAAGGCTGCACAGAAGGCGACTCAAGAGGAGTGTGATCGCTTTAGGACTAGGGTTGGAGAATTGGAAGCTGCTGTCTGTCCCGCAGAGAGCGAATCCGCCGCGGAGAAAAATCTCGCCGACCGCGCAGCCTTGTTCGCCAAAATTCGGGAACTTCAGCAAGATAGTCGGAGGCCCTAGAGATAGGCTTTAAGAATGCAGTGGAGCAGGTCGGTGCCGAGAATCCAGGTGTTCAGCTTGTGCTCGACAGAATTAGCCCGTTCCTTCGTGTGGTCGATGGCAAGTTGGACCTGCCAGAGGAGGAGGAAGAGGAAGATGGGAGCCGGGTCGAGGATGAGATCGCCGTCTAGTTCTTTTGCTTGTTTGGCCTGCGTGCCAGTTTTTCTTTGTAATGATTTGTGCCTGGCCTGTGTGCCAGGGGCTTTTGATACCTTTGTAATACATGTACACTGGGCTTCTGCCCGCTTTAATGCATTTTTGTTTATCTGCTAGTGTGCTGTTTGTATGGTTTTAATTGTGTGTGATGTTATTGCATTTCCCGTACTTTGTTTGTTTTTGTCTAAGTAATAGACTTTGGGGATTTGCTCGACTTTGATAGCCCCTGACCGCGTGGAGAGCTGGTCGGGTGGTCGGAGATGTGTTCCGACCTTCAACGAGGCTAAGAGCTCGGTCGAGGTCTTAGCTTCGTGGCGTGAACTTTCCATCGCGAGCAAGGTGTTTTTCCTAATTGGTACAATGACGACGGAGCTCGATCGAGGTATTCCCGTCGGATCAAAAGTCCTCGCGCACACACAACGCGGCCTTTGATCATCGTGTTCTAATTAGGGGTGTCGCGCTCGTACCTTAGTGCGTCCCCGTAATTGCGGTGCTAGTGAGTCGCGGGCAGTGCTTTACTGTAGTAATGTTTGAGCTTCTCAGGTTCCATGGTCGAGCAAGTTCTTCCCCGTGCAGGTTTTCGAGGAAGTAGGCTCCTGTCCCCGTTTTCGCGCGGACGCGGTACGGGCCCTCCCAGTTCGCGGCGAGTTTGCCTTCTCACGAGTCTTTCTGGTTCCTTCGTAGGACGAGGGTGCCCACCTGAAGATCACGTTTGATAACTTTGTCGTTATAACGTAGTGTTATTTTCTGCTTAAGTGAAGCTTCTCGGAGAGAAGCGCCCGAACGTGTCTCATCGACGAAATCGAGTTCTTCCCTCAGGGCTTCTTCGTTCGCGTCCCCGTCGAGGGGGCTTCTGTCCTCCTCGAGGGTTCCCTGATTTCCACGGGGATCACCGCTTCCGTTCCGTAGGTCAGACGAAAAAGGGTCTCCCCGGTCGTGGAATGTGGGATCGTCCGGTAGGCCCAGAGGACGCTGTGTAGCTCCTTGACCCACCGTTGTTTGACGTCGCCTAATCGACGTTTCAATCCTCAGAGGATTATCCTGTTCGTTGCCTCAGCCTGTCCGTTCGTTTGAGGGTGCTCGACCGACGTGAAGTGCTGCTTCGTGCCTAGTTTGGAGACGAAGTCTTGGAAGTTCCTATCGGTGAACTGTATTCCATTGTCGGTGACAATAGCTTGAGGCACGCCGAATCGGGCGAGGATGTTTCTTTTGTAAAAACACAGTATGTTGAAGGCCGTGATTTTGGCCAATGCTTCCACCTCAATCCACTTCGTGAAGTAGTCCACCCCGACGATGAGGTATTTGTTTTGATACGACCCCTGGACGAAAGGTCCGAGGATATCCATCCCCCACCACGCAAACGGCCACGGGGAGGACAGTGTTTTGAGCTCGTTAGGAGGAGTGAGGTGCATGTCCCCGTGTCGTTGGCATCTATCGCACTTCTTGACGTGTTCCTTGGCGTCTTGTTGCATGGTGGGCCAGTAATACCCTGCTCGAAGCGCCTTACGGGCTAACGATCGCCCGCCGAGGTGCTGTGCATTGATTTCCTCATGGATTTCCTAGAGGATGCCGGGGACCTTGGTCTCCTCGACGCACCTGAGGAGGGGGATCGATAACCCTCGCCGGTATAGCTTATCCTCGACTATCGTGTATGAGCATGCCCGCCGCTTGACCATTCCTGCTTCCTTGGGATCTTTGGGCAGTTTGCCCGTCGTGAGGTACTCGTACACAGGGGTTATCCAGCAATTGCTGTCACCAATGGCGTTTATGTCTGCCACTGGAGCGGGTTTGTCGATGCTTGGTCGGGAAAGCAATTATTGTATGACGGATTTGTTCCCACCTTTCTTCTTTGTGCTTTCCAATTTGGACAAGACATCTGCTCGGGTATTGTGCTCGCGGGGGATGTGAGTTACTTCCGCGAAGGTGAACTTTTTCATCTTTTCTTTCATCAAGGTCAAGTATTCGATGAGGTTGTCGTTCTTGGCCCGGTACTCTCCTCGGACTTGCGAGGCCACGAGCTGAGAGTCGGTGAAGATTTTGACCTCCTTGGCGCCGAGGTCCTCGGCCAGCCGAAGTCCGGCGAGGAAAGCCTCGTACTCTGCTTGGTTGTTCGACGTCGGGAAGGATAGTTCGAGGGATACCTAGATCAAGATGCCTTCCTCATTTTCGAGGATGATGCCCGCCCCGCTTCCCTTCGGGCTGGATGCTCCCTCGTATTGGATGTCAAACTCGGCGAGTTCGAGCAACCACCTGAGCATCCTCCCCGCCATATCCAGTCGTCCAAGGAGTTGCCTTATAGGCTGTTCGATCCTTACGACGACAGTGTGGGTGAGGAAGTAGTGGCGTAGCCTCCTGGCCGCGGTGACGAGGGCCAGGGCGACTTTCTCTATCTGCTGATACCTGAGCTCGGGGCCTTGGAGGGCTTTGCTCGTGAAGTAAATTGGTTTCTGTCCGTCCGGGATTTCCTGAATGAGGACGGTGCTGACTGCTTCACTCGTGATTGTGAGATACAAGAAAAGTGTCTCCCCGCTCTCAGGCCGTAAGAGGACCGAGGGTTGCGATAAGACTTATTTTAGGTGGAAGTGCGCTTGCTCGCATTCTTCGCTCCATTCAAACTCCACTTTTTGTCGAAGAAGTTTGAAAAATGGGAGTGCGTACTGCGCAGACTTGGCGACGAAGCAGAAGAGGGCGGTGAGCATCCCGTTCAATGATTATATTGACTTCTTTGAGTCCGGAGTAGGGATCTCAGAAAAAGATCTACACTTGTCGGGGTTGGCTTCGATTCCTCGCTCTGTGAGGTAGTAACCGAGGAACTTACCTGCTTGAACGCCGAAGGTGCATTTGTCGAGATTGAACCTCACGCAGCACCTCCTCGCCGTGTCGAACACCTTCTTGAGGTGTACGGCATGGTCGACTTCTTCCGCGGATTTGAAGATCATGTCGTCCATGTAGACCTCGAGCATGTCGCTGATTTCAGCCCAGAAAACCTTATTCATCATCCGTTGGTAGGTCGCACCGGCGTTCTTCAGACTGAAGGGCATCACATTGTAGTAGTAATTGCCCGACTCAGTCATGAAAGCCGTGTGCTGTTTGTCGACCTTGTCCATGGGAATTTGGTTGTATCCCGAGTATGCGTCCATGAAGGATAATAGTTTGTAACCTGCAGAATTGTCGACCAGCTGGTCGATGTTAGGCAAAGGATAACAGTCTTTCGGGCAAGCCTGGTTAAGATCAGTATAATCAACACACATCCTCCATTTTCCATTATTCTTTCTGACGAGTACAACGTTGGACAGCCAGGTCGTGTACCTGGCCTCCGAAATAAAATTCGCCTCTAGGAGGTCTTTTACAGCTTTTTCAACAGCCTCCGCTTTTTCGGGAGACTGCTTACGCCTAAGTTGAGCTATGACCCTAGCGGCCGAATCTACTGCGAGCTGATGGCAAGCCACCTCGGGGTCAAGGCCAGGCATCTCGTAGGCGCTCCATGCGAGTAGATCTGCGTTCTCCCTTAGACATGCCTTCACCTGCTCCTTCGCCAGGTCGGGGATCTTGGTGCCAATCTTCACGTTGCGGTATGGATCGTCCTCGAGGACCACGAGTTCAAAGTCTCCGTCTGGGATGGGGCGCGTTGGGTGGAAAGACCGCTCGTTGTTTTCCGCCTGGAGGTCGAGGTCTTCTGCTCCGTCTTCGTCGGGTTCACTCGGGAACCTGCTGTAGAGTTCGACAACGTTGACGCGCGAGAGAGGTACCTGTTCGGTGTCCGGGGGTGGCTTTGCCACAGTCTTGGGTTTGGTGCCGATGGAACTCATGCCTTTGATGGCGGCGTCGAAGCATCTCCTGGCCGCGTCTATGTCCCCGTGCATCGTCACTACTCGTCCCCTGGCCGTGTAGTACTTCATTTTGAGGTGGACCGTTGATGGTACCGCCGTAAGCTCGGCCAGGGTGGTCCTCCCGAGGATGCGGTTGTAAAGGGATGGACATTCGACCACCAGGAAGCGGGTTTTCACCTGTCGGGCAGTGTCAGCCCCGAATATGACCATCAGCTCAACGTAGCCCCATGGTCTGGTGGTGGTTCCGTTGAATCCCTGCAGGTCTGAGCCGACGTATGGGGTCAGATGTCTCATGTCGAGTTGGAGAGTCCCAAAAAGGTGAGCTTACATGATGTCGACCGAGCTGCCCTGTTCGACAAGGATCTTTCGAACGTCAAAATTCGCCATCTGCGCCCTGACGAGGAGGGGGATAGTGGCGTTGGGCGCTCCGCCGGGGAGCTCCTCGAGATAGAAGGTGATAGGGTTTGAGTTCCCTCGCACTTTCTCTAGAGTGGTTGTCTTCGCCGACGTTGCTGATTCCAGTTCGTCAAATTTCTTCTTGATCGACCCAAAAGACAACTTCTCGTAACCACCCCCGGAGATGACCATTGCCTTGGGGAAGCCTTCCCAGGTGCTACGGGCAGCGACGGGGTCCTCGTGGGGGAAGGTTGCCCACATGTTGCGAATTGCTTCTTGGCCCTCAATGATTACGGGGACAAAGAAATCTTCGGGTCGAGTGACACTGAGGGCGACCTGACGCCGACTCTCGTCGGGAGGAGGTGTCGTCTCCTCGACGTTCTGGGCTTCCCGGGAGCTGGGACGAGGAGCATCATTCTTCTGGGCGTACTTTTTTAGGTGCCATTCCTTGATCAGGATCTCTATTGCATCTTTGAGATGGATGCAGTCTTCTGTGACATGTCCGTGGCTCCGGTGGAACCTGCAGTACTTCGACTTGTCCGTGTTTGATTTGGGGGTAGTCGGCTTCGGAAAGCGGATGCCTTTTTTCAGAAATTCCGAGTTCTGGCACTCGTAGAGGATTCGCGCGCGGGGAGTGTTGAGCGGGGTGTATTCCGTGAACCGGCCAGTTGGTCCGCGCGGTTCACGAGGATCACGGGGGCGATTTTATTTCTTTCTTTCCCCTCCTCGTCGGGGGGGGGGGGGGAGAGTCTTCATCTTTGTAGCCGCGGGGGCCTTCCTTGCGTCTCGACTAAAGGGCGATCTGCGTCGCCTCCGACTCCTCGAGCTCGATGTACGAATGAGCTTGTTGGAGGAGGTCCTCCAGACGATGGGGTCTGCGGAGGCCCACGGACTTGGCAAAATCGGATCCAAAACGTAGTCCATGAATGATTAAGTACTTCTTCATTTCATCGGTCGTATGAACCTCGACAGCTTCTCTGTTGAATCTCTCAATGTAGTTCCGGAGAGATTCGTTCTTCCCCTGGAAAATGCTTTCTAGGGCAGCCTCCGTCTTCGGGTGTCGATGAGACGCAGTAAAGTGTTTGGTGAAGCGTTGTCTAAGCTGCTTCCAGGATGTGATCGACCCAGGTGTCAGACCCTTGTACCAAGTCATGGCGCCCTTCCGCAAGGTGGTGGGGAAAAGCCTGCACTTAATGGCTCCTCTGACGTTTCTGAAGTCGAGCATGGCTTCGAAACTTTCGACGTGATCGTCGGGGTCGGCCATACTGTCGTAGGTCCCCTGTGGCAGGGGTTTCTCCATGCCCGCAGGAATTGGGGCATTCATGATCTCCCATGATAGAGGGGTCCTCTGGTCGTCGTCGTCGCTTCCGGCCGGGGACCTCGAAGGGGATCGATGATGCCGTGGAGGGGAATTCCTCGAACGGTTCCTCGGTCTCTCCTCAATGGTTTTGGACTTCTTGGTAGTTGAGGGCCTGGGTTCCTTCCTAGGCGGGGAACGATGGCGCTTCTGGGAGATCGCCGGCTGGGGGCGTTCAAGGCGTGGCCGACGACCCTCGCGCACTGGCGAGGGGGTTCGAGATTCTGCGGAAGGAGTCCTTCGCGGGGAAGGAGAGCGACGAGGTGAGGGTGGATGACAATGTCTTCGCGGGGAAAATCGTCGTGTCCGCCCTCACTCTAGTGCTTCAATTCTGGTGTTCTGGTGTGCGATCAGCTGATTGGTCTGATTGATCAAGGCAAATAGGGCCACGGTGCTCGAATCTGCATTGGGCGGAGGAGCAACTGGTTGGAAGATGGTTTGCTGGTCGTCCTGGCGGGCGGTGTCGTAAGCCGTGTCTTGGGAGTCTGGGGAGGCGGTCTGGCCGTATCTTACGTCGCCTTCATCGACGTTGAGGGCGGCAGCGTCCTCATGGTGGTTTCCATTCTCGAGTTGTACGAGGACGGTGTCCAGAGCTTTGGTAGCAGACAGGTTGTTGGCCATGCTGGTGATGAACGAGAGGATTACTTTAGTTTATCGGAGGAAAAACGGGGAAGGAAGGGTTCCCAAAGACGGCGCCACTGATCGTACCTGGATCAGATAGTATTTGGTGGCCAGGAACGTCTTGTGGACTTCAGCTCCGGTGAGGTTGAAAGACGACAGGGGGGGGGGGTATACCTGCAAGGTACTCCGACGCTCAAGTAAGGCAAAGGTCAAGTAAAAGCAAGTACAAGGTTAGAGTGTAAAAGTGTGTGTAACCTGACCCTCTCAAGTGAGAGGGTATTTATAGAGAGCCCCCAGCGCGGGGCCAATGGTCACTAGCACTGGGCTGGATTATCAGGCCCAATCCAAGTAACTGCCAGGGCTTACGTGGCGTAGTGAAGGCCAGCACGTGGTCTTCGCCCTGGGGTAACCGCTCATAGATCTCCGGAATTAGGGCAGACCGATTCCATCGGGAATTGGTGGTTACATGAGAACGTGTCCTCGCGGGGAGGAGTCTTGCGTGTCGGGGAGAGACGTGTCCTCGCGGGGAAGGACTTATGTGCAGGAGGAGAAGGCTCCTCGGGGAGTGTCATACCCCAAATTTGTCCTACCTGTGCATAACTGACATCCGTACATCCTTTTTTTTTCCAAACCATTTCTAATCCAAAATCCATTTCTCAATTTCTTAATCCAGCAAGGCCATTTATCCAAAAAAAAGTCTATCTAATAACCATTTACTTGTGTTACCTCTTTTTAGTAGTTTTTATTTTATCCGACTTTTATAATTTAGATATCCAATTTAAATATCCATTCTTTAACCAAAGTCCTTTTCAATATCCATGTTAACCATTGTTTTTTAATCCATATTTTTATATCCACCCTAAACCATTTTTTACCTTTCCTATTATCCATTTTGTCATGAATAACCATATTTCATTTTTAATCCATTTATCCACTTTTCACATTCATATTTTCAAATAATTAAATCCATAAACCATATCCATTTTTACATTCATATTTCCTATCCATTTTTCATTCTTAATAACCATTTTAAATTCACCTCAATCCATATTCAGATTTCAATCTCAGGCCAATTTACATTCAATAAAATCCAAACCCTTTCCAACGTATGTTGCCCAAAGTTCACACACCTTTGTAATTATATCTTTCTTGGTAGAAAACACTTGGTTTTAGAAGACATTAAGTATGCAAACCCATATAGTATTCTGTCACTTGAAATTGGAGTCAGTGGCCACTTTTGTGTCACATGAAATTAAAAAAAAAAGAAGTAACTTGCTGCTGCCAGTGCATTTGGCGATAAATTGAAACACTTTAGAGAATGGGCATCTACCATGGGAAAGTTGTTTTCATTTTCACTGACAACAGTACAGGCTTTATGTGTGCCATATCAAATGAAGAATTGCTTTTTCTAAGGATATAAAAAAATAGCCATTTAAGCACTTGTCAAAAGCAAGCCTTTCGAATGCACACGTACACAATCAATCAGCTACTGCATTGATGGAAAGCCCATTTCACACCAGCAAGATTAAAAGCGTAGCAGTCTGTATCATCAAAGAGGGTACATTGCAGGAATTAGAAAGTAGTACATAGCAGTAATAATAAAAGAATTCATTGCCCAAAAAGCATGTACAGGGCAATAATTTTATGCTGCTTTGATAAATCACAGAATAATAAAGGAAAAGGTTTCACAGTTCAGCAACAGTACAACCCACACAAATCAGCTTGCCATGCTTCATTACAAAACCAAACCGCAGCGACCTCACACAGCTTGCCACTCCATAAAACCCTCCTTGGTCATCTTCATGATATCTTCCCTATCATCACATAATCTACAAAATGGATTGAGAACAGTCAAGAAGTACATACAAGAAAGGAAATGAAGCATCATTCTATTACAGAAAAACATATGAAGTCCATTATTACCAAAATGTGAGTACTACTTGGATCATATTCTGAAGTGATCGAAAGTAACCTATAGCCTGTACAAGATTTGAATAGCCTGGTCAATCCTAAAATCTGGTGTTGGGCTCCAATTACTCCAAGAATGGTACCCTGTAACAAATCAATACAAAGTAGAGAAGTCACTCAAGTTGAAGTTGAAAAAGTCAAATACACCAGCAAAATTCATAACAGGACTTAAAGTTTTTTCTCAGAATTATTCAAATAAGTCAACAAGGCCACATCAGCACAGTGAAAACTTTCAAATTCTCGCAGTAAAATTTAGATAAAAGCTACACGTTCTAGAAGAAATCCAGCTCACAGAACAGACAAAAATGGTACAATCACAATCCCACAAGATCAGCGTTTATTCCCACTACCTCTAACGGTTTTCATCCTCACTCATCACACCTCATCATTCTCACACGAATTCCCTCACACGTACCTAAATTTCCTCTGCCTTATATAAACTCACACTATTCATTCACCTGGAGGAGGAAATAAAAACCTAATTTCGGGGACAAGGAAAAACCCTAGCAAGAACAATCAAGCTGCAAAACAGATTCATCCCTAACCCTAAATCTACCAAAGCTCAATTTCTAAGGTTGATTGAGTCTCACATCGAGACTCAAACTAACCTGAGCTCACAGACACTCCCAGAAACCATTAAAAGAAGCGTAGAAGAGAAAATCCAGAGAAAACGAGGAAGAAAGAAGCAGTAGAGAGTAGAGGGAGGAAGCAGAGAATCAGAGAAAGAAAAAGTTATACCTTCGCCGGAGTTTGAACTCAGTTTTGCTCCAATTTGGTAAGTTCTTGTTCTCCTTAACCGTATCCAAAGCGTAATTTGTGCTTATCTTTCTCTATTGTGTTGAATCCTCCCATCGATTACTTGGTTCCCTGTTGTTTTGATGGATTTAGGGTTTGGTTTGTGATTTAGGATTTGAATGGTTCTGATGTTTTTTGAAGGATTTAACGTCAGATTTGGGCTCTGGGGGTCTTCTTTATGTAGGTTAGGAGGTTTGATAGTGGTGTTACCGGAGAAGACGGTGGCAGCCGCCGCGCACCGCCGCTCCTCCGGCATAGATTAGGTTTCCGGTCATTTTTTTTAGAGAGAGAGAGAGAGGCGTTGAGAGAAAAGGCCACGAAGAGAGAGAAACGAGTGTTAATTTTGGAACAATTCTTCTCATTTTCTTTATGTTATCGTTGCCTGGTTTGGTGGCCATATCCACCGGTGACAAGTGTCACCGGTCATTTGTTTTTGATTCCACGCGCTCTCCCTGCATCCCCACTGTATACATACGCGTCTCTGACCTTTGGATTAAGAGTCATCTTTGACTCTTCAGTGAATGGACGTCCCAGATCTTGTCCCCTGGTCAACTGCTGACCTAGGATCCACCATGGACTCTCCCCACCGTGTGGGCTTCTATTGGTTGGGCTTGGGGGAAAATTCCTGATTGCACCCCCAATATTAATGCTTCTGGCCCATATTGTTTTTTTAGTTTTAATCTTTTTTTTATAATACTTTTTAATAAAAAAACTAAAAAAAACTTTTAATTATTTCTTTTTTTTAGAAATCATAAAATCTATTTATTAATTTAATTTCTAATTTTATTAAAATTATTTATATTAATTAATATTTTAATTGATCTAATTTCTCTAACTCTAAAATTATCATAATATATTTTCTTAACTAAACCAAAGATCATAAATCATTTAAGTTAATATTTCAAACTTTTTCTTAATTAAATTATGGAAGTAGTGGGCTTTTGGGGTCTAGCGCTCCTTGGGTCCTTGAACGACCGCTCTTAGGGCACACGCCTTGGGTTGTGTTCGTTTCAATCTTCCATTTCCAAAATACTTTAAAACTTCCAATTTTAATCCAAATATTTAACACTTAACAATCTTTTCTCAAATTAAAATTCTTAATTTATTTAAATTCCTAATAATTTTCTAAACTCAAATTAAATCATAAAACATTACTTAATCTTTTACAAATATTCTCTTAACTAAAAACTAAAAGCATAATCTACTTTAAAATACTTAAAATATTTTCTTAATTAAAGTCTTTCTAATTAATATTTCTAAGCCTTTTCCTAATTAATTATGGAAGAAGTGGGCTTTTGGGGTCTAGCGCTCCTTGGGTCCTTGAACGACCGCTCTTGAGGCGCACGCCTTGAGTTGTGTTCGTTCCGACCTTCCATTTCTAAAACACTTAATCCTCCTAAAACTCGTAACTTATTCAAACCCTAATCTGACTAACACATCTAATTAAAATACTCTAATCAAATCAAAATCATTTTCCTAATCAAACTACGAAGGTAGTGGACTCTTGAAGTCTAGCACTTCTTGGGCCCTTGAATGAATGCTCTTGAGGCGCACGCTTTGGGTTGTGTTTATTCCGAACTTTCTTTCCTAAAACACGCCCTAATTACATGGACAAAGAAGCCCATTGTCCAACAAACACGATTTCATAATTAGTAGAATGAAAAAGGTGTCGTTGAGATCTAGCATCTCAGTAATGCCCCGATTAATTGGTTGCGAGGCCGGCGTCTCGTTTATCGAATAGTCGTCATTCTTCCCTCAAAATATTTAACAAACCAAACACTTCCCACGCAACCGAAACCCTAATACACTTAATCCACAACTCAAACACCTTTCCCAAAGAACATTGCTTAAGTCATTCTTTCGCGCATATGAACTCGTGCTTCAGCCTCCCCTAGCGAGCAGACAAGCCAATGTTTAGCAGTTAGAATGCAACCTAAACTCTCGTTCGCCTAAAACACGTCCGAATCAAACCTTTTTCTCAATCAAATCTCTAATACACTTAATCCTTATTCAAACAACTTTTCACAAAAAAGAACATTGTTTAGTCCATTCTTCCGCGCATATGAACTAGTGCTTCAGCCTCCCTTTAACGAGTAGACAAGCCAACGTTTAGCAGTTAGAATGCAAATTAAACACTCGTTCGCCTAAAAATCACGAACCAACAAGCCGTAGTCCCACGAACTACGAATGCTCTGACTTTCCCATTGCACGAGGGAATACGTAGGCCCAAGGGTTCTAATCCTTGCCGAGCACCCTAATAAAAAAACCACCCATTTTCCCCCCTCAGGAAACAATTTTACCTTAGAAGAAAAAAAACAAACCAAGCTAATTTACCTCCCGAATCGAATCAAGAGGTTCCCGTTGAGTACAACAGACGTAGATGGTGCTAATACCTTCCCTTTGCGTAATCGACTCCCGAACCCGAATTTGGTTGCGATGGCCATTTTCTTATCCCTTTAAAGGTTTTATCGATATTTTCCTATTCCTTCCTTGGAATGAATAAAATTCTGTGGCGACTCTATTTCGAACAGTTTTT
Source organism: Lathyrus tuberosus (assembly GCA_022829125.1). Lineage (NCBI taxonomy): Eukaryota > Viridiplantae > Streptophyta > Magnoliopsida > Fabales > Fabaceae > Lathyrus > Lathyrus tuberosus. The sequence continues at coordinate 2,315,537 of JALAZF010000394.1, forward strand.
TCCGCGTCCATCGCGAGGATCGTATTTTTCGAGGTACGACAGATGGCGACTCTGCTGGGGATTAGTATTGCCCTATGCTAGAGAGAGTCAAGCCTAACTTGACTCGATTCAAGAGTGTTAGCTTCGCTTGTTTGATTTCTTCTTGACTATTTTCTCCTATTACTTCTTTATTTTCTTTGTGTTGCTTTCTCTTTATTATATGCTGTTTATCATACTCACCTGTTGGAGCCTGGGATAACATCACAAGTAAAGCTTTACACCCGAGCTTTGGAAAAAGAAGAGAGAACACTTAGTTTAGATTTTGGAAGTAATTAGTGTTAGTCCCTAAGGACTCGCTCCTTGTGTGACTAACATGAAAGCTTCCCCTAGAGTAGATCTTTTCGTAGATCTTGTGGTAACGCAGCTAGCCTGTTGCACGACTTGATTCATGAAGGGTCCGTGACTCTAGGAACCACTCTTAGCACCAGTTTTTATCTTGGTGGTCTTTAGTGTTAGTCTCTGAGGACTCGCTTCTCGTGGGCCTAGCATGAAGACTACACTCAGGATAGACCTCTTCGTATCCTCGTCGTAATGCAGCTAGCCTGTTGCATGGTGTTGATGCAATTAGTGTCCGTAATCCTGGGAACCATATCCATCAACATAAGAGCTATCCCGTGAGTGGGTCTATGGGTAAAGAATCTAGAACTATCTTTATAAAGCCTACCTGTTATGAGAGTTGGGAAGTTACTCGTGATATCCTGGATCCTGGATCTGCCTGCATTGCATTTGTCTACATATCATTGCATTTGCATCTCGTTTGCACGGCATACCCTTCCAACCAAAACTCGTCTGATCCTCTGTCTATTTCCTGCCAGCAGATTTCCCGACGCTCATATTGAACCTGTGGTAGCCGCTAAGCATTTGAAACAAGTTCAAGCAGAGATAAAAGGAGCATAGATACTTTGAAAGTTATGATAGCTATGTCAGAGGATAGTTTTCAATATGATAGGATGAAGGTTTTTGACCCCTCATCAGGTTTTGCCGTGTCGACTAACCCACTGTATGATCGTCTACCCGGTGATCATCCTCCACAAGTGAACATCCCTGCTCAGTCTCAGATGATGTCGATGTCTGATTCCATGAAGAAAAGGTTTTGTGCCCTTGAAGAGAAAGTTCAAGCTATGAAAGCGCGCGATACTTCTGGGCTCGATGCTGTTGATATGTGCCTAGTGCCAGACTTGGTAATTCCTCCAAAATTCAAAATACCCAACTTCGAGAAGTACGCTGGTATCAGTTGTCCAAAGCGTCATTTGGTGATGTTCTGCCGAAAGATGACCTCTCATGTTCGCGATGACAAGTTGATGATTTACTGTTTTTAAGACAGTTTAAGTGGTGCATCTTTGAATTGGTACATGGATTTAGAAAGAAGCTGTATCCAGTCATGGAAAGACTTATCCAATGCTTTCCTAAAGCAATATAAGTACAATTTGGACATGGCTCCCAGTCGCATACAGTTGCAAAGCCTATCTCAGAAGAACGATGAATCCATTAAGACCTATGCACAACGGTGGAGAGAGTTCGCAGCCAGAGTACAACCACCACTCTTGGACAAAGAACTGATTGACATGTTCTTGGACAGTCTGCATGCCACCTATCTTGAAAGAATGGCTGGCAGTTCATTCTCAAGCTTCTCTGACCTTATAATAGTGGGAGAACGCATCGAGAGTTACCTCAAAGCTAAACGAGTCCGAGACGCTTTGAGTAATCAAGCTAGTGACACTGAATCCTTCAGCAATTCCCAAGAGGAAGATGATAATGAAATTGATGCAGTCATAGCAAATGCTGAGTATTCTCAAGGTGCACCAGCAAAGCTTTATGGTCCCTCAGCTTCTCGGCAGTTATCATTGTCAGCGCCATATCATCCTTATGGGCAACCTGTCAATCCTAGGGCGTCATGCCAGAAACCCATGATTTCTCCTCGTGCAAATCAACGAGCTCGTGGTCAAGGATATCAGAATCATCGTCAGAATCAGCATAGGCCTTGAAACAACTTGGAAAGAATGACTGCTCCTCTTCACCCAGTTCCTATGTCGTACAGTCAACTTTTGCCGCATTTGGTCAGAAGCTCACTAGTAGAGCCCAAAGCTATCAAGCTTTTGCCAGAACCATACCCGCCTGGGTATGACCCCAATGCGCATTATGGATATCATGCTGGATCAATGGGACATTCGACTGAAGATTGCAAAGCTTTTCAAGCCAAGGTGCAACAGTTGATTGACAAGAAGTACATATCCTTCCCAGAAGGAGACTTGATTGTGCACGTCAGCTTCTCGCCCAAATGAGTTCCAAGACTTTAAGAGGCATCCCCTAAAGCCAGTGGTTCAGACAGGAAGACTTCATCAGATACTGGCAATTATTGGGCATTTATCATTTGCATTTGTAATTTCGTTTTGTTAAATGCTATTTGTTTTTTAACATTGTTTATTTTGAATGGTAATATTAATGAAGTAATCATGCATTTTTTTGAACTAATCACGTCGCATTCGCTCATTTTTCTTCACTTATATCAAAAAGCAAAAATATATTCATCTACATACCTCTCTTCTTTTTTTCTTTTTACCAAGTTGTTGTTTTGCAAATATTGGAGGGAGGATGACGAAAACGAGATACCCATAATTGCTGATGGTATGCTTTCGGATAGAATCTTGCCAAGGATGTACAAGCATTATTTCAAATCCCCAAACACTGGAGAGATAAGGAGTTAGTCCCTAGTTAACCACTTCGAGCCTAGAAGTAGCAGTTTCCTTCGGATATTCAAACCCTTACACTTAACCTGGGGCAGGGTAGTGTTCAGTTAACCTGATTACGCACTCAGTTCACAAAAACAAAATCCAAAAACATGATGGTTGTTCAATAATTACCCATGACTTGGCAGTCACAAACCTTACTCAAAACGAAAATAAAAAGAAAAAAAGCCTGCTAAGTCGAATACCTCAAAAGGAGACTTAGGAAAAAATCAAGGCAACCCTGATGGACTCGAAAAGCAAAATCAGTCCATGCAAAAGATAGGGATAAACCAAAAGCAAAAGAGGTCCTCAAATCCTCAGCAAAGCAAAATAAAATTCAGTGACCATCATATCAGAAATCAAAAGGTCATTGACATCCACCAAAAACAAAATAAGGTGACTGCCATTTCAAGAAGACCTTGAATCCTCATCTTCACTATTATACCGTCAAGATCTCTTAGGAGACAAAATGTGTGTTAATTTAATTGAATGTAGGACTGGAGATCATCACGAAGAAAGGGTGGGTACAAAACAGATCTTGGGCCTTATATCCTTTATTTCTATAAACGAGAACCAGACCACGTTACAACCCTCAAAAGACCTAATTGAGGCAGGGTTTAGTCTGAAAGCATACTACAGCAAGGTTGCGTAAACTGACTCCTACAAATTTGCTAATAACTTGCATTGGTGTCATATTCTTGCTATATCTTTCAATTCAGCTAAATCAGCACCACGTTTGGACTAATAGTCCATCCGTCACACATTATCACATCATTCTAATAATGACGTTTTTTCAAAAACTTGCATGAACATCGCATTAAAATTACCATTTATGAACGAACAATTTTGACTACAAGTCAGTGTTTGACATCAAGGCAATTCTAACAAGGAGTAATCAAAGGGGGCTGGGCCATTCAACAATATTGGCTGGAATTGACAACACCTCATCACCATATGGAACAGGGGCGTTGACATCCAATGATTACAGAATCAGTCAGTATAAAGCAAGTCCCCAAAGCATTAGTTGATTATGGGGCAAATCATTCAAGGACAGGTTGATCAGGGTAAATCATCTCAAGAATCCACCAACCAGGGGCAGGCCACCCAGAGGATCTTTTGATTAAAGGAAAACCCCTCTAATGTTCAATAAACACAAGTTAAGTCGCTCCAACGCTCATTCTGGGGCACGCTACCTCAAGGGTACTTTGAGGCCAAATACCTCAAGAGTCATTTCATGACTTGGAATTCTGGGGCAAGCCATCTCGAGTTCATCTCATGGTACATCTGCTTCTGAATTTTCCTTTCAAGGACAAATCCTTTCACGACTTGGAATTCTGGGGCAAGCCATCTCGAGTTCATCTCATGGTACAACTGCTTCCAACTTCCTTTCAAGGACAAATCCTTTCACGACTTGGAATTCTGGGGTAAGCCATCTCGAGTTCATCTCATGGTACAACTGCTTCCAACTTCCTTTCAAAGATGAAGCCTTTCACGATTTGGAATTCTGGGGCAAGCCATCTCGAGATCATCTCATGGTACAGTTGTTTCCAATTTCCTGTCAAGGAAAATTCTTCATAGGCCCAGACTGGGGCAAGATGAGCTACACAGGGGCAAATCCCTCCATTGCTTTCAATCTGCTCAGGCGAACACCATCAAGTGACCTTTGAGTTCAAGACGAGTGTCAGGGAATCATGCTATCACCCCACAAAATAATCTTTTTGCATTTCTTTCAAACAAGAAACCTTGCTGCATAGGAACCTACCCATACCTTATCCTTTACTGGGGCATCTTTGGAAACCTTCATATCATTGCATAAATCACTCATATGCATTAGTCATGTCGCTTCTCTCATTGCAAAGACATGCGTATCATATCATTCCTCGAGCTTAACCTTCCAATAAGATTTGACATCTAAAAGCCTGATACCGCAAGACTCAACCCAAAAGTCCAACTTAGCTTGGCAATCCAAAAGTCCAACTTAGCTTGGCAATCGAAAAGTCCAACTTAGCTTGGTAACCCAAAAGGCCCAGTTCCCGTCTGGCAAATCATTTTAAGGTCTAGTTCTCGTCTGGCAAAACATTTCAAGGTCCAGTTCCCGCCTGGCAAATCTTTTAAAAGTCCAGTTCTCGACTGGCAAATCTTAAAAGGCCCAGTTCTCGTCTGGCAAACCAATTCAAGGTCCAGTTCCCACTTGGAAAATCTTTTAAGGTCCAGTTCCCGACTGGCAAATCATTTAAAAGTCCAGCTCTCGACTGGCAAATCATTTCAAGGTCCAGTTCCTGCCTGGAAAATCTTTTAAAAGTCCAGTTCCCGCATGGTAAATCTTTTAAAAGTCCAGCTCTCGTCTGGAAAATCAATTCAAGGCCCAATTCTCATCTGGAAAATCACTTTAAGGCCCAGTTCTCGTCTGGCAAATCTTTTAAGGTCCATTTCTCGCCTGGCAAATCTTTCAAGGTCCAGTTCCCGCCTGGCAAATCTTTCAAGGTCCAGTTCCCGCCTGGCAAATCTCTTAAAGTCCAATTTCATTTGGCAAACTACCAAAAATTCCAATTTCATTTGGCAAATCACCTAAAAGTCCAACTTGTTGGCATTTTCATGACCCAAAGTCCAAATTCATTTGGCAATTAACCTAAAGTCCAATTCCACTTGGCAATTCCTAAATCCAATCCCTGGTGATACCCTCGACAAGGAAACCTATCTCCAGCGCGCCCGATCATTTGTATCGTCATGTGCATAACATGCTAGCTTAACATTACATTATCATATCAAGCACTATCATATATTGTGCATTCATACGTGCATTAGATTCCCTAGCAGTTGCATCTTAGTGTGTTTCAGTGCATTGTGTAATGCATGGCATTTTCATCCCCAACATAGCATAGCAGGATCCAGGATCAGTTCGCAAGCATCTTGGCCAGTCCTCCATCAAAGTCGGCAGTTTTCCTCTGAAAAGAGTTGGTACCCCCGCACGTGCTCAAGGAATTCTATTCCCCAGTAAGTCATTCTTCAGCCATGCAGGTGATATTGACAATCCCCAGCAGCTGTTGCTATTCTTACTCCCCAAGCAGAGGATATCCTAGAAAGTTTCTTGTGAGCTTTCCCCTGCAGAGCCAGCACATTTCCTCCAACAGGAATATTGCTCAACTATCCCTCAGTAAATTTGTTCAGAGATACTGCTTTGGTACCATCGAAGAACCTTAATGGATAAGGGACTGCTTCGATGACCTAAAGGATCATCTGCCTTCAAAAATACAACTTTGGTATCATCGGAGAACCTTATATGGATAAGGGACAGCTTCGACCACCCAAAGAACCTCAAGTTATTTTGTTCAGTTTGAACCCCTCTACTTCATTATGTTAGCTCTTACTCTACAAACATTTTGTGAGACAAATTTTTGGGGCATTCTTATATCTAATTGACTTCTCCCTTTAAAATGAACGCCATGCAGCCATTCACTCTCTCGGGTTCAAGCCAATTAGATAGGGGCATTTGTCATACCCCAAATTTGTCCTACTTGTGCATAACTGACATCTGTACATCCTTTTTTTCCAAACCATTTCTAATCCAAAATCCATTTCTAAATTTCTTAATCCAGCAAGGCCATTTATCCAAAAAAAGTCTATCTAATAACCATTTACTTGTGTTACCTCTTTTTAGTAGTTTTTATTTTATCCAGCTTTTATAATTTAAATATCCAATTTAAATATCCATTCTTTAACCAAAGTCCTTTTCAATATCCATGTTAACCATTGTTTTTTAATCCATATTTTTATATCCACCCTAAACCATTTTTTAACCATATCCATTTTTTACCTTTCCTATTATCCATTTTGTCATGAATAACCATATTTCATTTTTAATCCATTTATCCCCTTTTCAAATTCATATTTTCCAATAATTAAATCCATAAACCATATCCATTTTTACATTCATATTTCATATCCATTTTTCATTCTTAATAACCATTTTAAATTCACCTCAATCCATATTCAGATTTCAATCTCATGCCAATTTACATTCAATAAAATCCAAACCCTTTCCTACGTATGTTGCCCAAAGTTCACACACCTTTGTAATTATATCTTTCTTGGTAGAAAACACTTGGTTTTAGAAGACATTAAGTATGCAAACCCATATGGTATTCTGTCACATGAAATTGGAGTCAGTGGCCACTTTTGTGTCACATGAAATTTAAAAAAAAAAGAAGTAACTTGCTGCTGCCAGTGCATTTGGCGATAAATTGAAACGCTTTAGAGAATGGGCATCTACCATGGGAAAGTTGTTTTCATTTTCACTGATAACAGTACAGGCTTTATGTGTGCCATATCAAATGAAGAATTGCTTTTTCTAAGGATATAAAAAAATAGCCATTTAAGCACTTGTCAAAAGCAAGCCTTTCGAATGCACACGTACACAATCAATCAGCTACTGCATTGATGGAAAGCCCATTTCACACCAGGAAGATTAAAAGCGTAGCAGTCTGTATCATCAAAGAGGGTACATTGCAGGAATTAACAAGTAGTACATAGCAGTAATAATAAAAGAATTCATTGCCCAAAAAGCATGTACAGGGCATTAATTTTATGCTGCTTTGATAAATCACAGAATAATAAAGGAAAAGGTTTCACAGTTCAGCAACAGTACAACCCACACAAATCAGCTTGCCATGCTTCATTACAAAACCAAACCGCATCGACCTCACACAACTTGCCACTCCATAAAACCCTCCTTGGTCATCTTCATGATATCTTCCCTATCATCACATAATCTGCAAAATGGATTGAGAACAGTCAAGAAGTACATACAAGAAAGGAAATGAAGCATCATTCGATTACAGAAAAACATATGAAGTCCATTATTACCAAAATGTGAGTACTACTTGGATCATATTCTGAAGTGATCGAAAGTAACCTATAGCCTGCACAAGATTTGAATAGCTTGGTCAATCCTAAAATCCGGTGTTGGGCTCCAATTACTCAAAGAATGGTACCCTGTAGCAAATCAATACAAAGTAGAGAAATCACTCAAGTTGAAGTTGAAAAAGTCAAATACACCAGCAAAATTCATAACAGGACTCAAAGTTTTTTCTCAGAATTATTCAAATAAGTCAACAAGGCCACATCAGCACAGTGAAAACTTTCAAATTGTCGCAGTAAAACTCAGATAAAAGCTACACGTTCTAGAAGAAATCTAGCTCACAGAACAGACAAAAATGGTACAATCACAATCCCACAAGATCAGCGTTTATTCCCACTACCTCTAACGGTTTTCATCCTCACTCATCACACCTCATCATTCTCACACGAATTCCCTCACACGTACCTAAATTTCCTCTGCCCTATATAAACTCACACTATTCATTCACCTGGAGGAGGAAATAAAAACCTAATTTCGGGGACAAGGAAAAACCCTAGCAAGAACAATCAAACTGCAAAACAGATTCATCCCTAACCCTAAATCTACCAAAGCTCAATTTCTAAGGTTGATTGAGTCTCACATCGAGACTCAAACTAACCTGAGCTCACAGACACTCCCAAAAACCATTAAAAGAAGCGTAGAAGAGAAAATCCAGAGAAAACGAGGAAGAAAGAAGCAGTAGAGAGTAGAGGGAGGAAGCAGAGAATCAGAGAAAGAAAAAGTTATACCTTCGCCGGAGTTTGAACTCAGATTTGCTCCGATTTGGTAAGTTCTTGTTCTCCTTAACCGTATCCAAAGCGTAATTTGTGCTTATCTTTCTCTATTGTGTTGAATCCTCCCATCGATTACTTGGTTCCCTGTTGTTTTGATGGATTTAGGGTTTGGTTTGTGATTTAGGATTTGAATGGTTCTGATGTTTTTTGAAGGATTTAACGTCAGATTTGGGCTCAGGGGGTCTTCTTTATGTAGGTTAGGAGGTTTGATAGTGGTGTTACCGGAGAATACGGTGGCGGCCGCCGCGCACCGCCGCTCCTCCGGCATAGATTAGGTTTCCGGTCGTTTTTTTTAGAGAGAGAGAGAGGCGTTGAGAGAAAAGGCCACAAAGAGAGAGAAACGAGTGTTAATTTTGGAACAATTCTTCTCATTTTCTTTATGTTATCGTTGCCTGGTTTGGTGGCCATATCCACCGGTGACAAGTGTCACCGGTCATTTGTTTTTGATTCCACGCGCTCTCCCTGCATCCCCACTGTATACATACGCGTCTCTGACCATTGGATTAAGAGTCATCTTTGACTCTTCAGTGAATGGACGTCCCAGATCTTGTCCCCTGGTCAACTGCTGACCTAGGATCCATCATGGACTCTCCCCACCGTGTGGGCTTCTATTGGTTGGGCTTGGGGGAAAATTCCTGATTGCACCCCCAATATTAATGCTTCTGGCCCATATTGTTTTTTTAGTTTTAATCTTTTTTTTATAATACTTTTTAATAAAAAAACTAAAAAAAACTTTTAATTATTTCTTTTTTTTAGAAATCATAAAATCTATTTATTAATTTAATTTCTAATTTTATTAAAATTATTTATATTAATTAATATTTTAATTAATCTAATTTCTCTAACTCTAAAATTATCATAATATATTTTCTTAACTAAACCAAAGATCATAAATCATTTAAGTTAATATTTCAAACTTTTTTCTTAATTAAATTATGGAAGTAGTGGGCTTTTGGGGTCTAGCGCTCCTTGGGTCCTTGAACGACCGCTCTTAGGGCACACGCCTTGGGTTGTGTTCGTTTCAATCTTCCATTTCCAAAATACTTTAAAACTTCCAATTTTAATCCAAATATTTAACACTTAACAATCTTTTCTCAAATTAAAATTCTTAATTTATTTAAATTCCTAATAATTTTCTAAACTCAAATTAAATCATAAAACATTACTTAATCTTTTACAAATATTCTCTTAACTAAAAACTAAAAGCATAATCTACTTTAAAATACTTAAAATATTTTCTTAATTAAAGTCTTTCTAATTAATATTTCTAAGCCTTTTCCTAATTAATTATGGAAGAAGTGGGCTTTTGGGGTCTAGCGCTCCTTGGGTCATTGAAGGACCGCTCTTGAGGCGCACGCCTTGAGTTGTGTTCGTTCCGACCTTCCATTTCTAAAACACTTAATCCTCCTAAAACTCGTAACTTATTCAAACCCTAATCTGATTAACACATTTAATTAAAATACTATAATCAAATCAAAATCGTTTTCCTAATCAAACTACGAAGGTAGTGGACTCTTGAAGTCTAGCACTTCTTGGGCCCTTGAATGAATGCTCTTGAGGCGCACGCTTTGGGTTGTGTTCATTCCGAACTTTCTTTCCTAAAACACGCCCTAATTACATGGACAAAGAAGCCCATTATCCAACAAACATGATTTCATAATTAGTAGAATGAAAAAGGTGTCGTTGAGATCTAGCATCTCAGTAATGCCCCGATTAATTGGTTGTGAGGCCGGCGTCTCGTTTATCGAATAGTCGTCATTCTTCCCTCAAAATATTTAACAAACCAAACACTTCCCACGCAACCGAAACCCTAATACACTTAATCCACAACTCAAACACCTTTCCCAAAGAACATTGCTTAAGTCATTCTTTCGCGCATATGAACTCGTGCTTCAGCCTCCCCTAGCGAGCAGACAAGCCAATGTTTAGCAGTTAGAATGCAACCTAAACTCTCGTTCGCCTAAAACACGTCCGAATCAAACCTTTTTCTCAATCAAATCTCTAATACACTTAATCCTTATTCAAACAACTTTTCACAAAAAAGAACATTGTTTAGTCCATTCTTCCGCGCATATGAACTAGTGCTTCAGCCTCCCTTTGACGAGCAGACAAGCCAACATTTAGCAGTTAGAATGCGAATTAAACACTCGTTCGCCTAAAAAACACGAACCAATAAACCGTAGTCCCACGAACTACGAATACTCTGACTTTTCCATTGCACGACGGAATACGTAGGCCAAAGGGTTCTAATCCTTGCCGAGCACCCTAATAAAAAACCACCCATTTTCCCCCTTAGGAAACAATTTTACCTTAGAAGAAAACAAACAAACCAAGCTAATTTACCTCCCGAATCGAATCAAGAGGTTCCCGTTGAGTACAACGGACGTAGAGGGTGCTAATACCTTCCCTTTGCGTAATCGACTCCCGAACCCGAATTTGGTTGCGATGGCCATTTTCTTATCCCTTTAAAGGTTTTATCGATATTTTCCTATTCCTTCCTTGGAATGAATAAAATTCGGTGGCGACTCTGTTTCGAACAGTTTTTTCCGCGTCCATCGCGAGGATCATATTTTTCGAGGTACGACAGGGAGGAGAACCTGAGTGTCGGGGAGGAGCGAGGCTGGGGAGGCTTAGCGCCCTGCCCAACGCTCTATATCGTGCGTGTGCCCGACAATGTCGAAAAGGTCGTATGCTCGACATAGGTCGTGCTAAGAGGCCCTTGTTGGGCCATCCCGGGACATGTGGGTTGGGCTTGCTCGATTGAGGGGCAGACCCCGGCCCGGTCCAGAGCAATATTTATTTTACTTTTTCTCTCTCTATAATAATTATATAGAGGTAATTTTGACAAAAATATATTCAATAGTACATTAACTTTGGCAAGTGACAATTAAAAAAAAACAAAAAATTATCCTAAAAGTGACACTTAAAGAAGAACGAAGGGAGTAATATCTTTGATATTTTTCTTTTCTTCTATTTGAGTCAGATATCTAATCACTTAGTATCATGCTCAAAAAATCTAATAGCCTATCAGAGTTGGAGGATTGATTTTGAATTCAGAAGTTGTCTTGTGGCTTTTAAAATCTAATAATGGATGTTACAAAGAGCTGGTTTGTTTCAGCTTTAGAAAAATGATTTTTTTTTATTTGTATTTTTAAAAATAGATTGTATAAAGTTGTTTTTAAAAATATTACAAATTTTTTATATTCGTTTTTTTAAAATTGAAAGACAAATTTTGACATTCTATACATAAATATAGATTATTGAAGATCAAAACATAGTCAAAATCGTAATTTTTTTTCAAAAAGTTGTATCTTAAAAATAATTTTTATAAAAAATTATTTGAAATTTTGATATTCAATTTTTTTTTCAATAGAATAATAAAATATCTGAAATGACATTTTAAAAATAACTATTTAAATCAAATTTTTATTTGAAATTTTTATATTTTTTTATAATTTTTTTATAGAAAATGGATGGTGCACTGACAGTGTAAATTATTTTTACACTGTCAACCTATGACAATCATGTATTCCGCCAAGTCAGTCTGTAAATTTTAAATTATTTAAATGATTTGACACTTTAAAATATTTTGATTAAATGTATGTAATACTTTTTTACACTGACAGTGCACTACCATTAAACCCTTTTTTTTTTACACAAAATCATATTACACTGTAAAAATTATTAAAAAAAAAACAAAAAAAACGAGTCCAATATCATATATTGAGAGACAATGAAATATATTGTAAAAACTCTGAATTTGACAACTTTGGATGGTTTTAATTTTAATACTACAATTTGAAATTTTGACATTAGCCGATTTATTAGCAACAACACCACGCTCTAAAATCCAACATGTTTTGGTCTATGACCGTTCTGAGCTGTTATCTCAGCACATAATAACAAACCTAAGAAAATTGTGTCAGATTGCGCCATTCTATCATAAATGGGTGATTCGATGAAATGATCGAGATAATAGGTTCGTGTAACGCCTCAAATTTTAATTCAAAACATTACTTTAAAATTTTATTTTGTTTTAAAAATATTCTATATTTTTATTTTAAACAAATTAATCATCCATAATAAATTCTAAGACCAAAATTATATAAAAGTTATTAAAATAAACTACTTGTTCTGGACTAGGCCAACGCCTGCCCACCAGTTGGGCAGACCTAACTCAAAATCATGTTAGGCGGCCTAATACGGCACAATCCTCCTCATTTTCGGGCACATTAACAGCCCTACTGTCGAGGAGGGACTTCCAGCTACGAGGAAAGGCCACGACCCTCCTCAGACTTCCAGCTACGAGGAGAGGCAACGACCCTCCTCCTCGCTCGCCACGTGCTCCTCGCGAGGACACATCACCATGTAACCTCCCACCTCCGAAAGAATCAGTCTGCCATTCTTTCGGAGATCTCGGGACCGTTACCCCAGGACGAAGACCACGTGCTGGTCTTCCTTACGCCACGTAAGCCCTGGCAGTCACCTGGATTGGGACTTGCAATCCAGCCCAGTGCAGGCGACCGTTGGCCCCGCGCTGGGGCAGCCTATGAACACCCTCTCTCATGAGAGTATCAGGTTACATTACATTCTAACTTTCACACCTGCTTTTTTGTACTTGCTTACTCCCTTTTCCTGACTTTGGCATCAGAGTACCTTGCAGGTACACCCCCCCGCTGTTTCACCATCACCGGAGTTGCTGCTCTCACAACATTGCTGGCCACTAGTCTCCCTTCTGATCAGGTAAGATCAGTGGCGCCGTCTGTGGGAATTTCTTGCTTCCCTGTTTTCCTCTTCGAAAAACCAAAGCAACCTCTACTTTTCTGACAACCATGGCCAGCTCCCAGCCTGAGAACAAGACTCTGAACACCGCCTTTGTGCAGTTCGGCAACGGAGAACACCGCGAGGACGCTGCGGCCGTCTACGTCGAAGAAGGCGACGATAGGGACGAGTAGACTGCCTCCCCTTTCTCTGACGACGCGACTTACCACGTCGCCCAACAGGATAACGCTCCCGTTGTCTACCAGCCCATCGCTGCGCCACCAAGCACTGACCCGAACACGGTGGCCTAGTTCGCTCTAATCAATCTGACCAATCAGTTGATTTCCCAGCAGAACGTGAGGATTGAAGCGCTCGAAAGAGGACGACCACGACGCTCTCCCCCGCGAAGACATCATCGCCCTCCATCTCTCAGCCGTTCTCCTTCCCCGCGAAGGACACCGCCGGTCGACTCCAGAAGCCCGACACCACCACCTGCAGGACGTCGCCCGTGCCTGGAACGACCCCAGCCTGTGGTCGCCCAGAAGCGACACCGATCACCTCCTCCTAAGGAACAACGATGCTCTCCTGCCCAGAAGAGGAGCAAAGCCGATAGTGATAAGCCTAAGAGCCGTTCGAGGAACTCTCCCCGACGATACGAGCCTGTCTGGGGCCACCACTCCCCATCACGATCAATAATTCGGAGTGATGAGGACGACCAGAGAACCCCTCTGTCCAAGGAGATTATGGACACCCTTATCCCTGTAGGGATGGAAAAGCCTCCCCCCTTGGGGACCTACGGCGGTACCGCCGACCCCGATGATCTTGTCGAGAGCTTCGAGGCCATGCTCGACTATAGGAACGTCCGGGGAGCTATTAAATGCAGGCTCTTCCCGACTACCCTCAGAAAAGGTGCCATGACTTGGTACAAAAGTCTTGCACCAGAATCCATCACGTCCTGGAAGCAACTTAAGAGGCAGTTCTCCAGACATTTTACTGCGTCTCGCCGACATCCGAAGATGTTGGCCTCTTTGGAAAGCATCATCCAAGGGGGGAACGAATCTCTCAGAGACTACATCGAGAGATTCAACCGCGAAGCTGTCGAGGTCCCCACTACCGACGACATGAAGAAGTTCCTGATCGAGCGGGGACTGCGGCTAGGACTGAGTTCGCCAAGTCTGTGGGCATCCATAGACCTTGCAACCTAGAAGACCTCCTCCACTGAGCCCAGTCGTACAACCGGTTCGAGAACTCGGAGGCCTCCTACGTCTCCCGAGACTCACGACACCAAGAGGGCTCCCGCGACTCTAAATATGAAGACTCTACGACCCCCTGCGCGGGGGAGAGAGAAGACGCGAAGGCCGTCCCAGGGACTCTCGCGAGCCGAGAGGTCTATCTGGCCGATTCACGGAGTACACTCTGCTCAACGCTCCCCGCGAGCGAATTCTCAACGAGTGCGCAAACTCGGAATTTCACAAAGGGGGTGTCCGCTTTCTGAAGCTAACACCCCCCAAATCAAACACTGACAGGTCCAAATACTGCAGGTTCCATCGGAGCCACAAACATGTCACTGAAGATTGCATCCACCTCAAGGATGCAATTGAGATCCTAATCAAGGAGGGGCATCTCAAGCAGTATACCATGAGGAATGACGCTCCTCGCCAAGATGCCAGGGACACACAAAGCGTCGAGGAGGCGACACCCCCCTCCGGGGAAAACCGACTGCAAGTCACCCTCTGTGTCACTCGACCCGAGGACTTTTAAGTCCTCGAGGGAATCGAGGACCCCGAGGCAGTTCGCAGCAAGTGGGCGAGCTTTCCCCCTGAAGACCCCATCACTGCCAGCAGTACGTGGGAAATCTTCCCCACGACGATGGTCATATCCGGCGGAGGCTTCGAAAAGGTCTCCGTCGGGTCGATCAAGAAGAAATTTGACGATCTGGAATCCGCGACCTCGACACGAACGACCACTTTTGAGAAGGTGCAAGGGAACCCCATCACCTTCTACCTCGAGAAGCTGCTAGACAGAGCGCCTAACGCCACCAGCCCCCTCCTGATACGGGCGCAGATGGCAAATTTTAACGTCTGTAGAATCCTGGTCGATCAAGGGAGTTCGGTGGACATCATGTACGCCTACCTCTTCGAGACCCTCCGGCTTGACAAAAAACATCTGACCCCTTACGTGGGCTCGGATCTGCAAGGGTTCAACAACACCACCACCAGACCGTGGAGCTATGTTGAACTGATGGTCACTTTCAGGAGCGAGGACACTGCCCGACAAGTCAAGACCCGTTTCTTGGTGTTCGAATGCCCGTCCCTCTACAATTGCATCATGGGGAGGACCACTCTGGCCGAACTCACGGCAGTACCATCTACAGTCCATCTGAAGATGAAGTACTACACGGCCAGAGGTCGGGTCGTCACTATGCACGGGGACATTGAAGCTGCCAGGAGGTGCTTCGACGCTGCAACCAAGGGCCTGAGTTCCATCAACACCAAAACCCAAGGCCGGAGAAAAGTCATCCCCGGACGCAGTACAAAATCCGCTCTCACGCGTCAACCTCGTTAGCCGGTTCCCCGACGAGTAGGAAGAAGGCGGAGCAGCGGATAACGACCTCCCAGCTGAAGGCAACATGCAACCTCTCCACCCAACGCGCCCCGTCCTAGACGCAAACTTCGAGCTTGTTGCCCTCGGAGATGATCCAGATCGAAGCGTGAAGATCGGCACCGGGCTCCCCGACCTGGCGAAGAAGCAACTGCAGGCATGCCTCCGGGAGAATGCAGATCTGTTCGTGTGGAGCGCATCCGAGATGCCTGGCCTCGACCCAGAGGTGGCCTGTCATCAGCTCACTGAAGATCCGACCGCTATGGCCATAGTACAACGTAGGCGTAGGCAGTCTCCCGAAAAAGCGAAGGCTGCTGAAAAAGCTGTAAAAGACCTCCTAGAGGCAAATTTTATTTTGGAGGCCAGGTACACAACCTGGTTGTCCAATGTTGTACTTGTCAAAAAGAATAATGGAAAATGGAGGATGTGCGTTAACTATACCGATCTTAATCGGGCTTGCCCGAAAGATTCTTAACCTTTGCCTAACATCGACCAGCTGGTCGACAATTCTGCAGGTTTCAAACTATTGTCCTTCATGGACGCCTACTCGGGGTATAACAAATCCCCATGGCTAAGTCTGATAAGCAGCACACCGCCTTCATGACCGAGTCGGGCAATTACTACTTCAACGTAATTCCCTTCGGCCTGAAAAATGCCTGCGCGACCTACCAGCGGATGATGAACAAAGTCTTTCGGGGAGAGATCAGCGACATGCTCGAGGTCTACATGGACGACATGATCGTCAAATTTGCAGAAGAAGTTAACCACGCTGCCCATCTCAAGAAAGTCTTCGACATGGCGAGGAAATGCAGGATGAGGTTCAACCCCGACAAATACACCTTCGGCGCTCGGGCGGGAAAGTTCCTCGGTTTCTACCTCACAGAGCGAGGAATCGAGGCAAAACCCGACAAGTGTAGGGCTTTCTTCGAGGTCCCGACCTCAAACTCGAAGAAGTCGATACAATCGCTGAATGGGATGCTGACCGCGCTTTCCCGCTTCGTCGCCAAATCTGCACAATACGCACTCCCATTTTTCAAGCTCCTACGACAGAAAGCTACGTTCGAATGGACCGAGGAATGTGAGCAAGCACTCCTTCACCTCAAAAAAGTCCTTTCACAACCCCCGGTTCTTTCCCGACCAGAGAACGGGGAGACGCTGTTCCTGTACCTCGCCATCACGAGCGAAGCAGTCAGCACAGTCCTTATCCGGGAAACCCCCGACAGACAGAAACCAATTTACTTCACCAGCAAGGACTTCCAAGGCCCCTAGCTCAGGTATCAGCAGATCGAGAAAGTTGCCCTGGCCCTCGTCACCGCGGCCAGAAGGCTGCGACACTACTTCTTGGCCCACACGGTCGTGGTAAGGACCGAGTAGCCCGTAAGACAACTCCTCGGTCGACCAGACATGGCCGGGAGGATGCTCAGATGGTTGCTCGAACTTGCCGAGTTCGACATTCAATATGAGGGAAGAAAGGCCCTGAAGGCTCAGGTGCTGGCCGACTTCGTGGCAGAAATGACCCTCCCGAAACCTTCGACCAACGGATCCCAGAAGTGGACGATCTACGTTGACGGGGCATCCATCTCGAAGGGCAGCGGGGCGAGCATCATCCTTGAAAACAAGAAAGACATCCTGATCGAAGTTTCCCTCACATTGTCCTTCTTGACGTCGAACAACCAGGCAGAATACGAGGTTTTCCTCGCAAGGCTACGGTTGGCTGAGACCTCGACGCCAAAGAAGTCAAAATTTTCACTGACTCCCAGATCATGGCTTCCCAGGTCCGAGGAGAGTACCAAGCCAAGAACAACAACCTCATCGAATACTTGACCCTGGTGAAGGAAAAGATGAAAAACTTCACCGCAGCGAAAGTAACCCATATCCCGTGCGAGCACAACACTCGAGCGGATGTCTTGTCGAAACTAGCAAGCACAAAGAAGAAAGGTGAGAATAAATCTGTCATACAGGAAGTGCTTTCATGCCCAAGCATCGACAAACTCGTCCCCGCGACTGACGTGAACTCCATCGGGGACAGCAACGGCTGAATGACGCTGGTATATGAGTATCTCACCACTAAAAAGCTGGCCGACGATCCCAAGGAGGCCGGAGTGGTTAAGTGACGGGCATACTCTTATATAATTGTCGAAGATAGACTGTACCGACGTGGCTTATCAACCCCCCTTCTTAGGTTTGTCGAAGAGTCCAAGGTCCCCGACATACTCCAGGAAATCCATGAGGGGATCAATGCAAAACACCTCGGCAGACAGTCATTAGCCCGTAAGGCGTTACGAACAGGATACTACTGGCCCACCATGCAACAGGATGCCAAGGAACACGTCAAGAAGTGCTACAGATGCCAACGACACGGGGACATTCACCTGGCCTCGCCCAGTGAGCTCAAAAGCCTGTCGTCCCCGTGGTCGTTTGTGTGGTGAGGGATGGATATCCTCAGGCCCTTCATTGTGGGGTCCTACCAAAACAAGTACCTGATCGTCGGCGTGGATTATTTCACGAAGTGGATCGAGGAGGAAGCCCTGGCCAAAATCACGGCTCACAACATACTACGTTTCTACAAGAGGAACATACTCGCCCGATTCGGTGTACCCCAAGCGATTGTCACCGACAACGGGACACAGTTCACCGACAAGAACTTCCAAAACTTTGTCACCAAACTGGGCACGAAGCAACACTTCACGTCGACCGAGCATCCTCAAACGAACGGGCAAGCTGAAGCGGTGAACAGAGTGATCCTGCGAGGACCGAAACGCCGACTAGGAAATGCCAAGAAAAGGTGGGTCAAGGAGCTGCACAACATCCTTTGGGCCTACCGAACAACCCCACATTCCACGACCGGGGAGACCCCCTTCCGCTTGACTTACGGAACAGAAGCGGTGATCCCCGTGGAAATAAAGGAACCCTCGAGGAGAACGGAATCTCCCCTCGACGAGGAGACGAACCATGAGGCCCTAAGGGAGGAGCTCGACTTTGTCGAGGAGATAAGGTCGGGTGCATTCCTCCAAGAAGCCTCACTTAAGCAGAAAATAACTCTACATTATAACAACAAAGTTATTAAACATGATTTTCAAGTAGGCACCCTCGTCCTATGAAGGAACCAGAAAGATTCGCGAGAAGGCAAGCTCGCCGCGAACTGGGAGGGCCTCTACCGCGTCCGCGCAAAAATGGGGACAAGAGCCTACTACCTCAAAAATCTGCACGGGGAGGAACTTGCTCGACCATGGAATGCTGAGAAGCTTAAACAGTACTACAGTTAAACACTGCCCGCGACACAGCTACATCGCGACCACGGGGGCGCACTAAGGTACAAGTGCGACTCCCCTTCATGAAACACGAAGACAAGGGCCCGTGTTGTGTGCGCGCGAGGACCCTTGATCCGACGAGGATACCTCGACCGAGCTCCATCGTCGCCATACCAATTAGGAAAAACAACCAGATCGAGACGGGAAGTTTGCGCCACGAAGCTAAGACCTCGACCGAGCTCTTAGCTTCGTCGAAGGTCAGAATACATCTCCGACCACTCGGCCAGTTCCCTACACAGTCGAGGATCAACAAAGTCGAGCGAAACCCCTAAATTACTTATACAAAAACAACAGATATATCATCAAGCATACAAACATCACACACACAGATAGACGAAAGACAAAGCATTAAACCGGGCAGAAGCCCATTGTGCGAATAGTACATATAAAAATGTCAGAAAGCCCCTGGCGCGCAGGCCGGGAAAATGTAATCACAAAAATCACGGCACACAGGCCGAACTAAACGAAGTTAAAAGAAAACGGCGCGCAGGCCGAACTAACAAAAGAAACTAAACAATAATCTCTTCCTCGATTCGGGCATCAGTCTCCCTGTCACCATATTTGTCCTCCCCTGGAACGACCAATTTGCCTTCGACCACGCGATGGAATGGGCTGACTCTGTGGAGTGCAAGCTGGACGTCCAGATTCTCCGCCTCGATCTGAGCCACAACACTCTTAAAACCCACCTCGAGGCCCTCCAGACAATCTTGCTCGAGTTCACGAATCTTGGCAATCAGAGCACCGCAGCCGACGAGGCGCCTCTCCTCCTCCATCTCATCTTCCGCTGGAATAGCATCAGCTTCTAGTTTGGCAACCTTGTCTCAGAGACGGTCTCGTTCCTCTTGAGCTTTCTTTAGTTCCGCATTAGTCTCGTTCAGCTCGTGGAGGACGTTCATGTAGTTCTCGCACTTCGTCCTAGCCTCCTGCAGGTCACTCTCGACCTTGTCCTTCTCCTTCTCGAGGACATTATATTCGTCCCTCAGCTTTTGCACCTCAGAAGTAGGGCAGGTCTCATCGTTCAAAACCAATGCGGTCTCAAAGATTCGCACCATGGCCGCCATGTCTTCGGTAAGCGTCTTCTTCCTGGCCGTTCTGTCAATTCCCAAGATCGCCTTCACCACGGCCTCGGCAACAACGGGGGGACTCCCACCGAAGAAGTCCCGCTGAAGGTGACAGGCAGGCAACATGAACTTCTCTGTTGGGACAGGGCCCTCGACGTCCACAAGGACAGGTCCCTCGGTGCGCGGCCTCTTGGCAGAGGACCCTTCCGGGGGAGGGGGAGGGGGGGGGGGGGGGGGAGACCGGCTGCATTACGGAGACACTGAACCACTTCCTCCCTCGACTGACACCGCTATCTAAATGACTTCTTAGAGCCGACCCTTAGTCCTCTTGGGTGCCCGGGTGGAGGCCAGCTTCAGGATGCGCTCGGTGGCATTCGACATTTGACCTGCGACAGAAAACAAGAAACAAGTCAGCATAAGAAAATGAGATAAAGTGAAGCGCCCGAACAAAGCAATGGACTACTACCTAGGAACCTCTTGGCTTCATCCTTATACTTGTACTCAAGGAGGGCCTTGGTATTGATATAGCGGGGTTCGGTCACGATCTGTCCCCGCGCGTCGCGCATGAAACTACCATCTCTGGTTATACATTCGGCCCGGTTAAAGCCGGCGACATACTGGACCATCTTCGTAAACGCTTCCTTGTCTTCGACACCCAGTTGACTGCGCTTCAAGATGTAGGCCTCCGTACCACTCGCGAAATGCGCTTCCTCCCACTCCAGCGGGCACTTGGACGCAAATCTTTCCTCCCCCGCATCATCGGTCACGATATTGAAGAGCGACCCCACGGCTTCGTACGTGGCGGGCATAACATAATAAAATCTGTCCTTGAAACACCGGACAAAATCTGAGTATGCCTTGAACAGCTTCTTCGGGTACTTGAAGGAAACCTAATTGTGTCACCCCTGGTCTGTTGCCTTTTGTAGATGGAAGGTATGGAAGAAGAGGGGAAGAGTGGACCCGATGCCAAGGTACTCACACACGAGCTCGAACGCCCGCATAAAGGCCAACGCGTTGGGGTAGAGCTGGAAGGGCGCCATGTGCAACCAGTCGAACACCCCCCGCTGGAAGTCGTTGAAGGGGAGTCGGATGCCAGCCTCCTTAAATGCGAACTTTTACATGGGGAACCTTAACCCCCGGTAGCTTGAGCATATACGGTGGTGCTCTCTTGGTTTGAAGATCGTCCAGTTCGTTTGCTCGCCTACGACAACGTCCTCGACAATTGCGAAGGCATCCGTGTCATCCAGAGAAAACCACGACCTGATTCTTAAAGGATCTTCTCCTGCCCAATCCGCGACGTAAGAAGGCGCTCCTCCCCGGGTTGTTGCGCAGGCTCGGGCAGGTCGGGTTTGGTATCGATCTGAATAATGCCCGCAATCCTCATGACCATTTTACCTGAAAAGCAGAGGAAATTGATGAATTATATAGCCCATATCAAATCCACCCTTCCACCGCTGATCAAGTGAAAGGGCGAAGAAAGGACACGGGGACATGCTCGGGGCAACACCCCACCGACCATCGCGAGCGGGGTCACGAATAGGGGTGTTCGGTACCTATAACCCAATCACCTTTACTCCTCGGGACGTTCATCGGGCGCCCCCCGGGACCTTCATCAGATCCCCGGCGCCTTCGTACCATGACCCTGGAATAATCATTCTACGTCCTCGGGACCTTCATCAGGTCCTCGGGATATTCGTCCCAACTCCCCGCGACATTGATAAAAAACTAAAGAAGCTCTGTCGGTTTCGCTGGAAACTCCGTGGCCTCCCCGGAGACTTCATCAGTCCACCGGAGGAACCACCATAGAAAAATAAAACAGAAGAGAAGAAGAGGCAGAAGCTTACTTGGAATGGTGGTTGAGGGTTTCCGGTGCGGCAGCGGGCGGTGGCGTACGACGGAAGGACGACTACGACAGTTGGAGAGGAGGAGAGAAAACTCTGAACGAAAAAGATGGAAATGTGCAAATGGCATGAACTCAACCCCTATTTATAGGGCCCTCACGGGACTCGAGGCGTCCCTAGGCGTTTGAGTGCCCTAGGCCTAGCCGACCTAGGCAATGATGGCGAGCGACATGTGGCACTCAGTTTCTCACGCGCGTCTTTCCATTTCCATCTTGTGCCCGCATGTAGTACGCGATCATCTCCTTTCACCTCCCCGTGTCGTCGACCATCACTAGTTTGCAGTCCTCGAGACTCCTGCCTGTCGAACACCGCCTGCTCTCGATCACCCGCATTCTCCACCACCTCGGTCCTACGAGCACGTTATTCCGTATAACGCACGTCCTCCTCGGAGGGCCTGACCCTTAAGTCATTACTCCGACACCTCGGAGCAACGACTAGGGGGGTCTTGTTCTGGACTGGGTCAATGCTTGCCCACCAGTTGGGCAGGCCTAACCCAAAATCATGCTAGGCGACCCAATACGGCCCAATCCTCCTCATTTTCGGGCACATTAACTGCCCTACTATCTAGGAGGAAAGGCCACGACCCTCCTCAGACTTCCAGCTATGAGGAGAGGCAACAACCCTCCTCCTCGTTCGCCACGTGCTCCTCCTCGCGAGGACACATCACCATGTAACCTCCCACCTCCGAAAGAATCGGTCTGCCCTTCTTCCAGAGATCTCGGGACCGTTACCCCAGGGCGAAGACCACGTGCTGGTCTTCCTTACGCCACGTAAGCCCTGACAGTCACCTGAATTGGACCTTGCAATCCAGCCCAGTGCAGGCGACCGTTGGCCCCGCGCTAGGGGCAACCTATAAATACCCTCTCTCATGAGAGGATCAGGTTACATTACATTCTAACTCTCACACCTGCTTTTCTGTACTTGCTTACTCTTTTTTCCTGACTTTGGCATCGGAGTAACTTGCAGGTACACCCCCTCCGCCGTTTCACCATCACCGAAGTTGCTGCTCTCACGACGTTGCTGGCCACTAGTCTCCCTTCTGATCAGGTAAGATAACTACTTAAAACGTTACAAATCTTCTTCTTTAAAATTTTAATAATTAAAATAAACCTTATAAATAAAATTACAAGTTCAAAATCTTTTATTGAATCTCACAACCACACACAATATTTATCCTTGTAGCTTCACATCTTGAACTTATTAATATCTAATATATTATTTATAAAGGATTAATCTCTCGTCATGCATATCAAATCAAACAAAACATCCAGCATAATATTATAAATAAATTATATAAAACATAAAACCGTACAAGAATTATAATCATCGAAAATCATTCTTTTATAATTATATGCATGCTCTTAAATCTAAATGATCAGAATATAAACCACCACGCAAGCAATCCGCCACCAAGGACAGCCACAAAGGCAAAATATGTATATGCCATGAACTTCATACACCTTTCACAAATTCCACAATCTATCATTAAAGTAGATCATTTAGAAATTTATTTTACAACCATCTATCTCCAAACATAATCGACCAAGACAATTCCCTTGATTCACATCACAACCATACACAATAATAAAAATTACAAACAAAACAAAGATTTATCCACATCACATAATCATACACAAAAACACAATATATAAAACTAATATTAATATCAAATATAATTATATTTCAATTCTCTCTTTAGAACAATTATGCATTATATGATTTAGCTTCGTTATAATCAGTATGGTAGAAGTACCCTTACCTTAGACATTTTTCTTTTCAGCCGCATTTAAAGATCACCCCAAGCAAAATCCTATCTTTATCATGCTTCCACATATTGATTCTCCACATGCAGAATTTCCGTTCTCTTGATTCATCATCGTCCAATCATTTAGTTTTTTTTTTGTATCATTTATTTGATAAAAATATCACTTATATTCAACCGGCCATTTTGGCGTGGATTTCGAACAAATCCGAACTACGACGATGAAGATACAAACAAAACAACGGTGTTTGTCAACCGACGAAACAATATAAAATAATAGATGGAAAATAAAATAAGTGAATGAATTTAACTAATTAATTGATAAAAAAAACATACCGAAAATTGAAATAAATCAGAGAATTTTTATTGACAAAAGATTTGATTTCGAAACAAAAATCTCCACACTTGCACTTAATGACTGAGTGTGTTGCTTAATGAAGTCACCATAGATGACACTGTAGTGCTAGATTTATTTTTTATTTGTTTATTATTTATTTGATTCATGGACTTGTCCAATTTATTTACTGATTCACACCTTTTTATTCTACATTTATTTTAAATAAATTACACACATTAAATATTATCTATTAAAATACTCATATTAAAATTACTCATATAAAATATTATTATATCTAAAAAATTAAATCATTAAATAATAAATATAATATTAACACTTAATAGTAATTATTAAATGATATTAACACTTAATGGTTGAGATATGTGTTACTCTTTTATCATTTATGTCAGGATTAATTAAATGATAAAAGAAATACATATGTTTATTAATTGAATATTTTAATCTCAACTATTTATTTTTAAATTCAAGGGTTAATAATTATTCTTACCATTCTTACATAAAAGTAATATTCTCACTAGATATGCCCCCTACTTTTATGTGAGAATGGTATGAATTATTATTAGCTATTAGATTTAAAAATAAATGGTTGGGATATGTGTTACTCTTTCATCATTTATGTCATGTTCAATAAAATGATGAAAGAGACACACATTTTCTTTTAATGCAGGCCGGTCCAACACATTTTGAGGTCTGAGGCGAAACTTTAATCTAAATATTTTAATATAATAAAAGTATTTTTATTTTAGATTAATATATTTTAATTTTATATTTTTTTAGGATTTAAAATCATTAAATTATTCTAATAAATTTTATTTAATATTTTCTTTTCAATTGATAATAAAACTAACACAACTAAACACTCTTTTTATCATTAAAAAAAACATTACTGAAAAATATCACCAAATTTCTTTAAAAAAAAAATTAAATTTCATATATTCTTTTCTGTAAAAGAACTTAAAAGTTTATTATTTATAAATATGACTTTTAATATACCATCTTTGATGGCGTGCAAAAGAGACTACCGCATATGGTCCAATTTTTTTTTTTTACAGTAAAGTCATAGTTAAAAAAGGCCTAAAAAAAATTAATTATGGTTAAACAATAATAAAATATGATTTCTATTTATTTTCCGCATTTAACTCATAAAACACCTAAAAAGAATCTCCAAAAACTCAAAATGACTTTGATTTTAAATTAATCAATTGTATAATACACATTTCTAATGATTGTTATTATTATAAATTCTTAATAAATACTATTATTTAATTGGCATACAAAATAATTTAAAAACTTATTTATTTTAAGGGTTAATTAATTTAAAAACATATAAATATAAAAATATGAGCCTCTAGGCGGTAGCTTTGGTGGCCTACCCCTAGGGTCAACCCTGATTAAATAAATATTTTAATCTCAACCATTTATTTTTAAAGCTAAGGGCTAATAATAATTCTTACCAATCTCACACAAAACTAGTATTCTCAATATATATATATATATATATATATATATATATATATATATATATATATATATATATATATATATATATATATATATATATATATATAAAGTTACCATAATGAGTTTTTAAGATTAATTGCAATATTAATAATTTAACAAGATAATTATTCATAAAATAAACAATTAAAATATAATGATATATACAAAAAATTAAAATATCATTTTATACATAAGACAAATTGTTGAATAAATAATAAACTTACTAAAAAGATAAATATATTGTATATAAAAATATAGGATGTTACATGCTTATCCCTTTAAAATAGTCTCGTCCTCGAAATTAGAAAATCTAAAATGTTATAATATAATTCCCTCATAAACTAAAATCAAACGATAATAAAAACCAATTTTTATATGATGAAGAATTAAAATATTATAATTTATAAATAAAATAGCTGTAGTAAAAACATTCCTGGACCTTACTTTATTATTACGAAAATAATAGTTTTATTCTCAAAATTAAAAGGTTGCGACAAATAAAAAAATACTCGAAAAATTTAAAGTGAAACTATTTAACTCCTTTCATATAAATTTATAGTTGAAAATTATATACAAATATATATATTTTTTGAAAAACTATATAAATTATTCATTTAAGTTTATAACAACAAATAAAAATAATATAATATCATGCTCTTTAGCACACTCTAATTTCAAATGATTATGGTCGTTAAATCTATAATTCGAGTAATTTTAAAAAAATCTATTAAAAGGATAAAATATTTACTATCAAATTTATATAATATAATTCTATATGAAATAAAATAATTTAGTAAAATCAATTATTATGCTGAAAACAAATATATTTCTTTTAACCAAAATCATAGTAAAATAACTAACTCTTTAAAAATGAAAAAAAAATTTAGAACATTCAAATGTTAACCTACTTCTAAGTTATGATTTCATTGGCTCTCATGAGGCCAAGAAATAAGGGTAAACCTAGAAGGATAAAGGTAGGGTGGTTGTTTAGTGACTTCAAGAGTCAATTTAAGAAAGGTCTCCCTTTGGAATGGGGGGAAAGATAATAGTTGTAAATATACTAAAAGATAACAAGTTATAATTCAAATATGATGATGTAAAAAACATAAATAAGATATGAGATGAAACAAAATATGATGTCAATGCAAAGTTAGAATCATACACATTAGACAATAATCAAACATGATAAATAAAGGTAACATGGCAAGATGAATAAGGAAGTGCAATAAAAACCCTAATAAATATTCTTGATCTTATCATGAATAAAAGTCTCAAAATTAAATATTTTTATCAATTTCTTTTTATATTTAGAAAGTAAATTCAATTAGAAGAACATAGCAAAAAGAAGGGAAGAAAAAGGATGAGAAATGAGCAAGTTATGGTATTTTGAAAATGAAGCATAAACTTGAAAAATAAACTAAAACCAACAAGTGATAAAAATTAAAGAAATAGTACACCTAAGGATTGAACCCAGGTCTTTTTGCTTGCAGTCTAAAACTCATACCATCAGGCCAAGGCGCACATGTTGAACATAGAATGAAAGCACGCATACATATATCACATAGGGCGAAAATCAAGAAAAAAACAAAAGGACTGGGGCGAGGGGGATTCGAACCCCAGTCCTAAGGGTTAAAGGCACGACGCCTCTACCACTGGGGTGGCTATACATCCATTGTATAAGCCACCCCTGAAAACATATAAACCCAACAAGCGAAATGAAATGTTTTTCAGATGGAAGACATATATGAAACGTACTCACATACTAGTAAACTCACATCAATTGGTCATTAAAAATTCTAACTCACAAGAGGACAAAACATGCGGCTGGCCAATCGCATACCATATTCTTCTCCTCATTCATGCAACCATGTAGCCAAACAACATGAGATCATCGTAAAAAGAGGAAATAAACAGCAACATGTGATCCCTTATCATTTGTTCCACCATCAATGTCTTCAAACATTTCCAAATGACATGAAATAAACTGCTACCTTTTACTACCCATGGAAAGGCACACCAGTGGACTCACACGATTCCCAACCAGTGTATAATTAAGGTGAATAACAATAACAGAAAAAAAAGAAGAAGTGTTCAGAAGTGAAACCCATCCCTTATTATGTCAAAATACAAAAGCAAACCAAAACTAACTTTTACAGTTTCAAACAAATGAAAACCATCACACACACATAGATAGGAAACAGTAGGTGTCATACCCCAAATTTGTCCTACCTGTATAATTTTCATTTGTATATCCGTCCACTAACCATATTAAAAAAAAATCCAAAAAATCTATTTTTTATCCAATCCAAATTCCATAAACCATATTTTTTCTAAATCTATTTTTTTTAACAATCTCATTATTCAATTCACATATCCATTTTCATATCCAAATTATCCATCAAAACCCATTTCTATCCAATTTTATCGTCTTAACCACTTTTAAATCCATTATCTAAATTATGTCCATTTCCATTTTATTTAATCTTTATTTTGTCAAGTCCACTTACCATTTTTTCCTTCCTAAACCATAGTTCAATTCCATTTCAAATTACAAAGCCCAAGAGAAACTTCAAAAAAAAAACAACAAGTTCAAATGGAGGGTGCAAAAAGCATTTTAAAGTCCAAATACCTAAAGCCCATCACTTGTTTTTATTCCAAAAATAATTGGTACAACAATTACATCAAAAAAGCTATTGAAAGCCCATAATATTCGTCTTACAATTACAATTGCAAAAAAGGAGAAAATAAAGTCAGCCCGTCCTCATTACAATTTCGTCCAAAAAGTTCACACAGCTCCCACAATTTCCCTAATATCATCCACTAATGCATGTAACCCATACCAACCATTTTCAATTTTTAGCAAGTTTTGCTTCCTTCAACAAAGACAAACCGTACACTTGCACTAAACTGACCATAACCTGCTACTGCCTAATTCTTACAACCTGGACCTATGCATCAAACCAAGAAAACAATAACGCTCCAAGCCAAGATTCCTCAAGACAAACACTACACAACAAACTCCTACTTCTACCCACAATGTCCAAACGTACCTCCCTGTAACATGGTACCACACATGCTCCCGACAACACAAAACCTGTGAATTACAACAGCAAGGCCTGCAACACAAGACAACAAACCTGCCCTGCATTTGAAAATGACAACACCAGAAACAATAGAAAATTAAAATAAAACTTTGATTGTTTTAAAGGAGGAGAGAACGATTAAGAGAGAGGGGGCAATAACATAAGAAAAAAAACCTCAAAATTTGAATCAGAGAGTCCAACTCACTCTTACTTCATCTCCAAAACCTTTACAACGTCATCACCAACAAGACAACACTCGCACCCCCCATCTCGTTTACCTTCATTCACGCCATCCCCTGTTCCCCAAACAACAACCTTCCAACACCTCCTTAACCCACCTCCGTCGACACTCTAAAACCACCAACCTCATTATACCCTTTTAAACCGCATAAACCCTTTCAACATCCCAAAAAATTTCTTACATCAATAAATACCCTTCACCATATAACAACCCAATCTTTAAACCTTCATCCTTGCTTCAACATTCCTCATACCCAAATCAATCCTCAAGCCACAAAATCACCACCAAACCAAATCAGAAACGAAGGAGTAGAAAGAGAGTGAGATTCAAAACCCAACCGCACCATAAATCAGACCCTTTTCCCGGAAACCCAATCTCACAAACCCGAAAATAGAATGGAGTAGGAGAAAGATTGAGCGAACAAAACCCAGTAAAGGGACAAAACTGAGTCTCAAACCTAAGACAAAATCGAGTACGAGCGAGAAATACGTGACAGAGGTAATTGAGCAAGAAGCCGAAGCAAATCGAACGAAAATTATGAGATTGACGCGAGAAGAGGTCGATTACTCGCGATTCATTTCGTTTTTGTTTCTTCTATAATGTTGTTCTTAACGTTCGTGTTTGGTTTAAAGTCAGATCCATGGGTGTAAGTTTTGAAGCTTTGAAATATTGACCATAGAAGTTTTCTTTTGTTTTAAAAAAATTCTTTGCTAACTATTTTTGTAGATGAATGGGGTTTCAAGCCCATAAGGATTCTACTCTTTACTCACCCTTTCAATTACTTTGCGCACCCTGCCTTGTTATTTGGAGATGTGGGCTTTGATTAAGGCCCATGGTGGTTCTTGGATACACGCACCAGATCTGTGTGCTGCACCCCCATATCCTCTTTCTTTCTTAATTTTTTTTATATATATTCTTTTATTTTTCTAACTATTGGCTTGTTTTTGTTATGATATTTTAATAACTTATTTTTCTAATCTTGTTTGATTTTATGAGTCCATACCCGATTTCCTTCTGATTTCATATTGATTATTTATTTTCATTTTGATTTTCTCTTCTTTTCATTAGGGCCAATCACCTAACAACACTCATGATATAATTGGTTTTTCAAACCATTAAATTGTGATTAATATAAGGCCTATTTACATATTTATTATTTATTTTTATTTCAATTTATTCACTTTTTTTTATTTAGTTTGGGTCGATGAAAACCAAATATCGATCGATTTATCAATTTCTCGATTAAATCTCGATAAAGGTGAGACCTTTACTCTTTGTATTCACCTTTTCGATTTTGTTTCATTTTTGTTTTGTTTGGGTCAATGAAAGTCTAATGTCATAACCTATCGATTATCGATTTAAGATTTTGATTAAGACGAGACCGATTTTTCATGTCTATTTCGATTTATTTTCCATTATCTTATTCATTTTCACTTTTGGTCAATGAAAGTCAAAAGTCGTTGATTATCGATTTCTCGATTTAAATCCGATTAAGACGAGACCAACTTTATTTTTATGTCAAAATTATCTCTTGTCTTTTTACCTTGCTCATATTCATATTATTCATATCCTTATTTATTTATCTAACCATTGTTTATTTGTACATACTTTAATCAAAAAACACTAAAAGTATCGAAACCCTAAAACAATAATTGATGGACTGTTGATTATGATCATCCACTTGCCCGACGCTTGCTCAAGTTTTAGTTTAGGACACCTCGCACACACACAGCTTCCTCTTGGGCTACCTTACAACGAGACCCTTTATTTCTGTCAACACTTGTAATTTACAAGTATCCCTCCCCCATTCCGATGTACGCACTTAATATTGTTTTGATTGTGGTTTGTTTACTAGGAGCACCCCTAGGGACTAGCATAGGCAACCCATTTTCAAACCAAAACTCTCGATTCGTCGTCGAGCCCATTTTCAAACAAACCCTTTTCAACCAAACTCTCGATTCGTCGTCGAGCCCATTTTCAAACTAATCCTCGATTCGTCGTCGAGCCATTTTCAAACGAACCCTTTCCAACCAAACCCTCGATTCGTCGTCGAGTCATTTTCAAATCAACCTCTAACCAAATCCTTTTTTCAAACTAAACTCTTTTCATACAATAAACCCTTGATCCAACGTCAAGCGAATTTTCATAATCAAACTTCAAAAACAATTAAACAACTATCGCAACTCTTTTAAGGTGAAAAATGGGGGTTCAAGTCTTTGATCTTCCTTCGATTGTTTGGGTGCGAGTTCTCTTACTTGTGTGTGAGCAATTGGTGCCTCTTTTAAAACTCAACCACCTTAGATGAAAAAGAGAGAGAGCCAAATCTTTGACTCACTCTCCCGATTACTTGGGCCCGATGAATCTTTCTTAAGTTTAAGTAATCGTCATCTAAACCAACCCAACTCCCCCTTTTGTTTCGTGGGCGTACCACGAACTACAACTGCTCTGATTCTTTATTCTCGTCCGAGTAAAGATACGTAGGCACAAGATTGCGATGATCTTGGCGAGCACATTACCATCTTTTTCCCCGTTTCCACACTTTTTCTTTTTCCCCCGTTTGCGTCCACACTTTTCCTTTCTCCACCTTTTCCACACTACCATCTTTTTCCATCAAACCCCGTAGTCGAACTACGATTGTTCTGATTTCTCATTCTCGTCCGAATGAGTATACGTAGTCCCGAGGTCGCGATGATCTTGCCGAGCACCCTATCCTTAAACCACCCCATTTCCCCTTAGCATCGTTCCCTTTTACCTTACTGTTTTGCATTTTATTTTAGAGAAGAAAATAGACAAACTTAGCTAACGAGTATCGCGATTCGAATCAAGAGGTTCCTGTTGAGTACAACGGACGTAAGGGGGTGCGCGTACCTTCCCCTCACGTAACCGACTCCAGAACCCAGAATGTGGTTGCGACGACCATGTTCTTATCTCCCTCCTTAAAGGTTTTCTCGACATTTTCCTTTCCCTATTTTTGGGATAAATAAAGTTCGGTGGTGACTCTGTCGAACCGTTTTCCGCGCCTTTCGCGCGAGGGTCGTGTCTTCGATTTAAGCAATTTTTTCGAGGTGCGACAGATGGCGACTCTGCTGGGGAATCTGT
Organism: Lathyrus tuberosus; assembly: GCA_022829125.1. Lineage (NCBI taxonomy): Eukaryota > Viridiplantae > Streptophyta > Magnoliopsida > Fabales > Fabaceae > Lathyrus > Lathyrus tuberosus. The sequence goes on from JALAZF010000394.1 coordinate 2,347,671, forward strand.
TTACTCCATGCAAGAGAGAGTCGAGCCTATCTTGATTCGAATCACTAGCTCTTTAGTTTTGTTTATTTATTTTCTTCTCATTTATTTGTTTGCTTATTTATTTATGTTACCTTTTGTAACATTGTTGGGTTGTTATGATATTGGGAACTTGGTGAGATGGCTCTACACCCGAGTCTGAGTTTAAACCTAGGATTAGGATGGTGGTTGTGTAGTGTAGGCTTGCGTGGTCTCTTCCGCGTGAGTTAAAGCAAAAACCACCGCTTGGAGTAGATTCCCTTGGAGATATTACTGTTGTGGTGAATCTTTGCCATGGTGGTAATACTTTTGAGGTGGGTCGTTGATCCCAAGGACCATTAACCCAATTTACCCATGGTGGTTGGTAGTGTTAATTCTATGTGAGTTAATGCGAACGCCCCAATCAGATGAGATCCCTCGAACGTATTACTTCCTGACAGTAATATTTTTGACCTCGATCTAGGATTCTGAGAACCTTATTTAGAACCCATGTGTCGATGGTTGTGTAGTGGGCACCTCTGAGGAATCTTTCTCGTGGGGAAGAAATGAAGACCTCACCTAGACGAGATTATTTCGAGGATATTATAGTCGAACAAATCTTTGTCTTGGTTATAATGTTTTCGAAATATATCCATAACTCTAGGCACCTACCTGTCCTAGAAACCTACCTGTGGGCTTTCTTAATCCTAGCTATAATTCTTGACTCGTTCCTCTGGCCAACCTCAGAACTATTTGAAGCTGTTTGATCCTGTGATCCTGGATCTTGCATCTTGCATTGCATTTCATGTCATTGCATTGCATCTGTTACACATCTTGCATTGCATTTTCAACCTCGTAATCTCACTTCAACTTCCTTCCTTCTCCAGTAAATCAAGCTGATTCCTCGACACCAGTACGCAACTCGAGCCAACATAAGAAGAACGATGGAGCAGATTTACCAAGAGCGAGCTGCCTTCAGAGAAGAAATGGACTCTATGAAAGGAAAGATTGATCAGATTCTTGAAGCCATCATGATGGCTAGAAGAGAAGAAGAACTGCGTGAAGCCACTGCTGCCAACAACACTGTGCCTGTACAAGGGTCACCCTTGAGGCTCTCAGTTCCTGTCCCCAACCCTATCAATTATGGGATACCAATGAACTTTACGCCTGCCGCTGAAGGAGCCATTTCTCAACAACCTCCAACATCTGGAGTCGCTGTTGGTGCTATTCCGCAAGCCCAGCCTGTTGTCACTCAGGTTCCTATTCCTCATGCCGAAGAAAATATGGTGGATCAGTATGATGAAGTTCAGAACTACCATGCTGCTATCCCAATTGTCAATCCTACCTCTGCTCAGGATTCTGAAGCCATCAAGATATGCCGTGATCTAACTGAGAAACTCCGAGTCATGGAGGGGCGCAACTCAAAATCTCTAAACGCTCTGGAAATGTGCTTGGTGCCAGATGTTGTCATTCCTCCCAAGTTCAAAGTGCAGGAATTCCCGAAGTACAAAGGCCTCAGTTGTCCCCACATGCATCTAAGGATGTACTGCCGCAAGATGGCTGCCCATGCTAAAGACGAAAAGCTGATGATCCATTGCTTCCAAGACAGTTTGTCTGGGGCATCACTTGAATGGTATATGTAGCTGGAGGGTAGCAATGTGCGCACTTGGGATGATCTAGCTGATGCATTTGTCAAGAAATACAAGTACAACACTAACCTTGCTCTGAATCGTACTCAACTTCAGAGTATGGCTCAAAAGGACAATGAATCCTTTAAGGAGTACGCGCAACGCTGGAGAGAGCTAGCTGCAAGGGTGCATCCACCTCTGGTTGACCATGAACTGATTGACATCTTCATGGGTACTTTGCAAGGCCAATACTATGAGAAGTTGATTGGTAATGTTTCTGCCAGATTCTCTGATTTGGTGATTGTCGGTGGGAGAATCGAAGAGGGTCTGAAGAGCGGAAAGATCCAAGGAGGTTCTAGCAGCCAGTCTGCAGTCAAGAAGCCCTTCAATGGATTCAAAAAGAAAGAGGGCAAAACAAATGTTGTCTCTGCTCAAAGAGGGCAAGCTCAACAAGCTCCCCCTCCAATGCCTTATCAAATGCCGTACTTCCAGTATCCATGTGTTACTGCTGCGCAATATGCCCCGATGCCTTATCAGCCAGCCGTTCAAGCTCCAATGCCTCAACAACAGGCTCCTCAGCAACAGTCCTATAATCAGCAAGGGTATCAGTATCCTCCTCAACATCAGCAACAGAGAGCTGCTCAACAACGTCAGCCTAATCAATAGAGGATAAGGAGGCCAGATAGAGACTTTGATCATCTGCCGATGACATATGCTCAGATCTTTGCTCAATTGATGGAGAAGAAGGCAATCGCTCTGAGGGACCTAGCTCCTCCAACTGTCATTCCCCCAGACTATGATGCCAATGCTCATTACGAGTTTCATAAGGGTGCTCCAGGGCATACGATCGAGGACTGCAGAGCTTTCAAACACAAGGTTCAAGACATGATCGACTCAAAGTTTCTCACGTTCAATGGGAGGGCTCCAAACGTCATCAAAAACCCTCTGCCGCCGCCAAACTAGTGCCAGCATCAAGTCAAGTCAAGTTTATTCCCCGAAGAAGGCAGTCATGTTGCCATCCAATCATTTGCATTCTTGTATTTTCGTCTTTATTTGTTTAAGTACTGTATGCTTTGAACATTATCGTTTGTATGTGGTTTTCTTAATGTACCGATTATGCATGTTTTGAATCAGTTATGTCGTATTCACTCATTTTTTCCATTTACCGTAAATCACCGACAAATATATATTTCACTTCACTCTCTTTATCAACTGTCGCTTAGCAATGATTGGAGGGAGGATGATGACAACAAAATACCCATAATTGTAAACTGTATGCTTTTAGATAGAATCCCGCCGAGGATGTACAGGCATTGTTTCAACCCCCAAACACTGGAGAGACAAGGAGTTAATCCCTAGTAAACCACTTCGAGCCTAGAAGTAGTAGTTTCCTTCGGATCTATAAAACCTTACACTTAACTTGGGGCAGGGTAGTGTTCAGTTAATCCAACTACAAAGCGAAATTCCACAAAACATGATGGTTGTTCATCAATACCCATGACTTGGCAGTCACAATCCTCCAACAAAATCAAAAACAAAAAAATTCAAAAGCCTGCTAAGTCAAGCACCTCAAAGGAGACTTAGGCAAAAAAAATCAAGGCTACCCTGATGGACTCGAAAAGCAAAATCAGTCCATACAAAAGATAGGGACCAAAATCAAAAGAGGCCCCTCAAATCCTCAACAAAAACAAAATAAGATCCAGTGACCACCATGTCAAAACCAAAGGGTCACTGACATCCACCAAAAACAAAATAAGGTGACTACCATTTCAAGCATACCTTGAACCGTCAACCCTTTTGGAATACAAACCTGTGCAGAATTAACTGAACGTAGGACTGGAGATCATCATGTAGGGGTGGGTACAAATCATACTTTGAGCCTAATATCCTTTGTTTCTTAACCGTGAACCAGACCACGTTACAACCCTCGAAAGACCTAATTGAGGCGAGGTTTATTCTGAGAGCATACTATCGCAAGGTTGCGTAAACTGACTCCCCGTATTTGCTAATCTTCAGCATTGGTTTCATTCTCTTTGCTATATCTTTCACACCATCAAAATCAGCACAACGTCTGGACTGACGGTTCAGTCATCTCACTATCACGACACTGGAATAAACGACTCTTTTTCAAAACTTGCATAAGCATTGCATTAAGATTACCATTTGTGAATGTTCAATTTCAATTCTAAATCAGTACTAGACATCAAAGCAACTCCAACAAGGGGCAATCGAAGACGAACTTGACATTTCAGTGGTGCCGACCCGAAGCAATTCCTTCAGCAGCTCAATCAGGGGCAAGCCACTTCGAAGCACATCAAAGTTCATCTTCCAAAGATCAGACTGCTTCAGAACTGGTTAATTAGGGGTAGGCCATTACCTTGTTCAGACTGGGGCAAGATCCATTCAACAGGCATATCCACTATGTATCAGTTTCAGGCTATCCTAACCGACAAGCACAAAAACAAGTGATCAAACTCAGAGCTTCAAGAGCATCTTCGTCTGCTTCAATCATGGCGTCTTCAACGAACTGAGTGTCAAGGAAATCAAATCCCTCCCACCGCCCAAAAGTCCAATCCTCGTTGGCAACTACCAAAAGTCCACCACGCTGGCACCTCCAAACTTATCCAGTCGCCCGTCTGCAATCATATGCACCCGCATCATATGCATCGCATTCGATATCATGGACATCATCTGCATCATATGCATACCCAAAGAACCAATCATACTTCCCCAGCACTTGCATCTCCGCGCGTTAGCATGTGCATTGCATATCATTACAAAATCAAGCATTCATACATGTGTGAGATCCAGAATCAATCTTGAGACTGCAAGATGATCTTCATCCCAGGCAGGGGCATCTTCATCAAATCCGTGGACGTTCTTCACAAAGTTATTCCAAGAGGATCTTCAGCCCAGCCAAGGGCATCTCCTTCAATTCGTGGGCGTTCTTCACAAAGTTTTCAACCTTTTGTTGATCAGGACAAGACGACAAGCAATCTTCAGCCCAGTCAAGGACATCTCCTTCAGTTCATGAGCGTTCCTCATGAAATTCTTCAACCTTTTGTTAATGAAGCTGTGATCTCCAAGAAAGTCAGTGTGCATTCCTCATTGGGTTGTGTTCCTCAACCTTTTATTGCCGAGGTCGTCATCCTCATCCCAACCAATAAACATTGAGTCAGTGGGCGTTCCTCATTGAATCTTTTCTTCAGGTCGAACTATGACTGCCCTGATTCTTTATTCTCGTCCGAGTAAAGATACGTAGGCACAAGATTGCGTAGATCTTGGTGGGTTACCTTCTCCATTTTTTACTGTTTCCCTTTCCTTTTCGTGGGCTCTCCAAATTGTTTTCTTTACTTCAACCTGTGTGTGTGTGCCCTATTATCTCATCGGTAATAGTAGGCTGTGTGTTGTGTGCCCTATTATCTCGTCGATAATAGTAGGCTGTGTGTGTTTGCCCTATTATCTCGTCGGTAATAGCAGGCTATGTGTGTGCCCTATTATCTCGTCGATAATAGAAGGTTGTGTTGTGTGCCCTATTATCTCGTCGATAATAGCAGGCTGTGTTGTGTGCCCTATTATCTCGTTGATAGTAGCAGGCTGTGTTGTGTGCCCTATTATCTCGTCGATAATAGCAGGCTGTGTTGTGTGCCTTATTATCTCGTCGATAATAGCAGGTTGCGTTGTGTGCCCTATTATCTCGTCGATAATAGTAGGCTGTGTTGTGTGCCATACTATCCTTTTGGTAATAGCAGGTTGTGCGTGTGTGCCCTATTATCTCGTCAATAATAGCAGGCTGTGTTGTGTGCCCTATTATCTCGTCGATAATACCAGGCTGTGTTGTGTGCCCTATTATCTCGTCGATAATAGCAGGCTGTGTTGTGTGCCCTATTATCTCATCGATAATAGCAGGCTGTGTGTGTGTGCCATATTATCTTGTCGGTAATAGCAGGCGTTGACCTCTTTTCCATCCTTTTGGTGGAAGGGTCTGTGTGCGTGTGTGCCCTATTATGTCGTCGGTAATAGCAGGCGTTGACCTCATTTTCATCCTTTTGGTGGAAGGGTATGTGTGTGTGCCCTATTATCTCGTCGGTAATAGCAGGCTTTGACCTCATTTCCATCCTTTTGGTGGAAGGGTTTGCGTGTCTGTGTTCACTATTATCCTTTTGGTGATTGGCCTGTCAGCCTTTTGGCGTCAGATTTCCTGTATTTCAACTTCCCAATCCTTTTTCTTTCTTTCGGACAAATTTGTGGTCTTCTTCATATCTAATTGTCTTATACCTCGAAAGACCGAACGCCGAAGCAGTTCATCTTGCTCAGTTTAAGCCAATTAGATAGGGGCATCTGTCATACCCCAAATTTGTCCTACCTGTATAATTTTCATTTGTATATCCATCCACTAACCATATTCAGAAAAATCCAAAAACATCTATATTTTATCCAATCCAAATTCCATAAACCATATTTTTTCTAAATCTATTTTTTTTAACAATCTCATTATTCAATTCACATATCCATTTTCATATCCAAATTATCCATCAAAACCCATTTCTATCCAATTTTATCGTCTTAACCACTTTTAAATCCATTATCTAAATTATGTCCATTTCCATTTTATTTAATCTTTATTTTGTCAAGTCCACTTACCATTTTTTTCCTTCCTAAACCATAGTTCAATTCCATTTCAAATTACAAAGCCCAAGAGAAACTTCAAAAAAAAAACAACAAGTTCAAATGGAGGGTGCAAAAAGCATTTTAAAGTCCAAATACCTAAAGCCCATCACTTGTTTTTATTCCAAAAATAATTGGTACAACAATTACATCAAAAAAGCTATTGAAAGCCCATAATATTCGTCTTACAATTACAATTGTAAAAAAGGAGAAAATAAAGTCAGCCCGTCCTCATTACAATTTCGTCCAAAAAGTTCACACAGCTCCCCCAATTTCCCTGCAATATCATCCACTAACGCATGTAACCCATACCAACCATTTTCAATTTTTAGCAAGTTTTGCTTCCTTCAACAAAGACAAACCGTACACTTGCACTAAACTGACCATAACCTGCTACTGCCTAATTCTTACAACCTGGACCTATGCATCAAACCAAGAAAACAATAACGCTCCAAGCCAAGATTCCTCAAGACAAACACTACACAACAAACTCCTACTTCTACCCGAAATGTCCAAACGTACCTCCCTGTAACATGGTACCACGCATGCTCCCGACAACATAAAACCTGTGAATTACAACAGCAAGGCCTGCAACACAAGACAACAAACCTGCCCTGCATTTGAAAATGACAACACCAGAAACAATAGAAAATTAAAATAAAACTTTGAATGTTTTAAAGGAGGAGAGAACGATTAAGAGAGGGGGGGCAATAACATAAGAAAAAAAACCTCAGAATTTGAATCAGAGAGACCAACTCACTCTTACTTCATCTCCAAAACCTTTACAACGTCATCACCAACAAGACAACACTCGCACCCCCCATCTCGTTTACCTTCATTCACGCCATCCCCTATTCCCCAAACAACAACCGTCCAACACCTCCTTCACCCACCTCCGTTGACACTCCAAAACCACCAACCTCATTATACCCTTTTAAACCGCATAAACCCTTTCAACATCCCAAAAAATTTCTTACATCAACAAATACCCTTCACCATATAACAACCCAATCTTTAAACCTTCATCCTTGCTTCAACATTCCTCATACCCAAATCAATCCTCAATCCAAAAAATCACCACCAAACCAAATCAGAAACGAAGGAGTAGAAAGAGAGCCGCACCATAAATCAGACCCTTTTCCCGGAAACCCAATCTCACAAACCAGAAAATAGAATGGAGTAGGAGAAAGATTGAGCGAACAAAACCCATTAAAGGGACAAAACTGAGTCTCAAACCTAAGACAAAATCGAGTACGAGCGAGAAATACGTGACGGAGATAATTGAGCGAGAAGCCGAAGCAAATCGGACGAAAATTGTAAGATTGACGCGAGAAGAGGTCGATTACTCGCGATTCATTTCGTTTTCGTTTCTTCTATAATGTTGTTCTTAACGTTCGTGTTTGGTTTAAAGTCAGATCCATGGGTGTAAGTTTTGAAGCGTTGAAATGTTGACCATAGAAGTTTTCTTTTGTTTTAAAAAAAATTCTTTGCTAACTATTTTTGTAGATGAATGGGGTTTCAAGCCCATAAGGATTCTACTCTTTACTCACCCTTTCAATTACTTTACGCACCCTGCCTTGTTATTTGGAGAGGTGGGCTTTGATTAAGGCCCATGGTGGTTCTTGGATACACGCACCAGATCTGTGTGCTGCACCCCCATATCCTCTTTCTTTCTTAATTTTTTTATATATATTCTTTTATTTTTCTAACTATTGGCTTGTTTTTTGTATGATATTTTAATAACTTATTTTTCTAATCTTGTTTGATTTTATGAGTCCATACCCGATTTCCTTCTGATTTCATATTGATTATTTATTTTCATTTTGATTTTCTCTTCTTTTCATTAGGGCCAATGACCTAACAACACTCATGATATAATTGGTTTTTCAAACCATTAAATTGTGATTAATATGAGGCCTATTTACATATTTATTATTTATTTTTATTTCAATTTATTCACTTTTTTTATTTAGTTTGGGTCGATGAAAACCAAATATCGATCGATTTATCGATTTCTCGATTAAATCTCGATAAAGGTGAGACCTTTACTCTTTGTATTCACCTTTTCGATTTTATTTCATTTTTGTTTCGTTTGGGTCAATGAAAGTCTAATGTCATAACCTATCGATTATCGATTTAAGTTTTTGATTAAGACGAGACCGATTTTTCATGTCTATTTCGATTTATTTTCCATTATCTTATTTATTTTCACTTTTGGTCAATGAAAGTCAAAAGTCGTTGATTATCGATATCTCGATTTAAATCTGATTAAGACGAGACCAACTTTATTTTTATGTCAAAATTATCTCTTGTCTTTTTACCTTGCTCATATTCATATTATTCATATCCTTATTTATTTATCTAACCATTGTTTATTTGTACATACTTTAATCAAAAAACACTAAAATTATCGAAACCCTAAAACAATAATTGATGGACTGTTGATTATGATCATCCACTTGCCCGACGCTTGCTCAAGTTTTAGTTTAGGACACCTCACACACACACGACTTCCTCTTGGGCTACCTTACAACGAGACCCTTTATTTCTGTCAGCACTTGTAATTTACATGTATCCCTCCCCCATTCCGATGTACGCACTTAATATTGTTTTGATTGTGGTTTGTTTACTAGGAGCACCCCTAGGGACTAGCATAGGCAACCCATTTTCAAACCAAAACTCTCGATTCGTCGTCGAGCCCATTTTCAAACAAACCCTTTTCAACCAAACTCTCGATTCGTCTTCGAGCCCATTTTCAAACTAATCCTCGATTCGTCATCGAGCCATTTTCAAATGAGCCCTTTCCAACCAAACCCTCGATTCGTCGTCGAGTCATTTTCAAATCAACCTCTAACCAAATCCTTTTTTCAAACTAAACTCTTTTCATACAATAAACCCTTGATCCAACGTCAAACGGATTTTCATAATCAAACTTCAAAAACAATTAAACAACTATCGCAACTCTTTTAAGGTGAAAAATGGGGGTTCAAGTCTTTGATCTTCCTTCGATTGTTTGGGTGCGAGTTCTCTTACTTGTGTGTGAGCAATTGACGCCTCTTTTAAAACTTAACCACCTTAGATGAAAAAGAGAGAGAGCCAAATCTTTGACTCACTCTCCCGATTACTTGGGCCCGAGGAACCTTTCTTAAGTTCAAGTAATCGTCATCTAAACCAACCCAACTCCCCCTTTTGTTTCGTGGGCGTACCACGAACTATGACTGCTCTGATTCTTTATTCTCGTCCGAGTAAAGATGCGTAGGCACAAGATTGCGATGATCTTGGCGAGCACATTACCATCTTTTTCCCCGTTTCCACACTTTTTCTTTTTCCCCCGTTTGCGTCCTCACTTTTCCTTTCTCCACCTTTTCCACACTATCATCTTTTTCCGTCAAACCCCGTAGTTGAACTACGATTGCTCTGATTTCTCATTCTCGTCCGAATGAGCATACGTAGGCCCGAGGTCGCGATGATCTTGCCGAGCACCCTATCCTTAAACCAACCCATTTCCCCTTAGCATCGTTCCCTTTTACCTTACTGTTTTGCATTTTATTTTAGAGAAGAAAATAGACAAACTTAGCTAACGAGTATCGCGATTCGAATCAAGAGGTTCCCGTTAAGTACAACGGACGTAAGGGGGTGCGCGTACCTTCCCCTCACGTAACCGACTCCCGAACCCTGAATGTGGTTGCGACGACCATGCTCTTATCTCCCTCCTTAAAGGTTTTCTCGATATTTTCCTTTCCCTATTTTTGGGATAAATAAAGTTCGGTGGCGACTCTGTCGAACCGTTTTCCGCGCCTTTCGCGCGAGGGTCGTGCCTTCGATTTAAGAGATTTTTTCGAGGTGCGACAGTAGGAAAACCCTGCGTCGCAAACCTTAACATAACATGACACCCACTGCTTTGTTTATGCCTTTTCAGTTTTCAATCATTCGACCATTACAAAGTGATCTTAAGCCTTAAGTTATTTCACAACTGTAACTAAAAAAAGGAAATGCAATTCAAGTATTCTAAACCGTCATCATACATCACGCCCGAATCACACACTCATTCATATGGTTACTTTAAAACTAATTCAAACGCAACATATCAACGTGATAACAGTAGGTACAAAAGGATCATGGCATTTGAATATAGAGTGAGAGAATGACACAACACAACGTCATGCTAACATATCTTAAAACAAGCGATCCTCTAGTATTAAACATGGCGTAAGGATTAAAGAAAAAAAAACACTATCAAGGGCTGGTGTGATTCAAAACTACATAATCTCAACAATGTCATTCGTGGTATCATAAAAATGCAAAATTATGACTTTTTTAATATGGCATTAAGAAGGCAAATACACATCATACCATCGCGTGAGGATATGAACACAATGTGTTCCAAGTCTACAACAAGAAATGTTTAAGAAATGCATCATATGGATTCCTACACTACATCAACATCAGGCTCTAATGCACATAATAACAACAGGAATACTCACGATGGAGTTAAGAGTCAGTGGATAATGAGAACAACTATTTATCATTTCAAACAAACCTTCAGGTAGTTAATCTAGACAAAGACTCAAAACTCGCAGCTTAAATGCAAGTTCCAATATGTGATTTTCAGTATGACCAAACCGTTACCAATAGACAATATCAATCTACGCAACAGTCTTTAAATGATAACGTCGTGATGATTGATATTCATGAGCATGATATTGCACGTATGATGTGGGAAAGAGAGTTACCTAAAGAGACAATGGAGACTGAACTTCTTCCTCCTGTGAGTGGTAGTGTTTCAACGAAATCCTCTCACTTTGAATAGCATTTCTCTTAAAAAAATATAGTGAGTGATATGTTGAGAAATGTTGATTGTTGGTGTTGTGTTGTTGAGTTGATGCTCTGATGTGTTCTTGCGAACCTCTTCTTTAAGACAGCGTACGGTATTTTGTGAAGTGGTTTGTTGTTGTTATGGTACTTGATGTTTCTAAAGAGTGGGAGAAGGCATAGTGTTCATATGCGTTCGTGTTTTTGTGTGTGGCTCCGGGTTCTCCCTATTTATGCTTAAATAAAGCAAGCTTTCAAATACTACCGTTAAGACTTGTGAGTTTTGAAAAATAGAGCTGTTCTGATTTTGCAAGGACATGTTGGTAGGGTCTTTGTCATGAGGTGCATTGTTCAGCATGAAAAGAGGAGCAGGATAGCTGCCTTGAAGCATGGGTTTGACTTGGTATCATTTTGGTGAAAGAATGTCATAGGATGCTTAAAGTGTCTCATACTAATAAACTTGTTTTGGTGTAAGGTTGTAGAAACGTGGGCTAGGCTTGTGGAATTGGAGTTTTGTAATGGGTTTGGACATTATTGCAAATGGAACCTTTTTATTTTTAGGATTTTGAGATGGTAGTAATATGGATTAAATATTTGGAATTAAAATTGGATTATGGGATAAATTTAGAAAAAGTAAAAAAAAAAAAGGGGATATTAGATATAAAATGTGAATAAATAAATAATGGAATTTTGGAAAAAAAAATGAATTTGGAGAAAATGAGATGGATAAAAGAGAAAGAAATGGATTTTTATGAATATGGATAAAAATAAAATTTGAATAATTGGAAATGTGGATTCAGAAAAATAGATAATATTTGGAATGGACAAGTGGATTTAATTGGATAAACAAAAAAAGGATTTAAATGGATAATTGGGAAAATAGATTTTGGCTAATTGGATAAGAAAAACGGTTAATAAATGATTATTGAAATTGGTTTGGAATTAAGGGTGACAACTGAGGGTGAATAAAATGGATAGATATTTGGTTATGGAGAGGGTTATAGAGACATCTCTTTGAAATGAGGGACTTGCTTGATTCAATGCTCCATCCAAAAATCTTGATTAAACACCTCTTGAATCCTCTTAAGATAGCACCTGATAAAAAATAAACACAAACAAAAACTAATAAAAGGGTTAGCTATGCAACATGATTGACCTAATATGACATGCAGGAGATCAATGGATCTAAGGGTAAAATTTGGGGTACAACAGTTGCCCCTATTTAAATATCTTCAGCGGATGACATGAGAGATGAAAATCCTCATGGAATCAAGGTGAAAGATATTTAAATACAGATAACCGAAAATTTTGCCCTTAGATGCAAAGACATGCAATGCTACTAATATGATGATATGATGCCATGAAAGATGCAAAAATGCAGACAAAACAGGACACCAAAGCACAAAGAGCTACCAAACACAAGAAAAGCTTCACTGGGGAAGCAAAAAGGTTAGTATCCACAAGGAAAGCTCCTTGGGGATGCAGGCTACCCAACAAAAGAGACTCACTGGGGAGACTCAGAGGCAACAACGAGGATAGAAAACAAAAGGGATTCTCCACTGGGGAAAGATCCAGGGAGGTGGACGATAGGTTCAAACATGACCAGACGACACTAGGGAAAAAACACAATCTTACTGGGCATGAAACCAGAAAGAAAACATGATCTCTACTGGAGATCAGTTTGAAATAAAGGATAGACACCCGAAGACGAGATTTTCTGGGTATTTCTTATGCTGAAGAGTTCAAACGGGATCTGTTGCTACTCGAAAAATAGTCGACCGGAGACAAAAAGGAAAGAAACAGGAGAGTCGCCATCGAACTTTATTTATCCCATGAGAGGAAGGGAAAACATCGAGAAAACCCGAAGAAGAAAGGGATAAGATGGTCTCGCAACCAAATTACGGGTTCGGAAGCCGGTTATGCAGAGGGAAGGTATTAGCACCCTCCACATCCATCGTACTCGATGGGAACCATTTGCTTGTCTATGTGTAAGGATGTTTGCTAAGAATATTGCTTTCTAAGAGTGTTCTAAAGAGGGAGAAAGAAGGTAAAGAACAAAGAATGTGAAAGAAAATAAAAGAAAAGGTGGGGAGAAGAAGGGGGGACTCAATAGAACTTCGCAGTTCTATGCCTACGTATTCCCTCGTGCAATGGAAAAGTCAGAGTCAATGTAGTTCGAAGGACTACGGGTGAAGAAAATGGAAGGGGGCTCGCCAAGACCGTTGCGATCTTGTGCCTATGTATCTTACATTCGGACGAGAATGAAGAATCAGAGCAATCGTAGTTCGACCTATGATTTGTTGATGTTTTTTATGGACGATGCTAACGTACGGGTTCTAGCAGTTAGGTATTTTGCGGCTCGCTCGTAGAGTCTTATGCGTTACCTGTTTGCGGTAGAACGGACGCAACATGTCCTTTTTGAAAAGGTTGATTTTCGCCATCAAGGCAAGATGTCACATTTGATTTGTTAATATTGATTTTAAAGGGCGAAATAAGTCCTCAGATAGGAACCCCTTCGGGTAGTACCCAATTCTTTATCTCAAAAGGTTTATTTTGAAAATGGTGTGGCGAATACGGTCAAGTCTTCGTATTGAAAGACGAGTATCGAGACCACACACTCTAAAGTGAGCATCCTAATACTCGAAGAGGAAGAGGTCTTCACCAAATCCTCTCTCTTTAGTTCAATACAAAGAGAACATATTCTCTTATTAAGGAAGTGTTTTGATTTTAGATGGTAAGTGCTTTACGACAGTGAACCCTAAAGGTAATGTCAAGCACTCGGGATAGGAGAAGGCCTTCGCCTAACCACTCCACGACCATCTAAGTTTATTAAGAAAATGTTTGAAAATGCACTTGGTACAAGACCAAGGTTTTTAGACACAAGGAGAATGAAAAAGAGAGAAAAAGGTTTTTTGAAAGAATGGGTGATGGATATAGTCACGTCTTCGTATTGAAAGACGAGTATCGAGACTACACACTCTAAAGTGAGAATCCTAATACTCGAAGAGGAAGAGGTCTTCACTAAACCCTCTCTCTTTAGTTCAATACAAAGAGAACATATTCTAAAGAAGTGTTTTGAGTTTGCATTTGAATCGGTCAAAGGAATCGGGTTAAGCGGGATGGAGGACCTAATTGACTAGGATAAGGTCGATTGCGACGCACGAGGCGGTCGACTTACAAGGGTGTAAAATGGCTCGACGTTGGATCGAGAATTTATTTTTGAAAATGATTTTGAAAGTGTAAACAAGAGATTAATCAATTATTATCGTGGTATAAACGTATTGCACGAGAAAATCACACAACCAAACAAAATAATCATTACACAATTAACAAACTAAACTACACACAAAATTATTAACTAAGTTAAATATGAATATTTAATAAAATTAATTAATAATTTAATTAATTAATATTAAATAAATATATTTAAGATAATTAACAATACACATTTTTATATATTTTTATAAATTAAACAAAAATAAATTAAAAAACTAATAGAAAAATAAAATAGATTAAAAGAACAATATTCAAAATAGAACAACACACGCAAATAGGCTAGCTAGGAAGGTGAAAACGGGGGGTGCGTGAATCAAGAATACAGGCCCACGAAGCTGAAGAAGCCCATGGCGCAAAGGTCAACCTTGGTTGACTCAGGACTTGCTCAGAACCGTCAGATCTGTAGATTTGTCTTGGTCCAAAGATCTAAAGGGTATAAATCGCAGGCACATGGTACAACCCAAAAGAGCTAGCGCATGGGATTCAATAATCCCAATGATAATGAAACGAATGGGAAAAAAGAAAATAAAAAAGTCTGACAGACATTGAAAAAAGGCAAAAGAAAAGCTGAGGCAGTTACAGGAAATTATTGCCATAGCATTAAATGAAATACTGTATTTTGGAAAAGAGAAACACGGTTCTTAAAGATGTAAACCCTTCTCTTTCTCTCCTTATTTCGCCCCTCCCTATCTCAATTTGTTTCTCATTCATTCACTCTCTAACCAAATAGCATTCGTCGGAAAGTAAAGAAAGCCCGCCGGAGAAGACGATCCACGGTGGAAACCGCCGTCGTCTCCGGCGATGGAACCCTAATCGCCTCAACTCAAACACTAACCCCACCCAAAATCATGTCCTGAAACCGATTCTAGTGTTTTTTTCCTCAAAATCTCAACCACAAAGACGGATCGAGCCATTCCTCTTTCAAAACCCTAACCTCTAGAAACCCATAAGAAAAAACACGATAAAAGAAGAACCTCAACGAACAGGGTAAGACGGCTCACTCGATCATGATCTCAACCCTCATCTCTTACGATTTGGATTCTCGCTCTCATCAACTTTATTCAACTCGTTCGCTGATCTCACCCTCTCATCTACGTTCGTCTCATAGTCATGGAAAATGAAATTGACAATGAGGTTTGTCCCAAATTCAAACACGGTTCAATTACTTTCTCTATCGTCTCGATTCCTTCATGATTTATGTTAATTTTTGTTATTATTTCTTAAGCACAATGAAAGCAGAGGAATAACAAACAGCCAAACCAATGTTTACAAACATGAAAAGGGAACCTCCTCGGTTATGGATAAATAACAAGATTAATGAAGGAAAGGTTTCAACATGAGGACCGTGACCATTCAGAAGATGGAAAGGAGAAGTAATTATACCTGCACGAATCAAACAGGTACACCTTGATTCCTCTGATGCTCTGCCTCTCCTTCTACCTTCTTTGTATGATTGAAATTTTTGGATTCTTTGGCTTGTTGTGATTTTTTTTGACGTTTTTTGATCAATAAACTTGAATTTCTTTCTATTCAGTATGAGGAAAATAAGAGGTTTTTTTAGGATTTGAAAAGTGATTGATTTCGACACTGGGAAGGTTTTGTGTTTTTTGACAGAAATCGCATCTGCTTTTGCTCTCTTTTTTCACGGTTTATCTTTGTGAAAGGTTTTTTTTGCTTAGAACTCGGCTGCTAAGGTTCCTCCCCAAAACTTCCCCCTTTACTTCTTGATTTATAGCAGAAGTAGCTAGGGTTTATGATTTGAACTTTGCTGAAGCATCTTTCATTCTTGGTATGTCTGCAGTTTCTTTTTCATATCCAAAAGCTTTGTTTCCATTTTGATGAATCTGTGTCTGCTGCATTTGCTCTATTTTTGCTGCTGTACCTTTCTGAATTTTCTGCATATCTGGCCTTTTTGTTTGTTTGTGTTTGGCACTTCCTTGTGGTCCTATTTTCTTGTACTGATATTCTGTCTTGGTTTGGGCATGCTGTAGGTTTGAAAAAATTGCACGAAAATGGAAAAATTGACCTTGGTAAACATATGGGTGAAATTTGACTTGACATGAAAATAATTGGATCTTGGGTCATCTGAACCTTTGTCATTTTTGCTCAACTTGTAACATGACAATGTTTTGGTATGTCTTTGAAAACATGTTTGGAATTGATTATGATCTTAGAATTTGACATGATAAAAATTGATTTGGTCTTGATTTGAATTTGGAAATGATGAATTTGGTTTGATTCATGAATTGTTTTGGCAAGTTTTGAACTTAGTTGTGACACATCCCTTTGAATTGAATTTTGACATGACTTTGCCATTTGTGTGTCTCGTAGGAAAACAGGGTTTGGCTCAAAGGTGAGAGTGACTTGATTTGGTTAATACAAAAGGTGGTGGAGCTTATCATGAAGAACATTCAAAATACTTGACTTAGGCACTTGTCCTTGTTAACTTCTTATGCTTAGGCAATGTGAACTTACAAAATTTAGACTTGTAATTCTTGTAACATTCCTTGTAAACAACCATTCATACCTTGTACTTAATGAACTTTAGAATTCAACCAAGCTTGCAATTTTAATATTGTGCCAATGAAACTTACGTTAAATTGAACCTTGCAATTTGGATCCTGTATCACTTGTAGATCCAACCTAATAGCAGCATACTTGTTTGATTTATTTATGTGCCTTTTCACTCCATGTCACTTGTTTAACCGTATCAACATCCATGAAAAGTTATGATGATGACACAAAAAAATGCGTGGCCTTTTAATTCACCTACCTTGGCTAAACTCTTCTAACGCCTCCTTGTGTTCATTTGATGACAACTTAGTAGTGCAAACAAATATTCCATGCGCTAGACATATTTGCCTACCTAATCACCTTTGTACTTGGATAATGTTAGGAAAACTCAATCAAGATGAACCTTGCCAAACTAGACCTTGACTTATGATGAATGAAATTTAAATGGCCTTATTCCATATTGGTGACAAGAACAAAGCCTAAGCTTAAATCAAAAGAATTAATCCATGTGGTACTCAAATTTGAAATCCCCCTATTTTATCTTTTGGACTCACGAAAATCAAACTCTCTTGCAACCCCTTTTTTTTTGTCTCACATGGCCAAGAATAAACGGTTATGGACCAAGTCAATCATGCCTGATGATTGGAAATTTTTCCTTAAGATGAAATAACGCAATGAGTTTGTCTTGGGCATTGGGTCGTTTTGACCATAAAATTAGTGAGCACACCATCCTCGTTCTTGCTTGACTAGGACCTGGTTAAACTTTTAAATGAAACGGACCTGGAGGGAATAACCGTGGAATTAATTTCAAATACTAGCTTTGAATAAAAAATCTTTCCCTGATCCTTCTTCGAAAAACCAAATGCTTGGTATGCACCATGATATGTTGATATGATGAATTTATGATATGAAGGGCTCGGGTGAAAATGAGGGTGTGACAGGATCTTCCAAGAAAAGCCAGAAAAGACAGAGACGAACTCTGCACGCCAGATAAATAAAACAACTGGAGTTTAAATGGGAACAAAGCTAATGAGTCAAGAAAAGACTCTGGTATTCATAAGAGTTGGTTGAAATAACAAGTAATCTGCTTTATGAGGAAAAACCAGTATGAGCTGGATTTTGGGTTTAAGTTCTTATCTGACCTGGGTGATGTTTTAAAAGGGAAGGATCCTTACTGGTGGTAAAATCAAGAGATGGTCTCTACTGAGGAATATCCAGAGTAGTGGATCAACGAGTCCATGTATGACTGGTCGACACTCTGGGATCGAAAAGTAACCTTTTTGGAAGTAGAACCAAAAGATGGGCTCCAATAAAGGTATATAGAATTTGATCATCAAGTCTAAACATGACTAGATGACATTCTAGAAAGGATCCGCAATGAAGGTTGAACCGGAGAGACGGTCTTCACTGGGAAAATATATCTAAAGTGATGGAACAACAGGTTCAAGTATGACCAGTTGGCACTTTAGAAGGAGATATAACCTCATTGGAGATAGAACCAAAGATGGGCCCCAATAAAGGTATCTAGAATGATTAATCATCAAGGCTAAGCATGACTAGATGACATTCTAGAAAGGATCCGCAATGAAGGTTGAACCGGAAATACGGTCTTCACTGGGAAAACACATCCAAAGTGATGGAACAACAGGTTCAAGTATGACCGGTTGGCACTTTAGAAGGAAAACAACCTTATTGGAGATAGAACCAAAGATGGGCTCCAATAAGGGTATCTAGAATCTGATAGGTTAGTACCAGGGTTACATGACTGAAGATAAGACTTCCTGGGGAATACCAATTATGGTTGCAAAAAAGGCTGAATAGTACCAGAGATAGATAAGCTGCTTATAAGATACTACCACTTATCGCCATTGAAAAACAAGCTTCTTCAAGAGATTGCTGCTTCAAAGATATGTTGATATCACAACACTGTTGGAGAAATAATTATGTCTTCAATGAGGATCTTGAGATTCTTCTTGCGAGACACGGTGCAAAATAAATGCACATATAAAATGGGCTCAGAAACCACACCTGCCAGGGATCAAAGTTTAATCTAGGGATAAGCTAGAAAGAAACAGTCAAACAAGACTCCAATTGAGGAAAGAACTCAAATGGGGATTTATCTTATCCACAATGTGGAAAAGATAACAGAACCAACCATCTTCCACGAGAATCAAATTCGGTGGGGAATTTTGAAAGAATGGGCACTTTATGCCTAAAGGTTGACGACTCTATTGGAGAGGATAGACGAACCCAGTCACTTGGGGAGATAAACGCCAAAGTGAACAAAAACAGGTAAACACCAGAAAAGGAAGCAGAAATGCTAAGATGCTATGCATATGAGTGCTTATGCCATGCTTATGCTTATGCCATGCTGACAAAACAGACAGGAAGTGAAACGGGAGATGAAATAAACGTCTCGACAAAGGACACCCAGCCAAACTCAACAGGTTGGACCAATACTGGGGATGAAGAAGAAGAATCAACAACTTCACTGGTGAAAAGAGTATTCCACTTGAGGTATAACATCATGAGGATTGCCATCATGAGCTTGATCTCTTTGTTGGAGGAGAATCCATGGAGAATTGTCAAGTTTAGCCGAAGTAATAGCTCATTGGGGAGCTAGCAAAGGATATCACAAGAACAAAGTAATTCTACATCCCACTGGCATAGTGATCATCTTCAAATCTTATCTGCCCCAGGCTATATGGCCTGTCAGAAGACGATAACAAGAGGATTTTATAGAAGGATTGGCATACAAGGTGCTTCAATATCTTCAAACTCTTGGAGAAATCTCGGTATAACTGCCACAGATTAACTGCATTCACACAATAAGGTCCTTGAACTTGCTTCAGACTGGTTGTTTGACGATTTGGGGAACAAACTTGCCCCTGTGGGCTTGGTTGATCGGTGAAGGAGATGTCGTTGACTTTTAGAGATTTATCGAATCTCGACTTGACTGCTTCTGATTAACTGGTTTGTGAGGGTAAGTCATCAAAATGACTTCACCGAAGAATTGGCATACCAGGTGCTTCAATATCCTCAAAATTTTGAAAAGGTTCATGAGCCTTGACCTAACTGCCTCTGTTCAACTGTATTCGTAATACTCAAACTATAGTAGAAACGATTGGGGAACAAAACTTGCCCCTGCTGTTGGGTCACTGGAGTCCACACTTGTCATAAGATGACCTGGAGAAGACTTGCTCCAGTATTTTGAACTTTGACAAGTTCTGCCCCTGATTCGGTAGATTGGTAAATCCTTCCACTTGGTTGCCCCTGACTGAGCTTCCTTTATCAAATCGAATCCCCTAGCTGGCTGCATTTGTTGGGATTTCTTTGATATTGAATTGTTTTTACAAACAAGTATTGTTCATTAAAAATTGGCAATTTCAATGCAAAATTCATGCAAGCTTTTGAAATCAAGTTTAATTGATGAAACACGCACGGTGGAATGATTAAATCAAAAACAAAGTGAATCTAGTCATTTACGGAATGACAGAGGAAGTGATCAACGCACGCAAATAACAAAGATTATTAGGAGTCAGGTTAATCAACCTTGCTGTAGTATGCTTTCAAAACAACCTTACCTCAATTAGGTCTTTTAAGGCTAGTAACGTGGCCTGGTTCACGGTTTATGAAACAAAAGATAAAGGCTCAAAGTTTATTTGTCCCACCCAATCTTCGTGATGAACTCCAATCCTACACTCAGTTAACTCAAGCTATACATTCAAGTTTCCAAAAGCTAGGAAGTCACTTGATTTGAGAGAGCTGACTGGCGCCTTACACGAAGCACTTGCATTTGATTGTATAACCAAGTTAAACTGAGAACTACCCTACCGCAAGGTTGAGATTTAAGGGTTTTTGTGCAAGAAAAGAAAACTCATACTTCTAGGCTCGAAGGGTTAATGAGAGATTATCTTCCTTATTTCTCCAGTGTTTAGGAATTGAAACAATGCCTTATATCATCGGCAGGGTTTAATCGGCAGCATACCACAACAATTATGAATACAACGTTTTCATCATCCTCCCCAATCTTTGCTTAACAATAAGTTTGATAAATGGAAAGAAACAAGATGAAGATGTTATTATATTTTTGTATAGCGATAAAAGTATATGAGTGAAACGAATGGACTTAATCAAAAAGATGCACAAACATTTCATTAACCTTGCCAATTTGAAAGTACAACAAAGCTTATAAGCAAATACAAATTCAAAGTGCAAAGGAAATACATTAAAATTGCTGAAACAGCCAAAAGATTGCCAGCTTTAAGGGAATCAAATACAGAAAGTCAAAGAGGAGCTCAATCACAGACCCCTAATCCATCTTTGTCTTGATACATCCTCCACAACATTACCTATCTCATGAACGGGTAAGGATTGTTCTTGATATTAGGCTGGGAGCCATCGAAAGACAAAATGTTTCTCTCTACTAAGTCCATCACAATATGCTTCAAAGCAAAACAACCTTCTAAATTATGGCCTGGTGCACCTTCATGGAATGCACAATGAGCATTGGGATTGTAAGAAGGTGGAAGCGGATCAGGAGGTGGGCCCGATGACCTTGTAGTTCTTAATCCTTGTTGCACCAAAGCAGGATACAATGTTGTATACGTCATAGGAATGGGAGGAATCGGAGGCCTTCCACCCTTTCTTTTACCTGGAATGTTCTGATGAGAAACTTGAGTTCGTTGTGGATAAGCAGGAGCATCAGGAACTCGTTGATACACTGGTGGTTGAGGAACCGACTGATAAACAGAAGTTTGGTTGTTGAATGTTGGCGCGATTGTGGCCACATAAGGTTGCTGAACAGGATAGCACTGCTGTTGCTGCTGTCATTTCCAGAACTGATTTTTCTTTTTTTTGTGTGTCATCACCACACTGGTATCTCCTTCCCTTTTGAAGGATATCTTGGCATCGTCGCTCAAACTACTAGCTCTCTTGGTCATTTTCCCACTTTTCAGACCAAGCTATACTTTAACCTCCACAGCCACAATATTGGAAAAATTAGCAGACACACTACTGATCATCCTTTCATAGAATTCCGATTTCACAGTGTCGACAAACTAATCAGTTAACTCTTTTTCAGATAAAGGTGGCTCTACCTGTGAAGCCAGCTCTCTCCATCTTTGAGCATACTCTTTAAAAGACTCGGTATCGTTCTGCGACATACTCAGTAATTGTCTACGATCTGGCGCCAGGTCCATGTTATATTTGTAATGCTTTACAAAAGCATTAGATACATCTTGAAAGCATTGGATCCTAGATTGGTCCAAAGTCAGATACCACTTTGCAGTAGCCCCTTTTAAACTATCTTGGAAGAAGTGGATCATCAACTTGTCATTATCCATAAATGTAGCCATTCGTCGATAATACATGACCAAATGTAACTTAGGACAGGTCGTACCAGAGTATAGGTCAAAATTGGGTAGTTTGAACTTGGGTGGAATTACCAAGCCTGAGACTAAGCACATGTCTTTAGCATTAGTATTAAATACATGGCTCCCTTCCATTGCTTTCAATTTCCTCTGAATTGTCTCTACACTTTCCTTCAGCCTTTCATGTCGATCATCTCCCTCTTTGGACATATTGACATAATCATAAACCGGATGTGGGTTCTGAAAAACTGGGTGCACCTGAGCTTGTACTGCTGCTGGAGCGAAGGTAGGAATAGCTTGAAAAGTCTCATTAACCAAAGGAACTACTTGTTGAGTAGAAGTGACGGTCAGAGCACATATAAAGTTAAAAGGCATGCCCAAAGTAGGGTTCACAGTGGTAACGGGAGGTTCTACAGTTGTAGTGATAATCTCGGAGACCACCGTCGCTTGTGTATCCATCCTTGCCCTCATAACTTGAATTGCTTCCAGAATTTGCCCCATTCCTCCTCGGAGCTCACTCAATTCATTGTTGACTCTGTCCATTTCACAGTACTGTTCAGACATCCTTTGTCGAGTTTTGGCTCGTGTGTGGGAATTCAGTGACGATTCTGAAGGGAATACGGTGACATGAGATAAGACAGAGAAGAAATGCACATGCTATGACATGATGCAAATGGGATGCTAATGCAAGACAAATGGTTTCAAGGAACTCAAAGGCAAGTTGTAAACATTTTTGGAAAATTGAAAAGTTTTTGTTTTAAGATCCAAGCTCTGTTGATCTTTGCAAAGGAAACAAACATTTGAGTTCCTCGAAACCAAAGGGCTAGGAAT
This sequence comes from Lathyrus tuberosus, assembly GCA_022829125.1. Taxonomy (NCBI): domain Eukaryota; kingdom Viridiplantae; phylum Streptophyta; class Magnoliopsida; order Fabales; family Fabaceae; genus Lathyrus; species Lathyrus tuberosus. The sequence continues at coordinate 2,370,766 of JALAZF010000394.1, forward strand.
GCTTGCATGTATGGATGCATAAAGCACACGAGCACAAACATACGTACACACAACAAAACATACAAATCCTAGGTTTTGGGGTCTCATGAATGGAGTCATGGTCTACCCATCCCAATAGGTATGCACTACTGGTTTTCATCTGCTGAACAGGGTTCTATGAAGTTCCCAGAGTCGACAACCCATCTTTTGGATTTTATCAACTTCCCAAATGGCTTGGTAATCAATAAAATTCTCAAGAGAATCTCGTCTGAGTGTAGTATCGTGTGACAACCAATTCAGAAATAGACTCCATCATGGTCACCGCACTACATCCTAAAAAGGCTAAGTGGGGTTTGGTAACTACGGTTCTCAATATCAAGGGCTCCTAGGTCGAGAGTAGCACGTTTTCACGAATGGATTCGTTCAACATAACTAAACTCTTAAGAGGGCCTCAACTGAGTGATGGTGTCTCAATTCAACTTTTTCAGGATTCGACTCCCTCAAAGCCTCCTTGAATATACCATCGTCCTATCATAAGTGGGTTAGGATTTATCTTGAAATTCTGGTACCAGACGTGTGATGTTAAGGTGCGATGTCACAACAACACACTCTGCAATGGACAGCAATAACAGAACACAATAACACAAGAAATTGTTCACCCAGTTCGGTCTAACTACCTACGTCTGGGGGCTACCAAGCCAGGGATGAAATTCACTACTTGTAGATATAATTTACAGACTCAACACACCAGTTGACAATCTCCTAAACTTATACTCTACTAGTGACTTTCTACCTAAGAAACCACTTAGATATGAGAACACTACTCAATCCCCTAAAACACTCAAAGAACAACCTCTTTGAGATCCCTTGATCTTGCTTCCTAGCTTCGATCAATCAACAACTCTCTATTGCTTCACAGCTTCTAGAGAGGACAGAAAATTCAACACCTATTCAACCTAGAATAGTGTGATTACAAGTACTCTAAACAAACCCTAGACTCTAAGCCTCCAGCTCTTGATCTTCAATCTGTTTTCTGTACCTTCTTCCTTGGTCTTGTGCGCTTTATATAGCTCCTTGAATTTGGATTGGATTTGTCACAATATTTGATCAGATTTGTTAATTAAAAACTGAATCTTTTAAAACAGATTTTATCCCCAAAATCTTTTTAAATCTTCCACCTTTTAATTCTCCAACAAACCTGCAATCAAATCTCCCATGTAACAGAAAATATCTAGCCCAAGATATTCTCATCCAACGAGTCAACACTCTCCACAATTCCAGCTAATACGCGACCCTAATAACAACAAGCCCATGCTGTCATTATCTTCAGTTCTGCAGGTCTGATGTTACAACATCACCTATGCGACATCAGACATCCACTTCAGCAACTAGCAACCTTAACACAACCCAGTGTTAAGTGCAATGTTATGACATCAAGCCCATGACATCAAACATAGTTAACCTTCACAACTTAGTACAGCCCAGTACTAAGACTCAATGCTGCAACACCATGACATCAGCATTGAACACCTTGTTGTTTTACCAAAATTCCAGCCAATCCAGGAACTTACATATCTCACCACTCAAAAACCAAGCCAACAAAAGAAACTCAAGCACAGCATATATACAAGCAATCAAACAGATATACACAAATATTGCAAACAAGTAATAAAAAAACAAGGTGGGCTTAACCCTAAAAAACAAATCTTTCCCCAGTGAAGTCGCCATTTCTGTTGTGGTGAGAATCGTATAACAAGCTATTAATTAACTTGCATCTCATTTCTTTGAATTCACAACCGACTTTGATTTATCCAAAGGAAAGGTTCAAGATCGAGAAAAACCTAAAGGGAGGAGATCTAAGGTTCGGGGGTTGGTTATACTAAGGGAAGGTATTAGCACCCTAAGTATTTGTAGTACTCTATAGGAACCTCTTATTTTAACTTGTTATATCTTACTCGCTTGCTAAGGGTGCTATGCTAAAGGTTGAAACCCTAGGGGTTAATATCTAAGTATACTCGACAAAGTATCGCACTTTGCGCCTACGTATCCTTACGGGAGTGGAATCAGAGTATCTGTAGTTCACCGATCTAAGGGTGAAGGATAGGAACCATTGACTATGGCCAAAGTTCCATGGGGAAATGAGTATAAGCTCATTTTAGAGTTCACGATAACTCTCTAAATCTAAGTTATAGGGGAAAAGTGATTTCTCATGATGATGAGAATCACATAGAGTTCAAAACTCTAACCTACTTCTAAATTATGATTTCATTGGCTCTCATGATGCTAAGAAATAAGGGTAAACCTAGAAGGATAAAGGTAGGGTGGTTGTTTAGTGACTTCAAGAGTCAATTTAAGGAAGGTCTCCCTTTGGAATGGGGGGAAAGATAATAGTTGTAAAGATACTAAAAGATAACAAGTTATAATTCAAATATGATGATGTAAAAGACATAAATAAGATATGAGATGAAACAAAATATGATGTCAATGCAAAGTTAGAATCATACACATTAGACAATAATCAAACATGATAAATAAAGGTAACATGGCAAGATGAATAAGGAAGTGCAATAAAAACCCTAATAAATATTCTTGATCTTATCATGAATAAAAGTCTCAAAATTAAATATTTTTATCAATTTATTTTTATATTTAGAAAGTAAATTCAATTAGAAAAACATAGCAAAAAGAAGGGAAGAAAAAGGATGAGAAATGAGCAAGTTATGGTATTTTGAAAATGAAGCATAAACTTGAAAAATAAACTAAAACCAACAAGTGATAAAAATTAAAGAAATGGTACACCTAGGGATTGAACCCAGGTTCATTCGCTTGCAGTCTAAAACTCATACCATCAGGCCAAGGCGCACATGTTGAACATAGAATGAAAGCACGCATACATATATCACATAGGGCGAAAATCAAGAAAAAAAACAAAAGGACTAGGGCGAGGGGGATTTGAACCCCAGTCCTAATGGTTAAAGGCACGGCTCCTCTACCAATGGGGTGGCTATACATCCATTTTATAAGCCACCCCTGAAAACATATAAACCCAACAAGCGAAATGAAATGTTCCACCATCAATGTCTTCAAACATTTCCAAATGACATGAAATAAACTGCTACCTTTTACTACCCAGGGAAAGGCACACCAGTGGACTCACACGATTCCCAACCAGTGCATGATTAAGGTGAATAACAATAACAGAAAAAAAAAAGTGTTCAGAAGTGAAACCTATCCCTCATTATGTCAAAATACAAAAGCAAACCAAAACTAACTTTTACAGTTTCAAACAAATGAAAACCATCACACACACATAGATAGGAAACAGTAGGAAAACCCCGCGTCGCAAACCTTAACATGACATGACACCCACTGCTTTGTTTGTGCCTTTTTAGTTTTCAATCATTCGACCATTTCAAAGTGATCTTAAGCCTTAAGTTATTTCACAACTGTAACTAAAAAAAGGAAATTCTTACTTTAAAACTAATTCAAACGCAACATATCAACGCGATAATAGTAGGCACAAAAGGATAATGGCATTTGAATATAGAGTGAGAGAATGACACAACACAACGTCATGCTAACATATCTTAAAATAAGCGATCCTCTAGTATTAAACATGGCGTAAGGATTAAAGAAAAAAAAAACACTATCAAGGGCTGGTGTGATTCAAAACTACATAATCTCAACAATGTCATTCGTGGTATCATAAAAATGCAAAATTATGACGTTTTTAATATGGCATTAAGAAGGAAAATACACATCATACCATCACGTGAGGATATGAACACAATGTGTTCCAAGTCTACAACAAGCAATGTTTAAGAAATGCATCATATGGATTCCTACACTACATCAACATCAGGCTCTAATGCACATAATAACAACATGAATACTCACGATGGAGTTAAGAGTCAGTGGATAATGAGAACAACTATTTATCATTTCAAACAAACCTGCAGGTAGTTAATCTAGACAAAGACTCAAAACTCACAGCTTAAATGCAAGTTCCAATATGTGATTTTCAGTATTACCAAACCGTTACCAATAGACAATATCAATCTACGCAACAGTCTTTAAATGATAACGTCATGATGATTGATATTCATGAGCATGATATTGCACATATGATGTGGGAAAGAGAATTACCTAAAGAGACAATGGAGACTGAACTTCTTCCTCCTGAGAGTGGTAGTGTTTCAACGAAATCCTCTCACTTTGAATAGCGTTTCTCTTAAAAAAATATAGTGAGTGATATGTTGAGAAATGTTGATTGTTGGTGTTGTGTTGTTGAGTTGATGCTCTGATGTGTTCTTGCGAACCTCTTCTTCAAAACAGCGTGCGGTATCTTGTGGAGTGGTTTGTTGTTGTTCTAGTACTTGATGTTTCTAAAGAGTGGGAGAAGGCATAGTGTTCATATGAGTTCGTGTTTTTGTGTGTGGCTCCGGGTTCTCCCTATTTATGCTTAAATAAAGCAAGCTTTCAAATACTACCGTTAAGACTTGTGAGTTTTGAAAAATAGAGCTGTTCTGATTTTGCAAGGACATGTTGGTAGGGTCTTTGTCATGAGGTGCATTGTTCAGCATGAAAAGAGGAGCAGGATAGCTGCCTTGAAGCATGGGTTTGACTTGGTATCATTTTGGTGAAAGAATGTCGTAGGATGCTTAAAGTGTCTCATACTAATAAACTTGTTTTGGTGTAAGGTTGTAGAAACGTGGGCTAGGCTTGTGGAATTGGAGTTTTGTAATGGGTTTGGACATTATTGCAAATGGAACCTTTTTATTTTTAGGATTCTGAGATGGTAGTAATATGGATTAAATATTTGGAATTAAAATTGGATTATGGGATTAATTTAGAAAAAGTAAAAAAAAATGGGGATATTAGATATAAAATGTGAATAAATAAATAATGGAATTTTGGAAAAAAAATGAATATGGAATGAATTTGGAGAAAATGAGATGGATTAAAGAGAAAGAAATGGATTTTTATGAATATGGATAAAAAGAAAATTTGGATAATTGGAAATGTGGATTCAGAAAAATAGATAATATTTGGAATGGACAAATAGATTTAATTGGATAAACAAAAAAAGGATTTAAAGGGATAATTGGGAAAATAGATTTTGGCTAATTGGATAAGAAAAATGGTTAATAAATGATTATTGAAATTGGTTTGGAATTAAGGGTGACAATTGAGGGTGAATAAAATGGATAGATATTTGGTTATGGAGAGGATCATGGAGAGGGTTATAGAGACATCTCTTTGAAATGAGGGACTTGCTTGATTCAATGCTCCATCCAAAAATCTTGATTAAACACCTCTTGAATCCTCTTAAGATAGCACCTGATAAAAAACAAACACAAACAAAAACTAATAAAAGGGTTAGCTATGCAACATGATTGACCTAATATGACATGCATGAGATCAATGGATCTAAGGGTAAAATTTGGGGTACAATAATATGGCTAGAGATTGTCCTTAGAATAAGAATTAGATTTAAGGGAAAAATACCAGTCAGGTGTATACTTTGGATGCAAAGAAGGTTAAGGGTAACAATGCTTTGATTGCCGGTACATGTTATGTAAATGGACATCCTTGTTGTGTATTGTTTGCTTGCAAAACAACACACTCTTTTGTGTCGATACAATGCATGAAGTGACTTGGCTTGTAAGCGATTCCTTTGTCTCCTCCTATGGTGGTTATTAAAATTCTGGTATGACAGAACCTAGATGTCCTATGACATGTCGAGACATCTGATCTAAACAAAACACATAGGCAAGGCATAAAAACATTAAACACGATACTGAAAAGCATAAGAAACAACACCAGAATTGTTAACCCAGTTCGGAGCAACTCTCCTACTCTGGGGGCATACCAAGCCAGGGACAAATCAACTATGATAGTATCAATTCATAGACCTTTACAGCAAACACCTCAGTTTACAGTCTACTCACTTAATCACTACCTAAGCTAGACTTCTATCTAAGACTCACCTAGATATGAGGCCCTCCTCAATCCCTCATCAATCACGGACAGCGATTGGATACGACAATTCTGAACAAACAGGAAGACACACTTCCATGACAATACCTAGTCAAGACTCAAAGCTAAACTTCGTCGTTTACAACTTCTTTCCTAACTAAGAACACAACTTGGAGTTGCTTCAAAGCTTCCTCCAAGAACAATACAAAACTCATTACCTACAGGTTTATGAGTGAGAACACAGACCAACTCTCATAGAGAGTGGCACAAAGACAAAGCCCTAATGATCTACATCTTGGACCCGTGCTTGTTCTAGGTTACAAGCATTCTATTTATAACTTATTCCCAACTGGATTTGGGCTTCAAATCACAGAATATCAGCTGCTACAAATCAGCAGAAACTTCTGCTACATAATAGGTCTTCAATCAAATCCTTCCTAATTTATCTCCATAATTAGAAAGTCATTATTCTTCAATATTCTTCTTGATTCTGACTTGAATCTTCCAGACCTATAAAACAACACCACATAGGATAATATAATATTCCCAGAATATTCTGCATCTGTTAAATCATAACAGAATTCAACTGTCCAACTCAGCACAGGCGCGATGTCGAATGATTCAGCATAGGACATCTTATCCGACATGTTACTCCAGATGATGAGAACTTCTCATCTCAACATGTCTCAACATAAAATAGGACTTTTTGCTTAACCTGTTCTTCTTAGCAAATAATCACATCCTATTTAACATTTTGCTGCTATATTTGTTTTACTAAAATTAATGCCAATCCAAAAATTAGAGAACTAACAATCTCCCCCTTTGGAAAATTTTGGCTAAAACAAATAATACAAGTTACAATAGCAATAAAAAAATTACAACCAAAAATAAAATCAGATTCTTCAGATGCTACTGAACATAGCAACAGGTCTTCAGTCTGATTAATGTTAGAACATGTTGTTCAACATTTTTTTCACAGCAACTCTAAACATTTCTATTCCATCCCAACAGCTCCTCTTCATGTTCTGCCGAACCAATCCATTACAGGCTCATTCCCAGAAACATTCCTCACAGGCTGAAGACACTCCCCCTTAATCCAAAACTCTTCCTCACAATGTTGAGGACCCATAAACTACCCCAGAATACCTTCAATTCAGGTAACTCAGAACACAAGTCACAAATATCCCAACCAACATACTCACAACAGAACAGACTATTCTACATCCTTGTGAAACTCGTTCAAAAACAAAATCCAGACTCAATAGCTGAACAAACATTCTCTCCCCCTTTTTGGCCAAAAATTGACAAACATTTGGGTAAATGTACACTTCTGATTCAATCCATTGACACCCCAATCGATAGAACCAGGTCTAAACTTTCAAGTCCACCATGAACTTCACCAGTAACACAATGTCACGACATCTTATCTAACATTACACCCTCACCAGAGGTATTCTATCACAGACTGTTTGAAGCCACAAACAATCTTGATAAACAACTGCGCTACTTTAACAATATATCTAAAACAAAAGTTCAACTCTCCCTATCTAAGATAACCATTGCTCCTTTGCAAGAAGAACACCTTAAATGATTGGAAAACATAAGACTCATCTTCATGTCTTCAAGAGCGTACCCTCTGTTCAACACACCTGCTGAACGCGTTCACTTAATGCTTGATCCTCAAGCAATCCATGTACCACACTATTACATTTAATAGACAGAAGTTCTCCCCCTATATTTCACAAATGATGCTCCTTCAACAAGAAACACCCCAAAAGCACCAAGGATATCCCATGACACCTTCATGATCATATAGGAAGAAAGTACCAGTATCCCATCCTTGTACTACAACCAACAAACTCTTGGATTGAGACCAAAATCACCATTGATCCCTCTCATCCAGAAACCATCCATACCCTGTACAAATCCACCTTGAATTTTACAGCCATAGACATTCTTGTTCCTTGAGATACAATCCAATTGAATCTGGAATGCTTCACATTCAACAAGAGACATACAAAGCCCCTTAGTTTGCTAGCTCGCCCAGATGTTCTTCACGCTTGAAGGACATCAAACACATGCTCCAGAAATCCTCAGCTTATTTGCTCCACAAGCACCAAACTGATCCACTTCTCTCTAGCATGACTTGTAGTAGAGGAAACCACCTCTCCACAAGCATTCTGACCTTAGTAAGAGTCAGTCTTCCAGATAAATACCCACAAGATGAAAGAGGTGATGGAGACCTCTTTAAATATCCATACATTTTTCTTAGGAAATAACGATCTTGGTCAATGAGAACGTTATTTGAGGAAGAAATCCAACAACAATGCACCGTCCAAGACAAATTATGACTATCATCATAATTCCAATACATGTGCATGCAAAGACAAACATTCCATTTTACACATCCTCCTGACAGCACCGTCCACAATACTTCCTTGTATGGCTCAAGGAGAAAACATGTCCCAAAAAATGTCCCAACATCCAATCAGACATTGTCTTCTTTCTCTTGTATGCACAAAAGCTTGACCAACACAGCTTCAACCATCCAGTCAGGAATGCTTCACACAATCATTCACAAGTTCTGAAGCACAAACACACTGCCTTCCACTAAACTCTAAGTAAACTCCTCTTACTTAAAATTAATAACACACACCAAGACAAGTGTGACATCTCCCATCAACAAAGACCCTCACAGAGCTCTTCCAAAATCTGCAGAGAAAAATAAATTCTCCCAGACACAAACAAAACTGTCTTTCAGACTCCTCCTCAGAAGCATGTGCGCACATGATTCAAACAATTAGCTTCACATGGCTAGAACCATACATGTCCTATTAAGAACACACCAAAACGCCATCCAGCAGCCTAATGTCATAGCATTATATCCTCATAAGAGGCAACCAATCTCCACAACCACAAGCTTGATCAGCATGTAAGCTTCACAATATATGCACCTTTGCAGCAAAATCCATAGACAAGTACTCCCCCTGTCATGGATAACCAATGCTCTTGAAGGAGATGAACATTTGAGCACCAAATCTTCACACACTTGCTGAGCACATTCACATAATGTACTCTTACTCCCGGAGAACACATCCAAGTACCCTGATTGGTTTGACACTGCTCACAAACTCCACGAATTCTCAGCTTACTTAAAAGCTTTACTGAGATCCAATCTCTTCAAGAGATACTTGCAGCAGAAGAAAAAACTTTCTGATCAGATCACATCATCTGAGACAATTCCTCTGCCATAACATTCACTAGTAGTTGTTGATACTAGTGAAGTCTTCAAAATTAGTAGTCATGCTTTGCCAGAACATACTACTAAAAACAAGATCAGAATGTCCACATTCTAATCCACATAGCCAGAAACACCTCTTCTTACAATAATGCTTGAGCATCCAACTCCACATGCACAATCTCAATCATCTTCCAAATAAAACCATCAACAATCATGATGCTTCCCATCACCATTCAAAGGACTCATTATGCATAGAAGTCCTTTAAGAAGCCCCCAATAAAACACAACCAGAGTAGCTTATTCAGGTTAACATAAACACCTGAACACCATAGAGAGAAATAAACTCGCACACCCTCTCTGAAGCAAAGAGATCAAACTGCAGACTTGTATACTCACATTAGACAAATACTTAGCTCCTGTCAAAGTATTTATCATTAGTCAGATGCACACCCTTATCAGAGGATAGACAAATACTCAGCTCTCGTCAAAGTATTTATCATTCGTCAGATAAGACTACCTTCTCACACAAGGTAGGACATTTGGTCTGACATTATTCTTTCGCACACATCAGGCATCTGTTGATTCTTCTTCATGACAGACCATCATGACAACCATTCACACCACAAAATCATTCCAGATTAGGTCAGTGTCTTGACCTTTCACTCCACCCTGAGCTAAACAAACTTCCTTGGCTGAGGAAGCAAAGAACTGAAATGATGTTTCAACATCAGTTCCGACACCAGTCTAAATCACATGGATTTAAACATTTACTATGGCTTTGGAGACAACAACCATAGTAATCCACACACATCTCTTGCAAAGGACATAAGAGGATCAACCATCAGTAGCTGATAAACTTTCAAAACCAGATCATACACACAAGCAAGAACCTGCATACTCTACATCTCAAGAATCTTCTTCTCAAACTTCTAATGTTCAGACCTCTTGTCTGACTTTGAGATGTTGGATGCCATCCTTCTGCACCTAAAGAGGATATTCCCTCTAACAGGTTTCTGGAGCATACTAAAAAAACATTGACTGGTCATCACAAACAGATTGTTCAGAAAAAAGATATGCTTTTCCCAACACTTTAACCTACAAGGATACCCTTCAATCCTTGCAAAAATGTTCCATTATGTGAGGACACCACATAACTGAACTCCAGCTTAAGAAGAAACTTCTCATGCAGATACCAGGGAACCATAATCCTTTGGTCCAAAAAAAACACCAACTCCTCCTTGCTCCAAACACAAATCTGAAATGCTCATCCTAGATGGTTTGGATGACATTCCAACAATGAGGACACCAGTCAACCAGTTAGGTTAATACATCTCCTCTGTGCACAACCCTTTGAGTTTCTCTTCCACTAGAAAAAGAGTTCCATGCTCTCATAGACTTGATAGTGATATCAAGTTTGAGTAAACAACCTCTATCCTATTTTTTAGAAACACCACCAGACATATTGAGAAAAATAAATTCTTAATACAAAGATGTCAAGACATTATGTTTGGCATTTCTTTGAGTTCTTCCAGCATCGGATTAAGGACTCTCCCTTATTAACTGCTAAGAACTCCTAAGGGATTATTCATTCTCCCATCCAATAGCTGTATATCCTGTGGTTGGTACACACATATAACAGTAATCTGCTCCATGGCCATAAACAAGATTCCATACATCTGACTCATTTGATTAGAAGGAACTTCTAGATTTCAAAGAGAATGTCCTTGACATTTGAACTTGGCCTCCACAAAAAAACAGCCTTTGTACTCCTACGCACTTGGATCAGAAATACACTAATCCAATGAGTAACAATATGTTGATCATCTCTTGACCAACACACTTATCTAAGACATGTTTCTTGATAGAAACTTCTTAGACACACAACCCAAATGCCTCCTCTTCAACCTTCAGAAAAAACATAATAACCCTTGCACAAACACGACACTCCATGTGCAATAGGTCAACATAGGTTTGAAAATAAATCAAACCACACAGTAGCTCACCACCAAAGCTACAAGTCTGATAACAATAGACAGGTCCAATACACACCCTGTCATGAACAATCCATCCTCCACTTCTAGGGACTATTCAAACAACAGTATAAACTTCTCCAAGTTCAAACAAATTTTCAGTAGGTACCACCTACCTTGCCCATAACCAGAAAGTATCTTCCCTAGGATCTCACCCAGAAAATAGAACAGGATGCCTGCTCTGATACCAATTGAAATTCTGGTATGACAGAACCTAGATGTCCTATGACATGTCGAGACATCTGATCTGAACAAAACACATAGGCAAGGCATAAAAACATTAAACATGATACTAAAAAGCATAAGCAACAACACCAGAATTGTCCACAATAATTACACACAATTAACAGATAAAAGTCGATAAAACGACACTATTCCAGAAATCTCGATATAATTAAATCGGCCGACAATCTTAAAACCATTGTAATAAGAAAGTACATTTTATTATCTTTCCAACGATATCAAAATTGTTCAAATCCGAGTTACGTAAAAAAAGTTACGGCATTGTAAACAATCGATCGGAAAAATAAATCACAACAGCAGAATTCTGCAACTCTCCTGGCCGTACGCGTATTGGCACTCCCTGTACGCGTATTGCCCAAATGCTCGCCCAGCCATACGCGTATTGCCCCAAGCGATACGCGTATTGCTCAAAATGCTCGGCCATCCATACGCGTATTGCCCTTGGCTGTACGCGTAATGACAAGCCCCATACGCGTATTGACATGCTCCATACGCGTATGGGCAGAGAAAAAATGCAGAAATTCCTGCAGAATTTTTTCTGCTACGGGTTGATCCAAAATCAACCCCAAATCCCATTTTTCATCAATCAAAATGCATCAAAACATGTTATAACATCACAACCAGTATACCATATAATCAAACATTGCATTTTAACAGTTAGATTCAAGATTTTATACCAAAAAACTCATTTTTCCCTGTAGGTTCCTCCTGTAACTTCCGGAACAACCACTGGAGGATGCAGACCATAAGCCATTTGTTGCATCATTCCTTGCATGAACTGATTCTGCTGTTGCTGCATCTGTTGCATAAATTGGTACAATGGGGCATTCCCTTCATCACCTTGTGGAAATGTCCCAGCTGGAGTAGTCCTTGGTCTTCCACGGTTGTTTCTGCGTCTATCAGCCATGTTCCTGAATTCCATACCAATAGGATTAAGTTGATCAGACTCAATACCATAAATATAACAGACAAGACCCATGGCGACACGCCGCATATGAAACGGAAAGAAAACTTATCCTATTTCATGGCTAGGTCGAGGATACGACCTGCTCTGATACCAACTGTAAAGACCATATACAATACATGCCTCAAATCATATATTATACATGAGTTTCACTTTTGGTACTGAAACATAATAAGTTCCTAGTTAACACATTATACACATAAATGCCTCTAATACAAAACACCTAAAAGTCTAAGGCATTACATATACAAGATGTTCCAAAATGATAAAAACTAAGAACTAGATCAATACAATGATCTCAAAACATAAACGCCATAGCGGAAGCCATGCCATCACCAAAACCACGATTCGTAAGGAAAGTCAAATAACCTTGTCCTTACCCTTCGCGAAACCTGCAGAACCTGTGATGTAAACAACAACAGTGGGGTGAGATATATCAAATCTCAGTGAGTTCCTTATCTTAAAGTCCTCTCGGCTTTACAAGGTTCTAACAAAGTCCTAACTCATGTCCAAGGGGAAAGGGGAAAGACCATGAGTACACACACACAAGTAACCGTCACGGTGAGCCTGTAAACTCACACTAGTACCGAAGTACCTCTTGAGCCTGTAAACTCAAGGATTCACAAAGTACCGAAGTACGTTCTGAGTCCGTACACTCAAGAACTCACATATCAATAACCAATACCAAGGTATCCCCTTTTCCCGTACCCTTCTACGTCTAGAAGGCAATCTGAGTCATGGATCCTTGTAGCTACTTGGCATACGATTGGATTCGGGATCACCGGTCCGTACACCGTGATCCGTCACTTCTCACGGCCCGTACACCATCACAAGTCTCTTTACCCGTAGGCTCCAATCGTACTTAACACGGGACTCAAACCTGCCAAGTAGTTGTGTATAACCTTCAGAGGAGGTGCTCGAGTCTCATGAACTACACCGCACAACTGTGGTTATTGATAAACAGAAATGAACACGCCTCGGCCTTTCATGCACGAGCGTTGCCACACATGGAACATTCACACTTCCGACACAGTTTTGGTAATAATCCTCACCCTGCCTAGTCCATATTTTAACAGGCATATATTGTCCACAATAATTACACATAATTAACAGATAAAAGTCGATAAAACGACACTATTCCAGAAATCTTGATATAATTAAATCGGCCGACAATCTTAAAACCATTGTAATAAGAAAGTACATTTTATTATCTTTCCAACGATATCAAAATTGTTCCAATCCGAGTTACGTACAAAAAGTTACGGCATTGTAAACAATCGATCGGAAAAATAAATCACAACAGCAGAATTCTGCAACTCTCCTGGCCGTACGCGTATTGGCACTCCCCGTACGCGTATTGCCCAAATGCTCGCCCAGCCATACGCGTATTGCCCCAAGCGATACACGTATTGCTCAAAATGCTCGGCCATCCATACGCGTATTACCCTTGGCCGTACGCGTAATGACAAGCCCCATACGCGTATTGACATGCTCCATACGCGTATGGGCAGAGAAAAAATGCAGAAGTTCCTGCAGAATTTCTTCTGCTACGGGTTGATCCAAAATCAACCCCAAATCCCATTTTTCATCAATCAAAATGCATCAAAACATGTTATAACATCACAACCAGTATAACATATAATCAAACATTGCATTTTAACAGTTAGATTCAAGATTTTATACCAAAAAACCCATTTTTCCCATTTTCCAATCTAACTCAAAACTCAAAATAATCCTACTCTAAAGAGTCTAACTAGAACCCACCTGGATTACTAGACGAGGAGGTTGATACTGAGACGATTAAACGAAGAACAGATGAATTGATGATGATTCTTGAGCTTTTGGAAAATTTCCCTTCTTCCTCTTTCTTTTCCTTTCCTTCCTTCCCTTTTTCCTTTTCTTTCTTTCTCTTTTAGCTTTTGTTTGTTTTTCCAAGGAAAATGAAAAGAAAATAGATAGTATAAAAACTATCATTTTTAGTAACACTACTAAATGTCCAAATTAGCTCAAATACATCAAATTATAAAAACTCAACGTTAACTACTATTAATTAAATCGACTCTGAGTTCGTCAGTTTACTCTAATTATTTTATCAAATAATTTCTCAGAGTACCCCAGAATCCAGTTGATCATAATAATATTAACCAGAGCGTTTATAAATTTACGGGGTATTACATCCTCACCCCTTAAATAGAAATTCGTCCTCAAATTTAGAATATTACCTGAACAGATGTGGATAAGAATCTCGCATTTCCGATTCTAGTTCCCAAGTAGCATCGCCCGGATGCGTCATATCCCATTGTACCTTAACAAGTGGAATATCTTTGTTCCTTAACACTTTTATTTCTCTTCCCACAATACGACTCGGTTGTGGTTCAAAAGTCAAATCCGCTTCAATTTCCACTGATTCGGGTAGAATTGGCTGAAGAGGATCAGGAATGAACTTACGGAGCTGAGATACGTGAAAAACGTCATGCATCTCGGATAGAGAGGGTGGTAAGGCTAATCTATAAGCAACTTCACCAATCCTTTCTAAAATCTGATACGGTCCCACGTATCTCGGACTTAACTTTCGCGACTTAAACGGTCCTTTCAATCTCAATCTCGGAGTAACTTTCAGAAATACATGGTCACCTTCCTCAAATTCCAAAGGTCTCCTACGATTGTCCGCATAACTCTTTTGACGATCTTGTGCTTGTTTAACCTTCTCGCGGATCATTCGAATCTTTTCCGTAGTCTCTTGAATAATCTCGGGTCCCAAAATCCTATCTTCGCCAATTTCAGCCCAACACAAAGGTGTCCTACACTTTCTCCCATACAATGCTTCATAAGGAGCCATACCGATGCTCGCATGGTAACTATTGTTATATGAAAACTCAATTAACGGTAAAAGTTCTTTCCAATTCCCTCTACTCTCTAGCACACAAGCTCTTAACATATCCTCCATCGTTTGTATTGTTCGCTCAGTCTGACCATCCGTTTGAGGATGATTCGACGTGCTCAAACACAAATTCGTACCCATCGCTTGTTGGAACACTTTCCAAAATCTCGAAGTAAACTTCGGATCTCTATCGGACACAATACTAGAAGGAATACCATGCAATCTCACAATCTCAGCAATAAACAACCTTGCAAGATGACTTGCCTTATAAGTAGTCTTTACGGCTAAGAAGTGTGCAGATTTCGTTAGTCGATCAACAATTACCCAAATAGAATCATACCCACTTTGGGTACGGGGTAAACCCACTGCAAAATCCATGGAAACACTATCCCACTTCCAAACTGGAATATCCAAAGGTTGTAACAAACCGCCCGGTCTTTGGTGTTCAATCTTCACCTGTTGGCACACCGCACATTCTGACACATATCCCGCTATATCCTTTTTCATCCCAGGCCACCAATAATCCTTCTTTAAATCCTGATACATCTTCGAAGAACCAGGATGTATCGTAAAAGTACCTTTATGGGCTTCGTCTAAAATCTTCCTTTTCAATGTCTCATCCTTCGGAAAACAAATCCGTTGATTAAACAAAACAATACCATCTGTCGCTCGTGTAAAACCCGGCTGAAATAACAATTCTTGTAACTCTTCTTCTAACAATTGTGCCTGTTGAATCTCAATTAATCACTGCTTCTACTTTCGATGGATCCACTGCCACACCACCTCGAGATATAACATGTCCAAGAAAATTAACTTCCGACATCCAAAACTCACACTTGCTCAACTTAGCAAACAATTGCTTCTCTTGCAAGACCGATAAGACAATCCTCAGATGTTCTCCGTGCTCTTGTGGAGTACGAGAATAAATAAGAATGTCGTCAATAAAGATTACCACAAATTGGTCCAAGTAAGCCTGAAATATACGGTTCATGTAATCCATAAAAACAGCTGGAGCATTAGTCACACCGAAAGGCATCACTAAGAATTCGTAATGACCGTAACGGGTTCTAAAGGCAGTTTTTGGCACATCGGAACTCTTCACTCGAATCTGATGATAACCCGACCGTAAATCAATCTTTGAGAACACACAGGCTCCTTTTAATTGATCTAACAAGTCGTCTATCCTTGGTAATGGATACTTGTTCTTAATGGTGACTTTATTCAACTTACGATAATCAATGCACAACCGCATTCCCCCATCTTTCTTCTTTACCAACAACACTGGAGCTCCCCACGGTGAAACACTAGGCCTAACAAAATGCTTAGACATCAAGTCCTCTAATTGGTCCTTTAATTCTCTTAATTCAAGCGGTGTCATCCGATACGGAGAAACGGATATAGGAGCCGTTCCCGGTATCAGGTCAATAGAGAACTCAACTTCTCTCTCCGGAGGAAGAGAAGAAACATCCTCTGGAAACACTTCAGGAAATTCACACACTATTGGAATACTCAGAACTTACTGTTCACTACTTCCCTCCTTAGTAAGAACCAATAAAACAGATTTCACTTTCTCAAACAAGAAGTTTACCATTCCCACCGTACCTTCTAAAATCGTTGATAATACATCTTTCGGAGTAGCCTCAGCAGATGAAATAATAATTAGCTTCTCCTCACAACCGATAAAAACCGAATTAACTGAAAGCCAGTCCATTCCCAGAACAACATCCACTTTCTTGAGCGGCAAACAAATAAGATCAATCTGGAAGACTCTTTCGTTCACCGACAACACACAATTTTCACACATCAGTGGTGTTTCAACCATTTCATCCATGGCAGTAGTAACCACCATAGGAGGAAACAAAGGAATAGTTTGCAACCCAAGTCGCTTCACACATCTCAAAGACACAAAAGAATGTGTAGCCCCACAGTCAAATAAAACAAAACAAGGTTGACCATTAACAAAACACGTACCCGCACGTACCCACAATCAAGGAATTATCACCCTTTGCTTTCCTTGCATCCAGAGTATATACTCGACCCGTAGTCTTCCCTTGTGCCTGATTCCTACTCTGAGGACAATCTCTCGCTACATGACCCATCTTGTTACACTGATAACACCGTATCCCATCCGAATAGCACCTACCAAAATGACTCCTCCCACAAGTGCGACATACCGGAGGCACACTAGTTCTAGAGCCCTGTACTTGCTTCCCTTTGAAAGACTGTTGTCTTTGCCTAAACTGTTGATTCGACCTTCCACGGTCACTTTGAGTTACCCTGTTCGAATCCACCTCCATTTGTATCTTTTTCAAGCTATTTTCCGCCACATAACATTGTCTTAACATTTCAGCATAAGTAGCAAATTCCCGTTGAGACACGCTGTGTGAAACCTCAGCCCTTAACCCAAACAGAAACTGATCTATCTTCCACCTCTCATCAGGAGCATACATGGCCTGTCTAGAATAGTCAGCCATGATCTCAAATTGTTCCGCATAAGAAGCCACTGATAAATTTCCCTGTCTCAACTGTTGGAACTCAAACTCCTTTTGAGACCTTAAAGAACTCGGAAAATATAGATTACCTTAAACTGTTCCCACACTTTCGGCACCTCCTGAGTTGTCATCAAGGCTGAAGCGCTCTCCCACCACCTCATGGCAGGACCCTTCAACCAGTGAGAAGCAAAGACCACCTTATTCTCCTCACTGCAATGAACTATCTGAAAAATCCGTTCCATACCTGCTATCCATTCGTGTGCCTTCACCGGATCTAGCCCTCCTTGAAACTCCGGAGGATTCATACGAACAAATTCCCTGTAGGTTCCTCCTGTAACTTCCGGAACAACCACTGGAGGATGCAGACCATAAGCCATTTGTTGCATCATTCCTTGCATGAACTGATTCTGCTGTTGCTGCATCTGTTGCATAAATTGGTACAATGGGGCATTCCCTTCATCACCTTGTGGAAATGTCCCAGCTGGAGTAGTCCTTGGTCTTCCACGGTTGTTTCTGCGTCTATCAGCCATGTTCCTGAATTCCATACCAATAGGATTAAGTTGATCAGACTCAATACCATAAATATAACAGACAAGACCCATGGCGACACGCCGCATATGAAACGGAAAGAAAACTTATCCTATTTCATGGCTAGGTCGAGGATACGACCTGCTCTGATACCAACTGTAAAGACCATATACAATACATGCCTCAAATCATATATTATACATGAGTTTCACTTTTGGTACTGAAACATAATAAGTTCCTAGTTAACACATTATACACATAAATGCCTCTAATACAAAACACCTAAAAGTCTAAGGCATTACATATACAAGATGTTCCAAAATGATAAAAACTAAGAACTAGATCAATACAATGATCTCAAAACATAAACGCCATAGCGGAAGCCATGCCATCACCAAAACCACGATTCGTAAGGAAAGTCAAATAACCTTGTCCTTACCCTTCGCCAAACCTGCAGAACCTGTGATGTAAACAACAACAGTGGGGTGAGATATATCAAATCTCAGTGAGTTCCTTATCTTAAAGTCCTCTCGGCTTTACAAGGTTCTAACAAAGTCCTAACTCATGTCCAAGGGGAAAGGGGAAAGACCATGAGTACACACACACAAGTAACCGTCACGGTGAGCCTGTAAACTCACACTAGTACCGAAGTACCTCTTGAGCCTGTAAACTCAAGGATTCACAAAGTACCGAAGTACGTTCTGAGTCCGTACACTCAAGAACTCACATATCAATAACCAATACCAAGGTATCCCCTTTTCCCGTACCCTTCTACGTCTAGAAGGCAATCTGAGTCATGGATCCTTGTAGCTACTTGGCATACGATTGGATTCGGGATCACCGGTCCGTACACCGTGATCCGTCACTTCTCACGGCCCGTACACCATCACAAGTCTCTTTACCCGTAGGCTCCAATCGTACTTAACACGGGACTCAAACCTGCCAAGTAGTTGTGTATAACCTTCAGAGGAGGTGCTCGAGTCTCATGAACTACACCGCACAACTGTGGTTATTGATAAACAGAAATGAACACGCCTCGGCCTTTCATGCACGAGCGTTGCCACACATGGAACATTCACACTTCCGACACAGTTTTGGTAATAATCCTCACCCTGCCTAGTCCATATTTTAACAGGCATATATTGTCCACAATAATTACACACAATTAACAGATAAAAGTCGATAAAACGACACTATTCCAGAAATCTCGATATAATTAAATCGGCCGACAATCTTAAAACCATTGTAATAAGAAAGTACATTTTATTATCTTTCCAACGATATCAAAATTGTTCCAATCCGAGTTACGTACAAAAAGTTACGGCATTGTAAACAATCGATCGGAAAAATAAATCACAACAGCAGAATTCTGCAACTCTCCTGGCCGTACGCGTATTGGCACTCCCCGTACGCGTATTGCCCAAATGCTCGCCCAGCCATACGCGTATTGCCCCAAGCGATACACGTATTGCTCAAAATGCTCGGCCATCCATACGCGTATTACCCTTGGCCGTACGCGTAATGACAAGCCCCATACGCGTATTGACATGCTCCATACGCGTATGGGCAGAGAAAAAATGCAGAAGTTCCTGCAGAATTTCTTCTGCTACGGGTTGATCCAAAATCAACCCCAAATCCCATTTTTCATCAATCAAAATGCATCAAAACATGTTATAACATCACAACTAGTATAACATATAATCAAACATTGCATTTTAACAGTTAGATTCAAGATTTTATACCAAAAAACCCATTTTTCCCATTTTCCAATCTAACTCAAAACTCAAAATAATCCTACTCTAAAGAGTCTAACTAGAACCCACCTGGATTACTAGACGAGGAGGTTGATACTGAGACGATTAAACGAAGAACAGATGAATTGATGATGATTCTTGAGCTTTTGGAAAATTTCCCTTCTTCCTCTTTCTTTTCCTTTCCTTCCTTCCCTTTTTCCTTTTCTTTCTTTCTCTTTTAGCTTTTGTTTGTTTTTCCAAGGAAAATGAAAAGAAAATAGATAGTATAAAAACTATCATTTTTAGTAACACTACTAAATGTCCAAATTAGCTCAAATACATCAAATTATAAAAACTCAACGTTAACTACTATTAATTAAATCGACTCTGAGTTCGTCAGTTTACTCTAATTATTTTATCAAATAATTTCTCAGAGTACCCCAGAATCCAGTTGATCATAATAATATTAACCAGAGCGTTTATAAATTTACGGGGTATTACATCCTCACCCCTTAAATAGAAATTCGTCCTCAAATTTAGAATATTACCTGAACAGATGTGGATAAGAATCTCGCATTTCCGATTCTAGTTCCCAAGTAGCATCGCCCGGATGCGTCATATCCCATTGTACCTTAACAAGTGGAATATCTTTGTTCCTTAACACTTTTATTTCTCTTCCCACAATACGACTCGGTTGTGGTTCAAAAGTCAAATCCGCTTCAATTTCCACTGATTCGGGTAGAATTGGCTGAAGAGGATCAGGAATGAACTTACGGAGCTGAGATACGTGAAAAACGTCATGCATCTCGGATAGAGAGGGTGGTAAGGCTAATCTATAAGCAACTTCACCAATCCTTTCTAAAATCTGATACGGTCCCACGTATCTCGGACTTAACTTTCGCGACTTAAACGGTCCTTTCAATCTCAATCTCAGAGTAACTTTCAGAAATACATGGTCACCTTCCTTAAATTCCAAAGGTCTCCTACGATTGTCCGCATAACTCTTTTGACGATCTTGTGCTTGTTTAACCTTCTCGCGGATCATTCGAATCTTTTCCGTAGTCTCTTGAATAATCTCGGGTCCCAAAATCCTATCTTCGCCAATTTCAGCCCAACACAAAGGTGTCCTACACTTTCTCCCATACAATGCTTCATAAGGAGCCATACCGATGCTCGCATGGTAACTATTGTTATATGAAAACTCAATTAACGGTAAAAGTTCTTTCCAATTCCCTCTACTCTCTAGCACACAAGCTCTTAACATATCCTCCATCGTTTGTATTGTTCGCTCAGTCTGACCATCCGTTTGAGGATGATTCGACGTGCTCAAACACAAATTCGTACCCATCGCTTGTTGGAACACTTTCCAAAATCTCGAAGTAAACTTCGGATCTCTATCGGACACAATACTAGAAGGAATACCATGCAATCTCACAATCTCAGCAATAAACAACCTTGCAAGATGACTTGCCTTATAAGTAGTCTTTACGGCTAAGAAGTGTGCAGATTTCGTTAGTCGATCAACAATTACCCAAATAGAATCATACCCACTTTGGGTACGGGGTAAACCCACTGCAAAATCCATGGAAACACTATCCCACTTCCAAACTGGAATATCCAAAGGTTGTAACAAACCGCCCGGTCTTTGGTGTTCAATCTTCACCTGTTGGCACACCGCACATTCTGACACATATCCCGCTATATCCTTTTTCATCCCAGGCCACCAATAATCCTTCGAAGAACCAGGATGTATCCTAAAAGTACCTTTATGGGCTTCGTCTAAAATCTTCCTTTTCAATGTCTCATCCTTCGGAACACAAATCTGTTGATTAAACAAAACAATACCATCTGTCGCTCGTGTAAAACCCAACTGAAATAACAATTCTTGTAACTCTTCTTCTAACAATTGTACCTGTTGAATATCCACTCTCAAAGTAGAATTGACATTCAAATTTCCCATAATTACACCATTCGGAGTCCACACAAATTGGAGATTAAGATCTCTAAACTTTTCCAACAATGAATACTCCAAAATCATCAATTCCGCACTATGAACCATTTTCCGACTTAAAGCATCCGCTACTTTATTTGCCTTTCCTGGATGATACTTCAATTCTAAGTCATAATCCTTTAAGTACTCCATCCACCTTCTTTGTCGCATATTCAACTCCTTTTGATCAAACAAATACTTCAAACTTTTGTGGTCACTGAACATTTCAAAACGTACACCGTATAAATAATGACGCCACACCTTCAGTGCAAAAACCACTGCAGCTAGTTCCAAATCATGAGTTGGATAATTCTTCTCATGAACTTTTAACTGTCGAGAAGCATAAGCTACCACTTGACCACCTTGCATCAGAACACCCCCTAACCCCCTCTTAGAAGCATCACAGAATACTTCATAAGAGTTGTTAGGATCAGGAATAATTAATACTGGAGCACTCGTCAAACTTTCCTTCAAATGCATAAAACTTTGTTCGCAACCTGAATCCCACTCAAAAACAACATCCTTCCGAGTAAGTTTCGTCATTGGTAAGGCCAATTGAGAAAAGCCCTTAATAAACCTTCTATAGTAACCGGCCAATCCCAAAAAACTTCTGACTTCTGAAACATTTCTCGATCTCTCCCAATTAATCACTGCTTCTACTTTCGATGGATCCACTGCCACACCACCTCGAGATATAACATGTCCAAGAAAATTAACTTCCGACATCCAAAACTCACACTTGCTCAACTTAGCAAACAATTGCTTCTCTTGCAAGACCGATAAGACAATCCTCAGATGTTCTCCGTGCTCTTGTGGAGTACGAGAATAAATAAGAATGTCGTCAATAAAGATTACCATAAATTGGTCCAAGTAAGCCTGAAATATACGGTTCATGTAATCCATAAAAACAGCTGGAGCATTAGTCACACCGAAAGGCATCACTAAGAATTCGTAATGACCGTAACGGGTTCTAAAGGCAGTTTTTGGCACATCGGAACTCTTCACTCGAATCTGATGATAACCCGACCGTAAATCAATCTTTGAGAACACACAGGCTCCTTTTAATTGATCTAACAAGTCGTCTATCCTTGGTAATGGATACTTGTTCTTAATGGTGACTTTATTCAACTTACGATAATCAATGCACAACCGCATTCCCCCATCTTTTTTCTTTACCAACAACACTGGAGCTCCCCACGGTGAAACACTAGGCCTAACAAAATGCTTAGACATCAAGTCCTCTAATTGGTCCTTTAATTCTCTTAATTCAAGCGGTGCCATCCGATATGGAGAAACGGATATAGGATCCGTTCCCGGTATCAGGTCAATAGAGAACTCAACTTCTCTCTCCGGAGGAAGAGAAGAAACATCCTCTGGAAACACTTCAGGAAATTCACACACTATTGGAATACTCAGAACTTGCTGTTCACTACTTCCCTCCACAGTAAGAACCAATAAAACAGATATCTCTTTCTCAAACAAGAAGTTTACCATTCCCACCGTACCTTCTAAAATCGTTGATAATACATCTTTCGGAGTAGCCTCAGCAGATGGAATAATAATTAGCTTCTCCTCACAACCGATAAAAACCGAATTAGCTGAAAGCCAGTCCATTCCCAGAACAACATCCACTTTCTTGAGCGGCAAACAAATAAGATCAATCTGGAAGACTCTTTCGTTCACCGACAACACACAATTTTCACACATCAGTGGTGTTTCAACCATTTCATCCATGGCAGTAGTAACCACCATAGGAGGAAACAAAGGAATAGTTTGCAACCCAAGTCGCTTCACACATCTCAAAGACACAAAAGAATGTGTAGCCCCACAGTCAAATGAAACAAAACAAGGTTGACCATTAACAAAACACGTACCCGCACGTACCCGCAATCAAGGAATTATCACCCTTTGCTTTCCTTGCATCCAGAGTATATACTCGACCCGTAGTCTTCCCTTGTGCCTGATTCCTACTCTGAGGACAATCTCTCGCTACATGACCCATCTTGTTACACTGATAACACTGTATCCCATCCGAATAGCACCTACCAAAATGACTCCTCCCACAAGTGCGACATACCGGAGGCACACTAGTTCTAGAGCCCTGTACTTGCTTCCCTTTGGAAGACTGTTGTCTTTGCCTAAACTGTTGATTCGACCTTCCACGGTCACTTTGAGTTACCCTGTTCGAATCCACCTCCATTTGTATCTTTTTCAAGCTATTTTCCGCCACATAACATTGTCTTAACATTTCAGCATAAGTAGCAAATTCCCGTTGAGACACGCTGTGTGAAATCTCAGCCCTTAACCCAAACAGAAACTGATCTATCTTCCACCTCTCATCAGGAGCATACATGGCCTGTCTAGAATAGTCAGCCATGATCTCAAATTGTTCCGCATAAGAAGCCACTGATAAATTTCCCTGTCTCAACTGTTGGAACTCAAACTCCTTTTGAGACCTTAAAGAACTCGGAAAATATAGATTACCTTAAACTGTTCCCACACTTTCGGCACCTCCTGAGTTGTCATCAAGGCTGAAGCGCTCTCCCACCACCTCATGGCAGGACCCTTCAACCAGTGAGAAGCAAAGACCACCTTATTCTCCTCACTACAATGAACTATCTGAAAAATCCGTTCCATACCTGCTATCCATTCGTGTGCCTTCACCGGATCTAGCCCTCCTTGAAACTCCGGAGGATTCATACGAACAAATTCCCTGTAGGTTCCTCCTGTAACTTCCAGAACAACCACTGGAGGATG
The DNA here is from genome assembly GCA_022829125.1 of Lathyrus tuberosus. Lineage (NCBI taxonomy): Eukaryota > Viridiplantae > Streptophyta > Magnoliopsida > Fabales > Fabaceae > Lathyrus > Lathyrus tuberosus. The sequence goes on from JALAZF010000394.1 coordinate 2,395,583, forward strand.
CAGACCATCAGCCATTTGTTGCATCATTCCTTGCATGAACTGATTCTGCTGTTGCTGCATCTGTTGCATAAATTGGTACAACGGGGCATTCCCTTCATCACCTTGTGGAAATGTCCCAGCTGGAGTAGTCCTTGGTCTTCCACGGTTGTTTCTGCGTCTATCAGCCATGTTCCTGAATTCCATACCAATAGGATTAAGTTGATCAGACTCAATACCATAAATATAACAGACAAGACCCATGGCGACACGCCGCATATGAAACGGAAAGAAAACTTATCCTATTTCATGGCTAGGTCGAGGATACGACCTGCTCTGATACCAACTGTAAAGACCATATACAATACATGCCTCAAATCATATATTATACATGAGTTTCACTTTTGGTACTGAAACATAATAAGTTCCTAGTTAACACATTATACACATAAATGCCTCTAATACAAAACACCTAAAAATCTAAGGCATTACATATACAAGATGTTCCAAAATGATAAAAACTAAGAACTAGATCAATACAATGATCTCAAAACATAAACGCCATAGCGGAAGCCATGCCATCACCAAAACCACGATTCGTAAGGAAAGTCAAATAACCTTGTCCTTACCCTTCGCCAAACCTGCAGAACCTGTGATGTAAACAACAACAGTGGGGTGAGATACATCAAATCTCAGTGAGTTCCCTATCTTAAAGTCCTCTCGGCTTTACAAGGTTCTAACAAAGTCCTAACTCATGTCCAAGGGGAAAGGGGAAAGACCATGAGTACACACACAAGTAACCATCACGGTGAGCCTGTAAACTCACACTAGTACCGAAGTACCTCTTGAGCCTGTAAACTCAAGGATTCACAAAGTACCGAAGTACGTTCTGAGTCCGTACACTCAAGAACTCACATATCAATAACCAATACCAAGGTATCCCCTTTTCCCGTACCCTTCTACGTCTAGAAGGCGATCCGAGTCATGGATCCTTGTAGCTACTTGGCATACGATTGGATTCGGGATCACCGGTCCGTACACCGTGATCCGTCACTTCTCACGGCCCGTACACCGTCACAAGTCTCTTTACCCGTAGGCTCCAATCGTACTTAACACGGGACTCAACCTGCCAAGTAGTTGTGTATAACGTTCAGAGAAGGTGCTCGAGTCTCATGAACTACACCGCACAACTGTGGTTATTGATAAACAGAAATGCACACGCCTCGGCCTTTCATGCACGAGCGTTGCCACACATGGAACATTCACACTTTCGACACAGTTTTGGTAATAATCCTCACCCTGCCTAGTCCATATTTTAACAGGCATATATTGTCCACAATAATTACACACAATTAACAGATAAAAGTCGATAAAACGACACTATTCCAGAAATCCCGATATAATTAAATCGGCCGACAATCTTAAAACCATTGTAATAAGAAAGTACATTTTATTATCTTTCCAACGATATCAAAATTGTTCCAATCCGAGTTACGTACAAAAAGTTACGGCATTGTAAACAATCGATCGGAAAAATAAATCACAACAGCAGAATTCTGCAACTCTCCTGGCCGTACGCGTATTGGCACTCCCCGTACGCGTATTGCCCAAATGCTCGCCCAGCCATACGCGTATTGCCCTAAGCGATACGCGTATTGCTCAAAATGCTCGGCCATCCATACGCGTATTGCCCTTGGCCGTACGCGTAATGACAAGCCCCATACGCGTATTGACATGCTCCAGACGCGTATGGGCAGAGAAAAAATGCAAAAGTTCCTGCAGAATTTCTTCTGCTACGGGTTGATCCAAAATCAACCCCAAATCCCATTTTTCATCAATCAAAATGCATCAAAACATGTTATAACATCACAACCAGTATAACATATAATCAAACATTGCATTTTAACAGTTAGATTCAAGATTTTATACCAAAAAACCCATTTTTCCCATTTTCCAATCTAACTCAAAACTCAAAATAATCCTACTCTAAAGAGTCTAACTAGAACCCACCTGGATTACTAGACGAGGAGGTTGATACTGAGACGATTAAACGAAGAACAGATGAATTGATGATGATTCTTGAGCTTTTGGAAAATTTCCCTTCTTCCTCTTTCTTTTCCTTTCCTTCCTTCCCTTTTTCCTTTTCTTTCTTTCTCTTTTAGCTTTTGTTTGTTTTTCCAAGGAAAATGAAAAGAAAATAGATAGTATAAAAACTATCATTTTTAGTAACACTACTAAATGTCCAAATTAGCTCAAATACATCAAATTATAAAAACTCAACGTTAACTACTATTAATTAAATCGACTCTGAGTTCGTCAGTTTACTCTAATTATTTTATCAAATAATTTCTCAGAGTACCCCGGAACCCAGTTGATCATAATAATATTAACCAGAGCGTTTATAAATTTACGGGGTATTACATCCTCCCCCCCCCCCCTTAAATAGATATTCGTCCTCGAATTTAGAATATTACCTGAACAGATGTGGATAAGAATCTCGCATTTCCGATTCTAGTTCCCAAGTAGCATCGCCCGGATGCGTCATATCCCATTGCACCTTAACAAGTGGAATATCTTTGTTCCTTAACACTTTTGTTTCTCTTCCCACAATACGACTCGGTTGTGGTTCAAAAGTCAAATCCGCTTCAATTTCCACTGATTCGGGTAGAATTGGCTGAAGAGGATCAGGAATGAACTTACGGAGCTGAGATACGTGAAAAACGTCATGCATCTCGGATAGAGAGGGTGGTAAGGCTAATCTATAAGCAACTTCATCAATCCTTTCTAAAATCTGATACGGTCCCACGTATCTCGGACTTAACTTTCGCGACTTAAACGGTCCTTTCAATCTCAATCTCGGAGTAACTTTCAGAAATACATGGTCACCTTCCTCAAATTCCAAAGGTCTCCTACGATTGTCCGCATAACTCTTTTGACGATCTTGTGCTTGTTTAACCTTCTCGCGGATCATTCGAATCTTTTCGGTAGTCTCTTGAATAATCTCGGGTCCCAAAATCCTATCTTCGCCAATTTTAGCCCAACACAAAGGTGTCCTACACTTTCTCCCATACAATGCTTCATAAGGAGCCATACCGATGCTCGCATGGTAACTATTGTTATATGAAAACTCAATTAACGGTAAAAGTTATTTCCAATTCCCTCTACTCTCTAGCACACAAGCTCTTAACATATCCTCCATCGTTTGTATTGTTCGCTCAGTCTGACCATCCGTTTGAGGATGATTCGACGTGCTCAAACACAAATTCGTACCCATTGCTTGTTGGAACACTTTCCAAAATCTCGAAGTAAACTTCGGATCTCTATCGGACACAATACTAGAAGGAATACCATGCAATCTCACAATCTCAGCAATAAACAACCTTGCAAGATGACTTGCCTTATAAGTAGTCTTTACGGCTAAGAAGTGTGCAGATTTCGTTAGTCGATCAACAATTACCCAAATAGAATCATACCCACTTTGGGTACGGGGTAAACCCACTGCAAAATCCATGGAAACACTATCCCACTTCCAAACTGGAATATCCAAAGGTTGTAACAAACCGCCTGGTCTTTGGTGTTCAATCTTCACCTGTTGGCACACCGCACATTCTGACACATATCCCGCTATATCCTTTTTCATCCCAGGCCACCAATAATCCTTCGAAGAACCAGGATGTATCCTAAAAGTACCTTTATGGGCTTCGTCTAAAATCTTCCTTTTCAATGTCTCATCCTTCGGAACACAAATCTGTTGATTAAACAAAACAATACCATCTGTCGCTCGTGTAAAACCCGACTGAAATAACAATTCTTGTAACTCTTCTTCTAACAATTGTGCCTGTTGAATCTCAACTCTCAAAGTAGAATTGACATTCAAATTTCCCATAATTACACCATTCGGAGTCCACACAAATTGGAGATTAAGATCTCTAAACTTTTCCAACAATGAATACTCCAAAATCATCAATTCCGCACTATGAACCATTTTCCGACTTAAAGCATCCGCTACTTTATTTGCCTTTCCTGGATGATACTTCAATTCTAAGTCATAATCCTTTAAGTACTCCATCCACCTTCTTTGTCGCATATTCAACTCCTTTTGATCAAACAAATACTTCAAACTTTTGTGGTCACTGAACATTTCAAAACGTACACTGTATAAATAATGACGCCACACCTTCAGTGCAAAAACCACTGCAGCTAGTTCCAAATCATGAGTTGGATAATTCTTCTCATGAACTTTTAACTGTCGAGAAGCATAAGCTACCACTTGACCACCTTGCATCAGAACACCCCCTAACCCCCTCTTAGAAGCATCACAGAATACTTCATAAGAGTTGTTAGGATCAGGAATAATTAATATTGGAGCACTCGTCAAACTTTCCTTCAAATGCATAAAACTTTGTTCGCAACCTGAATCCCACTCAAAAATAACATCCTTCCGAGTAAGTTTCGTCATTGGTAAGGCCAATTGAGAAAAGCCCTTAATAAACCTTCTATAGTAACCGGCCAATCCCAAAAAACTTCTGACTTCTGAAACATTTCTCGGTCTCTCCCAATTAATCACTGCTTCTACTTTCGATGGATCCACTGCCACACCACCTCGAGATATAACATGTCCAAGAAAATTAACTTCCGACATCCAAAACTCACACTTGCTCAACTTAGCAAACAATTGCTTCTCTTGCAAGACCGATAAGACAATCCTCAGATGTTCTCCGTGCTTTTGTGGAGTACGAGAATAAATAAGAATGTCGTCAATAAAGATTACCACAAATTGGTCCAAGTAAGCCTGAAATATACGGTTCATGTAATCCATAAAAACAGCTGGAGCATTAGACACACCGAAAGGCATCACTAAGAATTCGTAATGACCGTAACGGGTTCTAAAGGCAGTTTTTGGCACATCGGAACTCTTCACTCGAATCTGATGATAACCCGACCGTAAATCAATCTTTGAGAACACACAGGCTCCTTTTAATTGATCTAACAAGTCGTCTATCCTTGGTAATGGATACTTGTTCTTAATGGTGACTTTATTCAACTTACGATAATCAATGCACAACCGCATTCCCCCATCTTTCTTCTTTACCAACAACACTGGAGCTCCCCACGGTGAAACACTAGGCCTAACAAAATGCTTAGACATCAAGTCCTCTAATTGGTCCTTTAATTCTCTTAATTCAAGCGGTGCCATCCGATATGGAGAAACGGATATAGGAGCCGTTCCCGGTATCAGGTCAATAGAGAACTCAACTTCTCTCTCCGGAGGAAGAGAAGAAACATCCTCTGGAAACACTTCAGGAAATTCACACACTATTGGAATACTCAGAACTCGCTGTTCACTACTTCCCTCCTTAGTAAGAACCAATAAAACATATTTTTCTTTCTCAAACAAGAAGTTTACCATTCCCACCGTACCTTCTAAAATCGTTGATAATACATCTTTCGGAGTAGCCTCAGCAGATGGAATAATAATTAGCTTCTCCTCACAACTGATAAAAACTGAATTAGCTGAAAGCCAGTCCATTCCCAGAACAACATCCACTTTCTTGAGCGGCAAACAAATAAGATCAATCTGGAAGACTCTTTCGTTCACCGACAACACACAATTTTCACACATCAGTGGTGTTTCAACCATTTCATCCATGGCAGTAGTAACCACCATAGGAGGAAACAAAGGAATAGTTTGCAACCCAAGTCGCTTCACACATCTCAAAGACACAAAAGAATGTGTAGCCCCACAGTCAAATAAAACAAAACAAGGTTGACCATTAACAAAACACGTACCCGCACGTACCCGCAATCAAGGAATTATCACCCTTTGCTTTCCTTGCATCCAGAGTATATACTCGACCCGTAGTCTTCCCTTGTGCCTGATTCCTACTATGAGGACAATCTCTCGCTACATGACCCATCTTGTTACACTGATAACACCGTATCCCATCCGAATAGCACCTACCAAAATGACTCCTCCCACAAGTGCGACATACCGGAGGCACACTAGTTATAGAGCCCTGTACTTGCTTCCCTTTGGAAGACTGTTGTCTTTGCCTAAACTGTTGATTCGACCTTCCACTGTCACTTTGAGTTACCCTGTTCGAATCCACCTCCATTTGTATCTTTTTCAAGCTATTTTCCACCACATAACATTGTCTTAATATTTCAGCATAAGTAGCAAATTCCCGTTGAGACACGCTGTGTGAAATCTCAGCCCTTAACCCAAACAGAAACTGATCTATCTTCCATCTCTCATCAGGAGCATACATGGCCTGTCTAGAATAGTCAGCCATGATCTCAAATTGTTCCGCATAAGAAGCCACTGATAAATTTCCCTGTCTCAACTGTTGGAACTCAAACTCCTTTTGAGACCTTAAAGAACTCGGAAAATATTTCTCCATAAAGATTGCCTTAAACTATTCCCACACTTTCGGCACCTCCTGAGTTATCATCAAGGCTGAAGCGCTCTCCCACCACCTCATGGCAGGACCCTTCAACCAGTGAGAAGCAAAGACCACCTTATTCTCCTCACTGCAATGAACTATCTGAAAAATCCGTTCCATACCTGCTATCCATTCGTATGCCTTCACCGGATCTAGCCCTCCTTGAAACTCCGGAGGATTCATACGAACAAATTCCCTGTAGGTTCCTCCTGTAACTTCCGGAACAACCACTGGAGGATGCAGACCATCAGCCATTTGTTGCATCATTCCTTGCATGAACTGATTCTGCTGTTGCTGCATCTGTTGCATAAATTGGTACAACGGGGCATTCCCTTCATCACCTTGTGGAAATGTCCCAGCTGGAGTAGTCCTTGGTCTTCCACGGTTGTTTCTGCGTCTATCAGCCATGTTCCTGAATTCCATACCAATAGGATTAAGTTGATCAGACTCAATACCATAAATATAACAGACAAGACCCATGGCGACACGCCGCATATGAAACGGAAAGAAAACTTATCCTATTTCATGGCTAGGTCGAGGATACGACCTGCTCTGATACCAACTGTAAAGACCATATACAATACATGCCTCAAATCATATATTATACATGAGTTTCACTTTTGGTACTGAAACATAATAAGTTCCTAGTTAACACATTATACATATAAATGCCTCTAATACAAAACACCTAAAAGTCTAAGGCATTACATATACAAGATGTTCCAAAATGATAAAAACTAAGAACTAGATCAATACAATGATCTCAAAACATAAACGCCATAGCGGAAGCCATGCCATCACCAAAACCACGATTCGTAAGGAAAGTCAAATAACCTTGTCCTTACCCTTCGCCAAACCTGCAGAACCTGTGATGTAAACAACAACAGTGGGGTGAGATACATCAAATCTCAGTGAGTTCCCTATCTTAAAGTCCTCTCGGCTTTACAAGGTTCTAACAAAGTCCTAACTCATGTCCAAGGGGAAAGGGGAAAGACCATGAGTACACACACACAAGTAACCGTCACGGTGAGCCTGTAAACTCACACTAGTACCGAAGTACCTCTTGAGCCTATAAACTCAAGGATTCACAAAGTACCGAATTACGTTCTGAGTCCGTACACTCAAGAACTCACATATCAATAACCAATACCAAGGTATCCCCTTTTCCCGTGCCCTTCTACGTCTAGAAGGCGATCCGAGTCATGGATCCTTGTAGCTACTTGGCATACGATTGGATTCGGGATCACCGGTCCGTACACCGTGATCCGTCACTTCTCACGGCCCGTACACCGTCACAAGTCTCTTTACCCGTAGGCTCCAATCGTACTTAACACGGGACTCAAACCTGCCAAGTAGTTGTGTATAACATTCAGAGGAGGTGCTCGAGTCTTATGAACTACACCGCACAACTGTGGTTATTGATAAACAGAAATGAACACGCCTTGGCCTTTCATGCACGAGCGTTGCCACACATGGAACATTCACACTTCCGACACAGTTTTGGTAATAATCCTCACCCTGCCTAGTCCATATTTTAACAGGCATATATTGTCCACAATAATTACACACTATTAACAGATAAAAGTCGATAAAACGACACTATTCCAGAAATCCCGATATAATTAAATCGGCCGACAATCTTAAAACCATTGTAATAAGAAAGTACATTTTATTATCTTTCCAACGATATCAAAATTGTTCCAATCCGAGTTACGTACAAAAAGTTACGGCATTGTAAACAATCGATCGGAAAAATAAATCACAACAGCAGAATTCTGCAACTCTCCTGGCCGTACGCGTATTGGCACTCCCCGTACGCGTATTGCCCAAATGCTCGCCCAGCCATACGCGTATTGCCCCAAGCGATACGCGTATTGCTCAAAATGCTCGGCCATCCATACGCGTATTGCCATTGGCCGTACGCGTAATGACAAGCCCCATACGCGTATTGACATGCTCCATACGCGTATGGGCAGAGAAAAAATGCAGAAGTTCCTGCAGAATTTCTTCTGCTACGGGTTGATCCAAAATCAACCCCAAATCCCATTTTTCATCAATCAAAATGCATCAAAACATGTTATAACATCACAACCAGTGTAACATATAATCAAACATTGCATTTTAACAGTTAGATTCAAGATTTTATACCAAAAAACCCATTTTTCCCATTTTCCAATCTAACTCTAAACTCAAAATAATCCTACTCTAAAGAGTCTAACTAGAACCCACCTGGATTACTAGACGAGGAGGTTGATACTGAGACGATTAAACGAAGAACAGATGAATTGATGATGATTCTTGAGCTTTTGGAAAATTTCCCTTCTTCCTCTTTCTTTTCCTTTCCTTCCTTCCCTTTTTCCTTTTCTTTCTTTCTCTTTTAGCTTTTGTTTGTTTTTCCAAGGAAAATGAAAAGAAAATAGATAGTATAAAAACTATCATTTTTAGTAACACTATTAAATGTCCAAATTAGCTCAAATACATCAAATTATAAAAACTCAACGTTAACTACTATTAATTAAATCGACTCTGAGTTCGTCAGTTTACTCTAATTATTTTATCAAATAATTTCTCAGAGTACCCCGGAACCCAGTTGATCATAATAATATTAACCAGAGCGTTTATAAATTTACGGGGTATTACAATGTCGAATGATTCAGCATAGGACATCTTATCCGACATGTTGCTCCAGATGATGAGAACTTCTCATCTCAACATGTCTCAACATAAAATAGGACTTCTTGCTTAACCTGTTCTTCTTAGTAAGTAATCACATCCTATTTAACATATTGCTGCTATATTTGTTTTACTAAAATTAATGCCAATCCAAAAATTAGAGAACTAACAGTTATTACCGCCATGGATGATGTTGTTGAGACACCGCTGATTTGTGAAAATTGTTCGCTATCGGTGGATGGTAGAGTTTTTCAAATTGACCTTATTTGTTTGCCACTTAAGAAAGTTGATGTAGTCTTGGGGATGGATTAACTTTTTGCTAATTCGATGTTTATTGGGTGTGAGGAGAAGTTAATCATTATCCCGTCTAGTGAAGCTACTCCAAAGGATGTGTTAACTACTACTTTGGAAGGTACGGTCGACATGGTTAATTTCTTATTTGAGAAGGAAAATTATGTTCTCTTGGTTCTCACCAAGGAAACAAGTGACAACCTGAAGGTTTCACAAATTCTTGTAGTCTGCGAGTATCCAAAAGTTTTCCCCTAGGATGTCACCTCTCTTCCCCCGGAGAAGGAAGTGGAATTATCTATTGATCTGATACTTGGAATGGATCCAATATCCGTTTCTCCGTATCGGATGACACCACTCAAATTAAGAAAGTTGAAGGAACAATTGGAAAAGATGTTTGCTAAACATTTCATTTGACCTAGTGTCTCGCCCAAGGAGCTCGAGTGTTACTGGTAAAGAAGAAGGATGGTAGTATGCATTTGTGTATTGATTATCACCAGTTTAATAAAGTAACCATCAAGAACAAGTATCCCTTACCCAGGATAGATGACCTGTTAGATCAATTGAAAGGAGCCTGTGTGTTCTCGAAGATTGATTTACAGTCGGGATATCATCAAATTTGTGTAGAGAGTTCTGATGTATCAAAGACCGCATTTAGGACTCGATATGACCATTATGAATTTCTTGTGATGCCTTTCGGTGTAACGAATGCTCTAACTTTTTTCATGGATTACATGAATCGAATATTCCAACCTTACTTGGATCAATTTGTGGTGATCTTTATTAATGACATTCTTAGTTATTCTCGTACTCCACAAGAGCACTGAGAGCATATAAGAATTGTTATATCGGTCTTACAAGAGAAATAAATTTTTGCCAAGTTAAGCAAGTGTGAGTTTTGGATGATGGAAGTTAAGTTTCTTGGTCATGTAATATCTCAAGGAGGTGTGGCAGTAGATCCATCTAAAGTTGAAGCAGTGATAAATTGGGAGAGACTGAAGAATGCTTTCGAAGTCAAAAGTTTATTAGGATTTGTAGGTTATTATAGGAGGTTCATTAAAGGCTTTTCTCAGTTGGCTTTACCGATGACCCGACTTACTCGAAAAGAGATTCCTTATAGTTGGGATTCGAGTTGTGAACAAAGTTTTGTGTATTTAAAGGAAAGGTTAACGTCTGGTCTTGTTTTGATCATTTCCGATCCTAGTAAGCCTTAAGAAGTATTTTGTGATGCCTCGAAGAAGGGATTAAGAGGAGTGTAAATGCAGGGTGGTCAGGTTATAACTCTTACCTCTCGTCAGTTGAAAGTTCATGAAGAGAACTATCCAACACATGATCTAGAGTTAGCGGCTCTTGTTTTTACATTGAAAGTGTGGCGACACTACTTGTATGGAATGCATTTTGAGATGTTCAGTGATAACAAGAGCTTAAAATATTTGTTTAATTAGAAGGAGTTAAACATGCGTCAAAGGAGATGAATATAGTACTTGAAGGATTTTGACTTTAAATTGAAGTGCCATCCAGGTAAAGCAAATAAGGTGACGGATGCGTTAAGTCGGAAAGGGATACATAAAGTGTGTTGATGATGTTAGAGTATGAATTATTGGAAAAATTTTGAGATCTTAATCTTCAATTTGTTTGGACTCAAAGTGGTGTGATAATGGGAAATCTGAATGTTACTTCATTCTAAGAGAAGAAATTTGACAAGGGAAAATGCTAGATACGAAGTTGCAAGAGATGTTGATTCAACCCAGTTTCACTCATGTCGCAGATGGAGTTGTTCTTTTTTATCAAAGGATTTGTGTTTCGAATGATGTAGAGTTGAAAAGATTTTTTTTTGGAAGAAGCTCATAAATGTACTTTTACAATTCATCCAAGTTCCTCAAAGATGTATCAAAACTTGAAAAAGGACTATTAGTGGTCTAGGATGAAAAAGGATATTGCGGAGTATGTGTCTGAATGTCTAGTGTGCCAACAGGTGAACATTGAGCACCAGAGACCAGGTGGTTTGTTGTAACCTTTAGAGATTCCGGTATGGAAATGGGATAACATTTGAATGGATTTTGCAGTTGGGTTACCTCGTAAGCAAGGTGGTTATGACTCCATATGGGTGATCGTAGATCAAACAGTGAAAATTATTTACAAGGCAAGTCATCATGCACGGTTGTTTGTTGCAGAAATTATGTGACTACATGATGTCCCCTCTAGTATTATGTCCGATAGAGACCCAAAGTTTACTTCAAGATTTTGGAGAGCTTTTCAGCAGGCCATGGGATCTAAGTTGTGCTTAAGCACGTCAAATTATACTCAAACGGATGTTCAGACGGAAAGGACGATACAAATGTTGGAAGATATGTTAAGAGCTTGTGTGCTTGAAAGTGGATGAAATTGGAAAGATCTTTTGCCATTGATCGAATTTTCCTACAACAATAGTTACCACACGAGTATCGTGATGGAATTGGTGAAGAAAAAATTATAGGTTACTCCAAGATTAAGATTAAAAGAAACATTTAAGGAAGGTGATCACGTATTTTTGAAGGTTACTCCAAGATTAAGATCAAAAGAAACATTTAAATCGCGGAAGTTAAGTCCGAGATACGTGGGACCATATTAGATCATAGAGAGGATTGGTGAAATATATTACAGATTAGCCTTTAGGAAGAGAGACAAAAGTGTTGAGAAACAAAGAGATTCCCCTTGTTAAGGTCCAATGGGATGAATCACATTAGGGTGATGCTACTTGGGAACTTGAGTGGGAGATGCGGGAAGCTTACCCTCACCTTTTCCAGGCAATCTCTAAATTCGAGTACAAATTTTTATTTAAGGGGGAGGAGGATGTAATACCCCGTATTTCCTAAAATGCTCTAAATGATATTAGTTGAGATCAGCTGAGTTCCTAGGTGCTTTGAAAGTCATCAGTTGGGATAATTAGAGCAACTAGTGAGCTCAGATTGACTTAATTAATATTATTCAATATTGATATTTTAATAATTGGTACAATAGAGACATTTTAATAACATTAATAATGAGTCAGTTACTCTAGTAGAACAAATATTAAGCATTGTACCACTTAATATTTATTCTACTACTAATAGCCTTTTTCTTACCATATATGCCAATTGGTCTTACTAACTTCTAAATGATATTTCTATGTATAATTTTCTTTCCTTTCATTTTCCAACAAAGTGGGAGTATTAGAGAGAAAAGATAGAAAGGGAGATAGAGAGGAAGAAGAGAAATAGAAAGAAGAGGAAGAAAACCTAGAAGTGGGAGAAGAAGAAGAAACTTGGAATTTCCATCATCCTTCATCAACATCATCTCATCCTCATCATCCACAACTCCTTCTTCATTATTGCAAAGTGGGTTCTAGGTAGATATCATCAGTGTAGAGATTAGAGATGTTAGGTTTCAAAATAAAGATTGAATTGTTAACATGTGATTCTTCCATTTCTATGAATATCTTATAAATGTGTTATTATTCATGTTGACTATGAGGAAATATTGTGTTAAATGTTGATCATTGGTTATGGTTGGAACATGATTGTGTGTTGAGGGAAAAACCACTCGATGACTGTCTTGCTCTTCTGGTATTTCTGCAGAATTTGACGTGGTCGCCAGGCGAGCTTGGTCTAGTCCGGGGCGGCCTGTTTTTCTGCTAAGGTCGCGGGGCAAGCATTCGCGAACAAAAAGCGAGCTACCTCACTGATGTCTCACCGAGCGACTGTGATACATTTTTGGCTCAGTCTGTTCCTCGCCTGAGGTTCGTCGGGCGAACCAAAAGCGAGCTAGCCTCGCTGGCTGCTCGTCGGACGACCAAGATAGGATTTCGGAAATGTGTTTGGGTTACTTGTTACGGTGTTCTACACGCATGCCTTATTCTTATGTATGTCATTTACCACAGATTATGATTGATATGCATCCTTTCCATGCATGATTCAGTTACTAGGGATTGATAACAACATGAGTAAAAGACTATAAAGAATGGTGAGGAAACCGTTAATATCAATTGATAAAATGAATTAGTAAGATGATTAGGAGATGATAAATGACTTAGATGACAATGCTTGTGCAAATGATGCCTAGGTGTGTGTCTTTGACAAGTAGTTACCTAGTGGAGAGGTGAGACATTATATGGAACGTGTGATGTTGTTGTGAATGCTAAGGTGATGGAGTCGCCTTGTGGTTGTCGAATACAATCATGATACCCTTATTAGTCACGTAATCAGAAACAACCCCCTATTTGTGCCATCCCAAGAGTGATGCTTATGTAGAGCTCCTTTGGGATGTACGCACCATTACTTTGACTTTGGTTTGAGTCCCAAAGACAATGAATCCCTAAGTGAGTTAGAGTCCCATACGGGTAGAGACTTGAAATGGGTTTGGAGTCCCATAGGAAGTGATAATTCTTAAGGTTGAGAAGTTCCTTAGAATCCGAAGTCTATGCGTATGTTAAAGTATGATACAAGGATCCGTGACCCAGACCGAGAGTTCTAGACGTAGGATCATATATGGAAAGATGCCTTGGTATGGTTTCCGATTAGTGATGGTTTGAGTTGTTGAACTCAAGCAACATGTGTCCATATAGTGCAAATATTGAGAACTCGAGTTTATTTCCCCTTTATGACTTTAGCTAGTATCTACTTAGAACCTTGTAAAGCTGAGAGAACCCATAAGATAGGGAACCCACTGGGATTATTATCTCATCCCATGTTGTTGATTCTTTTTTAGGTAGTTCTGATTTGGCGAAGGGTAAGGACAAAGTAGCTTGATGTCGTTACTTATCTTATCTTTTTGGATGGCTTTCCGTTGTAAAGATGGTTATTTTGAGATCATTCCTAGATGATCTAGTTCTTAGTTATATTTTGGGCATCTTGTATATATTGTGCCACTTTTAGTTGTTTTATTTTGGGCATGTAATATGTACAATGTGTCACTAGGAACTTATGTATTTCAATACCAAAGTTGCAACCATGTATAATATGTAAATTCTAGACATGTATTATATACGGGTATTACAATAGTAGTAAAGCAAATTTCACACAAGAAGACATTTAGTGGCAGACAATAGCAAGGCAATTTATAATAGTAAAGACAATCTAAAAAAAACTAAATTAATATGCCAATTCTACAAAAATAATTTATAGGTGGATATATCATAATGAAATTTATCTCTAATTTCAATAATAATGGTTATCACACATTATAAATATTAATTTATTAATCAAGATAAATAATACACTATCTATTTCATAAAAAGTATTTGTTTGTTTGTACGATCAAATTAATTTTAGTTTATAATGGAAACACTTTTTAACTTACATGAACTACAAATAAACACAATTTCATAAAGATGTCATTTATGTGATAAATTTTACAGATATGGCTTATACCAACATTCACGATTCTTATATTACAAATATCAGATGTATATTTTTCACGATGTTAATTCATTACATGTATTCACACCGAAGTCAAGGGCTTAAAAAAACACCGAAATCAAGTAAATAATTTCATAACTTATAAGTTATAATATTCTATAAAAGTTTTCATTTTCTAATATAACATAGATACCAAATACCGTTGTGAAAAACACGAGTTTAAATATCTTTTCTTTCTCCATTATGACAACAACACAAAATAATATTACTCATCAAAATAATCAATAGCTCAAAATTACAAATTCTATAAATATTAAAAACAAATAAACATTAACAAACACTTATATATCTACAGCCATAAAACATAAACTCAAGAACAAGCACATAGATAACAAAAATATAAAACAATGCATACTATCAGAACAAATAACTTTTGATCACACTAATAATAAGGATAAAAAGTATCAAGTCCAATTACAAATAATTACAAAGAATTACACATCATTCAAATGCAAACGTCACACAAACTCGCCCAATCCCTAAAAAACTTGTCAAAGAATTATTGCGCTGATACCATATTGTAACACCCTATATTTTAATCCAAGACATTACTTTAAAATTCCAATTTTCTTTTAAAAACATGTTTTTTTAATGTTTAAACAAAGTAATCATCCATGATAAATTCTGTTCTGGACTGGGCCGGGGTCTGCCCCTCAATCGAGCAGGTCTAACCCACACGTCCTGGGATGGCCCAACAAAGGCCTCTTAGCACGACCAATGTCGGGCACATGCCCCTCCTCAACATCGTCGGGCACACGCACGGCATGGAGCATCGGGCAGGGGGCTAAGCCTCTCCGGGCTCGCTCATCCTCGACACTCAGGTGCTCTTCCCCGTGAGGATCCATCTCCTTCTGCACATAAGAGTCCTCCCCACGACGACACGTCTCTCCCCGACACGTAAGACTCCTCCCCGCGAGGACACGTTCTCATGTAACCACCCACTCCCGATGGAATCAATCTGCCCTAACTCCGGAGATCTAGGAACGGTTACCCCAGGGCGAAGACCACCTGCTGGTCTTCACTACGCCACGTAAGCCTGGAAGTTACGTGGATTGAGCCTGGCAATCCAGCCCAGTGCAAGTAACCATTGGCCCCGCGCTGGGGGCTCTCTATAAATACCCTCTCACTTGAGAGGGTCAGGTTACGCAATCTCATACACTCTAACCTATTTCTGTACTTGCTTTTACTTGTGACCTTTACCTTACTTGAGCGTCAGAGTACCTTGCAGGTACACCCCCCGGCCGTCTTTCAACCTCACCGGAGCTGAAGTCCATACGGCGTTGCTGGCCACTGAACAACTGTCTGATCCAGGTACGATCAGTGGCGTCGTCTGTGGGAACCCTTGCTTCCCCGTTTTTCCTCCGATAAACCAAAGCAATCCTCTCGTTCATCACCAGCATGGCCAACAAATCGTCTGCTAACAAAGCTCTGGACACCGTCCTTGCGCAACTCGAGAACGAAAACCACCATGAGGACACTACCGCCCTCAACGTCGAAGAAGGTAACGTCAGGGATGGGCAGACCGCCTCCCCCGACTCCCAAGACATGGCTTACGCCGCCGCCCAGCAGGACGACCAACAAGCCGTCTTTTAGCCAATCGCTCCTCCACCCAATGCAGATTCGAGCACCGTGGCCCTATTTGCCTTGGTCAATCAGACCAACCAGCTGATCGCACACCAGAATCTCAGAATTAAAGCACTAGAGCAAGGGAGGACACGACGATCTTCCCCGCGAAGACATCGTCGTCCACCTTCACCTCGCCGTTCTCCTTCCCCGCGAAGGACCCCATCCAAAGAATCTCGAACCCCCTCGCCGGTGCGCGAGGGCCGTCGTCCACACCTTGAACGCCCCCAGCTGGCGATCTCCCAGAAGCGCCATCGTTCCCCGCCTCAGAAGGAACCCAGGCTCTCCACTACCAAGAAGTCCAAAACCACTGAGGAGAGGCCAAGGAACCGTTCGAGGAATTCCCCTCCACGGCATCACCGATCCCCTTCGAGGTCCCCGACCGGAAGCGACGACGATGACCAAAGGACCCCTCTATCATGGGAGATCATGAACGCCCCAATTCCTGCGGGCATGGAGAAACCCCCACCGTTGGGAACCTACGACGGACTGGCCGACCTCGACGATCACGTCGAAAGTTTTGAAGCCATGCTCGACTTCAGGAACGTCAGGGGAGCCATTAAGTGCCAGATTTTCCCCACCACCTTGCGGAAGGGCGCCATGACATGGTACAAGGGTCTGGCACCCGGGTCGATCACATCCTGGAAGCAACTAAGACAACGCTTCACCAAACACTTTAGTGCATCTCATCGACACCCGAAGACGGAGGCTGCCCTAGAGAGCATCTTCTAGGGGAAGAACGAATCTCTCTGGAACTACATTGAGAGATTCAACAGAGAAGCTGTCGAGGTTCATACGACCGACGACATGAAGAAGTATTTAATCATCCATGGACTATGTTTTGGATCTGATTTTGCCAAGTCCGTGGGCCTCCGCAGACCCCGCCGTCTGGAGGACCTCCTCCAACGAGCTCAGTCGTACATCGAGCTCGAGGAGTCTGAGGCAGCGCAGATCGCCCTTGAGTCTAGACGCAAGGAGGTCCCCCGTGGCCACAGAGAAGAAGACTCTCCTCCCCGGCGAGGAGGAGAAAGAAAGAAAGAAAATCGCCCCTGGGATCCTCATGAACTGCGCGGGCCAGCTGACTGGTTCACGGAATACACCCCGTTCAACGCTCCCCGCGCGACATGTCACAGAAGACTGCATCCATCTCAAAGATGCAATTGAGATCCTGATCAAGGAAGGGCACTTGAAGAAATACGCCCAGAAGAATTGTACTCCTCGACCCAGCTCCCAGGAAGCCCAGAACTTCGAGGAGATGACCCCTCCTCCCGACGAGAGTCAGCTTCAGGTCGCCCTCAGTGTGACTCGACCCGAAGATTTTTTCATCCCCGGGGACATTGAGGGCCAGGAAGCAGTTCGCAACATGTGGGCGAACTTCCCCCACGAGGACTCCGTCGCTTCCCGTAGCACCTGGGAAGTCTTCCCTAAGGCAATGGTCATCTCCGGGGGTGGTTACGAGAAGTTGTCCGTCGGGTCGATCAAGAGAAAATTTGACGAACTGGAATCAGCAACGTCGGCGAAGACAACCACTCTCGAGAAGGTGCGAGGGAACTCAAACCCTATCACCTTCTACCTCGAGTAACTCCCCGGCGGAGCACCCAACACCACTATCCCCCTCTTGGCCAGGGCACAGATGGCAAATTTTGACGTTCGAAGGATCCTTGTCGACCAGGGCAGTTCGGTCGATATCATGTACGCTCATCTGTTCGGGATTCTCCAGCTCGACGAGAGACATCTGACCCTGTACGTCGATTCAGATCTGCAGGGTTTCAACGGCACCACCACCAGACTATGGGGCTACGTTGAGCTGATGGTCACATTCGGGGCCGAAGACACTGCCCAACAAGTGAAGACCCACTTCCTGGTGGTCGAATGTCCATCCCTCTACAGCTGCATCCTCGGGATGACCACCTTGGCCGAACTGACAACGGTACCATCAAGGGTCCACCTCAAAATGAAGTACTACACGGCCAGGGGACAAGTAGTTACGATGCACAGGGACATAGACGCAGCCAGGAGGTGCTTCAACGCTGCCATTAAAGGCATGAGTTCCATCAGCACCAAACCCAAGACCGTAGCAAAGCCATCCCCGGACACCGAACAGGTACCTCTCCCGCGGGTCAACGTGGTCGAACTCGACAACAGGTTCCCGGGCGAACCCGATGAAGACGGGGCAGAAGACCTCGACCTCTAGGCAGAAAATAACGGGCGGCCTCACCACCCAGTGCACCCCATCCCAGACGGAGACTTTGAGCTCATAGCCCTCGGGGAAGATCCAGACCGTAACGTGAAGATTGGCACGGGGATCCCTGACCTGGCGAAGGAGCAGCTGAAGGCATATCTCTGGGAGAATGCTGATCTGTTTGCATGGAGCGCCTCCGATAAGCTTCGCTTAAACAGAAAATAACACTACATTATAACGACAAAGTTATCAAACGTGATTTTTAGGTGGGCACCCTCGTCCTACGAAGGAACCAGAAAGACTCGCGAGAAGGCAAACTCGCCGCGAACTGGGAGGGCCCGTACCGCGTCCGCGCGAAAACTGGGACAGGAGCCTACTTCCTCGAAAATCTGCATGGGGAAGAATTTGCTCGACCATGGAACGCTGAGAAGCTCAAACAGTACTACAGTTAAACACTGCCCGCGACACACTAGCACCGTAATTACGGGGACGCACTAGGGTACGAGCGCGACACCCCTATACAGAACACGATGATCAAAGGCCGCGTTGTGTGTGCGCGAGGACTTTTGATCCGACGAGGATACCTCGATCGAGCTCCGTCGTCGTTGTACCAATTAGGAAGAACACCCAGCTCGTGATGGGAAGTTCACGCCACGAAGCTAAGACCTCGACCGAGCTCTTAGCCTCGTTGAAGGTCGGAATAGTCTCCGACCACCCGGCCAGCTCTCCACGCGGTCAGGGACTATCAAAGTCGAGCAAATCCCCGAAGTCTTCATTACTT
This sequence comes from Lathyrus tuberosus, assembly GCA_022829125.1. Lineage (NCBI taxonomy): Eukaryota > Viridiplantae > Streptophyta > Magnoliopsida > Fabales > Fabaceae > Lathyrus > Lathyrus tuberosus. The sequence goes on from JALAZF010000394.1 coordinate 2,414,984, forward strand.
AGACAAAAACAAGAAAAGTATAAAAATCTCTATTACTTGGACAAAAACAAACGAAGCATAGCAAATGCAATAACATCACACACAATTGAAAACATACAAACAACACACGAGCAGATAAACAAAAATGCATCGAAGTGGGCAGAAGCCCATTGTACAGATGTTACAAACAAGTATCAAAAAGCCCCTGGCACGCAGGCCGGGCATAAGTATCAAAAAATAAATAAAATGGCTCGCAGGCCAAACAGAACGAAAAACCTACTCGACGACGATCCCTTCGGTCTGCACGATCTGACCGTCGACCACCTCGTAGTCGGGGTCAGTCCCTTCGGTTATGAGGTTGGGGTTGAGAACTTGAAGTTGCTGCACGGCATTCCTGAAACCTATGTCAGCCGCCTCGAGGTTGTCTTGCTCGACTTCTCGGAGCTTCGCTATCAGCGCTGCCCACGAAGTCAACAACCTGTCTTCCTCAGTTTCCTCATCAGCCGGGCAGACAGCCTCCTCCAACTCGGCATTCCTGGCCATGAGAGGATTCTTCTCCTCTTTAAACTCGACGTCCCTCGCCAAGAGACGTTTCCGCTCCTCCTTAGCATTCTTCAACCTTTCCTCCAGCTTCCCTTGAAGCTCAACCTGGGCCTGGTTCTGGCTTTTGCAGTCATCCAACTCCTTGCCCACCTTCTCCATTTCAGCTGAGATGGACCTGAAACTCTATCGCAACTTGTTCAGCTCATCTTCGGGGCACGCCTCGTCATTCAAAACCAAGGCAGCCGCGCAAACCCGCATAACCGCGGACACATCCTCCACCAGCGCCCTTCTCCAGGAAACCCAATCGACGCCTAAGATGGCCTGAGCTTCGGGGGCACCCACGCATAGGGAATTATTCCCCATGAAGAAGTTCGGCCTCGAATGACAAGGCGGGAGCATAAATTTTACAGCAGGGGGACTCTCGTTCTCAGTAAGGTCGACGTCCACTTGATCTACAACCCGCTGCCTCTTCGGGGAGTCCTGAGTGCTGGGAGAATCACTGTCCTGGTGAGAGCCAGAAAAACCCTCGATTGTCAGGGTGGGAACGGAGTCCAGTGCTCGGATCTGCTCGATGCGGCCTTTACCTCCCTTCCTCGAAAGGCGGGTAGCCTTCAACCTTTTGAAGCGCTCATCGACAGTCAACATCTTACATGCAAAAAGAAAGTAAGCGTCAGTAAATCAGAAACCAGGACACGAAGGAAAAATCTAGTCGAAGAGGATGTCACCACCTAGCAGCTCGAGGGCTTCCTCATCGGAGAACGTCTCGAGGAGGGCCCTCGTATTGATTAAACGCCGCTTCGTTAACACCTGCCCGTCGTCTCCTCAGACGGGTTCTCCATCCATCGTCACGACCTTGGCTTTATTAAACCCATTGACGAAAGCGACTATTCTCTCATAAGCCAGGCGACCCCCCTCGTCCAAACTGCCAGGACTGAATTTGTAGCTGTCCGTCCCCTTTTTGAAGTGTTCTTCCATCCAGAACAAGGGGAATCTTGGCTCGAGGACCTCCTCTGTCTTCCCGTCCACTTCGCGGGAAACTCAGCAATACACCGAATTCACAGCTTCGAGCGTGACCGGCCTCACGATATAATACCTGTATTTAAAGCCGCGAACATAATCCAAGTAGGTGTGGAAGAGACTGCTCATTTGTTTGAAAGACACCCAACCGTGTCTGCCATCGAAGGCCTGTCGCTGGAGGTGGAAGATGCAAAAGAAGAGAGGCACGATATCCCTGATTTAGAGATATTTACAGACGAGCTCGAAAGCTCGGATGAAAGCGAGGGAGTTAGGGTGGAGCTGCGAAGGCGCCAGGCGCAACCAAACAAACACCGCTTGTTGAAAATCTGTAAAGGGAAGACGCCACCCCGCCTTGTCGAACATGAACTCGTAAAGAGGGAACCTCATCCCTCGGTACGTCGAGCATATGCGATGGTGTACTTGAGGTCGGAACACCTTCCACGACTTTGAGGAACCACCAGCTGGTGCTCGACTGTTCAAAAAATAGTGTCCTCGTCCTCGTCGACAAAATGGGAAGCCATGTTCAACGGCTCATCGCTGACCCACTCCGCGAGGGGACGTTCCTCGACCCTAGTGATTGGCGCCATTGGAGAGTTGGGCTGGTCGTCGATGTCCAACGATCCCACGGCCACAGAAATGGACGAAGCTTCCATATACCTGAAAAGCAGAAGGAAGCGGTGAATTCGATGATCCATATTAAATTCACCCCTCCATCGTTGTTCAAGTGAAAGGGCGAAGAGGGAGCGTCGAGATCTCAAGACGGTCGCGCTCGTCCGTGTCCCCTAGACAACCGACGAGCGTCCCCGAGACCATCCTCAGGTCACCGGTGCGCCGCTGGGGGAGGATTCCTTTACACAAAAGGGATATTGGCGAGGAACCCGAGAGTTTCATCTTGTGTCCTCGGGACATTCTTCGTGTCCCCGGGATACTCATCCCTTCTCCCTGCGATATGCAACAAGAAACTATGAAATCCCGCCGTTTTCGCCGGAGATTTCGTGATTTCCATGAGAACTTCATCAGTTCACCATGAAACCACCCTATAAATGCAAACTAAAGGAGAAAAAAGAGAGAAACTTACTTGAAACACACTTCCGATAGGGTTCCGGCATGGCAGTTGGCGGCGGCGTACGGTGGCGAAATAGAGAAGGAAGAAAAGAGTGAATCTGAGCAAAGGGGGAGCAAAAGTGCAAATGGGACGAGATGACCCCTATTTATAGGGCTCTCACAAGTCTCGAGGGCTCCTAGGAAATCGATTACGCTACCCTAGCGTAGCCGCCCTAGGCAATGATGAGTGGCGACACGTGGCACACATTCTCCCAAGCATGTCGTTTCATTCCCCAAAACGCGTCTTTTCATTCACCTCGTTTCAGACTTCTCGTATTCCTGCAGCGTCGCCCATCCGCGGCCAGTCTAGCGTGAGCAGATCGATTTGTTTCTACCCGGTCGACGTACTGTTCCTCGTTTAGAGTCCCTTCCCCGGTTGGACACGTCCTCGACGTGGTGCTGACCCTAAAGTCATTACCCTGACACCTCAGAGCAACGACTTGGGGGGCTTCTGTTCTAGACTGGGCCGGGGTCTGCCCCTCAATCGAGCAGGCCCAACCCGCACGTACTGGGATGGCCTAACAAAGGCCTCTTACCACGACCAATGTCGAGCACATGCCCCTCCTCAACATCGTCGGGCACACGCACGGCATGGAGCATCGGGCAGGGGGCTAAGCCTCTCCGGGCTCGCTCATTCTCGACACTCAGGTGCTCCTCCCCACGAGGATCCATCTCCTTCTGCACATAAGAGTCCTCCCCGCGAGGACACGTTCTTATGTAACCACCCAATCCCGATGGAATCGGTCTGCCCTAACTCCGGAGATCTAGGAACGGTTACCCCAGGGCGAAGACCACGTGCTGGTCTTCACTACGCCACGTAAGCCCTGGCAGTTACTTGGATTGGGCCTGGCAATCCAGCCCAGTGCAAGTAACCGTTGGCCCCGCGCTGGGGGCTCTCTATAAATATCCTCTCACTTGAGAGGGCCAGGTTACGCAATCTCATACACTCTAACCTCTTTTTGTACTTGCTTTTACTTGTGACATTTTCCTTACTTGAGCGTCGGAGTACCTTGCAGGTATACCCCCTGCCGTCTTTCAACCTCACCGGAGCTGAAGTCCACACGGCGTTGCTGGCCACTGAACAACTGTCTGATCCAGGTACGATCAAATTCTAAAACCATAATTAAATGAAAATTATAAAAATAAACTATTAAAAACGTTACAAATCTCTGTCTTTAAAATTTTGATAATTAAAATAAATCTTCTTACAAATAAAATTATAAGTTCAAAACCCTTTATTGATTTCTACGATCGCGCAAAATATTTATCCTTGTAGCTTCACATCTTGAACTCATTAGTACCTAATATGTTATTTGTAAGGGGGTCAATCTTCCATCATCCATATCAAATAAAAAAAAAACATACAGTGCAACATTATAAAATTAAGGGTTAAATATGTTTTTGGTCCTCATAAATATAGCCATTTTTATTTTAAGTCCCTCTAAAAATTTCCTTCAAAGAATGGTCATTCCAAAATTTTCCATCCATATCATTGCTCCCTGAAGTTAAATGCCATTAACGGATGCTGACGTGTAAGTACAAGTGGATTAAATTATTTATTTATTTAATTAAATGACAGTGTGGAAAATAGAAACTTAAAACAAGTTGAAACCTGATACATTTTCATTTGACCTAATCCTGTACCTTTGGTTTTGTCTTCTTCGTTCATCTTTCCCAATATCAAGCTTCGTTTTATTTCATCTTCTTCGATCATCTTCCCATCAAATCTTCGTTCTCTTTCCCCAAAGCCTCACTATTTTTCATCTATTTCATTCTTATTCCCATCAAAGCTTTGTTCTATTTTGTATTCTTCGTATTTCGTTCTTAACCTAACCTAATGTCGTCTGCTTCTGTAAAATTGGGAGCTGGGAAATTTTGTGGCTGCCAGGTTCATATGGTTTCATACCAATGTAAGAAGGGACCTAATAAAGGAAGGTTGTTTTAGAGATATCCCTATTGGAGGAGTGTTGATACATGTGATTTGTTCATATGGGATGAAGACATTGGAGCAAAATATGGAAATGAAGATGGAAGCATTATGAACTCAGAGCTAGAAGCAATGAGATCTATAGGCTATATGAGATCTATGGGCTTTATGAACTCAAGGAATAAAAATAAGAATTTGAAGACCAAACTGAAAACAGAGAAATTTCATGGAAATTTGAAGATGCTGTGTTTTGCAATGTCTTGTATGGTTAGTGTGTATTTTGTTTTGAAATGTAATTGGTGAATTTTTTTGTGTTTTCTTTGAGTTTGCAATGTCAAGGAAGAGTATGTGTTACTATGTTGTGGAATGTAATTGTTGAATTTGACTATCCAATTTATTGTGTTTTAAACTGTTATGGAATGTATTCAACTAAAATGTATTGAATTGTTAAGATATGAAATGTATTTTGGGTTTATTAATGAAAGTGTTGAAATAGTTTGTCTTAATTTGCATATGACAATCCCATTTACAAGCACAGTTTTCACTTGACAGTCCAATTCACATTACATAATTTGAAAACAAAATTGAATTAACCTGATATGCCAATAACTTGATAGTACATAATGTTAAAAATTTGGCACATTTTGCACAAATTGGTAAACTATTGTCCAACTTCTTGTAATCATACTCATGTCAGTTGAAAATATATAATGTCCATATGAAATAACACAAAACCTTGATGACAGTGATTGTCACATTTGGTACAATTTGCAAACCACATATTTCAACATAGCAAGATTGATGTTCCAAACAACAAATTTCATAACAGAAATTCACCACAATACATAAGTTTGATGTTCCAAACAAAAGAGTACATAAGTTTGATATTACATAAGATTGGTATTCCAAACAAAGTAATACATAAGTTTAATATTACATAAGATTGATGTCTTAATCAAAAGTGTACATAAGTTCCTAAAAACCACATATTTCATACCATAAATTCAATCAGTCAAGCTCTTCTAGATGTCATTCCAAGTCTTCTTCCCCCTAGCACTGCCAACATTTATGTCTTCTTAAAGAATCATAAGTGGATCCTTAACATGCTTCCCAGGTCCCACAATGTCATGTGTTTTCAATGTCCTAAGTCTATCACTTTTCTTTTTGGAATTTCAACATGCTTGGCCTTTTTCCTTGTTGGTATCATACTTTTCACCTATTATGATAACATAATGTTACTAAACTAATTAACATAAAACAACAAACATGATCAGTTTGTAACTTACATGATCACTCATACTTGGCTTGTAAGTAGATGCTTGGTCTTTTTCCTTATTGGTATCAATTGGAATTGGTTTGATAATAGAGTTAGGCACTTTTGATTTTAGACCAATGAATGTTCTGAAAATATTAGTTGGCATTGGTTTGACAGTAGACTTAGGAACTTTTGGTTTTGCACCAATGAATGTTCCGATAGGTTATTGTGCGGGATTAGGTGATGCAACATTAGTATCAAAACTATTTGGGTTAACATTAGTAGGCTGTTTGGAAGGAACAAGTGGTTTTGTAGGACTAGTATCAACGCTAAGTGGTTCAATGTCTAGTATGTCTTCATATTCAATAGTGCTACCAAGGCATCAGGCTTTATTCCAAAATACCTTCTTATTGCCTCATCAGAACATACAGAAACTTGTATTGCATGTTGATTAGAAGCTATTGCAGGAGTCATATCAAGTTGAGCAGGAGTCATATTTGGTTGAACAAGATGTACATGATCCTGTGCAAGATTTTTTATCTTTTTACTTGGGTCTCACTTCTTGGAATTCCCTTTTGGCCTACCCTGTAACAAATGCAAATTGATACAAGTCATTGACGAGAATAAATGATAGTAAAAAAACAATTGTGTCAAGAATAAGTGATAATAACCCTCTTCTTTGATTCTGTCTGCACAGTTAGAGTTTGGCTTCCTTGAGTTGGTGTTTTAACATTTCTTGGCAATTCACCAGGAACAGCTGCAATTTCTTTATTTTTCTTACATGTTCTGGTGTTTCAACATGTCTTGAACCTGTTGCTTGTGTTTGTTCTTTTCCATCTTGTTTGGAATGCCTCATCTAGATATCCTCTTCGGAGTTTCTTTGGCCTCCCTAGACCTCTCTTGAACATTGGTGGCAAGATTTATGGACCAGTAGTCCTTGGCCATTTGTTTTGCCTGTTTATGGGAGTGATAACTTCATTGTAACATGATATATAAATGGTCCTATGATAACAATTGTGTACATACTTGATGGGATCATCGACTTTCCTATGTATTGCAGCAACACCATGTCTACATGGGATCCCAACTAAATCCCAAAAGTTACATGAACAAGTATGTTTTGCCACGTCTACAACACAACTATATGTGAACACGACATGTGTTACTTGAAATGTAAATCTCCCTACATATGTTGGCAACTAATTTTCACTTTTATATATCTCTATATCTAACCTCCTAAGTGGTTTAGACACTATCTCCCCCTCGTAATTTTCTACCTTTTCCCTAAATGTGGCAAACCTATTCATAAGGTAGTTCATATTCCCCTCAAACATGGTTATAATAGGCTTATCCCTTTGCATCAATATAGTTGCATTGAATGATTCACTAAGATTGCTCATTAAAACATCACACTTAGAGTAAAATGGAAATGCATGCTTACACTATTTATGTTTGGGTACAACATTTAACCATTCAAAAGCACCTAAACTTACCTCCTCAATTTGAACCATCTTAGCTTCACGTGCTTCATAAAAGGTTACCTTTACTACAACCATAATGAGATCTCTGAACAATGTACCACCTCCAAACTTCTTCTTGAAGTTAAAATATAAAGGTCTTAGACAAAACCCGTGTTGAAATTTAGGACATTCTTCCTCAAATACTTGCACTAGTCCTTGTACACATAATAACACAGAACATTAGTAAACTAAAATGACAAATAACTATAATAACCACTAATGGGCCATTACACATACCTTTTTTTGATCAGATATGAAGCACCACCTACTATCACCACCGATGTCATCAAGAAGTAACTTAACAAACCATCTCAAATAGTCCCTGGTTTCATTCTTTACAACCCAAAAAGAAATAGGAAGATACTAGTCATTGGCATCCCTCCTAACAACAATCAACAAAATTCCACCATATTTGTTCTTTAAGTGACATAAATCTAATCCTATGAATGGTATAAGTGCAATTTTGGTAGGCAGATCTCAAATGTCCTGAGAAATGTCGAGACACTTGATCTCTGCTTCAAACACAATGGCACTAAGGAGCGCAATAAAAGTTGCAGAAAGTAAACGAAAACACAGTAATTGTTAACCCAGTTCAGTGTACAGCAACACCTACGTCTGGGGGCTACCAAGCCAAGAATGAAATCCACTAGATAATATTAATTCTAAGCTAAGCAACCTCCAGTTTTCAACTTATCACTTAATCACTACCCGTGCTTAATTTATACCTAAGACTCTCCTATGTATGAGACCTTTCTCAATTCCCTTTCAATCACAACAGTGACAGAAATTACAACTTAATACAAACAGTCCATCTCTAGTATCCACATGAAACAAGAGAGGCTTACAAATACAAACCCTAAAACTCACTAAGCAACAATATATTTTCCACACCCTGATTAGGTTAAATCCATCCTATTTATAACCATAAACAAGACTTGATTTGGGCTTCAAAAATACAGGAATTCTGTTACACAGAATCTGCAACTTATTTTCCTCAAGAATAGTTTCTTCAATCCAAAGTTTCCTAAAATGTCTCCACATTTAGAAAACGGCATCTTCAAATACAAACATAATATCTGATTCCTCAATTTTGAACGCCATCTAGGATAAACAAATATTCCCACAATATTCTGAAATATGGAAATAAATTATCATTATCAAAAACTGTAAAGTAACAAACAAAGATGTCGAATCATCATGATAGGGCATCTTGTCCAACATCTTGTTCTTCAGTTTGTTCTTCATGTTAAGACATCTTGTCCAACATCTTGCTGTCAAGTTGGTTTTACCAAAATTGATGCCAATCTCAAAAGCTTGGACTTATCAATCTCCCCCTTTGGAAGATTTTGGCTAAAACTAACCAAATAACCCTTGCATACAAATACACAAAAAGTTAGAGGCAAAAATCAGAACAGCAGCCGAAAAAATCTCAATCAATTCCTTCTTCTGCAGCAAGTAGTTAGCACTCTCCCCCTCAATAGTAGCAACCAATGGTTAGTAGTGGTTAGTTAAGTTAGTATTACCCCCTTTTTAGCCATAATATGACAAAGGTAGTTAACTAACTAAACAACCTATCATTAACACAAGCGGAACAAGAGTTCAAAGTACAGATTAAGGACATGAAGTGCCAAAAAATATCCTGGGCATTTAGCCCTTACATAACCACAAAAATGAATAAAATTACAATCATATATCATCTTTAATAGCCTTATCTTCCTCTTGTTCTTCTCCATCAAGATCATCATCATCAGCCTCGTCTTCAGCATCTTCTACATCAGCATCAGCCTCATCATCTTCTGCTACATCCTTTTCAGCATTATCTGTAGTAACAGCTTGAGTTCCCTTGTCCTGTTCAGCTGTCAAGACCTGTATCAACTCCTCAAGCTTTGCCTTCCTAGCTGTGCTGGACTTAATGATGGCATCTAGATCCTTGTAAGTCTCCTTCAGCTGAGTAATAGTATCATCCTTTGAAGTTGCATGAGCAGATGTTGAAACAATATTTGGGACATGATTCCCAGCAAACAACCTATGATGCAAAATCAAAGGGGATTTCCTTTTCATTGCATAATCAATAGACACCAAGATACTAGGATGTTGTTCTAAAATTATACCACAGATGAGATAAGGAAAACAGATAGGCATCTTAATGAAAGTTGATGATGCTTGCTTCAAAATTTGGTCAAAAATATAAGCACCAAAATCAAACTTCCTCCCTTTACCAACAACGTATATGAACTTCCTAAGCCCAGCAGAGATGGTTGAGGTATGGTTGGTAGGAACCCAGTTAATGGTACCAAATCTATGAAGAATTGCATAATTCACACTAAGCTTCCCAGCTGAAAGCTTTCCTTTGCTTGGCCAGTGCTTCACTGTATTACAGGTGATCTCCTGACACACCTGATCATCAGTATCTTCAAGCTCGGGTTAAGGATCTTCTGATCTGCCTAGAAACCTATTAATCACTATGGAAGAAAGAGTCACAACATTTACTCTGACATACACCTTCTTATAGTCTTCCCTATTTGCATCATCACAACCTTCATGACTGTTCACCACAAATTCCTTGACTAGCTTCTCATAGCAAGGACCAAATTTAGTGACAGTTTTCATTAAGCCTGCAACTTCAATTAGCTTCATCACATCTCTGCATTGTAGGGCATTCTTCCCTTACTCCCTTTCCAAAGTAACCCTCTTTTGGTACACGTATTTCCACCTTTCCACATTTTTAGCAGCATGAAAGGACACATTGTCCAAAGGATCCTTAGGAATAGCAACAAGCTTCTTCTTAGAAGCAGGTTTATTGACTTGAACGATGTCCTAGACATCTTTTTCAACATCATAGTCTGACTCATTGTCAGACACAACCTTTCTCTTCTTGGACACAATCACAACCTTGCTCCAAGGTTTAGGAGGACCAGCAACAAGATTCTTGGTGCTCTTGGTAGAGTTGTTCTCCACAACCACAACCTTACCTTTTCTGCTTTTCAGTCTCTTGGCAACGCCAGGGTGAAGACTCTTGGCAACAACCTCATTATCAGAGGGCAAGTCATCTACATTGATAACCTGATCAACATTTTTCCCACTGTCTTCAGCAATACCCTCAGAGGCTTGACGCTTTGAATGAGATTCTTCTATCGAAGGGGATGTTCCACCTTCAGTTTCAACATCTCCTACTACATAATCAGCAAGAGTGTGCAGATTCCCTTTTGACCCTTCATGATCAGGCACCTCAACCCTATCCTTTTCAACCTCAATCTCATCATCAACATTTTCCTCAGTCTCTACCTCTGGTTCAGTATCAGGTACAGAGTTAGTAGGGAGAATTTGAGCCAGAGATCTATTAATCCCACCAATATTAAGATGACTCCCTTTATTTGAAGTTCTATCTACTAATTTTATAATTCTCTTATCATTGTCAAATTGTTCTCTCTCAGTCCTAGGGTTAGAGAAAACATCAGAGATCTTTGAGACATTACCTGCAGGAAGGTTCTTGGATCTTCTCACTGGACGTTTGTCAGGCTTGCAAGGAACCATTACCAAAGGAGTAACATCAATCGCGTCTTCAACAGACAGCTTCGCAGACTTAACCCTATATGTGGATGACAAAGTATTCTCCTTCCTGGATACACCTTTTGAAGATTGTTGGTAAGACATCTTAGAACACTTGAGAGTTGGAGAAACGTAAGCAAGATTAGGTCTTTCTCTGAGCTGGAAGATGAAACAGTTTGTGAAGAATGGTACAATATGAAGGAAGCGTGCGTGAGAGCGGTTTAGGTATATTTGAAATGATTGACTTTGAAATACCCTCTTTATTTGTTGGGAACACACATACACTTGAATAGTATTCCCACAACACATTAATTGCTATAAATCTTCAAACTGGCAAATCGCTAATTTGCCCCTAAATATCTCAAATTGATTTTTGGAAATATTAATGGTACTCTGGTTGTCACAAAATAATGTCACGACATCTTGTGTGACATTATACTCAGTCAGCATTTGTCTCATCCGCATGATTTGAGAGCAGTTATTCCCCGTTGCTATGTATTTAACTTCCGTGGTTGAGTCATCAGCAAAAACATAAGCACACCTCTCTCCTCCAAGATTTTTAATCTGCATAGATCCCATCAAGTCCCTATGGAGTAGTTCCAAAATCCTTGAAGTAGTCAGATGTTGTAGCTTCTTGTGTGACATCTTGGTTAGCTTCCCAATCTGATATTCACCATATATTCCTCCTTCACCAATCTCCGGATTTAGGGTATCTCTACCTTCTGCATTTGACAAGCTTTTCTTCATCTTCTGTAGATGACCAAGTTTATGATGCTTCACTTCATCTCCTTTTGACATCAAGTATGTGGATGAACACTCTGTCTCTAGAGGTATCCACACATAACAATTATTCTTAGATCTGGCTCCCTTCATGATAACTTCATCTTTATCATTTGTAACCAGACACTCAGATTTGGTAAAGTTAACCTTGAGACCTTGGTCACAAAGTTGACTGATACTTATCAAATTTGTAGTCAGTCCTTTGACAAATAATATATTATCAAGACTAGGTTGCCCAACATAGTCCAACTTCCAAACACCTTTTATTTCACCTTTGGATCCTTCTCCAAAAGTGACATAGCTAGTGGCATGTGATTCAATATTCACCAAGAAATTCTTGACACCAGTCATGTGTCTATAATAACCACTATCAAAGTACCACCCCTCTCTAGCAGAAGTTCTTATAGAGGAATGAGCTATGAGAGCAATAATGTCATCCTTGGGAATCCACTTCTTTTCTGCTTTACCAACAACCTGCATCTTTCTAGGTTGTGAAGCAAATCTGGAATAACCATGTAACTTGTAGCAGTAAGGTTTAATGTGACCATACTTACCACAATGATGACATTTTCAGTCTTTCTTCTTGCTCCCTGATGAAGTCTTCTGATATATTTGTTGATGTTGGGACATCTTTCGATTCTTCTTTCTTTTAGGCTGAGGAGAATTCAATGCTGGATCTTTTCCTTTATTCATCAAATTTTGGTCATTGTAACCAAGCCCTCTGATATCTCCAGCATTCCTTCCAAATTGAAGAATCTCATCTAGCACATCAGAACTGCTATTGAGCATTCTTACAGTTTTAGTCATATTTTCAAGTTTAGAGTTCAGCAGTACAACTTCCTCCTTCAGGTCAGAGATGATGTCCAAGTGCTTCAATCTTTCAGCCTCAAGTTGAACGATAACGTTATATTGATCCTCTCCCAAATGACATACTTTTGCACTTCTAATGCACAACTCCCTGTATGAGCTAGCCAGTTCATCAAGTGAGAGTTCTCTAACATCTAATTCTTCATCAGAATCAAATACTCCAGTAAGAGCAGAAACCAATTTAGCGGATTCTCCTTCACTTGAAGAATCATCTTCAGACCATGATGTAGACAAGTCTTTCTTCCCCTTCTTGAGAAAGGTAGGATACTCAGATTTGATGTGTCCAAATCCTTCGCATTCATAGTATTGTATTTCTTTGCCTTTGTTCGCTTTCTCTTCAGTTTTGGACCTTTTCTAAAATCCTTCCTTTTGTTGATGTCAGATGATTGAGTCTTGACATTTAATCTTGACTCCCCGTCCATTCTCTTCAGCAATTAATTGTATTATTTTCCAAGTAGCACAACAACCATGGATAATTCTTCCTTGGAATTTGGTTTACATTCACCTTGATTAGACACCATGGTTATGCTTTTCTTCTTTTCAGATTTCTCACTGATTACCATTTCAAAAGTTTGAAGAGATCCCATGAGTTCATCCACCTTCATGGTGTTTATGTCTTGGGCTTCTTCAATGGCATTCACCTTCATGTCTAATTTCTTTGGAAGGGATCTTAGGATTTTTTGAACCAACTTAGCTTCTGGAATATTTTCTCCAAGGTTACTTGAGGTATTGGATATATCAATAATGTTCATGTGAAAGTCTTGAATGCTTTCATCCTTCTTCATCTTCAAGTTCTCAAACTTAGTTGTGAGAAGTTGAAGTCTTGATGATTTCACCCTAGAGGTTCATTCATGAGCAGTCTTCAAAATCTCCTAGCATCTTTGGCAGCAGTATAATTCTTTATCAATCTGAAAATATTCTTGTCCACTCCATTGAATAAGGCATTCAATCCTTTGGAATTACCTTGAGCAAGCTTGTCATCTTCATCATCCCAGTCTTCCTCAGGCTTTATCATATCAGTGATCTTACCTTCCTGATCTTTAGCCTTTGGTGGATCCCATCCTTTGACCATAGATTTCCAAGCTTTACCATCCATGGACTTAATAAAGGCCACCATGCGCATTTTCCAATATTCATAATTGGATCCATCAAGGAAGGGTGGTCTGTTCAATATTCCTCCTTCCATGTCCATTGCACCAGAAAGTAACTTCCCTGAATCTCACCCAGATGCAGAGCAGGATGTCTGCTCTGATACCAATTGAAATTCTGGTAGGCAGATCTCAGATGTCCCGAGAGATGTCAAGACACTTGATATCTACTTCAAACACAACGACAATAAGGAGCACAATAAAAGTTGTAGAAAGTAAGCAAACACACAGTAATTGTTAACCCAATTCAATGTACAACAACACCTACGTCTGGGGGCTACCAAACCAGGAATGAAATCCACTAGATAATATTAATTCTAAGCTAAACAACCTCCGGTTTACAACTTATCACTTAATCACTACTCGTTCTTAATTTCTACCTAAGACTCTCCTAGGTATGAGACCCTTCTCAATTCCCTTTCAATCACAACAGTGACATAAATTACAACTCAATGCAAACAATCCAACTCTAGTATCCACACGACACAAGAGAGGTTCACAAATACAAACCCTAAAACTCACTAAGCAACAATGTATTTTCCACACCCTGATTATGTTAAATCCATCCTATTTATAACCATAAACAAGACTAGATTTGGGCTTCAAAAATGCAGCAATTCTGTTACACAGAATCTGCAACTTATTCTCCTCAAGAATAGTTTTAGGGGTGTGCATGGTTGGTTATTTTTAGAAACCAAACCATAACCATTTTCAAACCATTTAAATGATTTGGATTTATAACCAAAACCAAATTTTAATCAAAACCGGTTATAAAACCAATTATAAATTTGGTTATGGTTATATAACCGGATTTTTTTTAAAAATCCAGTTTTAAAAAAAATATTTAATTTTTTTTTATTTTAAAAATAAAAAAATTTGGATTTTGGATAATAACCGGATTATAACCGAATCCAAAAAAATTTAACTGGTTAATAACCATTTAATTATATCCGGATTATATGAATGGATAACCAAAACCATTAAACACTAAACCGGTTAATAACCATTCAATTATATCCGGATATTTAAAACAGATTTGGATTTGGTTATGGATTTGGGCATCACAACCGGATATTTTGCACACCCCTAAATAGTTTTGTCAATCCAAAGTTTCTTAAAATGTCTCCACACTTAGAAAACGATATCTTCAAATACAAACAGAATCTCTGATTCCACAATCTTGAACGCCACCTAGGATAAACAAATATTCCCACAATATTATGAAATCTGGAAATAAATTAGTATTATCAAAAACTTTAAAGTAACAGACAAAGACGTCGAATCATCATGATAGGACATCTTGTCTAACATCTTGTCCAACATCTTGTTCTTTAGTTTTTTCTTCGTGTTAGGACATCTTGTCCAACATCTTGCTGTCAAGTTAGTTTTACCAAAATTGATGTCAATCTCAAAAGCTTGGCCTTATCAAATGCTTTCTTTGTCCCATCAAAACACATGTAACACCTTTCAAACCTTGGTTGTAAGGCATACATTAGTCTTCCAAAGTTTAACTTGAATGTGTTTCCTTGAGATGCACTCCTAAATTCAACACAGTATAACCATAACATACTATAATGCATGAATGAGTCCCCTTCAACAACCTGTCTAGCTAACTGCCTATCTTTGAAAGCTATACATCCAGTGGTTTATACAGTAAACCTCAGTTTTACATCTGCTACAACTTCATTTAATTTCATATTTGTATTGGTATGCAACTTGTCTACAGTCATTCTAGCAACCCAATCAACATTGGCATTCTTTTTGAAGAAATTTCTTCCATATTTGTGTTTTGGAAACAAAGTTTTGATCTTAAATGTTATATTTCTTAAAACTCTACTGCATATCACAATGTAGTTATAATGATTTTTGTCCTCACAAACAACTATACACCTATTCCCATCATTTTTGGCAAATCTGACCTCCCCACCATTCAACACATTATGTTCCAGTATAACCTCCTTTAATTGCTTCAAAGATGAAAATTCCATTCCCACCTTGAATGTGCATTCCTTTCTAAGTGTTTCATTTTCATTAAACCTAATCACTGCCGGTCTGTCAACACAACTATCTTCATCTGCCCTACTATCAAGTTCATATGTCATATAATCTTCTTCTATGACATGTTCCCTATACATCTCTACTGTGGTAAACACTCAGTTAGTTAATTGACTTGTACTAACACCATCAACATTCTCCCTTATACTCTCCCCTTTATTCACCCTAGTGCTCAACCCTTCATCAAGGTCTTCATTAAAATCATGCATTCTCTCTTCTTCACTATCTTTAAAGTGTATACCATCCATAAAGTCTTCACTTGATTCACTGTCCTCAACATTTTCCTCGACACTTTCATATCCCTTTTGATTCTCTATTAACCTCTCCATATAAGCCTTCTCACCCATTGATAATTTTGGCTTTGTATATATTTCGACATCACAATTATTCTTCTCAGCAAACAAAGTTAACAATGATTCATCCTCATCATTTCTAAAGGGTTTTAAATCCTTTTCAAGACAACCATCTTTATGTTTCCACCATATTTTCACATCATCAAGATTAAAGGCTGAGTCTATCCCCTTAATTAAGTCATGGGCTTCAAAGAAGTACCAAAAATCAGAATCTTGTCCACTGAATACATAAATATCCCTATCCTCATACTTTAACTTTGCATCCTTTACAAATGAACCCTTGCTGTAAAATACCACATTAAATAACCCCATATCCTATACATTACAAATATGAAAGAGGGTAACTTAGACATTACATTCACAGTCAACATGACAAAATCCTAGATGTTTAAAGTCAAAACAACAAAATACACATGCAGTGATTTCATAACTAAGTGGGGCACAACAAAGACATACGATATTGGAGAACATAAACAATTCATAATACAACAAACATAACACACAAAAGCACATGTGGGACTAAGCTTACTGTTGGGACCACAACAAACACAAATTTGAATTAATGTAATATTTGTACAACGTATGCGAAATCGTCAATGTTGGGACTGCAACTACCGAAATGCGAAATAGTTAAAGTTGTTGGGATCACATGTTTCAATGGAGAACATATGCATCTTCAATGGATAAAAAGGTGTGGCGACGAGGACATTACCACAACTGAGAGCGAAGAAAACATAATTAGGGATTTGGTTTGAGTTTTAGGGTTTCTTGTAAAAGATGTGTACGGGCAGTAAAATAGAAAAATAAATCAATTAAAAAAATAATATTTTTAATTCACTTGAAGGAAATTTGTAGAGAGACTAAAAATGAAAATGACTATATTTATGAGGAACAAAAACATATTTAACCCTAAAATCAATCATATAAAAAATAAAAACCTACAAAAATTATAATACACAAAAATCATTCTTTTAGAATTATATCATGCTCTTAAATTTAAATGATCCAGATATAAACCGCCACACAGGAAACCCACCACAAGGAAAAAAATGCATATGCCATGAAATGCATATACCTTCCACAAATTCCACAAACTATCATCAAAGCAAATCATTTTAAAATTTATTTCACAATCATCCATCTCCAAACACAATTGACCATGACAATTCCTTTGATTCACATCAAAATCGCACACAATAATAAAAAATCACAAACAAAACAAAGATTCATCCACATCACACAATCATTCACAAAAACACAATATGTAAAACTAGTATTTATATCGAATATAATTATATTTCAATTCTATCTTCAGAACGATTATGTATTATATGGTTTTATTCTATAATATCTAACTATTAGTTCATTATAATCAGTATGGGGAAATGCCCTTACCTTAAACATTTTTCTTTCCGACCGCATTTAAAGATTACCCCGAACAAGATCCTATCTTTATCATGCTTCCACATATTGATTCGAGTCCACATGCATAATTTTTGCTCTCTTGACTCCTTATCCTCCAATCGTTTTGTTTTTGATCATTTATAAATAAATATTTAAAAATACGATATTAAAATAAATTAAAAATACCAATTTCGAAATTAGGTAAAACAAAATTAACCTAAAATATAGGTCAAATTTGATGAAAATATTGCTTATGTTCACCCGGTCGTTTTGTCGCTGGTTTCGAACAAATCAGAGCGACGACGATGAATATACGAACAAAATAACGATATTAAACCGACGAAACAATATATTTAACGATATAAAATAATGAATAAAACATAAAAAATGTATGAATTTAACTAATTAATTGATAGAAAGAACATATTAAAAATTAGAATGAATTGGAGAAGATTTTTTAACAAATGATTTGATTTCGGAACAAAAATCTCCACACTTGCAATTAGTTTTTTTTTTTTTTAATGGCATCACTGTAGATGACACTATAGAGCATACTTGAAAAAAAAGATTTATTTTATTTTTTATTTGTTTATTATTTTCTTACTCATGGGTTTGTCCAATTTACTTACTAATTCATGCCATTTTATTTCTAGATCTATTTCAATTAAATTACCTACATTCACTTATTTTTTTATTTACTTATAATAAAAATATTATCTATTAAAATATTCATATTAAAAATACTCATATTAAATACTATTATATTTAAAAAATATTAAATTATAAAATAACAAATATAATATTGACACTTAATAATAATAATAATAATAGTAATAATAATAATAATAATAATAATAATTAAATTTAATAAATATATATAAAGTTACCATAACATAACAAACAATGTTTTAAAACTCGGACTGGTTATCAACTCTGTCATATTATTGGGTCACTGAGTTACTGGTCGGACTAGTGGATCACTAGTTGGACCGCATGATTTCTGATAATGTAAAAATATAATTTTATTTTTATTTGGCAACATGATTTTTTTCAAAACTTTTGTTAATTTATAGTATTATATTGTTTAATTATTATTTTTTAATTTATTATATTATTTTATTGTATTATTAATAATAAATAAATTTAATAAAAATTGAATTAGAAAGAATTATTATAATTATAGAATAAAATATATAACTCTCTTTTCTTTAACCAAACTAAACATAAAAGAGATTTATGGTACACTTGATAAAACTACAATCCTAATAGTTTTGAAAGTTTAAAATCCGATTCTTAAAATTTGATAAATTTTTTATAATTTTAATATTATTTAGTTATTATAAATAACTTGCATAATTATGAATAGGGTTAATACCCATTTTGCCCCTTGCCATATAGGCGCTTTTTGAAAAACCCCCCTGCGAAAAAAAAAGTTGCAAAAATTTCCCTAACATTTGAAGATTCTCTCAATTTTGACCTTCATCACATTCAGTCACCAAAAACCTACCATTTTGACCCCTGCCATTTTGGAAGCATTTTTATTTTGACCCCTGCCATTTTGGCAGCGTTTTCATTTTGACCCCTGCCATTTTGGCAGCATTTTTATTTTGACCCCTGCCATTTTGGTATTTTTAGTGACTGAATGTGATGAAGGTCAAAATTGAGAGAATCTTCAAATGTTAGGGAAATTTTTGCAACTTTTTTTTTCGCAGGGGGGTTTTTCAAAAACCGCCTATATGGCAAGGGGCAAAATGGGTATTAACCCTTATGAATATTAATAAAATTAAATTTTAAAACAAAGACACCAAAACTTAAAAAAAAAATAGGGGATCAAAATTATAATTAAGCTAAAAATAAACATAAAAAGATCAACCTGTCAGTTTAAGAAACTCACCAGTGAAACGGCCGGATCACACCGGTTTTCACCAGGTCAATTGCAACTATGGTCCGATAACCTTACCGAATCGTTCTACCCTCCGGTTTACGGTCTAACTGGTCTAACCGGCCGGAACGGTCTGGATTTTAAAACACTAATAACAAGTTTACAATAATCAAGATTAATTGTAATATTAATAATTTATCAAAATAATTATTCATAAAATAAATAATTAAAATATCATGATATAGATAAATAATTAAAATACCATTTTATACATAAGATAAATTGTTGAATATATTCAATATATTAAAAAGATAAATATATTATATATAAAAATAGGGGATGTTACAGTCATTCGAAAGGACATTTTTAAAAGATGGCTGCTCCGACCGCCTTAGATGTATATGTTATTATCCTTAAGAATTTAAGGATAACAAAGTTATTTGGCTTAATTGCAACTATGGTCCCCCTATTTTGTGTTTTTTTGGGTTTTGATCCCTCCATTTTAAAAACCACGATTTTGGTCCCTTTTTTAAGTTTTGAGTTCAATTTTGGTCCCCTCTTCAATTTTGATCCAACTGTTCATGCACTGTTCATGTACGGACATGCACTATTCATGTACGGACGTGCACTATTCATGTACGGACATGAACAGTCAGCGTTAAAATTGGGGTGGGGATCAAAATTGAACTCAAAACTTAAAAAAGGGACCAAAATCGTGGTTTTTAAAATGGGAGGATCAAAACTCAAAAAAACACAAAATAGGGGGACCATAGTTGCAATTAAGCCAAGTTATTTTTATGGAATTTTATGGACATTTGAAAGTATGGTTAGCTAGAGACTTATATAGTTTTTATTTCTAAATACAAATACTTAATGAATTTTGTTTATTTTATTTTAGTTTTTAACGATTATGTGTTCTTTAGTATTAATTGTATTAGTGTCTTTGTTGTTAGGGGAGATTTTCACTAGTGAGTATTGAATATTGTGGGACTTCTATTTTCTATAGGGACACCTTTGTGAGAGACACACCATATATTCACCAAAAAATTTAAGGTGATAGGTGGCTGGATTCTCTCACTTATAAATGCTCAAGTTCATATTCCTATCTAATGTGAGACTATTATCCATACTACTCACACTTATTATATTTAACACTCCCTCTAAAGTGTGAGTCTATCCACAATGTTTCAACAATGCTCCCCCTTAAGTTGAAGCTTTTTTCATCCACATACACTTGTATCACCATTAACACTCTTCAACGGGACACTCAACCCACCGTCTGTGAGGATACTTTCGATACAAGTGAATCAGTCCTTCACTCGAACTAAAGACTCAAGATACCACACTACTACAAAACGCTCAAACAACAACGCCAGGTTTACAACGACATCCTATACACCATTGTAATAGTGCGTACTGGATGCGTGCGCATTGTTTTAAGTCTTATTAAAATGCTTTTAATGACGGTTAAAATTTCAACCGTGGTGAAATGTGAGGCCTTTCACCATGGTTATTTAGAAAACCGTCATTATAGGGAGCGTCTCGTCATGGGTTCAAGTCCCAGCACCAGCATTTTTTGGTTTTTTACATATTTTTTCAAACACCGTGGTGATACTTCGAAACTCATGCGCTAACATTTTTTTTAATATTAATTTAATTAGAAATTTCATGGGTATAATAACAGTTGTTGTGAACACCGTGGTGATACAATCAAGCTTTCATGGGTTCGAACTTCATCGCCCTCAAATAGTTTATTCCTTTGACGTAAATGCGCCTCTTTTTAGTTTTATTTATATTTAACTAAAAAATAATAAGGATATCACTACGGTTATTTCTTAAAACCGTTGTTACAAACTGAAGCTTCTTTTTATGTATTTTAAACACCAAGTATATATCCATTTATCCACAGAAAAAAGAAACAAGACGAAACAACCCTAACACCAACGTCGTCACCATCGTCGGGAAGAACACAACAACAACAAGAAAGTGTTATACTTTAAGGTGTAAAATATCTCTTATTAAGTTAGTATACTTTCAATGTTGCATTTGAAGTCAAACTCATCCAAAGGTGTTTCTATGTCTTCTTCCGCTGTAAAATGGTGATCTGGAAATTTCTGTGGTTATGATGGTCATATGGTTTCATACCAATGCAAGAAGGGACAAAATAAAGGAAGGCTTTTTTTGGAGATGTCCATTTTGGAGGAGCGATGAAACATGTAATTTGTTCATATGGGATGAAGACATGGGAGAAAGAGGTGGAAATGAAGACGAGAGCATTATGAAGTCAGAGTTGGAAGTTGTGGGCTATTTGAAGGTTATGTATGAGGATTTAAAGAAGAAGAACAAAAATTTGAAGAACAAATTGAAATCAGAGAGATTTTTTGGAAATCTCAAGATGTTATGTTTTCTTGTCTCTTTTATGTTCAATGTTTACTTTGTTATGAAATGTAATAGTTGAATTAGGGTTTGAATTGCATTGTTGATGTTTAAACTGCAGATGCATTGTGAATTACATTGTTGATGTTTGAATTACCTTATGAAGACAGGAATGCAATTAATAAAAAACGGTTTCTTACGAGTAAGTTCAACACAAACTTTTGAATTTTCAATTAATTATCTGTTCATTAGTACATTAGTTGATAGATATTGTAGCTGATAGTTTAAGCTGTTAAGCAAAAAGATTAAAATTTCATTAGATAAATTAAGTTTCATTACATAAACTTTTCATTACATAAACTTAATCATCAAATCTAAATGCTCTGGATGAGAGGAAGTTTGACCAACCATAGTCAGCCTCATCATCATCAATAGAATCGACAACAACCTTCTGTCTTCTCAACATTCTTCTCCTACTTCTCCTTCTTCTCCTCACCCTCAAAGCTCTCCTTCTTTCCGCAACAACCCCATCTACAGCAACAACTTGATTCTGAGAAAGGTTTTGAACGACAACCCCGCCTACAGCAACATGTTGATTATGAGGAAGGTTTTGAACTACATCCCCCTCTACAGCAACAACTTCATTCTCAACATTTTTGGTAGCTTGAGCAGTAGAACTCATTTTTATTTTTTTTAGATTAAGTTGTTTTTATGTTTTGGCTCTTACGCTTTTATACTGTTTCTTCTGATTCTTCATTTTCTCTTGGAAGTTGGATAAATTTCTGTCAACCTCGAGCTGTTGAATTAATGATTATATCTCTTTGTCTTTTGAAATTTCATTTTTCATCCTTTGACATTCCTTCGTAATTAATGATTTTGATATCTGTTCACAAATGGTGTATTGCGGATTCGGGTATGATACGTTTATTTTTTTATTCATAAACAATATCACAACGGTTAATACTCTTAACAGTTGTTATAGGGCGCATGTTTTTCAATTTATTGCAACGGTCACATGACCGTGATTGTAAGTATCATATATACAACAACGCTCTACATAACAACGCATGTGTCCGCGTCATTATATATCTTTCTCAACTGTTGTTAAATGAGTCTTCCATAGTAGTGTCACTGTTAGGGGAGATTGTCACTAGAGAGCATTGAACATTGTGGGACTTCCCTTTTCTAGCATAACACCTTTGTGAGAGACACACCACATATTCACCTCAAACCGTTGGTAAATATATTTTTGATTAAATTATTTTTAAGTGTAATAATTATAGTTTAAATAAAAATCACAAACTTTTAAAGTTAGTCCTTGCAAAATATTCATTCATTATATATATATATATATATATATATATATATATATATATATATATATATATATATATATATATATATATATATATATATATATATATATATATATATATATATATATATATATATATATATATATATATATATATAAGTATAGTTTTCTATTATATATTTATAAAATTAGGAACTATAAAGTAATTACAATATTATAAATTTGTGACAATGTCGTTATAGGTCAGAATAAGCCAAATTTTAGATAAACTTTGAATCTGATTTACAACAAATTTTTAAGTTTTGAGTGTGACATATGTTTTATTATAAAAAAATTTATTAGCTTTTTAAAAGTCCGAAATTATCTGAAAATCTATTTTAAAATCTTTTCCTATTAAACCTTTCAAATAGTTAATTTCACATATTTTTTTATAACTTAAATATGACATATTTAATTAATAGGTTTTTAAGATAGGTTGCTTAACCTTTTTATTAAATAGGCCAAACTATACCCAACTTTAAATAGGTCAAACATTAAGCACTGTAATTCAGTATGATATGTTCCCATGCCTCTTAAATAATTCAGTCTGATATATTCTTATGTCTATTAAGTAATTCAGTCTGATTTAATATGATGTTTACTTTGACATTATAAATAAAAAAATGTTTGGTAAAATAAAATTTCATCTAAATTTTAATGCTATCTATTATAAATAAAAAAAAAAGGTTTGGTAAAATAAAATTTCATCTAAATTTTAAAATTCATGAATTTAAATGAATTAAAAATATACTTAATCTAACTATAACACGTTTGTTTTTTAAACCAAAAAACTATTGGAAAAAGGAATTTTTTTAGGAATATAAAATTAATCAATTTTGATACATTAAAAAAATTAAAGCAAAATTATTTATCTTTTAAAATGATTATTAATGTGAGTTTATTATATATGAAAAAGTTAGAGATTTTTAAGAGTTAAATAAAATTTCATAAAATTCATGAATTTATATGGAAAACAAAAATAATAAATCAAACTTTAAAATGTGGATTGTTTTTTTTAAATCTATAAAGTAATAACATATATTATAAATTTGTGACAATATTGTTATAGGTCAGAAAAAGTCAGATCTTCGATAAAATCCGAGTCTGATCTACCATAAATTTTTAAGGTTTGAGTATGATATATGAATTATTATAAATTTTTTTATTGACATTATGAAAAGTCCAACCTCACCTGAAAATCTATTTTAAAACCTTTTCATGTTAAACCTTTTAAATAGTCAATTATATATATATATATATATATATATATATATATATATATATATATATATATATATATATATATATATATATATATATATGATTATGTTAATGCACATCCATGTAGGTGTGTATTAGCAACATACACCTTAGTATATTTTTGTGTGGAGCCACTAATTTTTGGTGAGACCCACATTAGAAAGATGAAGGAAAAAAAAAAAGATATAGTGTATTTTTGTGTGGAACCCACTAATTTTGAGTATATGTTAGCATTTTTCATATATATATATATATATATATATATATATATATATATATATATATATATATATATATATATATATATATATATATATATATATATATATCATAGAGTTTTTTAATAAGTTAAAGATGAAATATTTAATTATAAAGCTTTTGACAAAGGCTGCCTAACCTTTTTATTAAATAGGTCAAATTAGACCCGACCTTAAATAGGTAAAGCATTAGACCCTCTAATTCAGTCTGATATGTTCCATCACTATTAAATACTAATATTTCAGTCTTATCTGTTCCATCCTTTAAGTAAAATTGACTATTTGAAAGGTTTAATACGAAAAGGTGATTTTTTTACTGCACTGCCCCTTTTTGAAATGATATATACCATAATATCCCACTCTAAAAAAAAATTCCAACATATCCTATATTCAGAGGGTGCTCGCCACTTGAAAGTAAGAGTACATGAAGGAAAAAAAATGCAGTAGGTGCTCGCCATCTCAAATGGCGAGCATGTGGAGGATCCAATTTTTTTTTTCGTTTTTTAATTATTTAATAGTTTATATGTTTTAAATAAATTATTTAATTAGTTTTAATAATATAAATTAATGAAATATTAATATAATAATAAAAAAATATTATTTTTTTCAGAAATTAAAAATTTTGAAAAATGTTTTAAAAATGAGTAATGTGAAGGCAATTATTAATTTTTCAATAGTTTAAATGTATTAAAAATTTATTTAATTAATTAAAATAATATAAATTAATTAAATAATAATATAATAATTAAAAAATATTATTTAAAAATGAGTGATACTCGTCGAATGAGTGTTTACCTAGATCCATTGTGGAACTTCAGAACCGTGGTTGCAGCAATTAACACAGGTTTTCGCCAGTTGGGTGGTCGTCGCATGAAGGTGAGGAAAATGGAGTATCGTTGTCCGTATATAACGCTGACTAATGCAAGCCCGGAGGGTACGTACATGTATTACATGGATCGTATAGAAAACGATGATGTGCAATGTATATTTTCAGCACATAGTGGAGAAGTTAATAGAGGAGTCGAAGATCCACTTGTGTTGGTTGTTGTTGTGGATTAGCTTGTATGTTTGGTTGTTGTTGTAGATTAGCTTGTATGTTTGGTTGTTGAGTTCGTAATCTTCTAATGTTGTTGTTGATTAGTTGAATTATTTAAATCAAGCATTGTGTTGTTGTTTTATGAACAAGTCGTAGTGTGTAATTGTTTGAAAACGTTGTCTTGAAATATAAATTTGTGTTGGATTACAGAGAAAGCAAGTTCAAGCTACATATAAACCTTAATTAATTAGAAACTTGGATAACAAATAATATTATCTAGTCGGTCGGTTTGACGGGCCGGCAACATTAGGACATTTTCGACGCATATGTCCTATTTCTCTGCAAATCCCACACCTTCTCTTTTCCTTTTCAACGTCGTCTATTTCGCTTCTAATCCTACTACTGGTTGGACGCCCCTTCTTATTTCTTCTCATGGAATCGTCGTGGCAAAGTGTAATTCCTTCATATTTTGGCCAGTTGTCTTCGTGGAGTAGTCCCAAGAAGCTCTCCTGGTAGACTTTGAATACGTTGAGAACTGTGAAAACTTCTGGGATGTAAATGGAGTAGTCTTGACGTATACTAGAACATGCTACGATAACGTGGGAGCAAGGTAAGTGAAACACCTGAAATTTCCCACAGTCACACCACCGATTCTTTAGGTCAACGCCGAAAGTACCTGTGGGACGACCATCGTTATGATTTATTTTTTCCTGCACCATGAAACAAAATCTTTCACGATCAAATTGAATGACATTATGTGTGTTAGCCTTGGCTACCTCATCAGCCATTCCCTTGTTGCAACCATCTGTGAAAACTTTTCCAGTAGCCAGCATTTTGGTCCACTTGTGGCCTCTTTTACCAAAGAGGGAACCCATGCGATAGTAAGTAGATTGGACCAATGCAGTGATTGGAAGGTTTCGAGTTGCCTTTAGGACAGAGTTTATAGCTTCTGCCAAGTTAGATGTCATATTCCCCCAACGATGCCCTCCGTCATATGCTCTTGCCCACTTCTCCCTAGGTATGTTGTCTATCCAACGCGAGGCCTCAATGTTTGTTGCCCGGATTTCACCGCGATAGTAGTTAAATGTAGCCTCCGTCAATGCATAACCTGTAATAGAAATGTTATGAAGAAAATAGTAAAAGAACGAAAACATAGTAAAGCTATCTGAAATGTAATTTGTTACCCATATTAACAAATTGTTTCCGTAATGCTTTATCCTTAATCTCGCGCATGAAGTTTTGAGCAACGTGTCTAATACAGTAGACATGTGTAGAAGGTGGATCTTGCCATCTGTTTTCGGGATTGCTATATGCACTCTTTATTGATTCATGTCTATCTGAGATTAGACACAAATTAGGCTGTGGTGTCACGTGTAACCTCAGGTTCTTTAGAAAAAAGCTCCAGGCTTCCTCTGTTTCACCTTCCACCAAAGCGAAAGCTACTGGGAAAACGTTTGCATTCCCATCCTGTGCCACTGCCATCAAAAGAGTTCCTTTATACTTGCCATATAGCCATGTTCCGTCAATTTGAAAATGGGCTTACAGTAGGGGAAGCCTCGTATACACGGTCGAAATGCCCAAAACAGACGATGGAAGATTCGCTTGCCAGATATTTGTGTACCTTCATTAGAAATTGCAGGTAGGGTTTGCAACTCGATAATGGTTCCAGGAAGATAGGTTTTCATTACCAGTATCCACTGTGGCAGGTCGTTGTAAGATGTTTCCCAACTACCTTACAGTGACTCTATGGCCTTACACTTTGCGATCCATGCTTTTCTGTAAGATATTATGTACCTGTATTTTTCAAGGATATGGGCAATGATCACATTCACCTTAAGTGAAGCGTCACGGTTGACAAGCTCTCTAATGCTGTGGCTGATCATTTGTGAGCTGAGCTTCCTATGGTCTTGAGCCATAGACGTGGTAGTGCATGTGTGAGGCCCAGACAACTTACCAATCGTCCATTTGGAGTTCCTTTTTCTTATGGAAGCTCTGCATTTGAAATTGCAGTTTTGTTTTTTACATTTAATGACATATCGTGTGTTGTCAGATTGGTAAACCCAATAGTCAACATTGTGTCTAATATGCCAGTGTTGCAGTGCGAGAATGCAGGCTTCCTTGTTTTCAAAATCCATACCAATCTCTATTTCGTCTGCTATATGGTTTGGTATGACACATCCAAACACAGAGATTGGTTCAGCATCTTCCGTACAGATATTCTGCATATGTGCTGGTGGATTGTACAAGCTTATAGGTTCGGCGTAAATTGCCTGGGTAGGATCGACAATCATATCCTCATCCTCCTCCTCGTCGCTATTACCAAAAAGATCTTGCATCCTTACCTCGTGAAGATCATCGTCACTTGGTTCCCCAACCTCTTCATTTGGTATGAACGGTTCGTTGTTTTGTGTTGGTTCGTCGTCAGATGTTTGGCTCATGCCATATTGGTGCGTGTGCGTTTCTTGAGTCGGAAATGTTTCGGCATTGTCAAGCAGACGAACGTATAGCTCAATTGTGGGTAAATGACCGATCATCATGTGGCACTTGAACATTGATTTCACGTCTTCGTCGTTCTTGATCGTCTCCATTACGTAGAAAATTGTACCATCCTCTCCATTAATTAATGGATGACGATAAATAATCTCCGCAACGAATCGTGCTAGTTTTTTTTTCCATCCTATCTTTGAAATGGAAAAAATCAGAGTTGACATGAATTTTGAAAGCGTAAGTATCTGTGTTTGTAAATGAGAAACCAACATTACTATCTGTCAAAATAGTACCATTATAGTGACAGGTAACTATTATATTTCTCTGAGCCATTTTAGATGAGAGAATGCTATGAAATTGGTACTGGGTAGATGAGAGAAGCCAGTATTATATAAAAGAAGTATATTATTTAACAAATGACCATGCATGTGTTCTCACTTTCAAATGGCGAGCACATACATGTAAGGAAAGTGTTCTTGAAATGAAATGGCGAGCACACACATGTGTCACATGTGCTCTTAGTTT
Source organism: Lathyrus tuberosus (assembly GCA_022829125.1). NCBI lineage: Eukaryota > Viridiplantae > Streptophyta > Magnoliopsida > Fabales > Fabaceae > Lathyrus > Lathyrus tuberosus. Next base: position 2,443,662 of record JALAZF010000394.1, read on the forward strand.
CATTTGGCGAGCACATGAAGCATGTTTAGCATGCAACGAACAAGGCTGCAGGCTATGAACTAGGCTTGCATGCATGCAGTGTAATCTTCTCCCTATGCCAAGACTAGTCACTTCTACCTTGTCCAATCTTTTCAAAATTATTTACCATTAATCAAATTCACATTCTATAAATACGTTTCAATAAAAAACCAATGACATTCAAATTCACAAATCAAATTCCACACCCACATTATCTTCATCTCCCACCAAAGAAACATCAATATCTCACAACCACACCCTCATTCAAAAATGTCTTTGTTGTGGATGGGCAACGAACACCGTGGTACTCAAGAAAATGTTCAGGCTAGTGTAAGTATTTCTAAAAAAAAAATTGTATGTTTATTTGTTTTTACTTTGTGATAACTATTATTTCTTTTTTTTTCAGGCTAATGTAAGGTTCCGATTACATTCTCATGCACACGTTCAAGCTAGTGCCCGAATAATCCCGTATTTAGAAATAGCGGGTTTTGCAAATTTTGCCAAAATAAGGCATCTCCAATTTGACACTAGCCTAGTCCTTGCTCTATTAGAGAGATGGAGACCCGAAACACACACATTTCATTTACGAACCGGTGAATGTACTATCACATTAGAAGATGTTAACATGTTGCTAGGTCTTCGAGTGGATGGAAAAGCGGTTGTTGGCCCTACCGAAGTTACCAACGATGTTTATATGGAGAATCTAGGGGTAGAACCTACGGAATCCGACCAACTGCCGCTACAATGACTCAGGATGCACCATCAGTGTACACATCCCAATTTGGGGGACTTGCATCTTCCTCCGCTCAGCACACATACCAACGCACACAAACCACCGAACAACACACGTTCTACTCACCCAACGACCAAACTCCCTACACTCAAATACCTCAACAAAACTACCAATACAACTACAGCCAACAATATCAACACCTAACCACCCATCGACCACCCTTACAGTTCACACCGGTACCACCGCCAAATTTCGACCAATCAAACCCCCAATTTCCACAACACACATTCAACACCTCATTCTCTCAACCCACCTCCACCTTCACGCCTGACGATTTCTACATCCCAACCCTCCAAAGTACTCAACCCAGTACCTACAACCAACCACCACAACCACCACATTCATTCCAACATTTTCTGCTGACGGAGGAACAATTAATGTAAATGCCTGACTTAAACATTGATGACATTCTTGGGGAGCAAGTAACGACACAAGCGGGTCCCCCTTCACAGCGACCAGAGCCTTCAACAACACATCACGGTGAAGACATGTCTTCCGATTCTTCTCAATCACCTCCAGATAATGCAAATGAACTTATGGGTAGGGGACATCAACATAAACGGGGCACTAGGTGTGGGACAGGCGGCCATTATTGATGTAACGTTTCTTAGTCTTGAATAGAAAATTTATTGTTTTACTGTATGTATTTTATTAATGTATTATATTATTGCATTTTATTTTAATATTGTATAAAAAAAATTAATTAATTATTTTAATATTATTCTTTTAATATATAATATTTTAAATCATTAATTCAATAACATATAATATTTTAAATCATTAAAATTATAATATAAACTATTGAAAAATTAATAATTGCCTTCACATTACTCATTTTTAAAACATTTTTCAAAATTTTTAATTTTCTGAAAAAAATAATATTTTTTTTATTATTATATTAATATTTCATTAACTTATATTATTAAAACTAATTAAATAATTTACTTAAAACATATAAACTATTACATAATTAAAAAACGAAAAAAAAAATTGGATCCTTCACATGCTTGCCATTTGAGATGGCGAGCACCTACTGCAATTTTTTTCCTTCATGTGCTCTTACTTTCAAGTGGCGAGCACCCTCTGAATATAGGGTATGTTGGAATTTTTTTTTCAAAGTGGGGTATTATGGTATATATCATTTCAAAAAGGGGCAGTACAGTAAAAAAGTCCGAAAAGGTTTCAAACTTTTTATTTACCTTTTTATTAAATAGGCCAATTAGACCCAACTTTAAATAAATTAAACATTAATTAAGTCTGATATGTTCTCATGTCTATTAAGTAATTCAGTCTGATTTGTTTTTATCCTTATTAATATGATGTTTACTTTGAGTGTATGAAATTAATGCTATCTATTATAAATAAAAAAATGTTTGGTAAAAAAAATTTCATCAAAATTTGAAAATTCATGAATTTAGAAGAGTTAAAAATGTACTTAATCTAACTATAACATGTTTGTTTTTTAAACCTACAAACTATTGGAAAAAAGAATTTTCTTTTAAGAATATAAAATTGATCGATTTTGATACAATAAAAAAATTAAAGCAAAATTATTTATCTTTTAAAATAATTTTTAATGCGAGCTTATTATATAATAGGAAGACTAAAATTGTAAATAAGCTAATTATTTAAAAATAATTAAAATTTAACCTAAATTTAAAAATTCATGAATTTATATAAATTTAAAATATAATAAACCTATATATATATATATATATATATATATATATATATATATATATATATATATATATATATATATATATAAAATAGTGATGGGAACATATCAGACTGAAGTAGTATTTTTTTTTTTTAAGGAAAAATCAAATATATAAAAAGAAAATAGGTACAAAAATGAGGGGGGCAAAAACCTGACCTCAAACCTATCTAGTTCTAAAGAAAGGTAATCCAAGTTTGTTTTTGTTAAAGTCAGCTAGAATTTCCGGACGAACCTCATTCCACCAAGTAAAAGAGTTGACCGAAAACCCTATGTTAGCTAACCTATCTGCACAAGAATTCCCTTCCCGAAAAATGTGGGAAGCAAAGAACTTAAAATGACGAATCCTAGACAAACAAAAATCCCATCTATTTCTAATTCTCCAAGGAACCACCGAAGAATTGTTAAACGCAGAGACAACTAAAGAAGAGTCAGATTCCAACCACAAGAAAGACCAATTCCTATCCAAAGTGACCTCCAAGGCAATAATCGCGCCCAAAAACTCAGCATGAATCGCATTCACAGAACCCAAAGAACAGCCAAAACTACCTAAATGATTGCCTGCATTGTCACAGAAAATTCCGCCGCACGCAGCCTGTAAAGGGTAGCCACTAGACGAGCCATCGACGTTGACTTTGACCCAGCCCTGCTATGGAGGCGACCACAGAACCTCTAACACCTCCAGAGGACGAGGCGGATGAATCTCAATCTTAAATTTCTTTAACAGAATAAAGTCCCTAAAAATGGAGCTAGCCCGATATCGAGGATTACTGCCCGTAGTAGAAATATAAGAAATAATTTCAGCGAAGACCGAATTCCTATGGAGAAGCTTGTTGTGAAATCTAGCTAGATTCCTAGCTTTCCAAATACTAGCAATGGTGTTTAAAACTGCCGCAATAATCACCACTTGACATTGCAGAGAGCGGTGGTCATCAATTAAGTTCAGACAGTCCGCCAAATTATTAACCAAACCGCAATCCAACATATCGTCCAACCAGTTCCAAATAGATTTAGCAAAGGAACACTTAAAGAAAAGATGTGTCAAAGTTTCCTCCTGCTGCCAACACTGGTTACAGATGGAAGGAAGGTAAATACCTCGAATCTTAATCAAATCGTCAGTTGGCAACTTGCCGTAAGCCAACCTCCAGAAAAGAAGAGATTTAGATAGTGGAATAGCCATATGCCAAACATTGCTGCCCCAATTTCGAACAACAGGTTTACTACACCAATTATAAGCTTCCTTGAGAGTAAGCAGGCCATTATCAGTAGCGGTCCAAAACAACGAATCAGCATTCTGTGAATTCACAAAGACGTCCTTAATCATGTGAGAAATGGAAGGGCAGAGTTGATTGATCTCAGCAGGGAGCACAATTTTTCCATGATGAATTAAGTCTTTTAAGGCAATATTAAGGTTTACCGCATAAACCTCAGAGGCTGGAATTAAATCCAGCAGCAGAGTGCCGCACCAATTATCACTCCAAAAACGAATATTCTCACCATCACCAACTAACCATTGAGAATTATTCTTTATTGTCTCCTGATGGTGCTTGCTGCCAGTCCAAATAGAGGAAAAGATGTGATAATTAACATGCCTGCCTCCCTTAAAGACCCTGGACCTAAGAAGAGCAGCCCAATCCTCCTTACTAGACATCACATTCCAACACTGCTTGAGGTTCGACGCATCGTTAAGCACTCTGAGGGACTTAATACCCAGCTTACCATCTTTAATACTTTTGCAACAATGCTTCCAAGCCACTGTCACCATTTTCCGCTTAGTAATGTCACCACTCCATATGAAGTTTCTGCACCAACTTTCCACCAAATGAATGATACTAGCTGGCCAAGAATACACCATCATAGAATAAACCGACATGCTATGAATAACCGACTTCACAAGTTGCACTCTGCCGGCAATCGATAACAAACTAGCTTTCCAGGCAGCAAATTTACTTTTGATTTTGTCTACAAAGGGATGAAAATAAATAGCTTTAGGTCTGCCTTTAAAGATAGGAACTCCCAAATAAAGAAAAGGAAGCAGCCCCTGAGAGAAACCAATCTTATTCACCAGCATGGCATGTCGCTCTTTAGACATCGAACCTGCATACATAACAGATTTGTTGGGATTACAAATTTGTCCGGAACAATCGGCGTACTTACGGAGCAGATCAGTAATAGCCTCAATAAAAGAGGAACTTCCCCGAGAGAAAATAATAATATCGTCCGCATACAAAGTGTGAGAAGGAACTTTAAAGCCCCGGGCGGCATTCATAGGCTTGACTTTGTTATCAATGACCAGGTTAGAGAGGCCCCTGCTAAGAACATCTTCAGCAATACAGAACAGCAAAGGGGATAATGGGTCCCCTTGTCTAACTCCCCGCCGACACTTGAAAAAACCGTGTTGCTGCCTATTAAGAGAAATAGAAACATTAGCAGAAGAGAGGATGGTGTTTATCCACGTGCAAAAAGTATCACTAAAACCAAAACATTTAAGAACTTTGAGAATGAAACTCCAGCTTAAAGTATCAAAAGCTTTCCCAATATCGACTTTCAGAATGATATTCCCGCCAAGCAATTTCCTATGTAACAGATTAGCCGCTTCAGAAGTAAGACAAATGCAGTCCTGAATATTTCTGCCTCCAATAAAACCTTTCTGCTCTTTAGAGATGATATGAGGAAGAATCTTGGCAAGCCGATCCGCAACAATCTTGCTGATGATTTTAAATTTGAAATTATCTAACGCAATGGGCCTGTAGTGCTCAATACTATCCGCCTCCTTAATTTTTGGAATGAGGACAAGGGTGTTAGAATTATAACCAGGAGTTATCCAACCATCCTTGAAAAATTGTAATGTTGCATTGATGACGTCCGCCTTAATTAGCTTCCAAAAATGCTGAAAGAAAATAGGGCCAAACCCGTCCGGCCCAGCTGCGCTGTCTCTACGAAGACTGAAAACAGCACTATGAATCTCTTGCTCCGATGGCAGCATGGTGAGCAGGCTGTTAGTTTGAGCATTCACAAGATTTGGAATGACACTTTCCACTAGATTGTTATCCTGCAAAAAAGAAACTTTGTTATATAAATCCTTAAAGTATAGAACAACATGCTCAACAATACTATGTTGGTTGTCATGAGTTATTCCGCCAACTTTCATGGATTGGATGAATTTAGTGGCATTTCTGATCTTTGTAACTCTGTGGAAGAATTTAGTGTTTCGGTCCCCCTCCTCATGCCACTGGACCCTGTCCTTTTCCTTCCAAAAGACCTCTTCAAAATTAAGGGCTTGATCCAAATTAACTTAGGCTTCCCGTTCCCTGGCCGCCAAAGAATCACTATAACCCTGTTGCTCTATATCATCCTGAATACGGCTTAACTCCTTCTCCGCATTCTTAACCCTGTCATGCACATTCCCAAAAACAGTTTTATTCCAAACTTTAAGGTTACCTTTTAGGATTTGCAACTTTTTAGACAAAACATACATTGGACAACCCACAATGTTAACTTTCCAGGAGTCTTCTACCACTCTGTTACAGTCCTCATGCAGAGTCCAAGCAAGCAGAAATTTGAAGCTGGATTTAAATCTAACCTCTTGGTTATCAAAAGTAAGCAGTAAAGGGTAGTGATCAAACCTGTGTCTGATAAGAGTAGAACAGGTAGTAGTAGAGCAAACATCCAACCACTGTTGATTACATAAAGCCCTGTCAAGTCTTTTTTGCGTAAGTGCTGCACCGGTTCTGCCGTTAGACCAAGTGAATTTTGCGCCACTGGTAGGGATATGCACTAAGTGATTTCTATCAGACCAATCACTGAATTCCTCCATCGGACCTCTAGCAGGAGAACTAGAACCGCTATATTCATGAGCACCGACAATGGTATTAAAATCACCTATTAAACACCAAGGAATGCTATGTTGATTAATAACACTTTGAATACCACTCCACAAATTCCTCCTAGAGACATAACAAGTAGAGGCATAAACCGCCGTGATACCAAAAGTATTTTCCTTCAGCTTGAGAGTGAAAGATATGTGCTGAGCGCCAATGTCCACAACTTCAGGATCTAGATTGTAATCACAAAAACACCACAAATTAGGAGGAAGATCTCCTCTGTTATTAACAGCAAAAATCTTAAGCTTAAGTCTATTAAGCCAAGAAAGAGGGAAATAATTAATGTCCATCCAAGGTTCAGCTAAGTAAACAAACGAAGGATGGTTATTTTGAATCGGCCGTTTAAGAGCCAATTTTGTAGGAGAATTGGCTAAACCTCTCACGTTCCAAAAAATGCAATTCATGGAGAGTTTTGAGTACTACCGGGCCTAGACCTTGTTACGTAGTTACTTCTAGTTGAATGCTTCTTGTTAGACTTGCTTCTTACTTTGCTTTTGACCAACTGAAAACCGTCAGCATCCAAATTGGTTCCATTATCTTGAATGACTCCTATGCCCTGCCTGCCTTGCTCCAAATCCACCATATTAGCCCATGAGGAATTCAGAAAAATCTCATTGTTATCCACCTGATTAAAATTGGAGTCAGGAAAGACATATTCCGTACAATCTTGTGTCGCATCTATGAAACTAGAATCACCACCGGAACAAACCGCGTCTCCAGCCTCTACAAAATTCTGCGGAGGAACAATATTTCTCGCTTCTCCTTGAACTAATTCCAGAACAGGGTCTTCTATCAATCGAGCCTGAACTTCTAAAAGAACATCCGCAACATTATCTGCCACAATCTGCTCGGAAGATTCGTGAAGAAGAACTTCACCACTATGATCTATGCCAACCGCTGCCATGTCTTTCCCTTTATTAATTTCCTCTGCTGTTGCATTATTTCCATTGACTTTCTTATACTCCTTCCTACCTGTTTTTCTATGATTCCCTACCATACCATCAATCCCAACACCCTCCCCCTTCCTTTTACAACTACTAAGACTGTGCCCGATGATGTTACAAGTAGTGCAAAACTCTGGAAGGTTTTCATACTCCAGCTCCACAAAGAAAGCATATCCTTTCCGCTCAACTAGAACTTTGTACCTTAGCTCTCTGGATAACTCCATATCAACAAGGACTCTGACAAAATGCCCAAAAGGCCTCTCAAAACAACTTTTATTAGAAGCAGAATCAATGCACAGAGGCGTACCTACACTACTCGTAATAGCAAAGACAATTCGAGGCCTCCAGTATTCTTGAGCCAATCCATGAATCCGAACCCAAACCTGAGCAGAAGTTTGTTTTAGAAGTGCAGGGTTGAAATCTTTACTCCAGTTGAAGAGTTTTAGGTTGCCTGTACCCAAATTCCAAGATGCAATAGACCTAACTCGTCTCAAATCTTCCAAGCTAGAAAAGGAGAACTCATAATAGCCTTTCCCCAAAGAAGTAACTCCCCACTTACCAATCGAATTCCAAAGCCCAAGCAATTTCGACTTGAGAGAATGAACTGTGAGAGAGGAGGATCCCTTAGACCAAATAACTCGGCCATGCAAATTGAGCTTGCAATCTTCTACACCCTTTTGATATTCATCCTCCGGAATAACGATGGCCAATCGATCGCCTTTAACACAAGGAGTTGGAAGTTGGCTCAGAGGAATATCACAGACGTTGTTCACAACTTCGACAAATGATTTGGGTTGTCGTAGAATGACATTCAAAGTCGAGGGTTGCTCACTAATAGGAATGCTCGTGGTATTCGAAATGGAAGGTTGAGCTCGCTGAACCACACCAATTTCAGGGAAAAGGACTTCCATGGCTGAAAGAGGGATTAGGGCAACAGCAAACCCTAATTTTTTCCCAAATTCTCCATTGCCCGTCTTACGCACCGTGAAGTAGTATTTAATAGTGATGGGAACATATCAAACTGAATTATTAGTATTAATATTTGCTTTTTAAAAGTCCAACATCACCTGAAAATGTACACCTATCTTAAAACCTATTCACGTTAAACCTTTTAAATAGTCAATTTTACATATATTTTTCATAGAGTTTTTTATAAACTTAAACATGACATATTTAATTAATAGGCTTTTAACAAAGGTTGCCTAACCTTTTTATTAAATAGGTTAAATTAGACCCAACCTTAAATAGGCCAAACATTAGACACTCTAATGCAGTCTGATATATTTTCATCCCTATTAAATACAACTATTTTAATCTTATTTGTTCCCATCTTTATTAAACGCTTTCTAGTATAAATTAAATAATGTTTGATAAAAAAAATGTCACCTAAATTAGAAAATTCATGAATTTAGATGAATTAAAAATATATTTAATCTAATTATAACATGCAGATCTGTTTTTTAAACCTAGAAACTATTGGAAAAAATAAAAATATATTTTTATGAATATAAAATTAATTGATTTTGATACATTATAAAAATTAAAGCAAAATTATTTATATTTTAAAATGATTTTTAATGTAAGTTTATTATATATGAAAAAGTGAGAGATTTTTAAGAGTTGAATAAAATTTCTTTAAAAATAGAATAACCAATTTTTTTTCTTATATATATATATATATATATATAAAATTAAAAAACTGATATGCGTTTATTCTAAAATTTAATGTTCTATAGGTAAATATATTTTTGATTAAATTATTTTCAAGTGTAATAATTATAGTTTAAATAAAAATCACAAACTTTTAAAGTTAGTTCTTGCAAAATATTATAGTTTTCTATTATATATTTTTAAAATTAGGAAATATAAAGTAATAATATATAATTTATAAATTTGTGACATTGTCGCTGATGGTCAGAATAAGTCAAATTTTAGATGAGCTCTGAATATGATTTACAATAAATTTTTAAGGCTTGAGTTTGACATATGATCTATCATAAATTTTTGTATTGGCTTTTTAAAAGTCCAACATTATCTAAAAGTCTATTTTAAAACCTTTTTCTATTAAACTTTTTAAATAGTCAATTTTAGATATTTTTTTCATAGAGTTCTTTTATAACTTAAATATGAGATATTTAATTAATAGATTTTTAAGAAAGGTTGCCTAACCTTTTTATTAAATAGGTCAAATTAGACCCAACTTTAAATAGGTCAAACATTAGGCCTTATGTTCTCAGGCCTATTAAGTACTATTCAGTATGATATATTCCCCGTGCCTATTAAGTAATTCAGTCTTATATGTTCTCATGCCTATTATTAGGGGTGGCAAAACAGATTGTCTGCTCTGCCCCGCCCACCCTGCTTTAAGTTTGTTAAGTGAAAATGAACATAAAAATCTATCTCGTCCCGCCAAGGTGGCGGGTTATCAGGCGGTGGGTTTGTTCGCTTTCTTTTTTATTAATTTGTTTTTATTTTTCTAATAGATTAATAGGTTCGTTTTTACATTTTAATTAGTTTTTTCACTTATTTTTTAGAACAATTTTTATAAAACATCTTTTTAACAAATTTTACTTCAAAAAATATTTCATATATTCTCAAATAAATGTATAAAATAAAACTAGAATTAACTAAAAGACGACGGGTTTAAGGTGAGATAAGTAGAGCGAATAGGTGCCGAAAGCTTTCGCGGGCGGCTAGTTTTGGCGGGACGAGTTTCAACGGGTGATGGTCTTTAACGGGGAGGACTTTGGTGGGCGGCGGACCCAGAATTCAAACCTAACCCGCCATTTTTTAGTGGGTGCGTGGACCGGTCCGGCGGATCACGACCTGTTTTACCACCTCTACCTATTACGTAATTCATTTTGATATGTTTCTATCCTTATTAATATGCTGTTTACTTTGACTGTATGAAATTAATGTTATCTATTATAAATAAAAAAATGTTTGTTAAAAAAAATTTCATCTAAATTTGAAAATTCATGAATTTAGATGAATTAAAAATATACTTAATCTAACTATATAACATGTTTGTTTTTTAAACCTAAAAACTATTGGAAAAAGGATTTTTTTTTAAGAATATAAAATTAATCGATTTTGATACATTAAAAAAATTAAAGAAAAATTATTTATCTTTTAAAATGATTTTTAATGTGAGTTTATTATATGTGAAAAAGTTAGAGATTTTTAAGAGTTAAATAAAATTTCATAAAATAGAATAACCAATTTTTTGCTTTATATATATATATAATAAGAAGACCAAAGTTGTTATTAAGCAAAATATTTAAAAATAATTAAAATTTAACCTAAATTTAAAAATTCATCAATTTAAATGGATTAAAAATATAATAAACCAAACTTTAAAATGTGGATTGTTTTTGTAAATCTATAAAGTAATAACATATATTATAAAATTGTGACAATGTCGTTATAGGTCAGAATAGGCCAGATTTTATATAAGATCTGAGTCTGATTTACAATATATTTTTAAGACTTGAGTCTCATATACGCTCTATTATAAAAAAAAGTATTGGCATTTTTAAAAGTCCAACAGAAAATACTACTATTTAGCGTTAAACCTTTCAAATAGTCAATTTTAACTACTCCCTCCGTTCCATATTATAAGCAAATTTTACCTTTTTAAATTCATTGAATAATTAATGTATCTGGTTCATATATAGACCAAATACATTAATTATTCAATGAATTTAAAAAGGTAAAATTTGCTTATAATATAGAACGGAGAGAGTATATTTATCATAGGGCTTTTAACAAAGGTTGCGTAATCTTTTTATTAAATAGGTCAAACTAGACTCAGCCTTAAATAAGTCTAACATTAGGCCTTGTAATTCAGTCTGATATATTTCCATACCTATTAAATAATTCAGTCTAATCTGTTTCCATCCTTATTGATATGACATTTAATGTATGAAATTAATGCTATCTATTATAAATAAAAAATGTTTGGTAAAAAAAAATTTCATCTAAATTAAAAAATTCATGAATTTAGATGAATTAAAAATATACTTAATTTAACTGTAACAGGTTTGTTTTTCATACCTACAAACTATTGGAAAAAAGTTTTTTTAAGAATATAAAATTAATTGAATTTTATACATTAAAAAATTAAAGAAAAATTATTTATATTTTAAAATGATTTTAAATTGAGTTTATTATATATGAAAAAGTTAGATATTTTTAAGAGTTTAATAAAATTTCATAAAAAAAAAAATAACCAATTTTGTGCTTTTATATATATATATATATATATATATATATATATATATATATATATATATATATATATATATATATATAATAGGAAGACCAAAATTATAATCAAGCCAAACATTTAAACACAATTAAATTTTGTACTAAATTTAAAAATTCATGAATTTAGATAGATTAAAAATATAAATAAACAAAATTTTAAAATGTGGATTGTTTTTATAAATCTATCCAGTAATAACATATATTATGAATTTATAACAATGTCGTTATAGGTCAGAATAAGCCAGATCTTAGATAAGACCTGAAAATATCACCTGAAAATCTATTTTAAAATCTTTTTACGTTAAACCTTACAAATAGTCAATTTTACCTATTTTTTATAGAAACTTTTAATAACTTAAATCTGACATATTTAATTAATAGGCTTTTAACAAAGGTTGCCTAACCTTTTTATTAAATAGGGCAAACTAGACCCAACCTTAAATAGGTCAAACATCAGGTCTTGTAATTCAGTCTGATATGTTCCCATCCCTATTAAGTACTAGTAATTCAGGCTAATATGTTCTCATCCTTATTAATATGATATTTACTATGACTGTATGAAAGTATGAGTGTTTGTGGTGCGGTTTTGGCGGTTTTAAGACTAAAAATCATCCGAACCGCAAGAGAAAAATTATGCGGTTTGGTTTGGTTTGGTTCGGTTCGGTTGGTTTTAAGAAATAAAATCAAACCAAATCTTAAAACAAAACCAAATCTAACCAAACCAAACCAATGCGATTTGGGTTGGTCTGATTTTTTACAAGATTTTTATTGAGCCTTACATATACCTATAGAGAACAACATAACTTTGTATTTAATCATTCATACATAATTAAATAGCTATAAAACTCATCATATTTAGACAAAAACTTATCATTCAATATACTAAAATAATATTAGACAAAAGTGGAATAAAAAACATAAAATAGTATCATGAAACAATATAAAAAATATTATAATAAAAAGAAAAACAGAGGAGATGAGAGATTAGAGAAGATGAAAAAGAAAGAACATAAGAGATGCAATATTAGAGAAGAAAGTTGTGATAAAAAGGTAATTGGTGTTGGGGTAAGAGAATGAGCATCATCATTGGGCCAAGAGCAACACAAGTGAGAGAGACATTACATATTCACCAAAAACCTTAAGGTGATAGGTGGGTGGGTTCTCCTACTTATAAATGTTCAAGTCACCACACTCCTATCAAATGTGGGACTATTATCCACACTACTCACACTTGTTATACTTAACATTTGTCACTGAAATATCGACCATTCAGTTTCCTTTTTGGGGATGGCTGCGTCGCGCCGCTATATGAGATTGATAACATATATTTTGATGAATACCTACCTCTACAATATTTCTACAAAAATATTTATTACTCAACGTTAGTTTTTACAAGGATAAAATTAAAACTCTCTCATTGTGATTTTTACAAGGAGAAAATTACAAACCTTCTCAACTATAATTTTTGCACGTAAAAAATTACAAACTCTCTCAATTATAATTTTAGTACGAAAAAAATTATAAATTTTTTCAATTGTAATTCATGCATGGAAAAATTACAAACTCTCTCATGACACGCAACTACTCAAACTGCACTACACTCACAAGATTATAAAGTTGTTGTGGAGAAGAAAATTCAATGTAACTCTTTTATATTTATATGAACACTCTACTTATTTTTTCTTCATTTTATTCATGTAAGAATATGATGAATATTCTCTTTGACCTAACATATCTTCCATTCATTTAAAGTCTCACATTTTTTCACTTTGTTCTCAGCTTCATCTTCAAAGAGTTTAAGACCATTATAACGACTAGCCACATTTATAAAATTAGAACTCTTCAATCTTTTTGTCTTGTCTTTTAGACTTTACGAATCTCCATTGGTTAGAACTTTGGCTTCTTTTCCTTCCTCCATTGATCATAACTTTTGCAGTAAAATATACAAATATCTAAGCACACAGAATTACATATCACATTAACTCATCTATCTAGCCAGGGTTAAAGCGATGTCACATACCTGGAGACCAACCATCCTACGCTAGAATGGGCGAAGTTAACGTGGCAGACCTTCATTCCTCACTCTACTTCATTAATCATGTATCGGTTGATCCATAACAAACTCCCATGCGATGACAATTTAATGAAAAAAAGGATGTAGTATGGCTTCTATGTGTGGCTTATGTAGCATCCAAATGGAAACTTTAGTTCATATCTTCTTTGACTTTTATTTTGCTTCTGCAATCTTGCGGGTTATTATTGAGAAATTTTGGAACATCACTTTTCCAAAATCCACAAACAATATTTTTCAGGATAACCTCTATGGGGTGGCGCCCCGAGCTTCAAGATACTGTACGCGCTTCCTTGATTCAACACTATCCATCAAATTTGGCTAGCCAAAAATAAGTGAAGGTTCAACAATGCTAAACCTGGTGTGCATGTTACAGTGAGCAAAATTTTGGTTGCTACGAAGGTTAGCTCTTCTCTCTTTAAAGGTTTGATTTTTATAATAACATTTATTCTATTAAAAAAACACATAGAAGTACGATCACAAAAAGAGATCAAAAGGAGAAAAAAAATTCAAAAATACAACTCACAAATAGCATAGCCCTTTTAAACACAGATAAGCAAATGGTTCCTGTGGGGTGCTAATACATTCCCCTTGCATAACCAACCCTTGTATCCAGATCTCTCTTTTTTGGTTCTTACCTTTTTGTGGGTTTTGTTTGACCTTTTCTCTTTTCCCTTTGGAAATAATAAAGTTCGGTGGTGACTCTTGCTTTCTGAGTTAAGTTAATCAATATCTTAATCTCAAATTTTTCCCGCCGCGACAGCTGGCGACTCTGCTAGGGAGTAGTCCCTAAGAGGGTTAAGCCTAGTTTGTTTATCTGCTTATTATTGCATTCGTTTGCTGTTTCTATTTTTGGGTGCTTGGTGATCTTTGTGTGGTGAGGATATTCCCATACCCAGACTGAGTGCACTTAAGTTAGGATGGTGGCATAGTCATGCTTGACCTAAGTGGTGAAAGGACTTATTAGGTTGACATGATAACCTCGCTCAGATGAGGCCCTTTTGGAGGTACTAATGTCGTGCGAGTAGTCGTAACGACGTTATTTTTTTTGACTTGGGAGTCTGGGATTCTGAGAGACTTTTAGAACCTTTCAACCCCTCTTTGCCTTTAGGACGTAGTGTGGTGACCTTCCCAGCGTAGGCCTTGAATGGTTGATACACGATACTATACTCAAACGAGGTTCTCTTGAGAATATTATTGGTCTACGAGAAAGTCGTTAAACCGATAATATTCAAAGGATGGAATTATGACTCTGGAAAATTTTTAGAACCTGGTTATTGTTCATGTTATCCAAAACTATAGAACATAACCTGTGGGATGGTTGTTACCTTGTCCACCTGGATCCATGCTCGTGACGTTGAACCTTTGAACCTACCATGTTTATGATTGTTGCATTAATGCATTCATAACCATATTTTTTCCTGGTTTTCAAGGAACTTAGGAACTTTATTTACAAACATCTCAGGCAATTTGAGTATGGACTCTGAAAGGAGAAACACTCATAAGTTCCGTTTCAAGCGTCCTGAATTATAAGAGCCAAGGAAGTTAGGATCTCTGGTTGCTTGTCCTTCGGATTTCAAAGACCGGTAAGAAAGACTTTTGTCTGTGTTGAACACTGATCTTGAAGATGGAGTTCTGAATACCATGGTCAAGTTCTATGATTCAGCATATAGGTGTTTCACTTTCCCTGATTGTCAGCTTACACATACGTTGGAAAAGTATTCTTATCATATGGGATTGCCTACATCAGATCAGATATCGTTAAGTGGTTTTGAGGACATTCCTAATTCTCATGTCATTGGAGAGGTTATGCACTTGAGGAAATGGGTGATTGATGTTTATCTTGTAACTAAAGAAGGAATTCTTGGTCTACCTGCTAGGTTCTTGATGGAGAAGGCTGCTACTTTTGCTAGTGCTGAGAGTATGGTTGCTTTTGAAGTTTTTCTTGCTTTGCTTATCTATGGCATAATATTGTTCCCAAATATTGACAACTTTGTGGATATCAACTTTATCCGTATCTTTCTGATTTGGAATCCAGTTCCTACTTTGCTCACAGATATTTACTATTCTATCCATCATAAGACAGGAAAGAACGAAGGAGTTGTTATGTGTTGTGCAACTTTATTGTACAAGTGGTTTATTTTGCACCTGCCGCAGTCTAACTTATTCAAGGATAACAAGAAGGATTTTAGGTGGTCTCAGAGGATTATGTCTCTCACCAATGCAGTTTTGACTTGGTTTTTTAAGAGTGTATCATGACGAGAAGATCATTGATGGTTGTGGTGAATTCCCTAATGTGCATTTTCTTGGTACAAAAGGATGTATTAACTACAATCCGATTTTGGCTTGACGTTATATTGGATATGCTATGAAGGATAAACCAAGCAACATTATTTAGAAGCATTATTTATTCAAGAAGGTTCTGATAGAAAGAGTCTAAGGGAGAAGATAGGTCACGTTTGGCGTAATATTCATAAAAAATGAAGGAATGAGTTAGGATTGAAAGATTGTGTTGCCTTGGAACCTTACACTCAGTGGGTGCAAGCAAGAGCTTCTCAGATCAAGATGCCTTATCCACCTGAAGAAATCATGTTCCCTAAAGTCCTATCAATCACTCCTATTCCAGTTGAAGATATGGGAGAGTTCCAAGTTGCTTTGGTTCAGATGATGCAAGAGAGAGATGCTTGGGAGAGCAAGTTTCTGGAGTTGCAAAAGTAATTGAAGGAGAAATATTATCTGCTACGCCAAAAGGACGAGTTGCTTGAACAAAATGGAAGGAAAAAGAAGAGTGAGTAAGAGGCTAGGTTTGGCGCTTGGAAAGGTGTTGTTGATAAGATCTTGAAAGAAAAAGCTAAGATGAAGACTGATTTTGAAGGTCAAATTAGGAAGCTCAAGAGGAAGTTGCCGCAAGGAGATTGATCTTCTTCAATTGGGGTTTCCTCAGCTCTTAGGCTTTAGTTTATGTCTTTTGTTCAGGATTGTTTGAAATCATGTAGTGATATTTTAATTCTTCGAGATTTTCCAATGAAATGAAAGTTAAATTTTCTTTTAATATGATGTTTGCAATATGTGTAATTTCTTAGTTCCTTGAAAACTATCATGTGCATATGCATTTCAAGCATCATTTTCATCATTTGGTCTTGCTTTTTGCATGTTTATCGGAGCCTAATTCGTTTTTCTTTCGTCTTAATAAAAGACAAGTTAACCCACCTATATTATACTCGGGTCAATTTAAGACGAAAGATGGATACTATTGTGCAAGAGCAAAGGGAACTTCATGAGGAAGTGAATTCATTGAGAGATGGAATGGACAAAATGACTGCTTTGTTGGAATCTTTGGCCGTTTCTCAAAATCAGTCTCCACCTCCTTATCAACCTCAAGTGTCTATTATCTCAAAGATTGCAACTACTCCTATTGTACCTGCTAGACCTCCGCATCAAAATCGGATGCCTAATGGTTTTCCTTGGGGTATGCCTCCCAACTTTGTGCCAGAGAATTATATTCCTGCTACTGAGGAACCTATGGTGAGTCAAGTTCCTCCAATTCAACTCGTAATGGTGACCGCCTCTCCAATTGTACATGTTGTGCCACAAGTAGATGACCCTGTTTTCCACACTGCTCCTAGTGAAAATCTAGATCTTTATGAGAGAATTGATGAATTCCAATATCAGTTTATGGAATTGGAGAAAGAGTTGAAAGCTATGAAGGGGAAAAACCTATTTGGTAAGAACGCTCATGATTTGTGCTTGGTTCCCAATGTCAAGATCCCTGACTTTGAAAAGTACAAGGGTAAATACTGTCCTCAGAGTCACTTGACTATGTATTGTCGGAAGATGGCAACTCATACTGATGATGCCAATTTATTTATTCATTATTTTCAAGACAGTTTAACTGGTGCAGCTTTGAAGTGGTATATGGGATTGGACAGTGCTCATATCAGTTCTTTCAATGACCTTGTAGAAGCGTTTATACGTCAATATAAGTATAATTTTGATATGGCTCCGGATCGTGACCAGTTGTGTGCCATGTCATAGAAGGATAAGGAATCATTTAAAGAGCAGAGATGGCATGAAGTTGCTGCTCATATCAACTCTCCGATGGAGGAGAAGGAAATGATGAATATGTTTCTCAAGACTCTGAGTCCATTATATTATGAGAGGATGGTTGCTAGTGCTCCAAGTGATTTCATTGAAATGGTGGGTATGGGAGTCAAATTGGAAGAAGGTATCCGAGAGGGCCATTTGACCAAAGAAGCGAGTACATCAATGGAGAAGTAAGGCAATAATTTCTAAAATAAAAAAGAAGGGGATACTAATGCTATTTCTCAAGGAGGAAGGCAAATAAGACCCATAAATGGAGGTAGTCAAAATTAATCTCAACAACAGTATTATCGACAACCTCATATTGCCGCAGTAACTCCAGTGGTTAGCCCGACTCCTGCCGTTCAGACTTATATGCCGCAACAATAGAATCAACAGCATAATCGTAATCATCTAGCTCGAAATAAGGCTCAATTTGATCCCATTCCTATGACTTATACAGAACTATATCCATTTTTGCTACAGAAGGGGTTGATTCAGATTAGGGATCCTTTAGCGGTTCCAAATCCACTTCCATGGTGGTATAAACCGGAAGCTCATTGTGCTTTTCATCAGGGAGCACTTGAGCATGATCTTGAGACCTGTTTCTCTTTGGAAGCAGAAGTTTAGAAGCTCGTCAAGAATGGTTTCTTGAAGTTCTGAGAGGCTGGACCTAATGTGCAAGCTAACCCTTTTCCAGAGCATGGTGGATCCTCTGTCAATATGGTAGATGTTTGTCCAAGAGAATATCTGATTTTTGATGTTAACTTGGTGAAGAATCCTTTAGCTGGTGTGCATGCCAAGTTATGCAAAGTTGGTTTGTTCAGAAGGGATCATTCAGATTGTCAATCATGTGAGCAGAATACGGAAGGATGTGCGCTGGTGAAGAAATATATCCATGGATTAATGGACCAAGGTATTCTGTAAGTCAGTACTAAGCATAAAGATGATTAAGTAGCTATTATTGTTCCTCAGTTTAATATTCTAGAGTCTCTGGAAGTCACTTATCAGAGTAAGGAAAATCCTATGGATCCATTAATTTTGTGTTTGCCTGGGACGTTTTCGTATGAATCCAGCAAGGCCGTTCCTTTGAGATATAGTGCCACTGTGGTGGAAGATGATAAGTAAGTGATAGATGAATCAACATGATCCGTTGAGAATATAGCAGATGTCAGTGGAATGACTAAAAGTGGTTGTTTGTTTACTCTAGCACCTCTCCAAAAGGTTGATTATGCGTTAACAAGTAAGAAAGTGCATGGTAAGGGTGATGTTAATCAAGAACCTGTAGTTGTTGGCCTGTATCTTGAATCTAAGAGGAATGATGATGCCAAAGAAATGCTAAGATTGATCAGAAGATGGTAGATAAACTTCTTCAAACCCCGTCAAAAATATCAGTATTGTCTTTATTGTTGAACTTCGAGGCTCATCGAAAATCTTTGATGAAGGTGTTATACCAAGTTTATGTGGATCATGATGTGAAAATTGATCAATTTGATGGTGTAGTGGGAAATATTACAGCTTGTAATGTGTTGGGCTTCAGTGATAAAGAGCTACCGTCAAAGGCCAAGAAGTACAATCATGCTTTGCATATATCGATAATGTTCTAAGAGGATTCTCTATCAAATGTCTTGGTTGATACTGGTTCGTCACTCAATATTATGCCGAAAGTAACTTTGTCTAAGTTGGTGTATCAAGGCCCTTCCATGAGACACGACAGAGTTATGGTCAAAGCTTTTGATGGTTCCAAGAAGACAATAATTTGTGAAGTAGATCTCTCGATGATGATAGGTCCCCATGTTTTCCAAGTCACTTTTTAGGTGATGGACGTCTACCAGGTGTATAGTTGTTTATTGGGAAGACCCTGGATATATGATGTCGGGGCAGTAACGTCAACTCTACACCAGAGGCTTAAATTTGTGAAGAATGGTAAGCTGGCGATTGTTTATGGCGAGGAGACCTTGTTGGTTAGTCACCTTTCCTCTTTTAGATACATAGATGCAGATGAAGCTGTTGGAACTCACTTCTAAGCCCTTGATATAGTCAATTTTGTTCAGAAGAGTGGGGCATCTATTGCTTCGTTGAAAGATGCATAACAAGTTGTGAAGACCGATTAATCAGAAGGTTGGGGTCAGATTGTTGAACTTGTTGAGAGTAAGAACAGAGCTGGTTTAGGGTTCTCGCCCGATACAACTAGAAGAGAGTTGAAGCGTATTTAAGAAGTGTTTCATAGTGCTGGATTCATTCACCCTAGAGACCAAGTTGTTGCTACCATCAGTAAAGATGAATCAGATCCAGAGTGGCCTTGCTTTGTGATGCATGAAGATACTAGCTTGAATTGGAATATTGTCAATGTTCATAGTATAGTTCATTTGTCAAAGTAATTTGTTTTGTTTTTTCAAATAATTCCTTTCACTTTGCCCAAGGTGAAAGCGACTTTGTTCAGGCACCTTTATTTCAAACTTTAAGATCAGTAATAAAAGATATTTTGTTATCCCCTATGTGTTTTTCTTTTTGCATTTTTCTGGAAAATGGTAACTAAAAAACTCGTTAAAAACAATTTTCTTTTATTGCATTTCGCTCTTGCATTTCTTGATTTTCTAAATCAAGGCATAAATCATGTGCAGATTAATGAACAATAAACCCATTGAAAACAATGACATTGTGCCCTCTCCCTACTTTGAATTCCCTGTATTTGAAGTGTAAGAGGAGAGTGAAAAGGACGATGATATTCTAGAAGAAATTACTTGACTGCTTGAGCACGAGGAGAATACTATTCATCCCTATAAAGAGCTTGTCAAATTGATCAACTTGGGTTCTGAAGAGAATTAGAGAGAGGTCAAGATTGGGGCACTGCTTGGTGAAGATGTCAAGAAAAGGTTGATAGAGCTATTGAAAGAATATGTTGACCTGTTTGCTTGGTCGTATCAAGATATGCCAGGATTGGATACTGATATTGTAGATCACCGACTTTCTCTAAGGCCAGAATGTCCTCCAGTGAAGCAGAAGTTGAGAAGAAGTCATCCTGATATGGCTGTCAAGATTAGATAAGAGGTGCAGAAACAAATTGATGTCAGTTTTCTTGTCACATTATTTATCTTCAATTGGTGGCCAATATTGTGCCAATTCCAAAGAAAGACAAAAAAGTCAAAATGTGCGTGGATTACAGAGATCTGAATAAAGCAAGTCCAAAAGATGATTTTCCTCTGCCTCATATTAATATGTTGTTAGACAATACAATAATATTCAATGTTTCCTTCTTTATGGATGGATTTTTCGGATATAATCAAATTAATATGGCGTTAGCCCCTAATTTCGACGCCTATGTTAAGTTAGAGGAATTAATTGAAGTGTTAAACTCTTTGAAGAAGTTTGAAGGCGTTCGACTGGATCTTCATGGTGGGGGCCTAAGTCGAAGGTATGCTTGCATAAGGAAAAGATAAGCATGAGACTAAGAAATATTTTCAAGCATTGGAATACCATTTCGACGGATACTGCTGATGGTATTCGGCGCGAAGTAATTAAAATTCAAATAAAGGGGGGAATGCTTATTCTTATCCGCTTTTTGAAAAAGACAAGTGGCGCACATCCAGGGGATTAGAAGCATGCAGGGCGACACTTATCGTATGATTAATTATTTCGGCAGTTAATAGCAGTTAGTCTAATTAGTATACATAGGAGTTCTAGCAATAAGATTCGTGTGTTGTTTAATTTGTACAAATTACTCAGAAATTACTCAAAGTATCCGCGTGTAGAGAAACGAGTTTTGTGAGAATGTACGTGGTGTAAACCCCATTTTCCATTTCAATGCAATTTCTTTAAGTCTTTTACTAAGAATTTCTCTTTTACTTCGTGCAAGTTATTTTTCTGCATTTCATTTAGTCTTTACACTTTCAGCCCTTTTCGACTCAGAGCCTTTACACATCTTTTTTAATTTCACGCAAGTTAAGTTCATGCCTTTACGAGTCTCTTCGATTTAAACCTTTCTTAAATTACTTTACTTTTTAGTTGCTTTAAGTTTCTTGAAGAAAGCCTTTTTCATTTCTTTACTTAGTCGAAACACAGAAGTTCACGTAAGAAAGTTATTAGCACATGTCCTAGGATTTGTGTGGTCGATCCTGCAAGTTACTCAGTTTTATATGAAATTGATAGACCAGCGGTTGTTTACCATTTTTACTAGTAAACAAATTGGCACGCCCAGTGGGTCAGTGCTAAGTAACAATTTTTGAAAACTTAGAATTTTGTGATTTAAATATCCTTTTTGTGTCAAGTACTTCGGTGTATGTTATTAAGGAGTGGAAAGGTAGCCACCACAAACGAAGAAAAACCAAAAAGAAAATATACAAGGAAAATGGCAAATACTAATCAGCCAAGTAGTTCAAATCCTCAAACTACATCCGGTGTCAATGCAGAACCAACCCCCGTGTCTTCGACCGGAGGACCCACCATTCTCATGTCTGCATCTGAAACTATGCCTTCTATGGCTAGTTCAACACCAACACATTTCATTCCCCATACTGAACCAGTCTTGACATATGTGGGGCCAATGGGACCCCCAGTGACTCCTCCTCCGATCGGAACATCTACTTATCGACATTTTCCACCACTAGGTTTTTCAATGCCCTTAAATGGTCGAGAGCAGCCTTATGGGATGCCAACTTCCAGATGATGAATTTACAAAATGCACCCCCAGTACATTCTGAACCCGTAATGACATCACCTTTACAAGGGTCGGGATCTGGAATAAATATGGGTCAAAACCAATCCTTAGGAGTAGGATATTCAACCCAAGTGCCAGGCTTGACAAATACCACCGCAACCTATTTGAGGTAGCAAATGGATGAAAGTAACCACTAAATGGTCCAAATGATGTCTCAAACCATGGGGGAAATCTTTCAGCCTTTAATCCAAAATACTACCTAGACCAATAAGCAAATGGCTGCGCAGATGACATGCCTTGCAGATTTATTTGGTGTTCCTAACCCCCTTCGACACCCTCAAAGAGAGTATATCACAACAAACCAGGGGGGGGGGGGTATTCGAAGAGGACCCCACTATTAACCAAAATCAACAAAATCCAGGGAATATTCCTCAGGTAAACGTACCAAATCAAGTAGCAGTCGAACCCCCTAGGATTCAACAACCAGTGTCTGTAGGAGATCAACCAAGGGTGGTTTTGGTGAATAGAAATTAGGATGCTGATGGCGTCGTACAAAAAGTTCGACGTAACGACATGGCAGCAGATAACAATCTGACAGCTATGATCGAAAGGATAATGGTCCAAAATGGGGTAAATGTGGGCCTGCGAAGGCCAAATTATACATCCCCGTTATCAGAATACATTCTCCAGTCGGAGTTACCCCCTAGAACAAAAGTCCCTAAGTTTACTAAGTTCTCTGGGGATACCACTGAGTCCACCATCGAACACGTGGCTCGATACGTGATAGAGGCTGGTGAAATTGCAAATAACGAGATCCTTAGGATAAAATACTTTCCAAGTTCTCTGCCGAAGAATGCCTTCACGTGGTTCACAACTTTGCCACCTAATTCGATCCACAATTGGACCCAATTAGAATGGTTGTTTCACGAGCAGTTCTATATGGGGAAAACTAAGATTAGTTTAAAAGAGTTGGCTATCATTAAATGTAAATTCACATAGCCAATTGATGACTACCTAAATAGGTTCCGACTGCTCAAAGCTAGATGCTTTACCCAAGTACCAGAGCACGAGTTAGTTGAAATAGCCGCTGGAGGCCTAGATTATTCCATTAGAAAGACGTTGGATACGCAGTATCTTAGAGATATGGCCCAACTAGCCGATAGGGTCCGACAGTTAGAACGCCTTAAGGAAGAAAAGGCCAGGGTGAATAAGAACAAGAGGGTGTCTTACGTCGAAGTTAATAACGACGACGAAAAATATCATGATGAGCCAGTTAGTTTTGACGAAAGCGAGATCGATCTTGCTGAATTAAAATAAGGTCCACCTTATTCTTGTAGGTTGCTGGCACCTTCTGTAGCGCGGTTTTTGTGGTTTCGAATCACTATCGCTTTGGGGTGCTACAGTTCGATTCATTTTTTATCCTGTGAAGCTGATTAAGGAAGGGAAATAGATGTCTCCAATTAACCCTGCTTGCATACTGAGTTTAAACAGATGACTGTTGGTTTACAGATGCTATCAAAATAGTGGGTCTCTCTTAGGTTATTTGGCTTAAGAATAAAGTGTCTTGACAGTTCATGAGGCTTTTTGGGAAGATACTATATCTAATATTTTTCTGACTGATGTGTGAGGGTACTGAACCTAGAGTTTTTTATTTGTATGCTCGCTAAGATCTCGCAATCTTATGCCTACATATTCCCGTTTAACGAAACAGGGAAATCAGAGAAATCATAGTTCCTCCTATTCTAAGGGAGAAAAAAGATGTTTTAGTGTCTTGTTCAAAGCCCAAGACATGAAGCTAAAGGTGATTTGTATCTTGTTCAATACCCAAGATATGAAGCTAAAGGGTTTTGGCTGAGAGAGAATTTTTCATCTCTAAAGAGGAACTGTTGATGTTTGTGTGCTTTGATCAAAGCACAAGTTTGATGCTAAAAGGTTGATTGACTCAGCTAGGGATCTCTTTATACGAAGCCTAAGAGGAGGCTAGATAAGACTGACTCAACAAGAGAGTGTTTTTATATGTCTTGTACAAGGCCCAAGATTGAGGCAAAAAAGAGACTGACTCTTTGGGGATATCATTATATAAAGCCTAAGAGGAGGCTAACAGTTTGACTTTTCTGGGGAAAATGTTCTTTTTGTCTTGTACAAAGCCCAATATTGAGGCTAAAAGAGTTGACTCAATAAGAGAGTCTTTCAAAGGTGATTGACCCAACAAGAGAGTCTGAAAGTTAATTGACTCAACAAGAGAGTCTTTTATACTCGATAAGAGAGTGATTTGCTGTCTCGTACGAAGCCCAAGATAGAGGCTAAAAGGGTATTGACTCAACAAGAGAGTCTTGAAAAGTGATGGACTCAACAAGAGAGTCTGAAAAGGTTATTTCTGCTAGGGGGAAGAATTATTGTACGAAGCCAAAGAGGAGGCTGACTGTGTTGAGGAAAGATCATTATACAAAGCCTAAGAGGAGGTTATCTTACTGCTGAGGATTATATCCATAGGCAGGCCCAAGGGTGGGGAACTCTTATGAGAGAGACCGAGTTTCTGCTGGAGATTCATCCAGAGTGATCAGTGTTTTTTTCCTATGTTTGAAAGGAACTTGAGAATGTCTTTGAGACTCAAAGGGGTTTAGACTGTCCAAGTCTACTGGTGTTTGAAGAGTTTTATCTTTTGTAGAATGCCCAAAAGAGGGAAAGAACCTTAAGGGATGAGAATCAACCCTAAAGTGGTCTGAGGTTTGACACTAGAAAGACTGCTCTAGCAAAGGATGACTAAGTTTTGTCTTATACCTAGAGGTCGTCAGGGTCCTTGTATTAAGCCCAAGAGAAGGCATGAGAACTTCTAAGAAGCCTGAAGGTCCTTGTACAAAGCCCAAGAGGAGGCGGGGATGCTTTTAGGAAGCCTGTGGGTCCCCAAACCAAGAGAATTTCAAGAAATACAATTGATAGAGAAGAGATCATTCCAGGAAAGTTCGAGGGTTTGGAAGAAACTCAAGAGATGTTATTCATAGAGAATAGATCAACTCTGGGGAGTAGAATTTCTTTGACAATTTCTAGGGGTGACAGTCTGAGAAAAGGTTCACCTAGAATACTGCCTTTCTCTTTGTTCCATATTGTTAAACCCCAAGAGAAGGGAAGACTGTGTCTGGAAATCCTATGGGGATCTAGATTTGTTTGTATTTAAGAGTGACCAACAGGGCTTTACCTAGTTATAGACGTAGTTGTAGGGGAAAACTCTAAATAACTATACTAGTATATATACAGTTGATATATGATGAGTATTTAAAAGGTATGAAAGAAGACTAACCATGCTCAGCTTCCCACAATACAGTTATGTATATGAAAGCAGATAAAAGAAAGTAGATAAACACTTACCCTTTGTAGAGCTTCCATGCAGTTTTGTTAGTTGTTCAACAAAGAAATTAAAGAAAGTTTTGATAACAACTATATATTTGGATTCAAAATCAAAGGAGAAAGTATTTTGAACAGAGATCGGGGCTTACAACTTAGGGAGAGGCCCAAATTTTAACAGTGATTGCACTGTTGTTTTGAATATCGTATTTGGACTTATACAACAACTGAGGCCCAAAACGTTTTGGTCAAAAGGGGATTGGGTCTTACACTCTATTAGAGGCCCAAAATTTATTTT
This sequence comes from Lathyrus tuberosus, assembly GCA_022829125.1. Classification (NCBI taxonomy): domain Eukaryota; kingdom Viridiplantae; phylum Streptophyta; class Magnoliopsida; order Fabales; family Fabaceae; genus Lathyrus; species Lathyrus tuberosus. Next base: position 2,469,735 of record JALAZF010000394.1, read on the forward strand.
TGTACAGGAGATGGGGCTTACAACTCAGGGAGATGCCTAGATGATTTTGAAAAGGCGACAATCGCCCCGTTGTTTTGAAAATATACAGAGGGACTTATACAATATGTGAGGCCCAAAAATGTTTATTTACAAAAAGGGGTTGGGTCTTACACTCTATTAGAGGCCCAAAGTGTTTTTTTAAGAAAAAGAATGGGACTTATAGCTCGAGGAGAGGCCCAGAGGATTTGATTTTGAACTGGCGATCGCGCCGAGATTTTTTTAACGCAGAGGGACTTATACAATATCTGAGGCCCAAATGGTTTTGTATTTTCAAAGGGTTGGGTCTTACACTCTTTCAAGAGGCCCAAAGAGTTTGAAAAAGATTTGTTTAGGGTGATTAAGATCAAAACCCTAAATTAATTTCAAAATGTATTTTAATTAAATAAAAATTTAATTAAAATGATCAAAATTATCAAACATGCGTGAAAAACAAGTTGTGATCTTGGATTAATGTTTGAAATATCATATTTTTATCCAAAAAATGATTGGAAACCATTTAAGTTTGGAAAATCAAGAAAGAAAAAATACTTTAAATGTCAAAAAACAAATAAAAATTAATTATTTGCAAAAATATCAAGTATATGAAATAAATAATATTTTTGGGAAATTATTGTAAAATAAAATATTTTAACATTTTTGTGAATTATTAAAAAAAGAATCAACTCAAAATCATGAAAACCAGAGAGAAATTAATTTTTGAATCAATTAAATAAAATCACAAAAATTCAAATATTTAAAAATTCAAAAAAGGGCGCCAAGAACACCAAGTTCTTGCCCACACCCTCTGTTTCTTCAGATTTGCGTTTTACCCTCAATCTCACTGAATACTTGATGAAATCACACAATCCACATATCAATCTACTCGTTTTCACCTCACGATCATGTCTATGGTCTTTAATTTCATTTATTTTAAGCATGGAATAAGAAATCAAGACAAAACCTCAAGAACCCTAAATTCTGCATGAAGGCTGGGAATTTTGATACACGATTCATACAAAGCAATTAATTGAGGGGAAACCCTCCATACATGATTATGAACATATGGCAAAATTATTGTGCGAGGAAATATGCATGAATCATGAAATGACCAAGTTTAGGCTTACTTGAAGGTCGTGGCAGCAAGAGCAATTTGATTTTTGAGTTGGAGGTGTTACAGATGAGTTGTGATTATCTGAACAACTTCCCTACACCATATGGAATGTGTTTGAATGCTTGGAGTGAGTGGAAATGGACTGGAACAGGTTATGGCACCTCAACTGCAACTTTGTTGAAAGCTTGAGCAATTGGCTGGTGATTTTGTGGAATTGGTGTTCCAGATGTTGTTTAAGTGTTTGGATCACTTCTATATAATGTTTATGAGGTGTGTGTGTGTGATTAGTTTGGTTGGAGTTACTCTCAAACTCAAAACCCGATAGTGACTTGCTTTAGAAGGCAATTTTGGAAGTGAGAAGGTGATTTTGAGGAAAGCATCAGTTTGGGTGCTTTGGTGTACTCAAACTGATCACAAATGAGCTCTATTTATAGTAGAGCAAGTTTTTTTGCAAGGAATAGGGAATGGCAACTGCAGCAGGCCTTTGGCCAATTGGATAATTTTGGAATCTCAAGTCTCCTCTAGCCATTGACTTGAGATTAGAGCACAGGCCTATGGTTCTCTGATTCAAGGATAAGGCATGACTGAAGTGTTCATCTTTGCTCTGATACATGCCACCTCTAAGCATCCATTAAATGTTCCAAAACAAAATTGGAGTCTTGTCCCCCTTTTAGGCTTTTTAGGGTTGGCATGCTACTTGTAGTTCCAAAGACTTGAGAGGCTTATGGATCAGTGTTTGTTCCTCCTTGGTCTCCCTCTGAGGTGTGCAGATGGATAAACTTGTTTTCCATTTGCACAAATTAACCAAATTGTGCCCTAATGCACAATCTGCCTTCCCAATACAGTTTGCAGCAAGGCATGTTGCAATTGTCATAACTCCTAGCTCAGGTGGAGTTTAATGGAGTTCTTAGACATTTTGGAAAACCCTTATGTGACACAACACATATGTGATCATAGTTTGTCTTGAAACTTTTTGGATCCAAGTGAAAAATGCTCCTACATTTTGAAAAAAAGCAAGACAGATTCTGACTTAGTGAAAATTTCACTAAGTGTTGGAAAAAGTGACATTTCATGTTTTCAGCCATTTTGATCACTCCATAACTTGAAATCCATGAGGAATTGGAATGAGGTGTAGTTGACACTTTTAAAGTATGCCATGAGAGCTACAAATCCATCTTTGAACCATCCAAAATGGTTGCTTGGATCTCAACTTATGATCCTTAGAAGTTGGTACCTTAGCCATTTTGTTCCATAACTTAGAAAAATTCTAAGTTTTTATGGTTACCCCTTTTACAAGTTATCCCACTTTCTTTGATTTTTCTTGACGAATGATGATTCAAATCACATATTAACATTTTTTTAGGGTTGAGGAACCATAATTATGAAAAATCTCAAAAAGTCAAACTTGACTTTTGTGCACAGTTGACTTTTTATCAGATGAATTCCAAACTGTGTGATCCTTTGTGAAATCAAGTCCTTGACCTAAATCAAACTTGATGGATATGTTCCATATATGTTATAGGGTGTATTGAATCATGTCCCAAGGTTTGGGAGCATGTCCAGGTCAAAAGTCAAAGGTACAGTTGACTTTTTCCTCAAAACCCTAATTGTGGTCCAGACGAAATTGAAACTTGTGCACCAAGCTTCTTGGATCAATCCATTGTTACAAATGGATCAATGTAGTTTATTAGAGACCCTCAAATCATGTCTTGAGGTCTTGGTTCATGTTTTGTCCCAAAAGTCAACTTAGGGGTGAATTAGGTCAAGAAACCCTAATTCCTGATTTTTTATGAGTGCTTCCCCTGAGGTCAAATTGACTTGATGATTGGGTTTATAAGGTCCCTTAGAGTATCTTGGGTTATGCTTGAAAGAATTGGCTGATACCCATAGGAAAATTTCCATCTGGAGGCCCCAGTCAACCAAAACCCTAATTTGGTGACACTGGCGATCTTGAGGCTTAATCCACCTGGAATGCTGCAACTTTGTGCTTGATTCTTGATGTGGGAGTCCTCTTGATCCTTTATGGGTGTTTGAGAGGTTAGACAAGTTAAAGATCATGTCATTTCTTGATTGATCTTTTGTCTAAGGCTCTAAGAGGGCTTAAAACCCTAATCTTTTATCGTAGTGAATGCTCAACAATCCTTGAGGAGATTGATGAGGCATAAATGTACATCCATATTGTGATGATGATTTACACAATGATGGGAAATCTTAGTGGTTAAAATTCGGGGTATGACAGATGCCCCTATTTAATCTTCTTAGACCCGAAGGTGTGAATGGCTAAGGTATTCGGGCATTCGAGGTGCAAGATGATTAAATATAGGAATACCCAAAATTTTGACAGTGGTTATGAATGGTAGTTTACGCATTCATCTTCTTTTGCTAAGCGTTAATACTTAGAAAAGGTAAAACTTCCCCCTCGATCCTGGTTTCCTACCAAGGAACTGGTCTTAGTTTCTGATACAAACTTCCCCTCGATCCTGGTTTCCTACCAAGGAACTGGTCTTAGTTTTATTTTGGACTAAACCTCCCCTCGATCCTAGTTTTTAGCCAGGGAACTAGTCTCAGTTTATGGAATAAAACTTCCCCTCGATCTTGGTTTCCTGCCCAAGGAACTGGTATTAGTTTCTGAAATAAAATTCCCCTCGATCCTGGTCTTCAGCCAAGGAATTGGTCTTAGTTTCTTTTGTCAATAAACTTTCTTGACAAGGGACACTGTTCGTAGCGGTTTTTCCTCAAACTTCTCGCCGAATTCCTTTTACTAGGGAGAGATGCCATTTGATGGAAAAAGTTTTGATGTCAGACTTGTTGGGAAACCCATTGGTCTGAAATGTAGAGGTGTTCAAACTTTTCTGGTTGGAGACGTCATTTGTCGACTCTACTGGGGAAAAACGAGTCTCTTGAGAGACTATTTTCTGTTTGGGGATATTACATCATACTTTTCCACGAGATTCTTTCGAAGAAATGCCATACGATGTAATCCAGTTTGGGAGTGCTGATGACCTTTTCGTCAGCGAACCTTCCGAAGAAGAACTACTGTATTGCCGAATTTTCTGATTAAGAGGCTTTCTCTGGGGATTTTCCTTAATCCGGGAAAGCGAAGATATCATCTTCAATGGTGAAGAGTGATATTTTTCGAAGGTTTTCTTGTTTTTCAGAGGTTCAAGTTATCAATGTGGTCAAGGGCCTTCTCCATCCCAGAAATAAACTAGAGGAAAGATCGCTCAGATGAGGCATTTCCTGATGAGGAAATAACTGACAACTCGAATGAGAGGACTTTTATCACCAGGGGGTAAGACCGACTAGAGTGATAGTGATGCAATATAAATGCTGACAAAACTGATGCGACATACAGACTAGTGGATGAACACGACTGGATACTCGACTACTGTTGGGGACGAGGAAGCACCATTTGTTCAAGATAGCAATTTTGCCTTGCTTAGGAAAGATAGTCCCTGTGGGGAACAACCGTTGGTCGGGCTTAGGATATAAGAACTCGGTCGGGGGTGTCGGATGGAATGTTCGCATCCGACACAGTTGATCCTTCGTTCAGGTGCACTGGTTTAGAAGGAGTACTTTAATTCTGCACTTTGAAGCTCGATTACTTCTGGAGTAGCGATTGATGTTCTTTCGATGTTTAACAGTCAAAAGAAATTGCCATCTTTATTTTAAAAGCAGGAAAAGTTTGACAATTAAATTCATTTTTGCTTTAATTCAAGAATCGTTGATCATATTAAAATATCGTTCTGTAAAGCCAAAACAAATGAGAATTATAAACAAAAGCATTAGGGCTCCAATTTTATTGATAGGATGGAGATCAGCCAAACGCGTGATTCCATGGAGTATTTACAAAGTTATAAAATGGTAATTTAAGGGAAAAAGGGCTACATTGAAACATAACGACCACTATCCTTCTACCAACTTTAAATTCTGGACATCCTGAGCTTTTGTCGAAGATGACCTTGACTGAAATTTTCTTGAAGGATGGCATTACTGCTGCTGGGGAATTTGCCCCTTTACTGGACATAGTTACTTGCCATTATCCCTAACTTTTGCCTGGATTGTACTTTGAGATTTCGAATCCACCAGGATGATTTTTTATTATGTCTCTAATTTTTGCCTGGACTGCCCTTTCGGATTTTCAATCCACCGAGACGTTTTTTTTTATTTAGGAGAAGTATTTCTTGACTACGTCAACATTTGTGGGATAGGCAAATTCTTCTCCATCCATGGTTGCGAGTCTCAAGGCACCGCCTGAGAAAGCTTTCTTGACCACATAGGGGCCATCGTAATTCGGAGTCCATTTGCCCCGGGAATCAGTGTGGAATGATTGTATCTTCTTGAGCACAAGGTCTCCTTTTCTGAAGACGCGAGGTCGGACCTTTTTGTCAAACACCTTCTTCATCCTTTGTTGATACAACTGGTCGTGGCATAGTGCCGTTATTCGCTTTTCTTCAATCAGATTCAGTTCTTCGTGCCGACTTTGGCACCATTCAGCTTCTTTTAACTTAGCTTCCATCAATACCCGGATCGATGGGATCTCTACTTCTATGGGGATTACAGCCTCCATGCCATATACTAGAGAGAAAGGGGTTGCCCCTGTTGAAGTACGGACAGATGTGCGATAACCATGATGAGCATATGGTAGCATCTCGTGCCAATCTTTATAGGTTACGACCATCTTCTGAACAATCTTCTTGATGTTCTTATTAGCCGCTTATACCGCTCTGTTCATCTTGGGTCGGTAGGGAGACGAGTTATGATGTTTGATCTTGAACTCGGCGCACAACTCTTTCATCATTCTATTGTTCAAGTTGGATCCATTATCAGTAATGATCTAGCTTGGAACACCATAACGGAAGATGATATTGTTTTTGATAAATTGGACCACCACTTGTCTGGTTACATTAGCGTATGATGCTGCTTCGACCCACTTGGTGAAGTAGTCAATGGCTACCAGGATGAACCGATGTTCGTTTGAAGCTTTTGGTTCAATCATGCCAATCATGTCGATTCTCCATATGGAAAAAGGCCATGTGGAAGAGAGAATTTTGAGATGCATTGGCGGTACATGGATCTTGTCTGAGTATATCTGACACTTGTGACACTCCCTCATGTACTTATAGCAATCAGATTCCATTGTCAACCAATAGTACCCTGCTCTCAGAATTTTTCTCACAATTGTATGTCCGTTGGCATGTGTGCCAAAGGATCCTTCGTGAATCTCTTTCATTAACATGTTTGCTTTTGGTTTGTCTACGCAGCGGAGCAAGACCATGTCAATGTTTCTCTTATAGAGTGTATCACCGCTCAGGAAGAAGCCGCCTGCCAATCTTCTGAGGGTCTTTCTATCTTTTCTGGATGTCCCAGGTGGGTACTCTTGTTTCTGAAGGAAGCATTCGATATCGTGATACCAAGGTCTGTCTTCTATGAGTGCTTCGATCACGAAGATGTAGGTGGGTCGTTCAAGGTGCATTATGTCGATCTTAGGTATGTCATTCCATTGACCTACACTAATCATGGAAGAGAGAGTGGCTAATGCATCAGCCATGTGATTCTCTTCACGAGGGATGTGATGAAACTCAATTCTGTTGAAAAATGGTAACAACCTTCTCGCGTAGTCTTTGTAAGGAATCAGTCCTGAGTGGTATGTGTTCCAATCTCCTTTTATCTGATTGATAACCAGGGCTGAGTCACCATATACATCTAAGTTCTTGATCCTTAAGTCGATCGCTTCTTCGAGACCCATGATACAAGCTTTGTATTCGGCCTCGTTGTTTGTGCACTTGAATGTCAGTCTGGCAGTGAAAGGAATGTGGGTACCCTGAGGAGTTATGATGATTGCCCCAATTCCATTTCCATAATGATTGACAGCTCCGTCAAAGATAAGTCCCCATTGGGAACCTGGTTCTGGCCCTTCACTGGGTAGCGGTTCATCGCAATCTTTCATTTTCAAATACATGACATCTTCGTCTGGGAAGTCAAATCTGACTGATTCCTGATCTTCAATCGGTTAATGAGCCAAATGATCGGCTAAAACACTTCCTTTAAAGGCTTTCTGAGCATGGTACTCGATGTCGTATTCTGATAATAACATCTGCCAACGGGCAATCCTTCCTGTGAGAGCAGGCTTTTCAAAGACGTACTTGATCGGATCCATTTCGAAGATTAACCAAGTAGTATGACGAATCATATATTGGCGAAGACTTTTGGCTTCCCAAGGCAAAGCACATCAAGTTTTCTCAAGCATAGTATACCGAGTTTCACAATCAGTGAATTTTTTGCTTAAATAGTATATGGCAGACTCTTTCCTTTTCATTTCATCTTGTTGGCCAAGTACACAACCCATGGAGTCCTCCAAGACTGTTAAGTAAATGATCAGCGGTCTTCCTTCCACTGGAGGTGATAGAATCGGTGGGTTCAACAGCTATTCCTTGATACTGTCGAAGGCGGTTTGGCAATCTTCTGTCCAAACGCATTCCTGATTCTTTTTGAGTAATTTGAAAATTGGCCCACATGTCGCGGTCATGAGGAATATGAATCTGGAAATGTAATTCAAACGTCCCAGGAATCCCCTGACTTGTTTTTCAGTCTTTGGAGAAGGCATTTCTTGAATGACCTTGACCTTGGTAAGATCAACCTCAATTCTTTTCTGGCTGATGATGAACCCTAGCAGTTTCCCTGAGCGAACACCGAATGTGCATTTGTTGGGATTCAAGCGGAGTTTGTACTTTCTTAACCGCTCGAATGGTTTTGAAAAGTGGGTCATATGCTCCTCTTCTGTTTTAGATTTGGTAATCATATCATCGACATATACCTCGATTTCTTTGTGTATCATGTCATGAAACAGAGTAGTCATGGCCCTTTGATAGGTTGCCCCGACGTTCTTTAAACCGAACGACATTACCTTGTAACAAATCGTGTCCCATGGGGTAATGAACGAAGTTTTCTCCATGTCTTTCGGCGCCGTTTTTATCTGATTATAGCCCAAGAATCCATCCATGAAGGATAATACTTTGAACTTTGTTGTACTGTCTACCATCATGTCTATGTGCGGTAAGGGAAAGTCATCATTTGGACTTGCTTTATTCAAATCCCTGTAGTCTACACACATTCTGACCTTTCCGTCCTTTTTTGCAACTGGTACTATGTTGGCTAACCATTGAGGATATTCTGAAGTGGCGAGGAAACCCGCGTCAATCTGTTTCTGTAGTTCCTCTTTGATTTTGATGGCCATGTCCGGGTGAGCCCGTATCAACCTTTATTTTACCGGCGGATATGCTGGTCTCAGCGGTAGATGATGTTCCACGATGCTGGTATCCAACCCTGGCATATCCTGATAGGACCAAGCGAATACATCGGGAAAATCTTTGAGAAGCTTTATCAAGCTTTCTTTGACAGTCAGACTGAGTGGTGCCCCAATCCTGACTTCTTTCCTCTCTTCTTCTGAACCCAAGTTGACCGTTTCCAACGGTTCTTTATGAGGTTCAATGGACCTTTCCTCTTGTCTGAGTAATCGGGAGATCTCTTCTGGAATTTCCTCATCATTTTCTTCTTCAGCCTCAAATACTGGGAATTCAAAGTTGGGAAAAGGCATTGGATCGTATGTTTCAATGGGGTTTAAAACAAGCAATCTGCATGACGTGATGATTGATTTTAGAAAAGATAGAGAGAATGCAAGAGTGTGTGCAGTGTATTTTGTAAAAACTGCTTGTTTTTATTATTTGTTGTTTTTTAGGATTACCATTTTCTGAAAAAGCGAAAAGAGAAAACAGCAATAAATGCGGAAATTACAGAACGACGTTTATTTTATTTATGATTTTGTCGATTCTTGAAACTACAACCCTATAAAACAAAATTCTATCGCTTTGGGAAAAGCAAAGATGGATATTTACAGAAAGTGAGCCCTATCAAAACATCCAATTCACCCGGGCAAGGTGAAAGGTTAAGATAAAGACGGTAATTACTTTAACTTATGAACAACTTTCGGAACGTTGACAACAACCCATTGGCGGTGAACCCCCCGGTGAATCACAAAGTCTGGCACCTTCTTTCTTGATTTATCTTCAGAAATAACGCTGATTTCTGGTGGAGCAGGATCGTTGGAATCTGTCTCCCAGGCAGAGTTGTCGTAGGAGGATTCTTCAGCTGTATTTTGCCCAGTGTTTGCACTCTCAGGTAGATCTCCCCATCCAGCTGGCTGGATGTCTTCGAGCCTGATACGAAAGCTTTCAGGAGCGGTGTATTTGACCAAGAAGTCGTACTTGCCACTTGGTTGTCCTAAAGTGTCCCATACTTCTTTAGAACTGGAGGAGTCGTCCCTTTCAATGACGTTGACCTCAAGAAAAGCATAGTTGATGAAGTCTAATCCGACAAGCTTTGGAAATTCATCGTTATGTTCGATATTTTCAGAATACCCTAAGTGTTAATCCCATGACATGGTGGGGACCTAGGTATTCTTTTCAATGATGCTCAGCTGATATGCATCATTCGGCTTACTCTTTTGCCCCAAGTCTCCTGGGTACGACTTCCAGATAGGCAGGCCATCCATTAGGCCATAATAGTCGTGGTAAAAAGTTGTCTTTCATCAGAGTGTCCTCCTCTAATGAGTTGGGTGGAGCACGACATCCTTCTGGATCACAATCTCCATATATCATTTTGACATCTGACCTTGGTATAAATCTCGGACTCTGTGCCGGAAAGCAAAATGGTGTAGGCACCTCTTCCTGAGACATATAACCGTCCTCGTTAAGATAAGACTTCCACTCTTCATCAATATCAGAGGAATCTCCCTCGTTGATGGTATGTACTTCTTGAGACACTGGGTGAAGGAAACCTCCACTATGGAAGAAGTTCTGAATGGGAAGAAGACTTTCATCGTTAGTAGTTGTCTGGGTACAGGTTGAAGAAAAACCAAGACCCTTCTTTTTCTTATTGTCAGTAGGAATGACAAGTTGTCCCTATCCTTTGGTATTGTTACTTTTGATCACTTATAGAGCATCTCTATATGAGGAAATCGACGTTCCTCTTTCTGATTGATTGTCATTGCTCACCGAAAGTGCTTGGAACTAGGTTCCTATAACCTCTTCTGGTTCTACACACTTGGATGACTATAGGTTACTCACGATCAAGGCTTGCTCTCCGCAGACTGTGACTAGTTGGTCGTTCTTGACGAACTTCAGCTTCTGGTGAAGTGTCGAAGTGACTGCCCCAGCCTCGTGTATCCAAGGTCTTCCCAACAAACAGTTGTATGTTGCTCGGATGTCCATGACCTGGAAAGTGACTTGGAAAGTGCGGGGACCGATAGTTATGGGAAGGTCGACTTCGCCGATAACTATTTTTTGGGATCCATCAAATGCTTTGACGGTGACCTCACTGCCTCTCATCGGAGATCCTTTGAATGATAGTCGTGTTAGAGTAGATTTTGGCATCACGTTTAGAGCTGATCCGGTGTCTACCAGTACGCCGGATAAAGCATCGTTTTGGCAGTTGACTGTAATATTGAGTACCATGTTATGATTTTTGCCTTTTTCCAGCAGTTCCTCATCACTAAACCCCAAGTTGTTGCAGGAAGTGATGTTGGAGATGATGCTGTCAAATTGTCTTATTGACACGTCTTGTTCCACAAAGGCTTGCTCTAAGACTTTCTGTAGAGCTTCCCGTGAGCTTCGGAACTGAGTAAAATTGATAGCACTGAGATTTTTGAAGGAGTTGGCAATAGTTGGCCAACAATGTTGTATTCACTTTTCTGGATGAGCTTCAGCATCTCATCGTTATTCTTTGAAAGGTCGGGATTATTGGACTGACCGACTGGTTGATCAGGAACTTCTGTTTGAGGTTCCTTCTCTCTGGTTGGTTCTCGAACTCCTCGGTTGAAGATTCGACCGCTCCGTGTTACTCGACTGATGTCTGAAATATTCACGACGGAGGGTAATGGAGTTTCATTTCCATTCTCAATTGTTGTTGCACCGTATTTGTAAGGGATAGCCTTAGTTGATTCATACGGTAACGGTCCCGGTAGATAGATAACTACAAGAGCCTTCTGATTCTTCTGACCATTGTAAGTAATTTCAATCAGTTCCTGGTTAGGAACTTTTGATTCGTCAAGTAAAGGGATGATGGTACAAACATCTTTGGTCCTCTTATGATCAGAGATTAAGACGACGTCCTTGATTCGATCAACGACAAAGTCTGGCATCGAATTGGTTGACCCAAAACTTGGACATGGTCGAATCTCTTTGTGGTCCAACTGACTCTGAAGGGCTGCTCGCACGAGGTAACATCCTTGATTATCTTCAGAGCAAACTCTACAACATTCATAGTTGTGTGGTGGCACCTAGCCACGTCCGCTTTGTATGCAGTGTAACCTCATTAGATCTATTCCCATTGATCGAACATCCAGACTTTGATGCCTAGTAGGGTTCCCATTAATCATACTGACTTGTTGTGTGTCTTCGTCTAAATAGATCTGAAGCCACCAGTGGTTTAACAAGTGTTGCAAAGTTTTTTGAACGAGAGTGCATCCTTGGTCGCTCTCACGACATCCCTTACATTTCTGATAATTATGTGAAGTCAGAAAACCTGGTTGGACCTGCTTAGCATGTAACTCTACCAAGCTGGTATTCATCAAGCGAATATCAAAGATTTGAATCATATTCACTTGATACTGATTTCTATCACAGTAATCCTGAATCTATCCAAGATCCATCTGACGCTGGAGGGCCTCTTGTACAAAAGAGCATCCCTGATTGTTTATCGAGCAAATCAGACAGGAATCGTAATCGTGCTGTGGCAGATTATGTTGTTGGCTTTGCCTTGAGTGCATTGCCACCAAGTTGACATTCATTGCCAGAATGTTGTGGTTCTGAATGGCGTTGGAATTCGTACAAGTCATGTTGACTTCACGAATTCGGTGATCTTGGATCTATCTGAGATTAAACTGTTCTTGTAGAGCTGATTGTACCACAGAACATCCTTGATTGTTCTTAGAGTAGATATCACACTGGTGATAGTTATGAGATGGTACATGCCCATATCTGCTCTATCTGCAATTCATTTTGACTAGGTTGGCCCTCAATAAGAGTACATCATGAATTTGATAGCTGTGGTTAGACTCTCCCTCTATCAAATTTACCGCAGCTTTCTTGTGTTGAGGTAGCGGGTTTGTCTGAACGTTTGGACTTGTATCCTTGAAGGATAAGACCCCGCTCCTAACAAGCTTCTGTACATTGGATTTGAAGCTGAGATAGTTTTCTATGTTATGCCCTGGTCCTCCTTGATGGTAAGGGCAAGTTTGGTCCGCTTTGAACTAAAAAGGAAGATTTTTCGGTATTGTAAGAGGAGACCTAGTTTGGACGTGCCCCTTGACCAGTAGTAATGGAAACAGTTCGGCGTACAACATGGGTATAGGGTCGAACCCTGGAGGTCGCATTGTACGGTTGTTGTTGTATAGAGGACGAGCCTGCTGAAGAGGCTGTTGTGTCCTTTGCTGATATTGTTGTTGATTAGGTTGGCTCTGAGCAACTCGAGGTTGATACATTGGAACAGACGCGGGTTGATAGTAGGAGTTATAGCTGCTACTGGTTGGTACCTTCGCCTTTGATTTTCGAGAGAGATATTACTAATATCTTGCTCTTTTTTTAGGGAAAACACTACCGTATTTTTTGGTACTGCTTGATGATCCTGCGTTTTTTACTAAACGTCCTTCTCGGACTGCTTCCTCAAGACGAACTCACATGGCCACCATCTCAGTAAAGTTACTGGGCGCACTGGAAACCATTCGGTCGTAGTAAAATGAGCTCAAGGTTTTCAAGAAGATCTTTGTCATCTCTTTTTCCTCAAGAGGTGGACAAATTTAAGAAGCAATTTCACGCCATCTCTGAGCATACTCCTTGAAAGTTTCCTTATCCTTCTGCGACATGGCTCTGAGTTGATCTCTGTCTGGTGCCATGTCTAGGTTATACTTATATTGTTGAATGAAGGCAGCGCCAAGATCTCTGAAGGTGAAGATCTTAGTGCGGTTTAAACCCATGTACCATTTGAGTGCGACACCGGTTAAACTATCCTGGAAATAATGGATCAGTAGCTGTTGGTTCTCTGTCTGAGTTGACATTCTCCGAGCGTACATCACCAAATGACTTTGAGGGCAAGAGTTACCCTTGTACTTTTCAAATTCGAGCACCTTGAATTTGTGCGGAACTTTCACATTGGGGACCAAACAAAGGTCTGCGGCGTCCTTTCTAAATAGATCCTGACCGTGAATGGCTTGTAGTTCTTTCTGCATCTCCAGGAACTATTCCTAGAATTCCCTCATTCTCTTGTCCATACTTTCATTTCCACCAGACGGTATCTATGGAATATGTCCTTCCGGGACAGTGTGCACCATAGGTAGTGGTACAATCATTATGGCAGCGACTCTTGGTACTCCCCTCTCCCGAAGTTTGTAACCTTCAGGAGTTGCTGTCATGCCCCTTGCATCTTAGCTTTCCCGAAGTTTGTAACCTTCAGGCCCAGCGGTTCCTGTTGCAGTTTCTGAATCTTCTGTGATCGGCAGAATATATCCTTCCGGGATATAGTTGAGTGGCATGCCCCAGGGGCAATCTTTAGGAATGGTATATCAAGGATCATACTTTTCCACTATGGGTGTCGATGTGATCTCTGAGATCACAGTCCTTTATTGTTGCATCTGAGCTGCTGCCAGAGCTTGCATATTGTCGTGAAGCTTTCTCGGATCCTCTTTCAGAGCGTCGAGTTCTTCTCTCAACTCTCTGTTCTCTTCCTCGAGATTATCCATTTTCTTTTGTTGACTGGCCCGAGTATTGTACGAATGAGACAGTTTGACTCTAGAATCGAGACACAAACGTGAGATTCGTAGGTAAGAAGAATGCGTTACATGAGAATGATGAATGATATGCAATGATTATATTATTATTATTTTATATATATATATATATATATATATATATATATATTTGTTTAATCAAAATAAACTTCGATAATTGGATTGCAAACATCAAACAGCGGAGAGAACCCCGTTTTATTGAATTCAAAGGTTGCAGAATGGAAGTACAGTAATTTACATAGTGCTGTAAAAGGAAAAATCTAAGCTAATGGATCCCGAGTCCTCTCTGAGGAGGCTCAGGTGCTGGTTATGGTATTTTCCTTTTCTTTGACCAGGGCTCTCGGGCCGTTGTCGGGTTGTCATTCCTTTGCCAAGTGAAAGGAGCGAGCAAATTCCTTTGGTTATCTTGGTTTTCTACAGCGTGTTGCTCTAAAATATCAATCAGAGCATCTTTTTCTTTTAACAATTGCTGTATTTTCTTGCACTCCACATTGAGAATATGATATTTGTTCTTCCAAGACTTCTTCTCCTGTTGAACACTGTTAAGAGTAATCTGAAGTTTTTTCGTATCTGACATAAAATAAAGGACAGGGTCCCTTAACGGAAGAACTTCCTGAAGAGGGTAAGGCATCCTCACTTTGAGAGCTCTAGTTTATACCGAGTGGAGATAAGGTTCCACAGAGACACAGTCTGGTTTTCCTAAAGACTCTCTTCCTTTCCTGTGAACATGTTTCCAAGCATGCACTATTTATGTCTTTAGTGCTCTGTCATTTTCCCCTTCCTTGAAGAAAAGACCTTCCAGATGAGCATTACGCGGGATATGCCTCATCGGGTATCCAAATTGACGATGAACTAAAACTGGATGATAATTGATTCCTCCTTTAGTTCCTATGAGGGGTACATTTGAGAAGTTTCCACAACGATCAATGATTTTGATTCTGTCATAGATTCGATTGTACCAGTCGATGTCAGAGTTGGTAAGAGCCATGATTCTCTGCGACCAACGTAAAGTATTCTTAGGATCCCAAAATGCAGCAGACTTAGGCAAGTGGGAAATGAACCATTTGTACAGCAGGGGTACACAGTAGGTGATCATTCCTCCGCTGTACAAATTCCTTAAGTGTACAGAATGATAAGCATCTGCGAGCAAGGTCGGTACAGGGTTTCCAATCAGAAAAATCTTAATGACATTAATATCTACGAAGTTATCAATGTTGGGAAACAAGAATAACACGTAGGTGAGCAAAACAAAGATGCTCTCGAAAGCGGCCACGTTCCCTATACTGGCAAAGTACAAGGGTTTCTTTATCAAAAACTGGGCTGGCAAATCTTGGATTCCACCCTTAGTGGTCATATGAGTCCTGAATTCTGACTCGTCCAAATAGATTGCTCTTGCAATGGTTTGATCTTTTGGAATTTCTTCCAGTCCAGAAAAGGGAGCTTGGTCAGTGATATGTAAGTCAGTCAGGTGAGAGTACTCCTCCAGCGTTGGTACTAGTTGATAATCCAGGAATGTGAAACAGTGATAGACCGGATCGTAGAACTGAATGAGCGTTGCCAGTATTCCTTCAATTACATAGACCCTTAACAGAGATAGCGGTCCTCCGTACTTGGCTCTAAAATCATCAGGGTTGGTGATCATCTTCGCCAAACCTCTCAAATCCTTTAGTTTTGGAACCTTGAAAGTGTACTTGTGAGTCTTCCTTCTACCGAAATCCATAACGCAATCTCCTTTCTCTGAGATTTGCAATCATTGTCTTAGTTTAATTTGAAAAAGAGAGACTAGAAGAGAAAATTTTCTTTGTTTTAATGCTTTTTAATGAATGCGTGAATGCAGCACACAAAAACATAGAAAAAACATGGGGTCAAAGGTTCGGTGTCATGAAGTCAAGGCTCTACCCATCCCCAAAGGTTTATACTGGTGGTTTCTTGTACCTGTCCTCAAAATTACTGACCCCTCTTAGGATAACAACAACAGGCTGAAATCACCCGAGCGAGCTGCAGTATCTTAGAGTAATCTCAAATGAGGGTAGTATCGCGTGACAATTATTTTCGATAGCTTCTGCACTACAAGTTAGTAACACGGTTTCAGTCTACTAAAATCCTCAGCATCTCAGATAACCCAATCGAACAATCTGCTTTTAACAACCGAAGTCGTATAGGCATTGAATCTGCAAAGGGCATCTCCACTGATTCGATGGTCGACCGGGACCTCTTATTTGGGAGTCACTCCCTGTAAGATTACCCGTATAGTGCCATCACTTATCTTAGGTGTATACTCAATCTTTCCAGATGCGGCATCACACGTATTCCCATTAGCAGAAAAATAAACACAGATATCAATTAGGAAAAGTAATATATATATTTGTCCTAACATCCTAGACCTCTAGTCCTATGATCTTAACAGTTAATGACTCCCCAGCAGAGTCGCCATTCACCGTGGTACCTTCTAAACTTAAGGGATTCTACCTAAGAGATGGGAGAATGGAAACTCTCCCACTGTGGTCGCCATTCTTCTATAGCACAGTTTTTGCGGTTTCGAATCACTATCACTTTGGGGTGCTACAGTTCGATTCATTTTTTATCCTGTGAAGCTGATTAAGGAAGGGAAATAGATGTCTCCAATTAACCCTGCTTGCATACTGAGTTTAAATAGATGACTGTTGGTTTACAGATGCTATCAAAATAGTGGGTCTCTCTTAAGTTATTTGGCTTAAGAATAGAGTGTCTTGACGGTTCATGAGGCTTTTTGGGAAGATATTATATCTAATATTTTTCTGACTGATGTGTGAAGGTACTGGACCTAGAGTTTTTGATTTGTATGCTCGCTAAGATCTCGTAATCTTATGCCTACGTATTCCCATTTAACGAAACAGGGAAATCAGAGAAATCGTAGTTCCTGCTATCTAAGGGAGGAAAAAGATGTTTTGGTGTCTTGTTCAAAGCCCAAGACATGAAGCTAAAGGTGATTTGTATCTTGTTTAAAGCCCAAGATATGAAGCTAAAGGGTTTTGGCTGAGAGAGAATTTGTCATCTCTAAAGAGGAACTGTTGATGTTTATGTGCTTTGATCAAAGCACAAGTTTAATGCTAAAAGGTTGATTGACTCAACTAGGGATCTCTTTATACGAAGCCTAAGAGGAGGCTAGATAATACCAACTCAACAAGAGAGTGTTTTTATATGCTTGTACAAGGCCCAAGATTGAGGCAAAAAAGAGACTGACTCTTTGGGGATATCATTATATAAAGCCTAAGAGGAGGCTAACAGTTTGACTTTTCTGGGGAAAATGTTCTTTCTGTCTTGTACAAAGCCTAAGATTGAGGATAAAAGAGTTGACTCAACAAGAGAGTCTTGCAAAGGTGATTGACCCAACAAGAGAGTTTGAAAGTTAATTGACTCAACAAGAGAGTCTTTTATACTTAATAAGAGAGTGATTTGCTGTCTCGTACGAAGCCCGAGATTGATGCTAAAAGGGTATTGACTCAACAAGAGAGTCTTGGAAAGTGATGGACTCAACAAGAGAGTCTGAAAAGGTTATTTCTGCTAGGGGAAGAATTATTGTACGAAGCCCAAGAGAAGGCTGACTGTATTGAGGAAAGATCATTATACAAAGCCTAAGAGGAGGCTATTTTACTGCTGAGGATTAGATCCATAGGCAGGCCCAAGGGTGGGGAACTCTCATGAGAGAGACCGGGTTTCCGCTGGAGATTCATCCAGAGTGATCAGTGTTTTTTTCCTATGTTTGAAAGGAACTTGAGAATGTCTTTGAGACTCGAAGGGGTTTAGACTGTCCAAGTCTACTGGTGTTTGAAGAGTTTTATCTTTTGTAGAATGCCCAAAAGAGGGCAAGGGCCTTAAGGGATGAGAATCAACCCTAAAGTGGCCTGAGTTTTGACACTGGAAAGACTGCTCTAGCAAAGGATGACTAAGTTATGTCTTATACCTTTAAGAGGTCGTCAGGGTCCTTGTATTAAGCCCAAGAGAAGGCATGAGAACTTCTAAGAAGCCGGAGGGTCCTTGTACAAAGCCCAAGAGGAGGCGGGGATGCTTTTAGGAAGCCTGTGGGTCCCTAAACCAAGAGAAGTTCAAGAAATACAATTCACAGAGAAGAGATCATTCCAGGAAAGTTCGAGGGTTTGGAAGAAACTCAAGAGATGTTATTCACGAAGAATAGATCAACTCTGGGGAGTAGAATTTATTTGACAATTTCTAGGGGTGACAGTCTGAGAAAAGGTTCACCGAGAATACTTCCTTTCTCTTTGTTCCATATTGTTTAACCCCAAGAGAAGGGAAGACTATGTCTGGAAATCCTATGGGGATCTAGTTTTGTTTGTATTTAAGAGTGACCAACAGGGCTTTACCTAGTTCTAGACGTAGTTGCCGGGGAAAACTCTAAATAACTATACTAGTATATATACAGTTGATATATGACGATTATTTAAAAGGTATGGAAAAAGACTAACCATGCTCAACTTCCTATAATACAGTTATGTATATGAAAGCAGATAAAAGAAAGCGGATAAACACTTACCAGTTGTAGAGCTTCCATGTTGTTTTGTTAGTTGTTCATCAAATAAATTAAAGAAAGTTTTGATAACAACTATATATTTGGATTCAAAATCAAAGGAAAAAGTATTTTGAACAGAGATCGGGGCGTACAGCTCAGTGAGAGACCCAAATTTTAACAGTGATTGCACTGTTGTTTTGAATATCGTATCGGGACTTATACAACGACTGAGGCCCAAAAAGTTTTGGTCAAAAGGGGATTGGGTCTTACACTCTATTAGAGGCCCAAAGTTAATTTTTGTACAGGAGATGAGGCTTACAACTCAGGGAGATGCCCAGATGATTTTGAAAAGGCGACGATCGTGCAGTTGTTTTAAAAATATACAGAGGGACTTATACAATATGTGAGGCCCAAAAATGTTTATTTACAAAAAGGGGTTGGGTCTTACACTCTATTAGAGGCCCAAAGTGTTTTTTTAAGAAAAATAATGGGACTTATAGCTCGAGGAGAGGCCCAGAGGATTTGATTTTGAACTGGCGATCGCGCCGAGATTTTTTTAACGCAGAGGGACTTATACAATATCTGAGGCCCAAATGGTTTTGTATTTTCAAAGGGTTGGGTCTTACACTCTCTCAAGAGGCCCAAAGAGTTTGAAAAAGATTTGTTTAGGGTGATTAAGATCAAAACCCTAAATTAATTTCAAAATGTATTTTAATTAAATAAAAATTTAATTAAAATGATCAAAATTATCAAACATGTGTGAAAAACAAGTTGTGATCATGGATTAATGTTTGAAAAATCATATTTTTATCCACAAAATGATTGGAAACCATTTAAGTTTGGAAATTCAAGAAAGAAAAAATACTTTAAATGTCAAAAAACAAATAAAAATTAATTCTTTCCAAAAATATCAAGTATATGAAATAAATAATATTTTTGGGAAATTATTATAAAATAAAATATTTTAACATTTTTGTGAATTATTAAAAAACAAATCAACTCAAAATCATTAAAACCCAGAGAGAAATTAATTTTTGAATCAATTAAATAAAATCACAAAAATTCAAATTTTAAAAATTCAAAAATGGGCGCCAAGAACACCAAGTTCTTGCCCGCGCCCTCTGTTACTTCAGATTTGCATTTTCCCCTCAATCTCACTGAATACTTGATGAAATCACACAATCCACATATCAATCTACTCGTTTTCACCTCACGATCATGTCTATGGTCTTAAATTTCATTTATTTTAAACATGGTGTCGCGGCCGGCTAAATTTTTTTGAGTCGCCATCATATTTTTAAGAAAAATAAATGATAAACCTAAGATCCTAATCCCAAGGGTAGAGATTCCTAAGGTTCGGAATCGGTTAAGTGAGGGGAAGGTGTTAGACACCCCTAACCTCCATTGTATTCAATGGGATCCTCCTTAGATTTTAGGGTATGCTTGTTTGTTTGTCTAAATGATTTATTTACAAAAGAAACCTAAGTTTTATTATTATTATAATCACTAGGGTTTACAACCCTATGCATACGTACCTTCAATTTTGAAGGATCAGAGTAACCGTAGTTCACCTCCCCTATTCCTATCCCCTAATCCTATTCCCATTTCTATTCCTAAACCCAATCCACTATTTATACTCTTGGATAAAGAGTTTTATCCCTTGATCTATTGTTTATACTCCTAGATAAGGAGTTCTATCCTTTAATCTATTATTTATACTCCTAGACAATGAGTTCTATCCCTTAATCTTTTAGTTATACTCCTAGACAAGAAGTTTTATCCCTTAAAATCCATATCCATTATTTATACTCTCGGAAGAAGAGTTTTATCCCTTATCCATTATTTATACTCTCGGAGGGAGAGTTCTATCCCTTATCCATTGTTTATACTCTTGGATTGAGAGTTTTATCCCTAAATCCCTTTATCCCTTTGGCCTATATTTTAACTCTTGGAACCTAAGAGTTTTATCCCTAATTCCTATTCTTTATTAAGGGTCTCGGACCAAGAGCACTATCCCTTAAATCCTAATCCATTTATTTATACTCTCGGATGTCAAGAGTTTTATCCCTCAATCTATTATTTATACTCCTAGATAAGGAGTTCTATCCCTTAAAAATCTCTCTCATATTCCTTAAAAATTCTCCATAATATCCCTTAAAAATATCCCAATTATATTAAAATTAAATCCCCAAAAATTCCATAGAATTTAGTGATTTTTACAAATAAATCCCAAAAAATCCCCTCATGCCAAAATAGTAAAATTAATCCCTAAATTATTTCCATTCAAAAAATGTAATTTCTGAATTTATAACATTCCCAAACATAAAAGAAAATTTAATCCTATTTTCCTTTAAAAGGATAAACCAAGTATGTTAAATATATAAAATATAAATCTAAACCCAACCCCCCAATTGACCCAAAAATTCCTAACTAAAGTTCCTAAATGAAATTAAATCCCTATAAAAAAAACAAATTATTTTAAGTATATAAAGTTAAAAACCCAAACCCACAATTAACCCTAAAAATCCCAAATAAAATTCCTTACAAAAATTAAATTCCCATTTTCACCAAGGATCAACCAATTATAAAAAATATAAATCATAAATTTAAAACCCAAAATTAACCCCAAATAAAAATTAAATTCCTATTTTAAAAGGAGAATAAACAAAATGTGTTAAACACGTATATTTACAAATTTAAAAACCTAACCCCAAAATTTAATTCTAAATCCTAATCATTTAACCTAAAAATCTTAAATCCTAAAATCCTACTTTAAACCCCAATTAAAACTTAAAGCCTAATTAAATAATTAAACTAAGTAATTAATTTAATTATTTAAATAATATTCAGGGGTGTATTTTCCCCTTTAGCAGTAATTGGGCTCATGGGGGTGGGGTACCTTTAGCATCAGGGCGCAAGGCCCAAGCATCCAAAGACCCAAATATGAGAAGGAAGCTATGGTGCAGAGAGTCATCCAGTAGACTCTCTCTGGGACGTTGGATTCATCTAACGTATCATGACGAGGGTAACTCAGGTGTGTTAGATCTCTATACTTTCCAAACGAACGATTCAGATGGGGGGTCAACCAAAGAGCACGGAAGGCACTCGCTTATGGGATGAGTCAAAGTACCTGGATCGTATGGCCATGAAGGTGGCCACGTTGCTGCAGCCTGATAGCTAAGATAGGGGGTACAAGTTGGAGTTCTCTTCAGAACTCCCTCATTTCATTCTTCTTTTTCTCTCTCTAACCCTTTCCCTCTCTCTAACTTCAGCTTTCTCTCGCCTCTCTCTATCCTCTCCCAATCTTTTCCTCTGGCCACCACCCTAAACACCTCCAGCCGCCCTCAAACCTAGATCTCCGGTGGAAGATCACCGAAATCTGCAACCGTGTTCATCTGGGTGATGAACATCAACCCAGAAAACCCTCATTCCCCGAACCCTAGCCCAGAAATCCCACTGTTCTTCAGGGTTCGAGATGAACCCTAAGAACCCTACCACAAAAGATGAACCTTAACCCTAATTACCCAGAAACCCACCCCCTTCTTCACTTGGTTCTTTAGGGTTCGTGAAGAACCCTAAGAACCCTAACCCTAAAGCTTCAACAAAACCCAGAAACGTATAAACCCCCAAGAATCCTAAGGGTTCAAAGAGGAACCCTAACCTTAACCCCAAGAATTTCCAGAAACCTTTAGATCGCACCCCTAAACCCAAATCAATCGCAAAAACAAACAACAACAATAAAGTGGTAGCAACAACCGTACGACAAAGGCAACGAAGAACCACCAACGGCGTAATAAATTCAGAGAGCTATGTGTTTACCTCTCCTTGTCGTGACACTGGTCGTAAATTCTTATTATCCCTGTGTATTTCCTCTTCTAATCTCCTTCCTTTTCTTGTTTGCAGGTACGTCAAGGAGTTCGCGGATTCGTCTTCTCTGAGTTCATCCCCCTTTTTCTTAATTTCTTTGTAACTTATATATATATTAGGGTTAGATTAGAACTTTAATTAGATTGATTTAAATTTAGGAATTTCTGGTGTATTTTGGTTTGATCCAGTTTTTAGAATTAGGGTTTGATTTTGTACTTAATCAGATTGTAATTTGGATTGTAACCTTAATGAAATCAATGTTAATTGATTCTATTTTGTTAGAAAAAGATCTGTCTATGATTTGATTTCATTCAACTCTCTGCGCGAGTTTAGGGTTTGGGCAAGGGGAAGAAGATGACCCTTTTGGGTCAACATTTTGACCAGAAATAAAAAATAAATAATAATAAAAATAAAGTAATAATAATCATAATAGCCAAGCAAATCGGTCCCTCTCCAAATACTAAATCTACCATTAAATTAACGATAACAAAAATTAACCCCTAATTACTACTTAAATTAAAATACACCCTTAATTTCTAAAAGAGACTTAAACCTATTCAATTAATTCTAATGACCCTTAAATTATTCTTAATCTTAATAATTAAATTAAATTAAAAACCAAAAATAATTAATAATAATAAAACTACCTGTCTCTAAACTTTTAATCTAATAACTTTTAAACTAATAAAAACAAATGGCCCTTAATTACTAACATACCAAATTTTTTTTAAAACTTAAACCTAATGAAATGATGTACATAATTCTAGTGACCTTAAAGTTAAATAAAAAATAGAAAAAAACAAAAAATCAATTGATAGGCTCAATCTTTCATTAAAAAAGAAAAATGCCAAAAATACTTTTAAAAATAATTAACCCTAAAAATAAAACCCCAATTATTATACTTCATTTACTATTTAATTATCCAATAATTAAACTAAAACCTTTAATAAAATAAAAACCCGTTATACCAAACCAATCCTAAAATGGGCTTAAAAAATGCTAACAATCTCAGGGGCCCACTGACATCTAAACGACACCCCCTGGTAGCACAAGAATCCAAAAAAGAGGTAAAAATAATAAAAAAAACTGGTCAAAATTTAGGGTGCTACAGCTGTCCCTATTTAATCGTCTTCGAATCAGAAGGATGATGTCGATGAGCCTTCCTCCTTTTGAGGAGGAGACAATTAAATACAAGAAGGCCCCTAATTTTGACCGCAGAACCCGATAGGTGCTAAGTTAATATCCTAAAATCCTTGGTAATAAACCCTTGGCGAAATACCCGATTGAACCCCTTGAAATTAAAATAAAAATCCCTTGACAAAATCCCCTGATAAAAATCCCTTGGTGAAATCCCTTTGGTAAATCCCTTTGGTGATTATGAACCCTATGCATGTATGCATGTTTGCGTATGTATGAGTGCATGTATGCGTGCTTTTAAGTATGATGCATTATTTGGGCTAACGCCTCTTTTTATGTAGTGCAATGTATGTCCTTGTCTGAAATAGTGCTTTCCATAACGTCCTGACTCCCTGACCCTTGAGACCTTGATAATTGTAGTATGCCATGATACCCTTGATTCCTGTTTAATATGTAACATGCCATTAAAGAATCTCCCATGTTGGTTAGACTGTAACGTACATTCCTGCCAGTGTATAGACCCTATATCCTGCTTCGGAAGAATATGATCCCTTTGATGATTCCAAAAACCGAAGTAAAATTCATTTTCCCTTTTCAAAGCTTTTATTTATACCTGATATTTCAATGCATTATTTTACAATTAATCGACACCTTGTAATCAAGCAGAATAATTTAGGAGGCAAAGAAATATATTTGAAAAGAAATTTTTATTGAGAATTGGCCCGAAACTGGGCAATGATAAGTAAGGAGGGTAACTCTCATAAGGGGATATTACCGTAAATCCAGAAAAATGTAAAATGAAAATAAGAAAACAAATTTATTTATGTTCCTATTACTTTTAACACCAGCTAATATCCCTAAGACTCCAAGATCACGACACTTTGCTTCTGAAGATGATGGTTGGAATGATCGTTCCCTTCTGAATTCCTGTTACGGAGTGACTTGAGTGTTTTTAGTCATATGCCTTTTGGATATCCCTAACTTTTGCCTGGACCGCTCTTTTTAGAGTCTTTAGTCCACCGGGATGATATACCATTTTTTTTACTAAGCCGCCCTTTAGGGTCTTCGGCTTGTCGAGTATCATTTTTATCCAAGTCCCTAATTTTTTCCTGGATTGCTCTTTCGAGTTTTCAATCCACCGGGGCACCCTAATTTTTGCCTAAGTCGCCCTTTAGGGTTTTTGACTTAGCGGGCTTTTATCCTCTTTTTCTAGGCATAGCATTTTTGACCGAATCGGAGTCCACCGGTCACGGTAAATCTGCTCCATCCACGGTTGTTAATATTAGTGCTCCGCCAGAGGAGGCACTCTTCACGACATATGGCCCTTCATAGGGTGGGGTCCATTTGACGTGGTGGTCTTTATGGATGGGTAATATTTTTCTTAACCCCAAGTCTCCCTCTTCGCGAAGGCGAGGACGGATTTCTTTGTCAAACGCTCTCTTAATTCCCTATGGATATAACTGCCCACAACCACACGTTTCCCTTATACGAGGTTTAGCTGATCGAGCCTAGTTTGTACCCATTCTGCCTTATCCAGTTTAGCTTCCTTTAAGATCCTAAACGATGAATTTTCATCCCAATTGATAGCCCCTCTTCGAAGCCCATATCCTTATGCAAATATAAGTTTCCATCGAGCTCCAGGTCCAGGTCCTTCATAGGAGTCCGAAGTTTCACAATCCATTGGATTCTCAAGTATTGTTAAGTACATTATGAGTGGTCTCCTTGGGACTGGTAGCACTAATATAGGTGGCTCTCATTTTGTCTTTTATTCCCTTTAGACTGACCCTGGACCCTGATATTTTCCAGATCTGATTCCATAGGTATACCTTGTAGGCTTTAGTCGTAACTTGAATTTCCTTAACTGATCCAACAACTTTTGCAAGTTAGTTATGTGATCTTCTTCCTTTTGCGACTGGGTAATCGTATCATCCATACGAACCTCTATCTCCTTATGCCCCATATTACCATAGTCCTTTGATAAGTTACTCCTACGTTCTTTAACCCAACAGGCGTTACCTTGTGACAAAAGTCAAATTGTTTCTTGACTTCTTCCCTGATCTGGAGAATCATATCTGATCTAGTTTTCCTCAGCTTTTGTTAATTGGCGTGCATTCTAATTTGAGTAGTGGTTTGTGCTCGACGATGTTTGTATCAAGTCCTGACGTATCTTGGTACCCTTGCAATAGCTCGATCAACCTTTCCTTTATATCCTTGTTCGGAGAAGCACCGACTTTGACCTCTTCTTATCTTCCTTAGTCCCCAGATTGATCACATCCACTGGTTCCTGGTGAGGTTGTATTTCCTTGTCCTCTTGCCTCAACAGTCTGGCTAATTCTTCGGGAAGCTCACACTCGTCCTCATCACCCACTTTCGCTTGGTTTAATCGGTAATTCGAAGTCATTCGAGATTATAGCGGTGTCATTTTTAATAGGTCCATTTTTAAATTTGCACGAGGAAGATTTTTTTTCCTTTTGGAATGAAGTGCTAGAAATGAAAATATTGAAAGAAGGTATATTGCCATTTTGAATAAACAGAAAATGAAAGAAAAAAGATCTTGATTAAAAACAAAATGCAATTTTATTGATAGAAATAATCCAATGAAATAAAAGGTGGCCCCACAAAGCTTTGTCCACTTGCCTTGGGCATAGCAAGGGACTTATTATTATTTTAAGGAAAAAAATAAATTGCTTCGAAGCAGAAATCATCTCTGGAATTCCGATGGTTCTCCAATTGTTGAGACCAGGCATTCCTTTCCTCCTCTTCCATTGCAGCCACTTGATTCTTATCCTGGAACCCGAAACAATGAAAATCGTCTTCTGACCCTTTATTAGCCGGTTTGTAACCTAGACCGAACAAACCCTTCTCCTCAGGTGACTCCCATTGTTCGCACCAGTTTGTTATGTCTCCCTTATTAATAAGGAATTCATCCCCCACCCCTTCCATGGCGTTGACTGTTGCCCCAGTGTGCCCCAGTAATGCACTATCTCCCAGATTTGGACCTTCATGGTCCACAACACTGACATCATGATTTCTGAAATACCTTTTATTGTTATGTTGATCGGAGGATGACTGCCCAATCTTTCCTGTCTTTAAACCGTTCTCAATCCTTTATCCAATGATAACCAAGTCAGTAAATCCTGTTGAGACTGCCCCAATCATCCTTTTGTAGTATGTTCCTTGTAGGGTATCCATAAACATATCCACAAGTTCACTTTCCAATAATGGAGGTTGCACACGCGAAGCTAGTTCCCTCCATCTTTGGGCATATTCTTTGAAGGACTTATTCTCTTTTTGAGACATGTTCTGCAAATGCGTGCGGTTAGGAGCCATGTCCATGTTGTATTGGTATTGCTTCAGAAAGGCGCTTGCAAGGTCTTCCCGAGTCTTAATGTGAATCCTCTCCAATTGCATGTACCAGTCCAAGGATGCCCCACTAAGGCTGTCTTGGAAAGTGTGCATCATCAGCTTCTTATTAGTAGCATGGGAACCTATTTTTTGAGCAAACATCCTAAGGTGATTCTTAGGACAACTGACACCCTTGTATTTCTCAAAGTTCGGAGCCTTAAACTTGGGAGGTATGACCACATCAGGCACCAGACATATTTCCAAAGCATCCACTCCAAAAACATTGAGTCCCTCCACGACCTTTAACCTTTCCTCAAGTGCTTTGTACTTATCATCAATCCCTCTCCTTTCCATAACAGTGGTTCCTTTATTTTCGAAGGCCACTTGTCTCGTATTTTCACCCTCGTATGCGTAGTTCTCACGTGGAGTATGTCTGTAAGTAGTACGGGGTGCCCCATTGGAAATATGTGGAGAGACGGTTCCCTCAAGAGGTTGGTCAACAGTTTTGTGCTTAGCAGTTTCAGTCTCCTCATGTTCCAGATCATGGATAAACCCTAGTAGAGGGTTATTGTCTTCAACATGGGGGATATGAGTAGGAACCTTCCTTTGACTACTTGACTCGGTTCCTCTGGATATCAAATGCTGGATGGCCAATATCAGTTGATCAATCTGGCTTTTCATACCTTTTACGTTCTCCTTGACAGTATCCATTTCTCCTCTTAGAGTAACCATATCCTTCTCCATCTGATCCATAGCTTTCCTTTGGTACGCTCGAGTGCGAGGTCGGGAAGTCAGGTTGTTATGCTCAATGACTCTTAGACAAAGTTTGTAAAAGAAAATGATTTGTTTATTCCGTTTTCCTTATTTTGAATGCATGTTGGTGATGAATGTATGAATATGCATGATGTATGCTAAATAATTTTAAAATTTTATTTGGGGGGGGGGGGGGGGGGGGGGGTGGAATTCCAAAATCCATTGTAGTTAGAGATGAATAAAAAAAATTAGGAAAATAAAAATAATTCCTTAGGACTAACCCAAAACAATAATCCCAAAATGGAAACTCCCGAACCCTAGAAGGTGTAAACTAAATAGATGCCCCCAATGCCTTCTTCAAATGAGCTTTGAACTCCTCCAAGTACCCTTTCTTTAGCCCTTGCACTTCCCTATCCTCCTTGTGGTGAGATAATGGATCCTCAACAGGCACAACTAAGTCTTTAGACTTGACCCTTTTCCCCTTTTCTGTTTTTCTTTCCTTTTTCCCTTTTTTTTATTCCTTTTTCTTTCCCCTTATTTTTTCCTTTCCCCTTTTTTCTCCCATGCCCCTTGTAAGGTTTTTCCCGCTCCTTGTAAGTATAGTCCAAACTATTCCAGCGTAGGAGCTAGTTGAAAATCCTTGAAGAGGAAGTCACATAGAGAAGGATCATAAAGTTGTGCAAAGGCAATGATGGCATCTACCTTCATAGGGATCCCTAAGAGATCGAGGATCCTTTCATACTTGTGTATAAACATCCTTTGAGCAGATTAAGTCTTGAAGGTCTTTGAGACTTTGTAAATCAGCACTTAGCATTCTAATGCGTAGGGTAGCCTTTTCTTGTTTGAATCCATCTTTCCAATGTTCCTACAACACATCTTGAAATTCCCCACAAAAATGCATATATGCAAAAAAATGTTTTTAAATGCATGATGACATGGACACTTTGTTTTTTTTTGTTTTTTACTTGGTTAGGGTAAGGTGAAAATGTAAGCATGACCCTAACTAGGTAGGCTCCCTATAATAGGTTTAGATCTAAAGCTTATCTACCCAATCCCCTCACATGTAGGATATAAAGTTTGGACAACATAACGACCCTATAACGTATAGACTATACCCTTGTTTTACCATGAGAAGGAGCAAGCCTTCCTATGGTAATCCTTCGGGATAAGTCTCATCTGGGTAGGACCCTAGTAACAACCCTCAAGGGTTGAATACATAGGGTCTCCATGAGTTGGTAAGGGGTAGGCTAAAAGTTCTCAGAGTCTCGAACCACATCCAAATCATCCTCTACGTTAGGGGTTAGCCCTTTCATGAGGATACCTTTGGAAGGATCTATTCTGAGTGTGGCATCAATGAATTGTTGGGGATGTCACATCCCCCCTAAAACATTTCTGTTCCACGTCCTAATATAGGGTTATACTCCAAGCTTGGGCTTTAGCTTCACACATCATATACCCCCAATCCAAAGTATGATGACAAAAATAAAAATATAACAAATATAATAAAATAAAAACAAAATATAAAACAAATAAAAAAAATGAGAATAATAAAAAACAAATAAACACCCAAGACAAACAAACAAAACCCTAAAGCCTAAGGTTAGGAGGGACTTTCTTTAGGGAGGAATCCCTAGCAGAGTTGCCAGCTGTCGCGGCCGGCTAAAAATTTTCGAGTCGCCATCATATTTTTAAGGAAAATAAATGATAAACCTAAGGTCCTAATCCCAAGGGTAGAGATTCCTAAGGTTCGGGAGTCGGTTAAGTGAGGGGAAGGTGTTAGGCACCCCTCACCTCCATTGTACTTAATGGGAACCTCCTTAGATTTTAGGGTATGCTTGTTTGTTTGTCTAAATGATTTATTTACAAAAGAAACCTAAGTTTTATTATTATTATACTCGCTAGGGTTTACAACCCTATGCCTACGTACCTTCAATTTTGAAGGATCAGAGTAACCGTAGTTCACCTCCCCTATTCCTACCCCCTAATCCTATTCCCATTTCTATTCCTAAACCCAATCCACTATTTATACTCTTGGATAAAGAGTTCTATCCCTTGATCTATTGTTTATACTCCTAGATAAGGAGTTCTATCCCTTAATTTATTATTTATACTCCTAGACAAGGAGTTATATCCCTTAATCTTTTATTTATACTCCTAGACAAGGAGTTATATCCCTTAAAATCCATATCCATTATTTATACTCTCGGAAGAAGAGTGTTATCCCTTATCCATTATAAATACTCTCGGATGGAGAGTT
Organism: Lathyrus tuberosus; assembly: GCA_022829125.1. Classification (NCBI taxonomy): domain Eukaryota; kingdom Viridiplantae; phylum Streptophyta; class Magnoliopsida; order Fabales; family Fabaceae; genus Lathyrus; species Lathyrus tuberosus. The sequence continues at coordinate 2,499,571 of JALAZF010000394.1, forward strand.
ATATCCCTTATCAATTGTTTATACTCTCGGATTGAGAATTTTATCCCTAAATCCCTTTATCCCTTTGGCCTATATTTTAACTCTTGAAACCTAAGAGTTTTATCCCTAATTCCTATCCTTTATTTAGGCTCTCGGGCCAAGAGCACTATCCCTTAAATCCTAATCCATTTATTTATACTCTCGGATGTCAAGAGTTTTATCCCTCAATCTATTATTTATACTCCTAGATAAGGAGTTCTATCCCTTAAAAATCCCTCTCATATTCCTTAAAAATTCTCCATAATACCCCTTAAAAATATCCCAATTATATTAAAATTAAATCCCCAAAAATTCCATAGAATTTAGTGATTTTTACAAATAAATCCCAAAAAAACCCCTCATGCCAAAATAGAAAAATTAATCCCTAAATTATTTCCATTCAAAAAATGTAATTTCTGAATTTATAACATTCCCAAATATAAAAGAAAATTTAATCCTATTTTCCTTTAACAGGATAAACCAAGTATGTTAAATATATAAAATATAAATCTAAACCCAACCCCCCAATTGACCCAAAAATTCCTGACTAAAGTTCCTAAATGAAATTAAATCCCTATAAAAAAACAAATTATTTTAAGTATATAAAGTTAAAAACCCAAACCCACAATTAACCCTAAAAATCCCAAATAAAATTCCTTACAAAAATTAAATTCCCATTTTCACCAAGGATCAACCAGTTATAAAAAATATAAATCATAAATTTAAAACCCAAAATTAACCCCAAATAAAAATTAAATTCCTATTTTAAAAGGAGAATAAACAAAATGTGTTAAACACATATATTTACAAATTTAAAAACCTAACCCCAAAATTTAATCCTAAATCCTAATCATTTACCCTAAAAATCTTAAATCCTAAAATCCTACTTTAAACCCCAATTAAAACTTAAAGCCTAATTAAATAATTAAACTAAGTAATTAATTTAATTATTTAAATAATATCAAGGGGGTGTATTTTCCCCTTTAGCAGTAATTGGGCTCATGGGGGTGGGGTACCTTTAGCATCATGGCGCAAGGCCCAAGCATCCAAAGACCCAAATCTGAGAAGGAAGCTTTGGTGGAGAGTCAGCCAGTAGACTCTCTCTGGGGCATTGGATTCATTTAACGTATCATGATGAGGGTAACTCAGGTGCGTTAGATCTGTATACTTTCCAAACGAACGGTTCAGATGTGGGGTCAACCAAAGAGCACGGGAGGCACTCGCTTATGGGATGAGTCAAAGTACCTGGATCGTATGGCCATGAAGGTGGCCACGTGGCTGCAGCCTGATAGCTAAGAGAGGGGGTACAAGTTGGAGTTCTCTTCAGAACTCCCTCATTTCATTCTTCTTTTTCTCTCTTTAACCTTTTCCCTCTCTCTAACTTCAGCTCTCTATCCTCTCCCTACCTTTTCCTCCGGTCACCACCCTAAACACCTCTAGCCGCCCTCAAATCCAAATCTCCGGTGGAAGATCATCAGAATCTACAACCGTGATCATCTGGGTGATGAACATCAACCCAGAAACCCTCATTCCCCGAACCCTAGCCCAGAAATCCCACTGTTCTTCAGGGTTCGAGATGAACCCTAAGAACCCTACCACAAAAGATGAACCCTAACCCTAATTACCCAGAAACCCACCCCCTTCTTTACTTGGTTCTTTAGGGTTCGTGAAGAACCCTAAGAACCCTAACCCTAAAGCTTCAACAAAACCCAGAAATATATAAACCCCTAAGAACCCTAACCCCAAGAATTTCCAGAAACCTTTAGATCGCACCCCTAAACCCAAATCAATCGCAAAAATAAATAGCAACAATAAAGTGGTAGCAACAACCGTACGACAAAGGCAACAAAGAACCACCAACGACGCAATAAATTCAGAGAGCTATGTGTTTACCTCTCCTTGTCGTGACACTGGTCGTACATTCCTATTATCCCTGTGTATTTCCTCTTCTAATCTCCTTCCTTTTCTTGTTTGCAGGTACGTCAAGGAGTTCGCGGATTCGTCTTCTCTGAGTTCATCCCCCTTTTTCTGAATTTCTTTGTAACTTATATAGAGATTAGGGTTAGATTAGAACTTTAATTAGATTGATTTAAATTTAATAATTTCTGGTGTATTTTGATTTGATCCAGTTTTTAGAATTAGGATTTGATTTTGTACTTAATCAGATTGTAATTTAGATTGTAACCTTAATGAAATCAATGTTAATTGATTCTATTTTGTTAGAAAAAGATTTGTCTATGATTTGATTTGATTCCACTCTCTGCGCGAGTTTAGGGTTTGGGCAAGGGGAAGAAAATGACCCTTTTGGGTCAACATTTTGACCAGAAATAAAAAATAAATAATAATAAAAATAAAGTAATAATAATCATAATAGCCAATCAAACCGGCCCCTCTCCAAATACTAAATCTACCATTAAATTAACGATAACAAAAATTAACCCCTAATTACTACTTAAATTAAAATACACCCTTAATTTCTAAAAGAGACTTAAACCTATTCAATTAATTCTAATGACCCTTAAATTATTCTTAATCTTAATAATAAATTAAATTAAAAGCCAAAAACAATTAATAATAATAAAACTACCGGTCCCTAAACTTTTAATCTAATAACTTTTAAACTAATAAAAATAAATGGCCCTTAATTACTAACATACCAAAAAAATTTTAAAACTTAAACCTAATGAAATGATGTACATAATTCTAGTGACCTTAAAGTTAAATAAAAAATAGCAAAAAACAAAAAATCAATTGATAGGCTCAATCTTTCATTAAAAAAGAAAAATGCCAAAAATACTTTTAAAAATAATTAACCCGAAAAATAAAACCCCAATTATTATACTTCATTTACCATTTAATTATCCAATAATTAAACTAAAACCTTTAATAAAATAAAAACCCGTTATACCAAACCAATCCTAAAATGAGCTTAAAAAATGCTAACAATCTCAGGGGCCCACTGACATCTAAACGACACCCCCCTGATAGCACAAGAATCCAAAAAAGAGGTAAAAATAAAAAAAAAACTGGTCAAAATTTAGGGTGCTACACATGGAATAAGAAATCAAGACAAAACCTCAAGAATCCTAAATTCTGCATGAAGGCTGGGAATTTTGATACACGATTCATACAAAGCAATTAATTGAGGTGGAAACCCTCCATACATGATTATGAACATATGGCAAAATTATTGTGCGAGGAAATATGCATGAATCATGAAATGACCAAGTTTAGGCTTACTTGAAGGTCGTGGCAGCAAGAGCAATTTGATTTTTGAGTTGGAGGTGTTACAAATGAGTTGTGATGATCTAAACAGCTTCCCTACACCATATGGAATGTGTTTGAATGCTTGGAGTGATTGGAAATGGACTGGAACAGGTTATGGCACCACAACTGCAACTTGGTTGAAATCTTGAGCAATTGACTGGTGATTTTGTGGAATTGGTGTTCCAGATGTTGTTTAAGTGCTTGGATCACTTCTATATGATGTTTACGAGGTGTGTGCGTGTGTGTGATTGGTTTGGTTGGAATTACTCTCAAACTCAAAACCTGATAGTGACTTGCTTTAGAAGGCAATTTTGAAAGTGAGAAGGTGATTTTGAGGAAAGCATCAGTTTGGGTGCTTTGGTGTACTCAAACTGATAACAAATGAGCTCTATTTATAGTAGAGCAAGTTTGTTTTGCAAGGAATAGGGAATGGCAACTGCAGCAGGCCTTTGGCCAATTGGATCATTTTGGAATCTCAAGTCTCCTCTAGCCATTGAATTGAGATTAGAGCACAGGCCTATGGTTCTCTGATTCAAGGATAAGGCATGGCTGAAGTGTTCATCTTTGCTCTGATACATGCCACCTCTAAGCATCCATTAAATGTTCCAAAACAAAATTGGAGTCTTGTCCCCCTTTTAGGCTTTTTAGCGTTCGCATGCTACTTGTAGTTCCAAAGACTTAGGAGGCTTATGGATCAGTGTTTGTTCCTCCTTGGTCTCCCCCTGAGGTGTGCAGATGGATAAACTTGTTTGTCATTTGCACAAATTAACCAAATTGTGCCCTAATGCACAATCTGCCTTGCCAAGACAGTTTGTAGCAAGGCATGTTGCAGCTGTCATAACTCCTAGCTCAGGTGGAGTTTGATAGAGTTCTTAGATATTTTGGAAAGCCCTTATGTGACACAACACATGTGTGATCATAGTTTGTCTTAAAACTTTTTGGATCCAAGTGAAAAATGCCTCTACATTTTGAAAAAAAGCAAGACAGATTCTGACTTAGTAAAAATTTCACTAAGTGTTGGAAAAAGTGACATTTCATGTTTTCAGCCATTTTAATCACTCCATAACGTGAAATCCATGAGGAATTGGAATGAGGTGTAGTTGACACTTTTAAAGTATGCCATGAGAGCTAAAAATCCATCTTTGAACCATCCAAAATGGTTGCTTGGATCTCAAGTTATGATCCTTGGAAGTTGGTACCCTAGCCACTTTGTTCCATAACTTAGAAAAATTCTAAGTTTTTATGGTTACCCCTTTTACAAGTTATCCCACTTTCTTTGATTTTTCTTGACGAATTATGATTCAAATCACATATTAACATTGTTTTAGGGTTGAGGAACCATAATTATGAAAAATCTCAAAAAGTCAAACCTGACTTTTGTGCACAGTTGACTTTTTATCAGATGAATTCCAAACTGTGCGATCCTTTGTGAAATCAAGTCCTTGACCTAAATAAAACTTGATGGATTTGTTCCATAGGTGTTATAGGGTGTATTGAATCATGTCCCATGGTTTGGGAGCATGTCCAGGTCAAAAGTCAAAGGTACAGTTGACTTTTTCCTCAAAATCCTAATTGTGGTCCAGATGAAATTGAAACTTGTGCACCAAGCTTCTTGGATCAATCCATTGTTGTAAATGGATCAATGTAGTTTATTAGAGACCCTCAAATCATGTCTTGAGATCTTGGCTCATGTTTTGTCCCAAAAGTCAACTTAGGGTGAATTAGGTCAAGAAACCCTAATTCTTGATTTTTGATAAATGCTTCCCCTGAGGTTAAATTGACTTGATGATTGTGTTTATGAGGCCCCTTAGAGTATCTTGGGCTGTGCTTGAAAGCATTGGCTCATGCCCAGAGGAAAATTTCCATCTAGAGGCCCCAGTCGACCAAAACCCTAATTTGGTGACACTGGCGATTTTGAGGCTTAATGCACCTGGAATGCTGCAACTTTGTGCTTGATTCTTGATGTGGGAGTCCTGTTGATACTTTATGGGTGTTTGAGAGGTTAGACAAGTTGAAGATAATGTCATTTCTTGATTGATCTTTTGTCTAAGGCTCTAAGAGGGCTTAAACCCCTAATCTTTGATCGTAGTGAATGCTCAACAATCCTTGAGGAGATTGATGAGGCATAAATGAGTATCCATATTGTGATGATGATTTGCACAATGATGGGAAATCTTAGTGGTCAAAATTTGGGGTATGACACCTTCGAATGTCGAAATTGAGAAAAATGACAAATTTCCCAAGAAAACTTATACTTTCGACGTTACTAAATGTGACAAAATTTTCGATTTGTTAGTTAAGGATGGTCAGATGATAGTGCTGCCTGGTGCTAAATTACCTCCTTTAGAACAAAGGAAAAAAAGAGGGTTTTGCAAATATCATAATTTCTTGGGTGATAAGACTTCTCAATGTTTTCTTTTCAGGGATCTGGTTCAGAACACAATTCAGGAAGGAAGGCTGAAGTTTGGAGAGAGGTCCAAAAGTCAAATGAAGATTGATTCAGACCCCCTGCCAGTTGTTGATGCTCATTATACTGAGCCAACGAAGGTCCATATGCTTGAGGTTGCTGAAGCCCTCAACAATGATGTCAATGTGGTTGAGATCGCTGATGATTTCAACAATGAAACAGTCATGGCTAGGGTTACTGAAAATATTGACCAGAAATTTCTAAGGAGCTTGGTTATTGGTTCTGTCGAAGTATTCAACAATAACACTACTGATAGTGTTGAGATTATTGAAGGTGCTGACAAGGGAGTTGCTGTGGATTCCCAGAAGATGCTGGTAACCAAGGAGACCGCTGATGGTTTCATCCAGATGGATAAGGCTATTGAGGGTTTACAGATGAAATTATGCAAGCTTGGCATCAATGAGGATGTCGAAATGGAAGTTAACATGGTGGAAATTTCTGAAGAGGCACCAATGGAAGTCGGCGAGGAATTCCGACAAGAAGAATATAATAAATTGGCCTTCCCAAAAGAGGAAGAAAGTTTGGTTGACTTCATACACAGATGTCAACGAAAGGGATCTGAAGTAATGCTTTGCCCTAGGTGCAGCGTTGTGTTCGACAAAAAAGCGGCGCAGAATCTTGAAGGGATACGAAAGGCTAAGAAGAAGTGGGAGAAGGCCAACCATGGCCCCCGAAGTTTTGACCCAAGAAGGTCTGAGTCGAAGGCTAGAGCACCAAGAGCAAGGCCTGCTACCTTCAAACCATTTGCTGAACTTTCTAACGGCAAATGGGTCAACCTAAATGAGAACAAGCAGAAAGGCTAGCAGAAGTGGAAAAACTTCAATGTCAACAGGGGCTCTTCGATCACCTATCGCAAGGAGTTTCAATCCTCCAACAAAACTGCCCACATTTCTGAGAACTACAAAGGGAAAAACCCTATGACAAGGTCACAGTGGAGGAGGGAGCAGCGAAGGAGGAAAGCTCAGAGGGAGGCCAAGCCAAAGGATAAGGCTGAATCAAGCACAAACCTACCTGCTGGAAACAACGAAAGGGGAGGAACTGTCGAGAAGTTGCCCATTGGGCGAAAGTTATTCAAAACTAAAGTCGAAATGGCTAAAGAAAAACGTGGTCAGGCCATAGCAGAAGACGAGATGATGAATGACAATTTCGACTCGAATTCTGATGCTTCGTTGGACATCCTCGTGAATGTGGTCTCAGTATTGCCTAGAGAATTTGACCAAATCACTGAGGTTGAGGAAGTTGATGACTATTCTGAGGCTAAAATGACGGCACACAAACCAGTGTGCTACTATATAATGAATAATGGTTGCGTTGAATAGCATAATACATTCTTTGAGCGGCTAGATGAGGCAATGAAAAACCATATGAAGCCTCTATTCATCATTGGGAAGGTAGAGAATGTTCCAGTAAACAAGATCTTGGTTGACTGCGGCGCCACAGTGAATCTGATGCCGCACCATATCTTGAGAAAGATAGGAAAATGTGATACTGATACTAAGCTACACAATATGGTTCTTTCTAATTATGAAGGGAAAGTTGGCACCACACTGGGTGTTATACAAGTTGACTTCACAGTTAGGACAGCTACTAGGCCTACTGTCTTCATGGTAGTGGAAACAAGAGCCTACTACAATTTGCTCTTAGGACGAGAGTGGATACATGGCATTGGGGCAGTTCCATCTTCGATGCATCAGAGGATTACCATCTTGAGGCCGGATGGCATAGTCGAGAACGTAGAAGCGGACCAAGGGTATTTTAAAGCACCAATAAATCATGTTGACAAACGTCTGTCCGACAAGCATTTGGCTCATATTGCCCCTTGTGGTCCAGCAGACTTTGAGTTTGTCCCAGATGATGAGACATTTTGCTCATTGTACCTGCATCCCGTCGACGGTTTCCGTCTGGATAAGGAGGTGCCAGGAGAAAAGCTCTCATACCTTGGAACGCCTTCAGTAGAACCCACAGGCTAGGGAAGCGAATTCAGTGACAATGACTGAGTTCGAAGAGTTGAAAAGAATTTTGGCTTATGTGGCCGAAACTAAACTACAAGCGGCTTTGGAAGCTGTCAATAAATATATGGTTGTCGAAGCCAATTCAGGATTCTACCAAGAAGGTCCTGGTAAGGACTTCGACCCAGAACCACCTGATCAGGTTCGGGATAAAGAACAGAGGCTCGATGCTATTTATGATGATGAGCCTTTGGGTTTTGAGAAGGATCCGTTGGCAAACAATGTTTGAATGCTAGCGTGAGATCCTCTTAAAGAGATCGACCTGGGAGAGGGGGGAGTGAAAAGACCTACTTACATCAGTGCCAAAATTACTCCACAACTCAGAGTCAAAGTAATCTAACTATTGAAAGAGTTCAGAAATTGCTTCGCACAGGATTACGACGAGTTGCCTGGTCTAAGCAGGGAGTTGGTCGAACTGAAGCTACCAATCAAGTCTGGGAAAAAGCCGGTCAAACAAAATCCTAGAAGGTTTGCACCAGCGGTCCTGTCGAAGATAAAAGAGGAAGTCGAAAGACTGCTTCGATGCAAGTTCATCCGCACTACCAGGTATGTCGAATGGTTAGCTAACATTGTACATGTTATTAAAAAGAATGGTTCTTTAAGGGTTTGCATAGACTTCAGAGATGTGAATGTTGCGACCCCAAAGGATGAATACCCAATGCCTGTAGAGGAAATGCTAGTCGATTCTGCCGCTGGCCACGAATACCTAAGTATGCTCGACGGGTATTCCGGGTATAACCAAATATTTATCGCTGAAGATGATGTCCCTAAAACGGCGTTTCGATGCCCTGGGGCCTTAGGCGCCTACGAATGGGTGGTGATGCCTTTTGGCCTAAAAAATGTTGGGGCAACATATCAAAGAGCGATGAATACAATCTTTCATGACTTCATAGAATATTTTATGTAAATTTACAATGATGATATTGTTGTGAAGTCTGTTTCAGGGGAGACCCATATTGACCATCTTCGACAGTCATTCGAAAGGATGCGAAGACATGGTCTTAAAATGAATCCTCTCAAATGCGCTTTTTATGTGTAGGCGGGAGACTTTTTAGGCTTTGTGGTCCATAAGAAGGGGATCGAGATCAATCAGAATAAGACCAAAGCCATCATGGAAGCGAAAGCGCCATCGACAAAAAAGGAACTACAGTCGCTGTTGGGAAAGATTAACTTCTTGAGAAGGTTTATATCAAATCTCGGCGGAAAGACTCAAGCTTTTTCACCTCTACTCCAATTGAACAGGGAAGGATTCGAATGGGGGCAAGCCTAACAAGAGTCCTTTGACAAAATTAAAGAATATCTAAGTCATCCTCCAATATTGGCACCACCTTGTAGAGATAGGAGTATGAGATTGTACATAGTTGCGTCGGACAAAACCTTAGGGAACATGTTGGCTCAAGAGGATGAAAATGGCGTCGAAAGAGCCATTTATTACCTTAGTCGGGTTTTGAATGATGCGGAAACTAGGTATAGCATGGTTGAGAAATTATGTTTATGCTTGTATTTCTCTTGTACAAAATTAAAGCAATATATAAAGCCAGTTGATGTTTATGTTTCATCTCATTTCGGTGTTATTAAACATATGTTGTCCAAACCTATTTTGCATAGTCGAATTGGTAAATGGGCACTAGCATTAACTGAATACTCTTTAACATATAAGCCTTTAAAGGCAGTTAAAGAACAAGTGGTAGCGGACTTCATAGTCGACCACTCCATAAATGAAAACACTTTGAATTACGTTGAACTGGAACCTTGAAAGCTATACTTCGATGGCTCTAGCCATAAAGATGGAACAGGTGTAGGTGTTTTAATTATTTCTCCTAATAAAATTCCAACAAAATTCAAGTATAAGGTCGAAGGACTTTGTTCCAACAACGAGGCTGAGTATGAAGCCCTAATAGCTGAACTTGAAATTTTGTTAGAATTGGGGGCAACTCGAGTCGAAATAATGGGAGACTCAGAGTTGGTTATAAAGCAAATTACAAAGGAGTACAAATGTGTTAAGGAAAATCTTATCATGTACTTTGTAATAGTCAACAGACTACTGAAGAAATTCGAAGTGGTAAGCATTCGACACATACCTCGACTAGAGAATCAAGTGGCCAATGACTTGGCTCAGATTGCTTCTGGGTATAAAGTTTTGAAGGAAAAGTTACAAGAGGCAATTGAAGTTAGAGGTAAAGTTGTGTCTGTTGGATTATGCCCATCAGATCTAGAAGCAAAGAAGCTTGGATACGCTGATGAAGAAAATTTCGAGATTTTTGCAATAGACAGCTTGACGGACAAAGATTGGAGGAAGCCCATAGTCGAATACTTGCAGAATCCAACAGCATCCACAGAGCGAAAAGTCAGGTATCAAGCCTTAAGTTATGTTCTTCTAGGTAACGAATTATTTAAAAAGACCCCTTAGGGAGTCTTACTTAAATGCCTGAGTGAATCAGAGGCATATCTTGCCATTTCGACTGTCCATAGTGGGGCACACCAAGTAGGTCATAAGATGAAATGGCTTTTGTTTCGACAAGGCATGTATTGGCCTACCATGTTAAAGGATTGCATTGAATTCGCCAAGGGCTGCCAAGAATGTCAAGTTCGTGCTGGCATACATCATATCCCTGCAAATGAGCTGCATTCCATAGTCAAACCATGGCCTTTTAGAGGTTGGGCTTTTGATTTGATTGGAGATATTTGACCAGCATCGTCCAAAAATCAGAGATACATTTTGGTAGGTATTGACTATTTCACGAAGTGGATCGAAGCGATACCTTTACCAAATGTGGATCAAGAAGATGTGATCGAATTCATTCAAAAATACATCATTTATAGGTTTGGAATCCCAGAGACAATTGCAACAAATCAAGGGTCAGTCTTTACTGGTCGGAAAATGCAGGAGTTTGCTAAAGAAATGGGTTTTAAACTCTTAACCTCTACACCTTATTATGCTCTGGCTAATGGTCAGGTCGAAGCAGCTAATAAAGTAGTGATTGGTTTGATCAAAAAACATGTGGGAAAGAAGCCGATAAATTGACATAAGACATTAGACCAGGTTCTCTGGGCATGTCGAACCTCTCCCAAAGAAGCAACTAACACTACTCTGTTTCAATTGACTTTTGGTTATGACGCAGTTTTACCTGTCGAAATCTACCTTCAGTCAATAAGGATCCAAAGACATCATGAAATTCCTTTTGAGTCCTATTGGAATATGATGTTAGATGAATTGGTGGATTTGGACGAAGAGAGACTTAACGCTTTGGAATTGCTAAAGAGACAAAAGAAAAGAGTGGAGAAGTCTTACAATAAAAAGGTTAAGATTAAGACCTTTTCTCCTGGAGATTTAGTTTGGAAGGTAATCCTGCCTATGGATCGAAAGGTCAGAGCCTTGGGCAAATGGTCCCCAAAATGGGAGGGCCCGTTTCAAATTACGCAAGTATTTTCTAATGGGGCCTATGAAGTTGAAGAATTAGACGAGGATAAAAGAATCTTAAAAGTAAATGGCAAGTATTTGAAAAAATATAAACCAACACTTCAAGAAATTAAAATTGCTAAAGAGTAATTCGACGTAAAAAAGCGAAGCCAACATGGTATAAATGCCAAAATGGCTTAAAAGTCATTACATAAAAGCCTCAAAGGGCTATAGAGCATTGTACTGAAAAGAAAATATTACAAAGAAATTACAAGCTAAAAAGGGAGATTCTCTTTCATCTTCAAATATTTTGACTTCTGGAGTTCAAGGCGTTTCTCACATAAGGCCTTGTCAGATCTTAAACATGCAATCTCTTTCTCCAGTTGTCGAGCTTCCTCAGCAAAAATTATGGCATTGTCCAGTTCTTTTGACAAGTCAGAGTCATCAAAGGCGGGCAGCTCAGCGTTGCGCTTTTTGGCCTTCGAGATTTTGCCTCGACGCTTTTTAATTTTTTGCTCCCAGAAGGCAATGTTTTGATCGTTAAAGGTGATCTCTTGCTTGTTCTTCTCTTTGGTTTCCTCCAGTTTTTCTACCTTATTTTCAGATTCAGTGGCAGTGGTCCAAGAGGCAGCCTCGCTTCCAGATTTGATTGAAATTGCATCCTCAATCTGAGGCAGTCGCTTGAGGTTAACATGGACTTGGTCGATCATGGTGCCAAGCTCTAAAATGATGTTAGCAGATTCAGGAGAAATAGTGTGGATATTGACTTGTTGAAGGAGATTTTTCAGTGAAATATGAGTGACATTATCCATTTATAAGAGATTGAAGAGGTCACCCTTAAAAATCTTTTCTTTGATCTTCAGGAGGATGTTGTCCTCAGGCTTGCTCGAAGGTTGATCCTCAGAGGCAGTTGAAGCACTAGGAGTCTTATCAGAGGAACTTCCTCAACTGCCAAGAAGGATCTTCATGTACCTTCGAGGGTCGCTGACCTTCAAGGCATCAAGTTATTTTTCAGAAAGGCCTGCTCCATACACAGTCGAGGCTGCCTTACCTTCAGTAGCAATAGTCATTGCTGGAATAGTGGTGGCTTCGACAGGAGTCGAATCATTATCAGGCTCTTTATTAACTTTCTTTTCCTCACCTTTGTCTTCCTCCTCTTCATCTGCATCCATGTTGTCATCAGTATTGTCTCCATCAGTGTTGGCACCAGGCTCAATTTGGCTCATTGTTTCTTCATCCTCCTCCATCTCTTCTTCCCCTTCTGGATCAGCATTTTCAGCCCCAAGGGTTTCAACCACTGGTGAGCCGTCCTCATCAGCCAGGGTCCTATCTTTATCCATGGCGATGGTCTCTGGGTTTTCGGCTTTAAGATTATTCTGACCATCGTCTTCATCATGGTCGGAGCCATCTGTTTGGGATTGTTGAGTAGTAGTCTTTGTTGGCGAATGAGGAACTGTTTCAAAGCCAAGTTTATTAATTTCATTGAAAGAACTCCTTCCAGAGCCTAAGTCGGAAGTAGGGTGATATGTAGGCTCACCTTGGCTATTTAGAATAGTCGTCGGAGAGGGAGACTTAGCCACTGGTGGGTTTGAGCCACTTGCATCAGCCTGAGTCAAATCGAAGCAAATTAGGTCAAAGAGAAACAAGGTAAACAGTTAAATAAATGTGAAAGGATAGTCACCTTGACACCTTCAGCACCAGGGCTAGAATTGTTACTTTCAACTTGGCATGTGGCCAGTTTAGAGGCAGCCCCAAAAGAGGTTTCTACAGCACCACTAGTAGTGGTTGTCTTCTTGGAGACCTTAGCCACTTTGGGCTCAGATTGGCCAGCAGCATCATCTGTAGCCTGAGTTGGTTTCTTCCTCTTTTTTATTTTTGAGTCTTTAGGAGGAGATTGATTGTCATCCTCCGAATCAATGATGACTTGGGCAGTGCTTCTCTTCGACTTCCTCTGTGGTGTCGAAGGTGGTTTGTGGGAAGCCTGAAGTAGTATAAAGCATTAGAGGAAAGAACTGCTCATCAACAAAAGGAAAAAGTTGTGTGACGTACCTTGCTACCTTCAGGCACTTTCTCAATTTTCACTTCGACCAGTTTTGGAGTCGTATTCTTCTTAGGTGTAGGTACAAAATAAACAAAATTACCGCAAGTCATTAATGATAAAGTTCGAATGAAAGAACATAAAATCGAAGAATCCAAACCTTCATGTATTTCGAATTCGGTGCGAACGTCTTCGATACCGATATGAAGGTGTCCTTTGAAACTGTCTAGCGCATGCTTAGTCGGAACCACCCGCTGAGCCTTGGGTTTCGACTGCTAACGAAGGATCTTTATAGAATCCCCACAGATGAACCAATCTGGAAATGGAGGGGCAAGAGCCACTCCAAAATCAGCAGATGGCAGTCGAGGAGTCTTCGGAGGGAATAGTGCAAAATCCATTTCATAGCGTTTCTCAGGAGGAACGTATGAAGGGAGTTTCAAACTCTCCATTTTCTTTAAAAATTTCTCCTTCAGCGTAACTGCGGCTTCACGGACGATTTGACTAATGTCATTTGGTCGATAAACAGTTTCAAAGTATTTTTGGAAGGCTTGAATTTCTTTAATATGAGTGGAGTTACCTTTTTTGGTCTTCTCCTGCACATTAACAAAAGCCTGATCAATTAACTGATAGAAGCTAGAAACGTCAAGGAACTCTTCAGTATAGTGCTTTGACCACCAGTCATGGAACTCTTGAGTACAGAGATGAGTATGTTCGAAGTAGACAGGAGTAAGGAACGATATGTGGGCATGTCGAGCAAGGTGTGTTGAGCTCCCTATGGCATTAAAGCTAGTGTGATGGAGTATCAGATAGCCTTTCTTCTCATATAGGCACTTGGGAAGAGTTTGAACCAAACCAAATTATCGAGAAACAAGATTTGGTTGGTAGGCCATTAAAGCTGTTTGGCCCTTCAGCAGGTTGATTCGGTGAATAATCAGTCGAGGGATTAGGAAAACTTCTCAGATAAGCTTCGACTCTTCTTCGTTCTTCTTTAATTAAGGGGGAATGGGCCTAGTGAACCATTCAGGGCCGTAGTTTCTTTCAGCAAAAGGGGACATCCTTGGTGTGAACTCGTAACGTTTGGCAAACATTTTGATAAAGCTAGAAAAGTATGCTCTAAGTGTTTGCCCTTCTTCATTAGGGGTCAATTTCACCAATCGAGGCCATTCGACTCGCCTCTCTTTAACCTTTGCAGTGTCTTCATCTACAGTTCCTTTGTAAGGAAGACTGGCTTCGAAGGTGGCATTGAGCCAAAGTTGGAGCAGCCAAAAGGGTCTTGACAACGAGAGGTTCCCATTGCTTTCTAGATCTTTGAGGCGAGTAACACCTTCACTTAAGGATTTGTACAAGCTGGCCAGTATCATTTCACTCAGGCAAATGCCTCAATTGTTGTGTAATTGATTGGCCAGAGTCAGGTACTTCCTGGCTACTTGTAGGGACTTTGTGCAAAAGACACAGCGAGAAAGCCACGTAGCCAGAAATGCTATGTGCTCTTCATCCACCACCGTATCAGTTTGCTTATCGTGATAGTGGTTCTTGAAGTGGGTGTAGGTGTGTTTTATGGTCGAAAACCATATGGTATCTTGGGCATCTATCTCAGGATAGACTATCCCGTTTGGTTTTAGCCATGTAATAGCGGCTATGTCGAAAAGGGTAGGGGTCATCATCCCACAAGGGAGATGGAAAGTATAATGGGTGATATCCCAGAAATACAAGGATGATGCTAACAAGGTCGGACAATAAGCAGGACCTGTTTTCGACATCATAATTAGGTCATAAATTCCCAAATCTTTCCAAGCTTGGGCCTTGACCTTCTCTACCTTGGCTAACCAATTCAAGTAGAGGCCAACATCCTTAAAATATGGGGTTGCTCTAAATAGCCTAGATCCATCGTTCAGATATTTCAAGTCTATGTTGGTTTGGGCTACATTGTCATGAGGAACAATTGCTACCTTAGCTTTATCCTTTTGTCCTAAGGGTTTGGTTTTATGGTATGAAGGGAAAAAATCGCTAATAGTTTCATAATCTACACCTATGGTAGATAAAGGGACAGACAGAGCAAGTGATTTACTAGAAACAGTAACAAGAATCAATACCTGAGATTCATAAATGTGCCTTTTCTCTTCTTTAAGGGGTTCAGGAATGAACTGTTGATTCTTCGCCATCTTGGGTCCGCTCAGTGTAGCGAAAGGAGAGAGTAGCGGTGCGTTCTTTGACCCTCTAGCTTTTTGGCCTTTCTTTGAATCCTGAGCTATGGTGTTTGAGGACGCCATTGTTAAAGGTTGAAGGAAAATGGGTTTGCTGAAGACGGAGAGCTGAAAGTTTTTTGGAAAGAGAAAAGAAGTGCTTTGGAGGTGAAAAAGTGAAAATAGTTTCAGAGGAAGCTATTTATAAAATATTTAAAAAATACTAATGGGTTGTTAATCATCATTAAGGGACTAGAGCTAGTGGGACACGCGTCTTCCCAGGAGCGAAAGTAGGGGCGGTAGCAGTTACTCCCTTGACCCACGATCTCCTAGACTCTAGGAAGGTGCTGATGGCTCGTGATTTGATGTTGTTTTTTAGGAGACGTTCCAGATATGATCATAAATGATCATGATGTCATAAAGGTGATGGAAAAGAAACTGAACAGTTTCTTGGGACGTGGGATAGTCAGTTATGTCAACACCTATGTAAGGTCGAAAGATGGCGTCGAATGGATACTATCAAAAAATGACCTTTCCTTCAGCACTGTCGAAAAGGACATTTTTGGGGGGCAATTTGTTAGCTCCTAATTTCGACTGGATCTTCATGGTGGGGGCCTAAGTCGAAGGTATGCTTGCATAAGGAAAAGATAAGCATGGGACTTAGAAATATTGTCAAGCATTGGAATACCATTTCGATGGATACTGCTGATGGTATTCGACGCGAAGTAATTCAAATTCAAATAAAGGAGGGAATGCTTATTCTTATCCGCTTTTTGAAAAAGACAAGTGGCGCACATCCAGGGGATTAGAAGAATGCAAGGCGACACTTGTCGTATGATTAATTATTTCGGTAGTTAATAGCAGTTAGTCTAATTAGTATAAATAAGAGTTCTAGCAATAGGATTCGTGTGTTGTTCAATTTGTACAAGTTACTCAAAAATTACTCAAAGTATCTGCGTGTAGAGAAACGAGTTTTGTGAGAATGTACGTGATGTAAACACCATTTTCCATTTCAATGCAATTTCTTTAAGTATTTTACTAAGAATTTCTCTTTTACTTCGTGCAAGTTATTTTTCTGCATTTCATTTAGTCTTTACACTTTTAGCCCTTTTTGACTCAAAGCCTTTACACATCTTTTTTAATTTCACGCAAGTTAAGTTCATGCCTTTACCAGTCTCTTCGATTTAAACCTTTCTTAAAGTCCTTTACTTTTTAGTTGCTTTAAGTTTCTTGAAGAAAGCCTTTTTCATTTCTTTACTTAGTCGAAACACAGAAGTTCATGTAAGAAAGTTATTAGCACATGTCCTAGGATTTGTGTGGTCGATCCTACAAGTTACTCAGTTTTATATGAAATTGATAGACCAGCAGTTGTTTACCATTTTTGCCAATAAACATATGGCACCCGAGGACATGGAAAAAACAACGTTCATTACCCCATGGGGAATATTCTGCTACAGAGTGATGCCCTTCGGCCTAAAGAACGTTGTTGCTACATACCAGAGGGCTATAACTACCCTATTCCATGATATGATGCACAAGGAAATCGAGGTATATGTTGATGACATGATTGTTAAGTATAAGATTAAAGAGGATCATGTAGAATATTTTCATAAACTGTTCCAGCATTTGAGAAAATATAGACTCCGCTTGAATCCAAATAAATTCACTTTCAGCGTTCGTTCCGGAAAGCTTTTGGGTTTCATTGTCAGCCAGAAAGGTATAGAGGTGGATCTAGACAAAGTCATGGCTATTCGAGATATGCTTGCACCTATAATAGAAAAGCAAGTCAGAGGGTTCCTCAAATGTCTAAATTATATATCCAGGTTCATTTCTCACATGACTGCTACTTGTGAGCCAATCTTTAAATTGCTTCTTAAAGATCAAAGTATTGTATGGAATGAAGATTGTCAGAAAGCTTTTGATATCATTAAGGATTATTTCTTAAACCTCCTATTTTGACCCCCCCCTGTGGAAGGGGAGCTTCTGATTATATACTTGACAGTCATAGAAGGATTGATGGGTTGTGTCCTCAGACAGAAGGATGAGTCAGGTAGAAAAGAGCATGCAATTTATTACCTGAGCAATAAGTTCACAGATTGTGAATCCTGGTACTCTTTGCTTGAGAAAACTTGTTGTGTTTTGGCATGGGCTGCCCGGAGTCTCCGACAGTATATGTTAAACCATACTACTTGGTTGATATCCAAAATGGATCCTATCAAGTACATTTTTGAGAAGCCTACCTTGACAGGAAGAATTGCTCGTTGGCAGATGTTGCTATCAGAATATGACATTGAATATCGTACTCAGAAAGCTACTAAAGAAAGTATACTGGCGGATAATTTAGCTCATCAGCCGATTGAATATTATCAGCCTATCCAGTTTGACTTTCCTAATGAAGATGTTATGGCCATTAGAGCTAAAGATTATGATGAACCAGGGCCTGAAGAATGACCAGAGTCGGGATCCCGATGGGGTTTAGTGTTTTATGGAGCCTCTAATGTATATGGTCATGGAGTTGGAGCAATTATAATCACTCCTCATGGTTCCCATATTCCATTTACTGTAAGGATGTGTTTTACTGTACGAATAATATGACAGAGTATGAAGTGTGTATCCTTGCCCTCGAAGAAGTTATTGATCTCAGAATTAAGAACTTTGATGTCTTTGGGGATCTAACATTAGTTATAAATCAGACCAAAGGTGAATGGGAAACCCGTCATCCTGATTTGATTTCGTACAAAGATTATGCTAGGCGATTGTTGCGTTTTGAAATTTTGGCAATGCAGACATCAGATGTCCTAACACATGTCAAGACATTGTTTTGCATAAACGGTTAAACACAGAGGAACAACAACAGACTGATGCCTTGAATATCATAATTGCAAAATCACAGATGTTACGACATCTGATCCAACATGTTTATCATGAACCCTAATAGAAAAGTAAATCTGCAGAATGATAAAGAACATAACAATTGTTAACCCAGTTCGGTGCAACTCACCTACATCTGGGGGATACTAATCTAGGAAGAAGACTTCACTATCTGTAGAACTGTTACAAAGCTAAACTCCCCCGTTTACAACTTTATATCCTAACATCTACCCAATGAAGACTTTATCAAAGAACAACCTCTTTGATACGAGATACCTCACTCACTTCCCTTAATCACCAACTGTGATTTCTACATCATCCCTGTCAATACAAAATTCTGTCAAGCATACTTGACAAACAAGCTAACTCGGATTTACTTAAAAGCTTCATCCAAGAATAATATACAATCCAATACCTCAAGGCTTATGGATCTGTGTGACACCTATATCTGCCACAATGCATCAACTGATACAAAGGGAGACTTACAACCTAGAGAGCCAACGACTCTCAAAACCCTAAACCCTTATTTCTTACGCAAGAGAACTAGGTTATAAAAGGTATATCAAATCTTAGGTCTAAGTCTTCTATTTATAGGCTTCTGTCTCCTTGGGCTTCAAATATTTAAACAAATCTTTCCTTGATCCACTGCTACACACGCCTAGAAACTTGAAGCAGATTTGAAGAGATTTAAACAATCCAAATGTCAAGTCTTCATGCTATGACATCTCCTTCGACATCTTTGTGTTTGGAAGATTTCTTGATGTTGAATCCTTTTGTTTGACAATGAGATTTACCAAAATTTAAGTCAAATCTTTAGAGTCTTCAATCTCCCCCTTTTGACAAATTTTGGCTAAAACTCATTTTGTATAATAAAACCAGCAGGATTCTCTTGTATTCGTGTCAACCTAAATAACCAACTCATAAGTAATAATTTAAGACTCCTGAGATTCCAGAAATCCTAAAACTCCCCTTGAACACATGACCATGTTCTTAACTCAGGACACAAGACACAAACGACACTTAGGACACAAAGAACACTGCAGAAACTCCTTTCTCCCCCTTTTTAGCCAAAAATTGACAAAAGTGACTAGAGCAGCTTCATTGCCGGAAATGTCCCTTTACATACCCAGGTACTCACATGGGAATCATCGAACCATTGGAAATGACACCAGTCAAGTCAAATAAAGCATTTTTAGAGCACCGTCCAAAAGGAATTCTAAGGGCGAGGAACATGTTTTGCACGCGCAAATTTTCCACCGTCGAAACCATCCACACAAGCACATAACCAGAGAGATTTATCCTAAATATTTTTTTTACATCATGTCAGACAATGTCCACTAAAGAAGACTTCTGTATTGACTAATACCTTTATAGTCTTAAGACCACATTCTGCAGAGAAAAGTAAATTCTCTCAGACCTAACCAATGATTCATAAGCATCCATTAATAACCATGTTATTTGTACTATCAAGTTTCCCCCAACTTGCAATAGTACACTAATGTCAAGACATCCTTCTTGACATCTCATCCTCCCAGGATGGAAACATAATCATAACTTGCTTGACGCATAATACAAATTAGAACCTGAACTGCACCTCTACAGTAATACATCTTAGATCAAGGAGCAACTCCCCCTATCTAAGATAACCAGTGCTCCTCCAATGAACACTATGTAGATGAATGGAAAACATAAGACGCATCTTCATGTCTTCAAGAGCGCACCCTCTGTCCAACCTACCTGCTGAACACAGTCATCAACTCCACTTATTGCTTCTTCTGACAAGAACTAATAACCACTCACACATGAACACCATCATGCTTCCCGTGAGGACTCATTAGGATCACCATCCTATATTAACAAACTCTTGGATTAAGATCAAAGCTCCATTGACCCCCCTCTTCTAGAAACTATCCATACACCAAACGAATTCCTCTTGAATTCTCAAGTATAGATCTCCTTTTTCCCTGAGATAAAATCCAATTGATCTGGAATAATCCATATTCCTCAAAGAGATACCATACCTCTTAGTTTGTTTTCTTCCAACGGTGTCAGATACCGTATACATGCTTTAGAACTTCACAGCTACCAAACTGATCCACTTCCCTTTAGCATGACTTGCCAATAGGGGCGATATCCCCTCCACAAGATTTTCATCTGACCTTAGCAAGGTCAATTAATAGATAGACACCCAACAATCCAAGACAGTCATTCCTTCATCATTCTCCTATATGATAACCTGGAATACGTCTGATCAACTGGTGAATATCCATATTCAGACTTCCATGCAATCAACACATGATCCACTTCAGTCTTCTCTACACCATCCTCCCAAGGCAGTTCTTCTACTCCATCATTCTCCCGTATGACTAGATAGATACTCCTTAGACATGATGTAGCCAACAAGTTCCTAGACCAGAACTTGAGAATCCTCCTCCAAGGATAACTAACCCAGAAAATGTTCTAAAATCAGTTAGGACACCCTCCACACATCACATACACCACACACTATGGTTCTAGATATGCTCCACCACTGGACTTACTATCTGCATAGTAATCCAAACTGAAGATCTTCAAACAACACTGCGCCACCAGCTTGAACTAAGAGAACTTCAGAAACCCAGAGAGAAATAAACTCTCATCCACCAAAAGAAGGCATACTTCCATCCTCAACCTAGAACTTCTACCACAAGTTCCAAGAGAACCAGAACCTCCTTACATTTTTAACTAACTACCCTTCTGCACAAGAGCAATCAGTTCCAAGCATCCTGCTTGAATGCACACTATGGAATCAACCAAATGACACTGTTTGACTGATCTCATTCTTCTTCAGAACTCCCACAAGATACACTGATCCACCAATGAAATCTGATCTTCAAGTCACATGAACTACTTGCTCCGTAGTAAGACATCTTGGATCCACCAAGCCTCTTAGACATGTAACATCTTCCTATCCACAGCTTTTGCAAACTGCATGAGATAGACCTTTTTGAAGCATCCATAACTTTTATTCTCCTGTAGATCACCTTATCTTAAGCTGATGTGCCACATCACCAACTGAGATCCTGATGTTAAGCTAGATGTCAAAATATTCTGATACGACATCCAACTGCTGAATTCAGCTCCTTCTTCTGCCACTTAGAAGAACCTTCTCCCTATTACAGAACAAGAGTTCCATGCTCTCATATACTTGATTCAACCATCAAGTTTGAGTAGACAACCTCTATCCTGCTTATCACAGATATTCCCTTCAAGCTTACACCTTGATGAATAATTTCTTTGAACCTCTAAAGACTTCATACCTGCCACGTCTGAATCTTGAGAAAATAAAGTAGTCCTAGACTACACCATAGCCATACCAAAGAATGCCAGTTTCCTTAGTAGAGCAGTCTGTAGAAAGTCAGAGATAACTTCCACTTAACCTTGACCTTCAAACTGAGCAAGATGACATGCTCCCAAGTACCTAGATCAGAAATAAACTGATCCAAGCAGTAACCATCAAGATTATGATGTCTTCATCTTCATCTTCAACATCACCAAAGTCCAGACCAGTTTCTTGCCAGGAAACTCTCCAGAGATCACATGCTTCTGTCATACCAGACTGAAGCCCATTCTTAGGTCAACACCCAAGACTAAAATAGATGCTAAAGCGTATGCAGTACCCCTCCCATGGTTCTGCACAAACTCTGATGATGAGATGTTCAAACATCTTGTTGAATATCAACAATCTTGACTTTCAAGGATAATCAATTAAATACTTGTGAATTCCATATATAGCAATTGATCTTAAATCCTTGTCCAATAACCCTTCTTCACTGTTGTAGCTAAGCTCCACCAGATCAATTCATAAACACTTATCAAGTATTCAATCTTTTACAAGTATCTTCTTTGACACAAATAGTTGAGATACCAAGGCTACCACCCTTGACTCAAGTAACTAAGATTCTCTCTGAACGAATCTTATTTACCTCAACGATTCTAAGAACTCCAATTAGATTGGATCCAACCTTAGGGTTAAGAGAGATGAATGTTTCCTTGCTGTTTTGGATGGTGAAAATAAATCACCTCCACTTTCTTCAGGTTGTGTTTCATAGAAACACCTTCGAGTCAGAAGAATAACTAGAAGACTCCAGATGCACTACTGAGACTCCTTTATGAGTGGACTCGAGAGAATTCTCAAGTATCTTTGACAACCTAGCCGATCAATAATTAATCAAACTCCCAGAGCAAGAACTTGATAAACTTAAACTCAACTCCTCTCCTCTTCAACTGACTTCACACTGTACCATGGAACCAAGCTTCCAAGTACCAAGTCACCATACCAGATATCTTCCAATAACTCCCTTCATTCCATCGCTCCCAAATTTAGAATAAAAGAATGCAGATATCTTCACATATAGAGGCCGACGATTGAGATCTTCCACCATCTGTCTTCAGCAACGACTCCAGAATCCCATAATTCTAGAGCTCTTTCATCAAAAACACATGCAGCGGAACCACCAAGGAACAAATTCAACTTGCCCTAATAAGATGTCGAAACATCTTATAAGACACCCCAACAAGAGAACTAGCCACTTCTCCTGTAGTTGTTGTAGAACCTCCTCAGCAACATGAATAACCTCTGGGTTGTTACCTTCGATCCATCCCATCCATCCCATCCATTAATACCCTTGAGTATGTCTGAGTTGATTGATCTGATCTTCAAAACTCCTCCTTGTTTAAACACTAGAAAGTATCTCCCAAAGATCTCATCCAAAAACAGACAGGATGCCTACTCTGATACCAATTGAAATTCTGGCAATGCAGACAGCAGATGTCCTAACACATGTCAAGACATTGTTCTGCATAAACGGTTAAACACAGAGGAACAATAGCAGACTGATACCTTGAATATCAGAATTGCAAAATCAAAGATGTTACGACATCTGATCCAACATGTTTATCATGAATCCTAACAAAAAAGTAAATATGCAGAATGATAAAGAACACTGCAATTGTTAACCCAGTTTGGTGCAACTCACCAACATCTGTGGGATACCAATCCAGGAAGAAGACTCCACTATCTGTAGAACTGTTACAAAGCTAAACTTCCACGTTTACAACTTTATATCCTAACATCTACCTAATGAAGACTTTATCAAAGAACAACCTCTTTGATACGAGATACCCCACTCACTTCCCTTAATCACCAATTGTGATTTCTACATCATCCCTGTCAATACAGAATTCTGTCAAGCATACTTGACAAACAAGCTAACACGGATTTGCTTAAAAGCTTCATCCAAGAACAATACACAATCCAATACCTCAAGGCTTATGGATGTGTGTGACACCTATATCTGCCACAATGCATCAACTGATACAAAAGGAGACTTACAACCTAGAGAGCCAACAACTCTCAAAACCCTAAACCCTTGTTTCTTATGCAAAAGAACTAGGTTAAAAAAGGTATATCAAATCCTAAGTCTAAGTCTTCTATTTATAGGCTTTTGTCTCCTTGGGGTTCAAATCTTTAAGCAAATATTTCCTTGACCCACTGCTACACACGCCTAGAAACTTGGAGCAGATTTGAAGCAGATTTAAACAATCCAAATGTCAAGTCTTCATGCTATGACATCTCCTTCGACATCTTTGTGTTTGGCAGATTTCTTGATGTTGAATCTTTTTGTTTGACAATGAGTTTTACCAAAATTTAAGTCAAATCTTTAGAGTCTTCACTTCAATAAAGTCAAGTTCCATCATATCCCTCGAGAGGAGAATCGAATGACAGATTCTTTAGCTACTTTATCCTCCATGTATCAGGTATATTTTTGTAATGAGGCGCCTCAGATTACGATCATACGTCTAGATAAACCCGTTGATGTGTTTACAAAAGAAGAAGAAAGAGATGATAAACCGTGGTATCATGATATCAAGTGTTTCCTCCAGAGTCGATAATACCCATCCGGAGCATCCGATAAAGATAAAAAGACATTAAGAAGATTGGCGTACAACTTATTTCTCAATGGAGATGTGTTATACAAAATAAATTACGACATGGTCTTGCTCAGATGTGTGGATAGACACGAAACAAACATGTTAATGCAAGAGGTTCATGAAGGGTCCTTCGGTACTCATGCCAATGAATATTCTATGGCTAAGAAGATACTTAAAGCTAGTTATTATTGGTTGACAATGGAATATAATTGCTGTCAATTTGTTAAGAACTGTCATAAATGTCAGATTTGTACGAACAAGGTGAACGTGCCTCCGACTCTACTTAATGTTATTTCATCTCTATGGTCATTCTCTATGTGGGAAACTGACATGATTGGCATGATTGAGCCCAAAGTCTCAAACAGAAATCATTTCATTCTGGTAGCCATTGATTACTTCACTAAATGGGTTGAAGCGGCTTCATACGCCAATATGACTAGACAAGTGGTGGTCCAGTTTATCAAGAATCAAATCATTTGCCGATACGGTATTCCAAGCAAGATTATTACTGATAATGGTTCGAATATGAACAACAAGATGATGAAAGAGCTTTGTGAAAGTTTCAAGATTAAACATCACAATTATTCACCTTATAGACCCGAGATGAATGAGGTCGTTGAAGCGGCAAATAAGAATATCAAGAAAATCCTACAGAAGATGGTTGTAACCTACAAGGATTGGTATGAAATGCTCCTTTTTGATTTGCATGGATACCGGACGTCTGTCCGCACTTCAACAGGGGAAAACCCTTTCTCCTTAGTCTATGGCATGGAAGCAGTGCTCCTCATGGAAGTTGAGATCCCATCAATGTGAGTCTTGATGGAGGCTAAGTTGACAGAACCTGAATGGTGTCATAACAAATATGACCAGCGGAATCTAATTAAAGAGAAGAGAATGATAGCCTTATGTCATGTTCAGTTGTATCAGAAGAGAATGAAGAATGCATTTGATAAAAAGGTCATTCCTCGTGAATTCAGAGAATGCGACCTCGTGCTCAAAAAGATCTTGCATATCCACAATGATTCCCGTGGCAAGTTTACTCCCAATTACGAAGGCCCATATGTTGTCAAGAAAGCCTTCTCTAGCGGTGCATTGACTCTTACAACTATGAACGGTGAGGAGATTCCTCTTTTGATGAACGCCGGTGCAGTCAAGAAATACTTCGCCTAAAAATAATCAAAAGAACATCTCGCTAAGTTGAAAACCCAAAATGGCGACTTAGGCAAAAATGAACGTCTTGATGGATTGAAACCCAAAAGGGAGGTCCAGGCAAAAATTAGAGACATAAACAGAAATATGTCATCCAGGTGGATTGAAAAACCCGAATGGGAAATTTAGGCAAAAGTTAAGGATTTCATGGCAAGTAACTGCATCAGGAAAGACTTGATCACTTGAAGCAACAACATCACTCATAAGGAAATCTTAGTTCAATCTCTCTCAATGGAAGCTAAATTGCAAAAATTCAAAGTTGTTAGGGAGAATAGTGGTCATTATATTTCAATGTAGCATTTCCATTTACCATTTTCCAAACTTTGTAATGATCTATAGAGTCGCGCCTTTTGCGACTACCATTCTATCAATAAAATCCTAATTTTTGTCAATCAATTTCGATTGTTATATTTGTTTTGTTTACAAATATCATTTATTTTTTTAATAATTTTTAAAACAAAGGTTTAATCATAAACATGTATTTGGAATTACAAAATATTTTCCTTTGATTTTTGGATAAACTAAAAGGAACATAGACGGTTGTTCGAGATTGATCAAGCCTCAAAATGTGGAACTCAGTTTTCCCTTTTGGTGACAGTTCATATGGATCATCCGGTGCATATTATTGGCTTATATTAGCCCTTTTCAGTGGAGTTATTGCCAAATTTATTGATAGATACGAGATTTCCTCAGAGGTATTGGTGTTGCATTGATGATTTTGGGTTCCTCCTGCAACAAAGCCAATAAAGGTTTTACCTCCTCAAAATATTTGAAGGAAGGTCATTGATTTAAGTTTCCCCAGCAGATCTTTCATCGTTAGCAGAGATTTCGTTGTCTTGGAATGTGTCGTAGAAGACAAGCTTTGTGACAGGGTCTCCATCTAATTTGATATTTGGCTGAGTACCCAGTCCGTTGTTGTTTTGGGTTTCCCAGTTTATCCAGCGTGTTGTCTGGTCGGCATAAACATAACATTACATGCATTTAAGAATTCATAGATCATCATTATGCATAGCCGAAGGCTGATTCATACTCATTTGCATATTCCTTTCTCCTGGTAGTGGATTCCCTAGTGAGTCTATCCTATGTTTTCCCACTAAGTTTGTGCCTCGTGGAAGAATAGTATTTCAGCTTTCCTTCTTAACTCATCTTTCCTGGATGGAAGAAATCCCCGTCTGAGCTCATTTCCTCGTCGGGTAGATTCCTATTTGACCTTTTCTCTCCAATTTGTTCCTGGATTGAATTTTGTAGTCTGCGATATTTCTTTTGATATCCCCAAGCTGGAAGCATAAATGACGAATAAGGCATGCTTTGTGCCTTTTGAACCTTAAGTTCCTCAGCAGAAGAACTTGTTCAATAAATGAATATATCATCCTCGAAAGTTATTACTCCAGTGATCTCTCTGAGATTATTCTAACAACAAGTGACTGTTTCTTTATTTGAGAAGCTTGTTCATTCCTTGCATATCAATCCTTATTTTCGAAGCGAGTGGCGATCTCTTTAAGTCAATCTCCGACAGAGAAGCTTGTTGTAATTCAATGTATCAAAATTAACAACAGATGGTTTCCACAACAGGTGGTTGTCTCTTTATTTGAGAAGCCTGTTGTGATCCCCAATCAGAGTTAAATCTCCAGCAAGTGAAGACCGCTTCAGGTTGAAATCCAAAAGACGAAGAAAGCTTGTTTGTTACCCTTTCCAAGTGGAAGACTTGGTTAAAGAAGAAACTACGACCCATTTTAGGTCGAAGACCGGAAGTCATGGGAGCTTTGTTACCATTTCCAAGTGGAAGACTTGGTTAAAGAAGAAACTAAGACCCGTTCCAAGTTGAAGACCGAAAGTCAGGGGAGGTTTATTTCCTTTTCCAAGTGGAAGACTTGGTTAAAGAAGAAGCTGAGCCCCGTTCCAACTTGAAAAATAGAAGTTATGGGAAGCTTGTTATAAATTCAAATCTTGTCACTGCCTTCGTCTATGAGTTGGTAGTATACCATCGTCCATGAGTCGGTATTACCTATTTCTATTTCATCGTCCATGATTCGGTATTACTTGTTTCCTTATTGTCATTTATGAGTCGGTATTATCCTGTTTACTGCCTTCGACTATGAGTTGGTAATAATTCATTTTTTCAAATGACTACATAGGGTCTCTCCCTAGTAAGCTCAGTGTGCTCCTTGCTGGCTACTTCCCCAATACAGGTTTCCATTATCGCCATTCATTTCTGGCAGTACTTTGGGTTTTTCCCCAGCATGAGTCCTTGTGGTGTATTTCCACCCTCAGTGAGTTGTGTCTCTTTGGTAGACTCCCTTTAAGTTTTTATCCATCAGTATCCTTGGCAGAGTTTATTCCGCGTGATGTATTTCCCACAAAGTGTGTCTTCTTACATTCGTTCATATCATCAGCATTGTGCGGCATTTTTTAGCTAAAAATTGGGTTTTCTGTATTTAAGTCTCTTAGATTCCGTTGATACAAATATTTACAATCTTCATATCTCCGGATAGAAGAAACATAAATAGGGGCATCTGTCATGCCCTAATTTTTATCCCAAAGATTCCACCTATCATATCATTTGTATTTCATCAAAATCACAAACATGGTTTCTCCTAACTCTTACCTCCTTGGATTTGACTTTTGTAGGAGATCACCAAGCACCCTTTGCGTTTCTTTGTTATCTTGTTGCTTGTTTACATTCTAACATCACTAACCTTATTCAAAATACAAAAATATGTGTTGTTTCATTTTCCTATTATGCAAGGTAGGGCCTTGTAATCAAAGGATCAAAACTGGTTTCTAAATTAGGGTTTTGGTTCCCTAAGTCAAAGTTATGGTCAATAGATGGTTCACAAGAGCTTTTATCTCAATGAATGGCCTATAATCTTAGGCCACATTCATGTCAATAT
This sequence comes from Lathyrus tuberosus, assembly GCA_022829125.1. Lineage (NCBI taxonomy): Eukaryota > Viridiplantae > Streptophyta > Magnoliopsida > Fabales > Fabaceae > Lathyrus > Lathyrus tuberosus. Next base: position 2,527,897 of record JALAZF010000394.1, read on the forward strand.
TCATTCAACATCATTTTATCAAGAGAAGTTTAAGTTTGGTGCATGATTCCAAAGATGATTCAAGTATGGCTCATGTGTTTATTTCCATGCCATCTTCACTGAAATTCTCAAGTCAATCATCAATATTTCTCAAAGGACAATCAAGTTACCTTTATGTGGTATTCAAGTGTTCACCATGGAGCCTTTAGGTGCAAGAAATCACAATTTGGCACATGTTTGGTTATCCTAAAATCAAGTATGGCATGTAACTTGCCCTAAACACCATAACTTTCTCATTTCTAAATATTTTTGGGATTTTCTTTGAGCCAAATGTCACATTTGATGTCCTTTACAACTTTGCTTCAAGGGTCAAGACTTAATTCAGCCTCTAAGTCCATCAATTTTTGACGTTTCTCAAAGGACACATGTGCACAAAACTAGGTCCATGACATGTTTAACCTAATGCCAAACCTATTTTTCAGTGCCACGACCTCAACTTTCAACTCATTCCATTTTCACCTCATGCATCCTTTTAAGTTGGTTCTATTTGCATTGTATTCTCCTCCATGAGAAGATTATTTGGCTTGAAGAAAATCACAAAACGCACGAGTAGATTTCATTTGGCCTAAGCATCAACATGACGACCTGACTCTGCATTTGTGGTACATGACCTGTAATTAAAAATGACATAAATTCACTTAGGAACACTTAGCACATGTGCAAACTTGTTTATCATGATCAAACGCATTTGGTATAACAGTAAACGACTTTAAATTGCTCCAAACTCATGCCTTTTGTGCCAACTTTTCACACTGTATGGATCTAGAATTTTTTCAACTTGGTTCACATGTTTGAGATCCCATTTGGCACGTACCATGTGTCATACCCCAAAATTTTCCCTACTTGTTTTAAATTTTTGTCTGGCTCATGATCTTCGCTTCATCCGCATATTCATAATCATCTATGGCATTCATTCATAATTGCATTGATTCAAAGGCCCTTGTCATTTATGTCTACCAATAAGCTTTGGTTTCTCAGTGGAGAAAACCTTTTGGGAATTCGATGATACATTTGACATAAGAGGTCAATCTTTCGGGCTAAGTCTTGGTGGAACCCTAATCTATTATGTGTGCTTTGGGTATGCTGATTATTTCATGAGCAATGGATTTGGAAGACATATTCTATGGAAATCATACCTGGTTAGTTTGATTGTTGGTGCATCTAATGCAAGATTTAAATTGGATTCAAAACAGAAACCCCGATTTCAAGTCATCTTCAAGATCCATATTCAAATAGTTATTCAACCAAAATCTCAAAGCCTGGTTCAAAATTCGAATCTATTTTAAAAGCCCATTATTCCAAAACCAATTTCAAATGTCCATTTTTTTAAAAGTCCATTCCAAATCCAATTAATTCAATACCCATTCATGTCCAAATTAAATCCATTAGGCTATTTTTTCCCAAATCCAAATCCAAACAAATGTCCAATTATCCAATTCATGTCCAAATTAAATCCATTAGGCTATTTTTTCCTTTTTTCTAAATCCATTAACCCAAAAATCCATATCAAAGTTCCAAGTCCAATTAAACCAATGCCAAACCAAAATTCAAAATCCTAATTAAAACCATGTCCAAATTACAATAAATTTACACAAAATTTTGAGCTACAACAGAAAGAAAAACAATTTACAAAAGTACACAAAAATCACATATTTAACAAAAGTCAACTACCAATCATAATTCCTATCCTTCCACAAGTCACTTCAAGTTGATCCTCCCTACATAGCCGTTGGATTCCACAACTAGGAGGCATTGGGGCCATGCCAAGAATCTTGTCCATACCAAGTTACAACCAAGCTTCAAAAATCTGTCATAAAATAAACATAAGTAGCTCATTCACGGATTTGTTCCTAAACCTAATACACTAGCAGTGAGAATTAATAATTCAATAGCTCAATGGCCCACATGCACATAGTAGCTAGAATCGAGGTAATTCAAACTAACGGCCCAAACATCCTAACTCTAACATCAATGTTCCAAACGGGAATTCTTTTCAAACTAACAGTTCCTAACATGATTTAACTAGTACTTCTATCCGTGCGATGCACGGGACAAATTATGAATAGATATTGTATTTTTATAGTATATAAATATATATATATATATATATATATATATATATATATATATATATATATATATATATTATAAAACAAAAAATTACATTTCAATGATACAATAAGAATATATCCAAAAAAAATCTCAAAATGTGAATAGGATATGAAACATAAATTGCCCTTCTCTGACTTTCCCTGCAATTGAACAAAAATATAGAGTAAATTCATCTTTGAGACTTGAAAGGAAAAAGAATAAATATGGAAGAGAATGTAAAACTTTTTATAACACTGATAATGACATATAACCTAATTCATTATACATTTGTTGAAAGTCAATTAAAATAGCAATTTGAACAAACTTACACAATATACATATGTTGAAAGTGAATTAAAATAGCAATTTGAACAAACTTACACAATATGTAATGTGCAGCAAACCCTTTCGAATTTGTAATTGGCACTATCCACCTATGTTAAAAAAAGTAAACATCACATAAATTAATGAGATTCATATATTTATTTATATATTGAGATATAAAAGTGTTGAAGAAATTTTTTTCTAACCATCCAAATATCATTTGATAGCATAATCAACCAATGGACTAAACCTGTGAAGGAAAATTAACTCTATAAAATAATTTATTAAATAAAAAATGAAATCAATTTTGATAATAATTTAGCATAAAATAGGTAATGTACGTTGTTCATATTTTGGAAGACCTCCTTGTAAACAACGTTTGAAGTCTTATTAGTGGCATTACCATCTTCGTCGGTGATAAGAAGTTTTAAATCAGCTCGTGATGTAACTCTAGAAACTGCAACATATAATTGACCATGGGTAAAAACAGATTGTGCAAGGTAGATCCCAACATGTTTAAGAGATTGACCTTGACTCTTATTTATTGTCATTGCAAAAGAAACAGATATAGGAAACTGCCTGCACTGAAATTTGAATGGAATTCTCATGTCAAAAGGAGTCAATGACAACCTTGGAATAAAAACTTTTTGGCCAATATTATTTCCTGAAATGACCTTCGCCTCAAGCACAAAATTTCTCAGTTGAGTAATAATGAGACGTGTGCCGTTACATAATCCTGATGATTGGTCAATATTTCTCAGCAACATAACAGGCACACCAACCTTTAATTTCAATTCATGATTTGGTAGGCCTGAAGCTTTGATAGTATTCAATAATTTAGGAGTAAGAATATAATATGGACCATCAAGAGTTTCACTTTGTTCACATGGTGTATCAAAAATCAAATATGTTTTAACTTCACCAGGAATCAAAGATAACATGTAATCATTTTTGAGCTCAACAACTTCATTTTTTGGTGTCAAAATAGCCCTATCTTGAAAATATGATGGGTCATGAAAATTTTCAGAGAAAGATGGATAAGTATCAGCAACTATAGAAGCAATGGGGTCTCCTTAATTTTTAATTATCATATCATTTGGAATTTCAATGTTTAAGTCTTCATCATTATCCTCACCAATTTTTCCTTCTCCAATACTCAACAACCAATCTGAAAAATTGCTTCATTTCTTTTATATCAGATTCAGACGATCCAGTTTGAAGCCTCATGTTCTTGGTTAATGTCATTACTTGAAAAAAAATCCCATAGATAAGATGAATTAATGCTGGCATGCACAATATCTTCTCTTGTTCCCTTCGGTATAACATGAAGGATTTGTCTAAAATCACCATCCAAAACCACTACTTTACCTCCAAAGGGAATATTTTTACTATTAGGATTGAAGGATTTAAGAATACCTCTAAAAGTTTTGTTAACAGCTTGAAAGCAATATTTGTGCATCATTGGAGCCTTATTCCATATAATAAGTCTAGCTTTTATTATCAACTGAGCTAAAGGAGTTTTTGGTGCAATGTTGCAAGTAGAAAATTCATCAATATTTAATGGAATAGTAAACCTTGAATGAGATGTTCGACCACCTGGTATTAGTAGCACTGCTATTCCACTTGAAGCAACCGTGAGCACAATTTCACCTATAAATCATATAAAATTTATATAAATTTATAAAATTTATAAAATTTATATAATTTCTAAAATTTCACCCCTTGATCTTATAGTTGCAAATATAGCTCTCCAAATATAAATTTTTACTTTAAATTATATAAAATTTATATAAATTTATAAAATTTATATAATTTATACAATTTCACCTCTTGATCTTATAGTTGCCGATATAGCTCTCCAAATGTATGTTTTTCCTGTTCCTCCATATCCATAGACAAAGAAAATTCCACCCTTATCTCGAGCAACTGATTGCATTATTTTGTTATATATCCCTCTTTAATCTGAAGTCATTGATGACACCAACTTTTCATGTTCTATAGCCAAAGCTTGTCTGTCATAATTAAGTTCCTCTTGTATGAGTCTGTTCTGACCATTAGATAACAATGACATATCTGGATGTGGCATGGAAGGGAAGTCTTTCAAAGTTGTGTTGTTGCTCTGTAGTAATTTCTCTATCTCGGCAAGAGCAAAATTTTGTAACTCCTCATCGGTCAAAACCAAATCTAAATTAACACAATTATATTTAATATTAGAATAGTACATTATTAAATTAATATATAAACTTGAGTAAAGAAAATGAACTACCAATTTAAAATGTTTTCCATTTAATATTGTCCCTTTCATATCAAGCAAATCTTTAATTGCCTTTAGACACGTGCTAAAAAAATATGCAACAAAAAATACTAACAAAAGTGAAGTCACCAAGATCTATATAAGCCTATATATATGATTATCAAAACATATATCCCACTTATTTCATAATTATAGAAATGCTAGTTTAGATATTTGCAGAAGAAACTCATATATCTTTTCCATATAATCTATATGTAATTCGTTCCCATATATATTCCAAAACCTATGAAGTAAGAACACTCATTATATTAGGTGTGTCCCGGTGTCTCGAATCCAAACAATGATGATATAGTGAATAAAGAATACTTATTGCAAAACATTATTTTTAAAATAAATATTTAACCATATTGTAAGATCATCATACCTTCAATTCGGAGTTCTAATCTTTGTCGGTACAAAATATCATCACTTAGATATTGCCAAGTTTTGCTCCAAATCAATTATGGTTTGTTAAGTTGGTATAAAACCAATAAGGTTACAAAAAGCTTCCTTAAATAATAAGTTGTCTCCCAATGGCTTGCTTTTATGATGGCATCAATGAATTCCTTTTCATCACGCAACAATCCCAGAGCATAGCAAGCATCTTTAAATGTGTCATAGACAACATTGTTTACTTCCTGGATATGATTAAGCAATGTTCTCAGGTAATATAGTTGACCACTTCCTGGATGAATAAATTGCAATCTTCCAATTACAAATCCCTTCTTCCTCTTTGTCCACACACGACTGCGTTTATTCCAAACAAACATTGAAGGAAATTCACCATATGTAATACTTCTTGCTTCACGATATTTTCTATTTGCATCCATCCAACCCAAGAATTTTGTAACGTGGGAGTTTGGATTGTTGATTACATCTTGCAATGGAACATCATCCTCAAAAATCAAATACTGTTCATTTGGCAAGTGAAAAGACAAACGCTCAACAACAGGTTCTCTATAATTGATATCAAATGCAAATAATCTCCAAGCTGCTTCACATGAGGATAAATAGTTGCAATCATAATACAATTTTATCTCATCCACGCATCCTGTCTCTCTTTGATTTCCAGCGCTTTGATAAAAGGTTGTTGTAACACGATCCTGACCTTTATTGACATATTTGAAGAGATATTTTATAGAACGGGATTGGTTACACCACTCAACATTTATGTGAGCATTATATTTCAATAACAAATATCTATTATAAGGTAAAACAAACCTGTTATCAACTTCAATACCACCCTTCTTTACAGTCATACCATTATCTCTTCTTCGGTATAAAGGAAATCCGTCATCACTGATTGTAGTACTATCAACAAATTTTTTAGGAAAATGTTTTGTGCATTTTCCATTCAGATGCATGCATGGCGAGTTCTTATGTTGAGGTCCGCAAGGACCATGTATCATCAGTGTCGATATGATTTGAAATAAGACAGGATCAAGACTTTTGTCAGGAATTTTAGCAGATTACACTCATCAAGGGGTTCTTTGATGTCACTAATAATAGATGCCCTCAATGATGATCGGTCATTTTCCATGCAGTAAATACAATGTAGAATATAAAAGTAAGAAAATAATAGTAAATAATATTTAAAATTGAACAATTTAAAACTAATTATTTAGAAATAAACTTTTACCTAACAGAATTCATTCAATTATTAATTTCATTCTCTGTGTCATATATATATATATATATATATATATATATATATATATATATATATATATATATATAAATTGAGCAAACTTTGGTTTTGATCCAAGAGGTGGTAGTAAACTTCCTATTTGATGATAATTCTCACCATTCATTACAAACATTGGGGGTCCATTCCCATCATTTATATCATTGAGAATTTTACCTCCCATAGATGTGAATGAAAACATCATATTGAAAGAACGAATATGCTTCAAAAAATGGTTGATTTTTCTATCATTGTTTAGAAAGAGATCTCTAATAATTGGCGAAGGATCCAATAATTTATCAAGAGAAACCTTTCCTTGCAAACAACACATTGAGAACTTTGGGTTTTCAGAATTGCGATGTTTTTCGAGTCTTTCTTCGTACCACATAATGGCACCACAATGTCAACAACTCCATGTTGGATCATCGATGTCCCAATAATCTGCGCAAGTTTATTAGTATTTATTAAATAAATTAGCTTCATGTATACTTTTCTTTAATCTCATACATATAAGGGATGAATCAAATACACTTGAACCATTTTTTTTAATAAGATAAGATATGCCATATTTCAAACAAACCTTCACTTAGACTTGGACTATATTCAAATTCAGTTAACTCATTGTAAATGTCATTTTCTTCATCATCGTTAATTGCATTTCCTACGAAAGATATAAAAAATAGTAATTATGTGTGTTACTAAATACACAATTTCATAAATGACTATTGTATATACACAAATACCATTTTGATTTGCTTGCAAGAATGGAAGATTTAACTGTGCTTCGTGTTCAACACCATTCCTTTCATGTTGTCTTTGTTCTGCATCATCATATAAGAAAAAAGGAAAGTGTTAGATTTAATATTAGCACAATAAACATACATAAATAAGAGATAGGTGTATTGGCTATTATTTGTTAAAACAAAGGAATTAGTCATATTTCATTTCAAAGAAACCAGAAAAATTTATTTGATTATTATTAATCAAACCATCTGATTGATCATTGATAACATGAAAATGTATCATATATTTGCCTTGATTTACGACTAATAATTATGTTATTTCAGTCCAAGTGCCGATTATTCCGCAAGTATTCTAGTGTTTTCACAGGTATTACATTGTCCAAGCCAAAAAGGAGCAAAGTAGAGAAACATGAAGGAAAGAGTAGAAAACAGGAAGAAATGTCAAGAAAAAGAGCAGAAAATGGAAAGTGGTGTGTGTGAGGACCATCACACACCTACCACGACTGTCACGTTCCCAAAGCTCATCACGACCGTCATTACCTCACCACGATTGTCACGCGCTCAATTATGAATATTATGTTCAGAACACAGACGTGGAAAAAGAAGCCCAATGCAGTCACGCACGTTGAGCAGTTTCTCCTACATTCTCTCAACCTCGACTTCAACGGTACATGAGCCAGTCTCCCTTAAACTTCTCAACCACCAAAGGTTATGCTCCTATAATCTCTCCAACGTTAAGGCAATTCTTTGGCTATAAATACAACATGGATTGAAGAGCAAGGAGACACACCATATAGAGAATTTACCCAAATTGCTGCAGAATTATTTTTCCGAATTTTTACCTTCTTTGCATTCCTTGTTTTGTTTCCTATTCCTTGTTTACCATTACTTGAAATAGTGATAGTTTCTCACATTGAGGAGCTATTGCACCATAGTTATAATTTTGTTTTCAATCTTGCCTTCATCATTCGTTATTCCGATACATCGAGCAAAAGCCTACCGACTTGTAGAGGAATTGCGAGAATCAACTTATTGCAAATTCATCAGGTTTTTATTCATTATCGTAATAATAGCATTATCGTTCCTCATTGCAATGTTTAATTTACTGTTTCATAATTTATTTTTATGCATGTTTGTTTTAATTAATATGTCTAGCTAAATCTGATTTATCGGTATGTAATTAAGTTAACCGGAATGGATTCGATAATTCTAAGCTAAAACCATAAACAACTTATTTTCTGGCCGTGATTTCTTAATTAAAATTGGACTTTTGTTACGAGAGTAAAAAGGTAGTAAAGGTTAGGATCAAGATCTACGAGAGTGTGGGATTTTAACCGGATAGCTGGAATCGGGCATTGGTTTTAAAAACAGCGAGAGCACTTTAAAGTTAATTAGACTGTATTAGTTTTCAAAAAGTGTTTTTAAACTCAAATGGGCTAGCGAGAGCAGACATTATGATTTAGGAATATAGTCCGAAGCAAGATCCACGAGAGTGTGAGGTGAGGGCTTTTAAACTGATATTTTCTACAGAAATATAATGTGACTTATTTTTATACGCTTAGGTTTTATTGAACCCACGATGGTATACTAAGTTACGTACCGATATCCTTATATCAACTAGTTTATTCCAAAAATTTAGATTCCCTTTAGTTTCCCTTTTTGAACTTGAAACCAAAACATCTTCGCCTTAGCTAAACACAGTAACAAACCGTAGCACTAGGTTAATTATCAGGTCTTTGTGGGATCGATATCTTTATTACTACGCGATAGGCTGTGCACTTGCAGTTAGTAACCGTTAGACTCAGAAAGTCACGATCAAGTTTTTGGCACCGTTGCCGGGGACTTTGATTTAGTCAATAGTGCAATTCTTTGTTGCGCAGTATAGACTAAGGCAACAAATTTTATTTCCCTTTTTCTCGATTGTATGCCAAGTACTCGCTCATAAAGCGAAGACTTGCAACCACCAATCGCTGAATTAGAGCATTTCTTACATTTAAGACGCAGAATACTTGAGTATCAACGCAAGTATAATATTCCCAATCTTCTCGCTCATACTCCTGAGCCAGCCAAAGAACGAAACATGGCCGAAGGACCACATAACCGTCCTCTTTAGTATTATGCTACCCCATCTGAGCAAGAACCACATAACAACATTGCTGCCCCCGCTATCAACCGGAATAATTTCGAGTTGAAACCCTCATTACTGTTAGCCGTACAAAAACATCAATTTTCTGGAAATCCTACGGACGATCCTAATGAACATTTGACCAAATTTGTGCAGTACGCTGACACAGTAAAGCAAATGGTGTGACTCCAGACGTGATAAGACTACGTCTTTTTCCTTTCTCATTAAGAGACAGAGCTTGGGCTTGGTTGCAATCCTTGCCATCAAATTCCATCACTACATGGGATGAGTTGAAAAAGGTGTTCTTAGCCCGATATTTCCCACCAAGCAAAACAGCTATGCTGAGAGCCCAAATTAATGGATTTCGACAAAAAGATACTGAGTCTCTTTACGATGCATGGGAGAGATACAAGGATATGATGAGGATGTGCTCGCATCACGGTCTTGAGGATTAGTTAGTCATCCATACGTTTTACAATGGTCTCTTGTACAATACAAGAATGATAATAGATGTTGGCGCTGGTGATACACTTATGGACAAACCTTATACCGAAGCCTATCAACTCATCCAAAGCATGGCTCAAAACCATTACCAATGGGGAGGTGAAAGAACGCCAGTGGAAAAAGCTCAAATGAAAGGTGGAATGTACGAAGTTAGTAGTCTTGATCATGTCCACACTAAGGTAGATGCCCTTGCTCAAAAGATAGACAGCTTGACCATAACACCCGCAGCCACCGTGGCAGCCGTAGCTCCAAACTGCAAATTATGCAGAGTACCTGGACATGCTGCCCCCGAATGCCAAATTTTAGCAGGAGTCTCCGTTGATCAAGTGAATTATGCTCAAGGAAACCCATATGCAAATACCTACAATCCTGGTTGGAAAAACCATCCAAACTTTTCGTACAAGAACAATAATGCTTTGTATGCACCTGGCCAAGCGCCTGCTGTGCCACCAGGATATCAAAAACCTGCTGCTAACGTTCCCAACATTCCTAGAAAGTCAAACCTTGAAATTATGATGGAGAACTTCATTGCTACACAAGCTCAACAGAACAAGTAGTTCCTTAACCAGAATATTCACACCGGTGAGCAGATCAAACAATTAGCCAACAAGGTTGACGCTCTAGCCACTCACAAAAAAATGTTAGAAACCCAAATCTCACAAGTGGCTCAACAACAAGCAGTTACCGCTGCCCCAGCTGGGAACCTTCCAGGTCAAACTCAGATTAATCCGAAGGGACATGCAAACGCTATAACACTTCGGAGTGGAACAGAACTAGAAGGACCTACTGACCCAAGAATAAAAAATCCAGCCATGTACCAAAAGCCCAGTAAGGAGTCTGAAAAGGAAGGCGAACCAAAGGAAAACGAGAAGGAAGATAATGGCAAAGAGGCCGAAGAGAAAGAAGAACCATATGTGCCTCCACCGCCTTATGAACCACCTATCCCGTATCCCCAAAGATTCGCTAAATCTAAAAACATAGGCCAATTTAAGAAATTTGTTAAACTTCTGAAACAATTAAATGTCACAATACCTTTTACAGAAGCAATCAAACAAATGCCCTCATAAGCTAAATTCCTAAAAGAAATATTAACTAATAAGAAAAAGCTCGAGGATACTGAAACCGTTATGCTTACCGCAGAGTGTAGCGTAATAATCCAAAACAACATGCCTCCTAAGCTAAAAGATCCTGGTAGTTTCTCTATACCATGTGTGATTGGAAAGTTTGTCATAGACAAAGCTCTGTGCGATTTAGGAGCCAACATCAGTTTAATGCCCTTATCTATTTGTAAAAGGCTCAACATGGGAGAACTAAGACCAACAAGAATGTCTGTACAACTAGCTGATAGATCAGTGAAATTTCCTCTAGGAATGCTAGAAAATGTTCCAGTACGTATAGGACAATTCTACATTCCTACAGATTTTATAATCATGGACATCCAGGAAGACTCAAACATCCCTATCATTTTAGGAAGACCTTTCCTAGCTACTGCCGGAGCCATCATAGATGTGAAAAAAGGAAAACTGACTTTCGAGGTTGGTGAAGAAAAAGTTAAATTCATTCTCTCAAAATTTTTCAAAGCATCTACTATAGAAGATTCGTGCTGTTTCTTAGATATAATTGATGAATGCGTTAAAGAAATGGAAAAACATCAAAACACGTGTTCTGAAGTGCTGAGAATTCCGATACCACCAATTTTTGAAGATGATAATTGGCGTGGTGAATACCAAGACAGTGATCTAAGTGAATGTCTCGCACTCACTCCTGACCCTATGCCTTGCCCAAAGAAACCAGCCGTAGAACTGAAAACATTACCCAAAGATCTAAGGTATGAATTCCTAGATACATAACTCGAACGACCAGTTATAGTCAACGCGGATTTAGGACAAATAGAAACCGAGAAATTATTGCATGTCCTAAGAAAGTACCCGACTGGCTTAGGCTATAACATCTTAGACTTGAAAGGAATAAGTCCCTCTATATGTATGCATCGCATTATGCTTGAGGAGGACTGCAAAACCTCTAGAGAACATCAAAGGAGAATCAATCCCATTCTGAGTGATGTCGTTAAGAGAGAAGTACAAAAGTTGTTAGAAGCAGGAATTATATACCCAATATCAGACAGTGAATGGGTTAGCCCAATTCACGTGGTACCCAAGAAAGGAGGTGTTACAGTCATCAATAATGAAAAAGGAAAATTTGTAGCACAACGTACTCAAACCGGATGGAGAATGTGTATCGATTATAGAAAACTAAACAAAGCCACTCGTAAAGATCATTTCCCTTTACCATTCATAGATCAAATGCTTGAACGTCTGGCTAAACACTCCCATTTTTTCTATTTAGACGGATATTCAGGATTCTTCCAAATTCCTATCCATCCTGACGACCAAGAAAAGACTACTTTCACATGTCCCTATGAAACTTTTGCCTATCGGCGAATGCCTTTCGGATTATGTAACGCACCCGCAACATTTCAGAGATGCATGATGTCCATCTTCTCTGACTTCTTAGATGGTATAATGGAAGTCTTTATGGACGATTTCTCTGTCTGTGGGGAAAGTTTTGAAGGATGTCTATCAAACCTAGAAATGGTGCTCGAACAATGTGTAAAAGTCAACTTAGTACTCAATTGGGAAAAATGCCATTTCATGGTCCGACAAGGAATTGTGCTAGGACATATAGTATCCGACAGAGGAATCGAAGTCGACAAAGCAAAAATAGAAGTAATAGAAAATCTCCAGCCACCTAAAACCATTAGAGAAATAAGAAGTTTCTTAGGACACGCCGGTTTTTACCGACGTTTCATTAAAGATTTCTCTAAGATAACCAAACCCCTAACTGAGCTGCTAATGAAAGACGTTGAATTCGTCTTTGATGACAAATGCTTGGATGCATTTCAAACACTCAAGCAAGCTTTAATATCAGCACCCATTATGCAACCCCCAGATTGGAATAAACCATTCGAAATCATGTGCGATACTAGTGACTATGCTGTAGGTGCAGTCCTAGGACAAAGGAAGGACAAAAAGCTTCACGCAATTTATTATGCCAGTAGAACCTTGGATCATGCACAAATGAACTATGCTACCACAGAAAAGGAACTCTTAGTTGTCGTGTTCGCATTAGATAAATTTTGTTCCTACCTAGTAGGAGCAAAAATAATCATCTACACCGATCACGCCGCAATTAGGTACCTATTAAGCAAGAAGGACGCCAAACCGAGACTTCTGAGGTGGATTCTACTCCTACAAGAATTCGACTTGGATATCAAGGACAAGAAAGGCACCGAAAATGTAGTAGCTGACCACCTGTCGAGAATGGAAAACATCCAACCAGACCAAGTACATATCAACGACGATTTCCCTTATGAAAGACTCTTAGCCCAGTTAGAAAGCAATACAATAGAATAATCCCTAACTTATACTGATACAGAAACTAATGAAGTGGTAGAATCTGTTTACACTAAAACCACGCTGCCATGGTATGCTGACTTTTTCAACTACCTAGCAGCTGGAGTACTACCACCTGATCTAACCTATCAACAAAAGAAGAAATTCTTCCACGACCTTAAACACTATTATTGGGACGAACCACTTCTCTTCAAGAGGGGCGCCGATGGTATTTTCCGTCGTTGTGTACCCAAAGATGAGGTGGAAGACATAATTTCTCATTGTTATTCTGCGCCCTATGGTGGGCACGCAAGCACTTCAAAGACTTGTGCTAAAATTTTGCAAGCAGGCCTCTTTTGGCCTACTCTATGGAAAGATGTCCATATCGCGGTTATAAATTGCGACCGGTGTCAACGCACTGGTAACGTCTCCAGACTCGATGAAATGCCTCAAAAGGGCATTCTAGAAGTAGAAGTCTTTGACGTGTGAGGAATAGATTTCATGGGACCATTTCTGTCTTCTTTTGGTAACCAGGACATACTCGTCGCTGTCGATTACGTTTCCAAATGGACCGAGGCTGTAGCTTCTCCTACAAATGACGCACGAGTAGTGATAAAGCTCTTTAAGAACATAATCTTTCCTAGATTTGGTGTGCCAAGACTCGTCATTAATGACGGTGGCTCCCATTTCATATCTAAAATATTCGATAAATTGCTATCAAAATACGGAGTCAAACATCGTGTGGCAACACCATATCATCCACAAACCAGTGGACAAGTCGAGGTTTTGAATAGAGAAATAAAACAAATTTTAGAAAAGATTGTCACTACCTTTAGGAAGGATTGGTTAACTAAACTTAATGAAGCTTTATGGGCTTACAGAACCGCTTACAAAACCCCCATAGGAACCACTCCATTTAAGTTAGTCTATGGAAAATCTTGTCATCTGCCGGTAGAAATAGAGCACAAAGCCTATTGGGCTATTAAAACCCTCAATTTAAATTATGCTGCCGCAGGAGAAAAACGAATCTTAGATTTGCACGAATTAGAAGAACTAAGACTAGATGCTTATGAGAACGCCCGCATATATAAAAAAAGAACTAAGAGATGGCACGATAAGTGCTTATCTAGAAAAGAATTTAGTGTGGGAGACGTCATGCTCCTATTTAATTCGAGACTTAAGCTTTTTCCAGGAAAACGTAGATCTAGGTGGTCCGGACCCTTTGAAATTTCTAAAGTTTTTCAAAGTGGAGCGATAGAAATAAAAGGAAGAAATAGTGAACCATTCATAGTAAACGGGCAACGCTTAAAACATTATCATAATATTGCAAACAGAGACTATTTGAATAGTCTAAGATTTTTAGAGCTGCCCACTCATCCCTATAACTGAACTATCACTAAGCTTTCGTCAGGCTTATGACGTTAAAAACAACGCTTAGTGGGAGGCAACCCACGAGATCGTTTTCTTTCCTTTTAACTTTCTTTTATTTTTATTCCTTTTTAAATTTCTTTACATTTTTCTTAAGTCTATTTTTATTTCTTTTTGTTTCCCTTTACTTTCTTAATCTTATTTTCATTACTTTTTCATTTTTATTTATTTCTCAAAAATTTAAAATTTTATGGAAACTGCTTTGCTGATCTTATAATTACATGCTACAGGATTTTTAAAGTCTTTCTACCTTCTCCTTTTCCCTCTGATATGATTTTCTACACTAATATTCATCATGCAACAAGTAGATTTTATGGAAACTGTGTTCAGAGGTAGAGCTCAGAGAGAGAGATTTGAAGTTTTGGCTAAGAAAAGCATGGCAATGACTTTGTATTATGATGGACCTGCCATGGACAGCCTAGGTATCCACGATAGTGTTTTGTTTTTATTCAGCCAATTAGGTTGGGAGAATGCTGCTACTAAAAAGAGATTTGTTACCTACCGTGAGCTCACACTTGAGTTTCTTAGCTCCCTAGTTTACCTACCTGATCATGGTTTCGGATCTAATAAGGGGCTGATTAGTTTTAGGTTATTTGGTATTGATTACACTTATAACCATAGAGACATAGCTGACCTTTTAGGATTTCCTAGTGGCCCATTTGTCTTTACAACCACCCAAGAAGAACTCATGGATGTTGAACTGAATTACTTTTGGGGTAGTCTAACTGGAAATAACCACCCCGAGCCAAATGACATGCATTTTGATGAAATACACAACCCTGCCATTCGCTATTTTCACAACATTCTAGCCCACACCTTATTTGGAAAAGAATAGAACAATACTTTAGTGTCAAGGGATGAACTATTTATCTTATACTGTGCTTCCCAAGGCCGCCATGTTAATGCAGTCACCTTCATGATGGAAACCTTTATTTGCATTGCACAAGAACCTAATACCCCAATCATAATAGGAGGCCTAGTTACTATAATTGCGGACGCATTGGACTTAGGTATCCGCTTAACAAACTTACACCCTTAGGTACCATTCGTCATATGAACTTAGAATTTTGTTTTAACCGACACATCATTGGAAACTTAGGACCTGCTCCCTTTGACTACTTAATTGCTAACAAGGTTGTCCACCTATTCACTTTACCGAACCATGAGCGAACAAGTGTCCATAACCGTAATAATTGGCTCTATGAGTTGAGTGAACTTAAGAACACTCCATTATCACCTCCTGAGACACCACAAGATTATGAGTGTTATGATGATATTATCTCTGAAGCTGAAACCGACCCTGAAACCCCTCCGAACTACCATAATTTTACTGAGCCTGACACTAGTGCATATGCTGGAATTTTGACAACCATCCTTGGCACTATGGATGGGTTCAAAACTGAGATTGTTACGGTAAAGAATGAACTCAAGACTATGCACCTCGATGTCATTAACTTAATGGACATCACAGTGGAGCAGTTTGATCATCTGAACCAACACTCTTTTCAACCGACACGGTACGTCCACATTGCCAGCCTTGAAGAGTTGGGCATGCTAGAAGGTGTAAGTTGGATGCTCCAAAATGCCGGTTTATGGCAGCTCTGCACATAAGGGCAGCCTACCTACGAAGCTCTGACTCTGGAATTTCTGAGCTTATTTACTTATGTTACACCTCCGGGTGAAACAAACCAACTTTCTGGTGTAGCTAAATTCCGCATGTTTGGCTCTGAGTATTCGGTAAGCCAAACCCGACTCGCCCAAATGCTTGGATTCCATCATGGCGAGAATGTACATTGCCGTTTGCCTAACGATGCATGGTTCCAAGAAGCCTTCGACCTATAGAATCGACTTACAGGTGTAGCTGCTTCAAGCTGGGACAGCCTCAACGCTGCCTATATTCATAACCCAGCAATACGGTATTTCCACAGAGTTCTAGGACACACAATTTTCGCAAGGGATAGCAACCACAAGGTAAACTCCAAGGAGCTCTTTTTCCTTCGTTGTGTGCTCCATCCTGAACCAATTAATGTAGCTTCGTTCCTTCTGTCGCACATGCACGCCAACTGTGCTAGAGGTTCTAAACCTTTCTACTTCGGAGGTATCGTAACTTCTATCGCACTCAGCCTTGGTCTGGGAGACGATCTTACTAATTTACCTTCCATACCACCTGAGTCCCTGGATACAGAGTATTGTCGCTCCTCCCACCTTATCAAAGCAAGGGCGGATGGACGATACCATCCAGTGGTCCGTACCGGAATAATCAGGAGCATTATCATGCCATGCAGAGACCGCATCGACCCTCAAAGACAAGAAAATTCGCTTTTTGATCTCCGTGCTCCCGAGCCTAATGTGGCTGCTCAAGAAAACCAAGATAATGAAGCAGTCGATGAAATGGAGCAAGAGATAGATCAACCACCGCATGAAAACCCACCACCTCCTACCCAAGATGCCTCAACATCCACCGGACGTCGTCGCCGCACCACTACAGAACAAGACCCCGTCACTAATGAAGAAATCTTAAGGGGCATATGGCTACAAAACCAATTGGCTACCCAAAGAGAGGAACAACAACATAGGCAGCACAATGAGATGATGAGCCTAATGCGACAAATCCAACAGGGGCAAGTCCACCAAGGACAACGGATCGATGGTATGATAGAAGAGATGGGTGCCCTGACGCTACGCGTGCAAGACCTGCATGATTATATCCATCACGTAGGCATCCCAGATCATGTAGCCCAGAATGGACGCGCTCGCACCCGAGGCAGAGGACGTGGACCTCGTTAGATTTAGATTTTATTTTTGTTTTAGTTTTATCTCTTTTTGTAGTTTTTTTCCGCGTTTATATCGAAACATTGAGGACAATGTCCGATATAGTGTGGGAGAGGTACCTTTTATCTTCCCTTATGTATTCCCTTTCCGCATTTCCTTTCGAATAAAGAAGCATTTATATGAAATTTGCATACATTTCAAAATTTCTCCACTTTATTCAGCTATAACAAAAAATTTTATGATCATTGCACAACTTAACATACCGAAACATAGGCTATCGAGAAAAATTTAACAAGATTGATACCGTCTTGACACCTTAGACCTCGTGCATATGCGAGATCAGTTTCAATACCCATTATACTGATACCCTCAGTTCTAGTTCTAATGTAACCCCAAGTAGTTTATATTAGCAGTCAGCACCGTCTTAAACACAAACCACGTGGAGAGCCGATGAAGATAAGTGTTTGATTCTGAATTATTAAATAGCTTTCGTATTCTTCGCTGTTGTGAAAATTTGAAAAATGCACCAAACCTACGGTTGCAAAAGTATTACGAAGAGAAAGAAAGAATCCATTGTTGGTTGGTTCAGAGGAAACTGGTTCTGAACTCGGTAGGGCGAACTACGGTTCGATCCCCCACAACCTACGATTAGGATATATATATAGGGGTACCACACTTGTGTACCAGACCCCGTGCTAAAAAGGATCAAAGTCACTAACCGGCTACTCCACTACGTATGTGTAAAGGTAAAGGGCTTAATGTGATTGCGCTAGAATGAAACCGGGTGAAATAGATACGAGAAATTTTAGGTTGAGCTATAATAGAATGATTAGAACCGACCTGTGTAGAGGGGAGGTCTATGATTATGCTTGTTGCTTGTGTCACTAATGTATCTTTATTGTTTTACTTGAGTATCCGTCATCTTAACAAAATGCCTTACAAAACATTTTCAAAACAAAAGGTATGTCATGTGTGTGCGGTTGATAAAACTTGTCCGACATTCTTACTGACTAATTGCTTGAGGACAAGCAAAGATTCAAGTGTAGGGGAGTTTGATAACACGAAAATGTATCATATATTTGCCTTGATTTACCACTAATAATTATGTTATTTCAGTCCAAGTGCCGATTATTCCGCAAGTATTCTAGTGTTTTCACAGGTATTACATTGTCCAAGCCAAAAAGGAGCAAAGTAGAGAAAGATGAAGAAAAGAGTAGAAAACAGGAAGAAATGTCAAGAAAAAGAGCAGAAAATGGAAAGTGGTGTGTGTGACGACCGTCACACACCTACCACGACCGTCATGTTCCCAAAGCTCATCACGACCGTCATGACCTCACCACGATCGTCACGCGCTCAATTATGGATATTATGTTCAGAACGCAGACGTGGAAAAAGAAGCCCAATGCAGTCACGCACGTTGAGCAGTTTCTCCTACATTCTCTCAACCTCGACTTCAACGGTACATGAGTCAGTCTCCCTTAAACTTCTCAACCACCAAAGGTTATGCTCCTATAATCTCTCCAACATTAAGGCAATGCTTTGGCTATAAATACAGCATGGATTAAAGAGCAAGGAGACACACCATATAGAGAATTTACCCGAATTACTGCAGAATTACTTTTCTGAATTTTTACCTTTTTTGCATTCCTTGTTTTGTTTCCTATTTCTTGTTTACCATTACTTGAAATAGTGATAGTTTCTCACATTGAGGAGCTATTGCACCATAGTTAGAATTTTGTTTTCAATCTTGCCTTCATCATTCGCTATTCCGATACATCGAGCAAAAGCCTACCGACTTGTGGAGGAATTGTGAGAATCAACTTATTGAAAATTCATCAGGTTTTTATTCATTATCGTAATAATAGCATTATCGTTCCTCATTACAATGTTTAATTTACTGTTTCATAATTTATTTTTATGCATGTTTGTTTTAATTAATATGTCTAGCTAAATCTGATTTATCGGCATGTAATTAAGTTAACCGGAATGGATTCGATAATTCTAAGATAAAACCATAAACAACTTATTTTCTGGCCGCGATTTCTTAATTAAAATTGGACTTTTGTTACGAGAGTAAAAAGGTAGTAAAGGTTAGGATCAAGATCCACGAGAGTGTGAGATTTTAACCGGATAGCTGGAATCGGGCATTGGTTTTAAAAACAGCGAGAGCGCTTTAAAGTTAATTAGACTGTATTAGTTTTCAAAAAGTGTTTTTAAACTCAAATGGGCTAGCGAGAGCAGACATTATGATTTAGGAATATAGTCTGAAGCAAGATCCACGAGAGTGTGAGGTGAGGGCTTTTAAACTGATATTTTCTACAAAAATATAATGTGACTTATTTTTATACGCTTAGGTTTTATTGAACCCACGATGGTATACTAAGTTATGTACCGATATCCTTATATCAACTAGTTTATTCCAAAAATTTAGATTCCCTTTAGTTTCCCTTTTTGAGCTTGAAACCAAAACGTCTTTGCCTTAGCTAAACACAGTAACAAACCGTAGCACTAGGTTGATTATCAAGTCTCTGTGTGATTGATATCTTTATTACTACGCGATAGGCTGTGGACTTGCAGTTAGTAACCGTTAGACTCAGAAAGTCGCGATCAATCATGCATATAAGTTTCTCCATCCACATTAATATCATATGTGTCAACAACATTTGGATCTGGTACCAAAAGGAATTTGTTAAAATATTAACTTTATAATACATATTGGCGGATAGAAAACTAACACATTATCTACAATTATTTAAGATATAATTATTTAATTAATTAAATAATATCTGTTAGAGGCTGAATAATTAATTCAATAGGTCTACTTTGAGTAATATCATCAACATTATCATGAAACAAACATCGTCCAATTCTTGTACCGCACAAAACAAATCTTCAAGGATGGTTTGATTTTTTATTTGAATAGGTAGTATAAGTACCATATGTATCAGGATTTACATTTTTATCATCTATCATTTGCAAATTTGAATGTGTAGACAAAGTGTAGCGAACAATTTTTGTCGGTGACGGACCACCTTATCGCTGGAGTATGGGTTTTCTCCTCGTGGAGAAAGGGTGTTACTTTCTGATTTCTTATTTATCCCGTGAAGCTGGAAGGGAAAGGGGAGGTATCTAAAACTAACCTTGCACGCGAATGTTTAACTGAAAAAACACTTTAAAAGAGATTGGGGGGTCCGGGGTCAGGTAATACAATGGGTAGTTGTCAATTACCCATCCTATATGTGGTTATCCACAGGATGTTAGCTTTTAGGTTTTGCTTTGTAATTGATAGTGTTTATCTGGTGATGGGTTGGGAAAGTTTCTTGGGAAAGTATGACAGGGAGGGTGAGTTTTGTTTATATTTTGGGTAAGGAACTGGACCTAAGCTTTTGATTAGTATGCTCGCTAAGATTTTGCAATCTTATGCCTACGTATTCCCGTTTAATGAAACAGGGAAATCAGAGCGATCGTAGTTCCTCCTATTCTATGGGAGGAAAGAGATGTTTTGGTGTCTTGTTCAAAGCCCAAGACATGAAGCTAAAGGTGATTTGTATCCTGTTCAAAGCCCGAGATGTGAAGCTAAAGGGTTTTGGCTGAGAGAGAATTTGTCATCTCTAAAGAGGAATTGTTGACGTTTGTATGCTGTGAGCAAAGTACAAATTTGATGCTAAAAGGTTGATTGACTCAACCGGGGGTTTCTTTATACAAAGCCTAAAAGGAGGCGGGAAGTTTGACTTTTCCGGGGGAAATGTTCTTTCTGTCTTGTACAAAGCCCAAGATTGAGGTTAAAAGGGATTTTGACTCTGTTGGGGAGAATGTATCTTGTATAAAGCCCAAGTTGGAGGCTGGAATGGTTTGACTCAATAAGAGAGTGCTTTTATCTGTCCTGTATAAAGCCCAAGACGGAGGCTAAAAAAGGTTGACTCAACAAGAGAGTCTTGAACGGGTGATTGACTCAACAAGAGAGTCTGAAGGCTGATTGACTCAACAAGAGAGTCTTTTATACTCAACAAGAGAGTGTTTTGCTGTCTCGTACGAAGCCCGAGATTGAGGCTAAAAGGAGACGGACTCAACAAGAGAGTCTTTTATACTTAACAAGAAAGTGTTTTTCTGTCTCGTACGAAGCCCGAGAGTGAGGCTAAAAGGAGATTGACTCAACAAGATAGTCTTTTATACTCAACAAGAGAGTGATTTTCTGTCTCGTACAAATCCCGAGATTGAGGGTAAAAGGAATTGACTCAACAAGAGAGTCTTTTATACTCAACAAGAGAGTGTTTGTTATCTGTCTTGTACAAAGCCTAAGACGGAGGCTAAAAGTGGTTGACTCAACAAGAGAGTCTGAAAAGGTTATCTCAGTTGGGGAGAATCATTTGTACAAAGCCCAAGAGGAGGATGACTTACTGCTGAGGATTATTGAGATCCTGAAGCGGGTCCAAGTATGGGGAACTCTCATGAGAGAGACCGGGTTTGTGCTGGAGATTGATCCAGAGTGATCGGTATTTTTTCCTATGTTTGAAAGGAACTTGAGAATGTCTTTGAGACTCAAGAGTTTTAGACCATCCAAGTCTAGAGTTTTATCTTTTGTACAATGCCAAAGAGGAGGCGCGGGCATTAAGGGATGAGTATCAACCCTAAAATGGCCGGAGTTTTGACGCTGGAAAGACTGCTCTAACAAAGGATGACTAAGTTTTGTCTTATACCTTTAAGAGGCTGGCAGGGTCCTTGTATTAAGCCCAAGAGAAGGCATGAGAACTTCTAAAAAGCCGAAGGGTCCTTGTACAATGCCCAAGAGGAGGCGAGGATGCTTTTAGGAAGCCTGTGGGTCCTCAAACCAAGAGAAGTTCAAGAAATACAATTCACAGAGAAGAGATCATTCCAGGAAAGTTTGAGAATTTGGAAGAAAGTCAAGAGATACCATTCACGGAGAAAAGATCATCTCTGGGGAGTTAGAGTTTCTTTGACAACTTCTAAGGGTGACAGTCTGAGAAAATGTTCACCGAGAATACTACCTTTCTCTTTGTTCCATATTGTTTAACCCCAAGAGAAGGGAAGACTGTATCTGGAAATCCTATGGGGATCTAGTTTTGTTTGTATTTAAAGAGTGACCAGTCGGGCTTTACCTAGTTCTAGACGTAGTTGCCGGGGAAAACTCTAAATAACTATACTAGTAGTACACAGTGGATATGTGAAAAGTATATAAAAGGATATGAAAGAAGACTTACAGTGAAGCAGCCCCACAATACAGTTATATACATATGAAAGCGGTAAATGAAAGCGAATAAGCATTTACCCGTTGTAGAGCTTCCATGTTGTTTTGTTAGTTGTTCAAAAAAGAAATTAAAGAAAGTTTTGATAACAACATATATTTGAATTCAAAATCAAAGGAGAAAGTGCTTTGAAAAGATTGTTGGGGCTTACAGCCCAAGGGGAGGCCCAAGTTTTAACGATGATCGCACCGTTGTTTTGAAAACTATACAGAGGAACTTATACAATATGTGAGGCCCAAAAAGTTTTATGTACAAGGGGAGTTGGGTCTTATACTTTATTAGAGGCCCAAATAAATTTAAAGAAAAGAAATGGGGCTTATAACACGAGGGTAGGCCCAGATGGTTTGATTTTTGGACTGCCGATCACGCCGAGATTTTTCTTTTAACGCAGAGGGACTTATACAATATCGGAGGCCCCAAAATTGTTTTGGTTAAAAGGGGATTGGGTCTTACACTCTATTAGAGGCCCATGAGTGATTTCAAGAAAAATAATGGGGCTTACAACTCAAGGGGGGCCCAAATGATTTTATTTTAAACTGGTGATCGCGCCGAGATTTTTGAAAACACCGTGGGTCTTATACAATGACTGAGGCCCAAACTATTTTGGTTTCAAAGAAGGATTGGGTCTTACACTCTATTAGAGGCCCATGAGTGTTTAAAAATGATTAATGAAGGTGGAATCAATCAAAACCCTAATTTCATCATTTTTAAAAGTGAATTCTTAAAGAAAATCAATAAAAAATGATAAAACACCAAATAAGCTTGAATAAACAACTTGTGATTTTTGGTTAAGGTTTGAAAAATGAGGTTTTAATCACAAGATGAATTAAAGCTCATTTGGTTTTGATTTTTCAAGATGAATATTCACTTTTAAAATGTTTAAAAACAATTAAAAATTAATTTATTCATAAAAATACCTACTATATTAACTAAATAATATAAATTTGATTTTTTTTGTGAAATAAAATATTTCAACATTTTTGTGATTTTTTTGCAAAAAGAACCAATCAAAACTAATTAAAATTGAGGGAGTTATTAATTTTTCAAATCATTAAAAATAATAAGAAAAACAATAGAAAGTGGAAAAAACATTAAAAAGGGGTCTGGGGCGAGGGGGATTTGAACACCAGACCTCTTGTGTGCAGTGCGCGCCTCCTACCACTGGAGTGGTGATACATCCGTGTATCAAAACCACCCTAGAAGTACATAAGACATGGTGTGTTTTTGACCTGGCCAAGGCAAGGCAAGGCAAAGTTTTGGCCAAAAACGTGAAGCTTGTGACTTTCTCATTTCTCTATGGATTGGGACAAAATTTAGGTCTATCATGCCTAGAATTTCACAAGGAATCCAATGAAGGTGGTAGTTTTTTTAGAAAATAAATCCTCCTCAAAATCCGATAGTGGTTTTGAAATAGGCCATAATTTGCATTTTCTGTGCTACCTCTTGTTGCAGGCATGAATTACATGATGAATTGGTCCAAACACAATATATATAACATGTATGAGATGTGTATGATCAGTGGACTTCAAAGCAATGCATATTTCAAAGAGTTCAAGTTTTGATGCTTACCTCTTTAGGAGCTTTTTGGGCAATCTGTCAAGTGCTTTCTTCCAGAACTAATTTGATGCTTTGGACACCCTCAAATGATCCCTTGGAAGCTTTTAGGATGATTGGAAATAGATGGAAACCTCAGGAATGGAAAATGGCCCTTTCTTGCAAAAAGGGCAAAAGTGACCAAAATAGCAACTCTCTCAAATGGTGTTCCAGATGTGGGGAACCATTTGGGACAGTTCAAGGATGATATTTGGAGTGTGTTTAAGGCTTTATCTGGTTTTAAAAGTGACTGAATCAAGATATGGCTTGAAAAATGCAAAAAAGTCATATTTTGAGGTTTTGAGAAGGGACTTTGAGATTTTGGTGTTACAGGTCACTTGTGAGAGTTTGGACAGCTTAGATATGACATATTGAATGTGTTTGGATCATGAGCTGTGATGGAATTGCTCTCTAACTCAAAAACTCAGAGTTACCTTGCTAAAAAAGGCATTTTTGCCTAGAGAAAGAGATTTTGAGGAAAGCAAGTGGTGTAGTGCTTTGGTGTACTCAAACTGAGCACAAATGAGCTCTATTTATAGTAGAGTAAGTTTATTTTGCAAGAAATAGTGAATGGAGACTGCTGCAGACCTTTGGCCAATTGGAGCATTTTGAAATCTCAAGTCTCCTCTAGCCATTGACTAGAGGTTAGAGCACAGGCCTTTGGTTCCCTAGTTCAGAGATCATCCTTGACTCATTCAGTTGGAAATGGCTCAGTTCATGCCACCTTGGTGCATCTATTGAATGCTCCAAAACAAAATTAGAGTCTTGTCCCCTCTTTAGGGTTTTTTAGGTTTGGTATGCTATTTTTAGTTCCAAAGACTTGGGAGGCTTATGGATCAGTGTTTGTCCCTCCTTGGTCTCTCCCTGAGGTGTTCAAATGGATAAACTTGTTTGTCATTTGCACAAATTTCTCAAATCAAGCAAAATGCACAAATCTGCCTTGTTATGACAGTTGCAGCAAGGCATATTGCCACTGTCATAACTCTTAGCTCATATGGGATTTGATGGGGTTCTTGGACATTTTGGAAAGCCCTTATATGATACAACACATGTGTGATCATAGTCTGTTTTGAAAATTTTTGGATCCAATTGAAAAATGCCCCTACATTTTGAAAAAATGAAACAGATTCTGACTTAGTGAAAATTTCACTAAGTGTTGGAAAAAGTGACATTTCATGTTTTCAACCATTTTGATCCAACCATAACTCAAAATCCATGATGAATTGGAATGAGGTGTAGTTGACACTTTTAAAGTATGCTATGAGAGCTACAAATCCATCTTTGGATCAGCCCAAATGGTTGCTTGGATCTCAAGTTATGATCCTTGGAAGTTGGTACCCTAGCCACTTTGTTCCATAACTTAGAAAATTTCTAAGTTTTTTATGGTTACCCCTTTTACAATTTATCTCCCTTTTCATGATGTTTCTTGATGAATGATGATTCCAATCACACATTAACATCATTTTAGGGTTAGGGAACCATAATTGATCAAAAAATCAAAAAGTCAAACTTTGACTTTTGGGCACTGTTGACTTTTTATCAAATGCATTCCAAACTGTGCGATCCTCTATGAAATCAAGTCCTTGACCTAAATCAAACGTGATGGATTGATTTCATAGGTGTTATAGGGTGTATTGAATCATGTCACAAGGTTTGGGATCATGTCTTGGTCAAAAGTCAAAGGTACAACTGACTTTTCTCGCGAAACCCTAATTGTGGTCCTGATGAACTTGAAACTTGTTAATCAAGCTTCTTGGATCAATACATTGTTGCAAATGGATCAATGTAGTGTATTAGGGACCCTCAAATCATCTCTTGAGGTCTTGGCTCATGTTTTGTCCCAAAAGTCAACTTAGGGGTGAATTAGGTCAAGAAACCCTAATTCCTGATTTTTGGTAAATGTATCCCCTAAGGTTAAATTGACTCGATGATTGGGTCCAAGAGGCCCCTTGGAGTATCTTGAGTTGTGCTTTGAAGCATTGGCTCATGCCCAGATGAAAATTTCCATCCGGAGGCCCTGGTCGACCAAAACCCTAATTTTGTGACATTGGCGATCTTGAGGCTTAATCCCCTTGGAATGCTGCAACCTTGTGCTTGATTCTTGAAGTGGGAGTCCTCTTGATCCATTATGGATGTTTGAGAGGCTTAGACAAGTTGGAGATCATGTCATTCCTTGATTGATCCTTTGTCTAAGAGCTCTGAGAGGGCTTGAAACCCTAAGTTTGATTGTAGTGAATGCTCACCCATCTTTGGGGAGACTAATGAGGTATGATGGTCCATCCATATTGTGATGATGATTTGTACAATGATGGGAAATCTTAGTGGTCAAAATTTGGGGTATGACAGATGCCCCTATTTAATCTTCTTGGACCCGAAGGTGTGAATGGCGAAGGTATTCGGGCATTCGGGGTGCAAGAGGATTAAATATCAGAATACCCGAAATTTTGATGGTGGTTATGAATGGTTGCTTACGCATTCATCTTCTTTTGCTAAGCGATGATGCTTAGAAAAGGTAAAACTTCCCCTCGATCCTGGTTTCCTACCAAGGAACTGGTCTGAGTTTCTAATGTAAATAAACTTTCCCTCGATCTTGGTTTCCTACCAAGGAACTGGTCTCAGATTCGGATATAAACTTCCCCTCGATCCCGGTTTCCTACCAAGGAACTGGTCTCAGTTTCTGAAATAAACTTCCCCTCGATCCTGGTTTCCTACCAAGGAGCTGGTTTCAGTTTCTTTAATAAACTTCCCCTCGATCCTGGTTTCCTACCAAGGAACTAGTCTCAGTTTCTGATATAAACTCCCCCTCGATCCCGGTTTCTTACCAAGGAACTAGTCTCAGTTTCTGAAATAAACTTCCCCTCGATCCTGGTTTCCTACCAAGGAACTGGTCTCAATTTCTGATATAAACTTCCCCTCGATCCCAGTTTCCTACCAAGGAACTGGTCTCAGTTTCTTTTGTCAATAAACTTTCTTGACAAGGGACGCTATTCGTAGCGGTTTTCCTCAAACTTCTCGCCGAATTTTCATGGGGAGATGCCATTTGATGGAAAAAGTTTTGATGTTAGACTTGCTGGGGAACCCATTCGTCTGAGCTGCAGAGATGTACAAACTTCTCTATTGGAGATGCCATTTGTTGACTATACTGGGGAAAACGAGTCTCTTGAAAGACTGCTTCCTGTTTGGGGATACTACATCATACTTTTCTCGAGATCTTCTCGGAGAAATGCCATGTGATGTAATCCAATTTTGAGGTGCTGATGACCTTTTCGTCAGCGAATTTTTTGGAGAAAAACTGCTGTATTGCCGAACTTTGATTAAGAGGCTTTCTCTGGAGATTTTCCTTAATCCGGGAAAGCGAAGATATCATCTTCAATGGCGATGATTGATGTTTGTCGGAATTTCTCTTGCTTTTCAGAGGTTCAAGTTATCAAAGTGGTCAAAGAACCACCTTTAATTCAGAAATGACCTGGAGGAGAGGTTGTTCAGACACGACGTTTCCTGACAAGGAAAGAACTGACAACTCGATTGACAAGAGGACTTTTATTACTAGGGGCTAAGACCGACTAGCGTGGTGGTGATGCAATATGAATATGAGTATGAATTAATAATGCATGATGTATGTATGTTTATGCTGACAAAAATGATGCGACATACAGACTAAGGGATGAACACGACTTGATACTCGGTCACTGCGAGGGACGAAGAGGTACCCTTGGGTTCGAAATAGCAATTCTGCCTTGCTTATGAGAGATAGTCCCTGCGGGGAAAACTGTTGGTCGAGCTTAGGAGATAAGAACTCTGCCGGGGGGTGTCAGATAAAACACGGTCTCTGATACAGTTGATCCTTCATTCCGGCATACTGGTTTAGAAGGGGTACTTTGATTCTGCATTTTGAAGTTCGATTACTTCTGGAGAAGCGATCGAAGTTCTTTCGATGTTCAACAGTCAAAAGAAATTGCCATCTTTATTTTGAAAAGCAGAAAAATTTTGACAAGTAAATTCATTTTTGTTTTATTTCAAGAATCGTTAATCACATTAAAACGTCATTCTGTAAAGCTAAAACAAATGAGAATTGCAAACAAAAGCACTAGGGCTCAAATTTTATTGATAGGATGGAAATCAACCAAACGCGTGATCCCATGGAGTATTTACAAAGTTAGAAAATGGTAATTTTAAGGGAAAAGGGCTATATTGAAACATAACGACCCCTATCCTTCTACCAACTTTGAATTCTGGACATCCTTAGCTTCTGTCAAAGATGACCTTGACTGGAGTTTTCCTGACTGATGGCATTACTGCTGCTGGGGGATTTGCCCCTTTCTTGGACGTAGTTACTTGCCATGAATCCCTAATTTTTGCCTGGATTGTACTTTGAGATTTCCAATTCACCGGGATGATTTTTGCTTATGTCTCTAATTTTTTCCTGGACCGCCCTTTCGGGTTTTCAATCCACCGAGACATTTTTTTTTATTTAGGCGAAGTATTTCTTGACTACGTCAACATTTGTGAGGTAGGAAAATTCTTCTCCATCCATGGTTGCGAGTCTCAAGGCGCCGCCTGAGAAGGCTTTCTTGACCACATAGGGGTCGTCATAATTCAGAGTCCATTTGCCTCGGGAATCAGTGAGGAATGATTGTATCTTTTTGAGCACGAGGTCTCCTTTTCTGAAGACGCGAGGTCGGACCTTTTTGTCAAACGCCTTCTTCATTCTTTGCTGATACAACTGACCATGGCATAATGCCGTTATTCGTTTCTCTTCGATCAGATTCAGCTCATCAAGTAGACTTTGACACCATTTAGCCTCTGTTAGCTTAGCTTCCATCAATACCCGGATTGATGGGATCTCTACTTCTATGGGGAGCACTCCTTCCATGCCATATACTAGTGAGTAAGGGGTTGCCCCTGTTGAAGTGCGGACGGATGTTTGATAACCGTGAAGAGAAAAGGGTAGCATCTCATGCCAATCTGTGTAGGTTACAACCATCTTTTGAACGATCTTCTTGATGTTCTTGGTAGCCGCTTCTACCGCTCCGTTCATCTTAGGTCGGTAGGGAGATGAGTTATGGTACAATCTTGAACTCAGCGAGCAACTCTTTCATCATCTTATTGTTCAGGTTAGATCCATTATCAATAATGATCTGGCTTGGAACACCATAATGGCAAATGATATTATTTTTGATCAATCGGACCACCACTTGTCTAGATACATTGGTGTATAACGCTGCTTCGACCAACTTGGTGAAGTAGTCAATAGCTACCAGGATGAACTGATGTCCGTTTGAAGCTTTGGGTTCGATCATGCCAATCATGTCGATTTCCCATATGGAAAAAGGCCATGGGGAAGAGAGAACTTTGAGATGCATTGGCGGTACATGGATATTGTCTGAGTATATTTGACACTTGTGACATCTCCTCATATACTTGTAGTAATCGAATTCCATTGTCAACTAATAGTACCCTGCTCTTAGAATTTTTCTCGCCATTGTGTGTCTGTTGGCATGAGTGCCAAAGGATCCTTCATGAATTTCTTTTATCAGCATGTTTGCTTCTGGTCTGTCTACACATCGAAGCAAGACCATTTCAAAGTTCCTTTTATAGAGTGTATCACCGCTCAGAAAGAAGCTGCCTGCTAACCTTCTGAGGGTCTTTCGGTCCTTTCTGAATGCCCCAGGTGGGTACTCTTGTTTCTGAAGGAAGCATTTGATATCGTGATACCAAGGTTTGTCGTTTATGAC
This sequence comes from Lathyrus tuberosus, assembly GCA_022829125.1. NCBI lineage: Eukaryota > Viridiplantae > Streptophyta > Magnoliopsida > Fabales > Fabaceae > Lathyrus > Lathyrus tuberosus. The sequence continues at coordinate 2,557,884 of JALAZF010000394.1, forward strand.
TGCTTTAATCGTGAAGATGTAAGCGGGCCATTCAAGGCGCATTATGTCAATCTTAGGTAAGTCGTTCCATTGGCCTACGCTAATCATGGAAGAGAGAGTGGCTAATGCATCAGCCATGTGATTCTCTTCACGAGGGATGTGGTGGAACTCAATTCTGTTGAAGAATGGTAACAACCTTCTCACGTAATCTTTGTAAGGAATCAGTCTTGATTGGTATGTGTTACAATCTCCTTTGATCTGATTGATAACCAGGGCTGAATTGCCATATACATCCAAGTTTTTGATCCTTAAGTCGATCGCTTCTTCGAGACCTATGCTACAAGCTTTGTATTCGGCCTCGTTGTTTGTGCACTTGAATGTTAGTCTGGCAGTGAAAGGAATATGGGTACCCTGAGGTGTTATGATGATTGCCCCAATTCCATTTCCATAATGATTGACAGCTCCGTCAAAGATAAGTCCCCATTGGGAACCTGGTTCTGGCCCTTCACTGGGTAGCGGTTCATCGCAATCTTTCATTTTTAAATACATGACATCTTCGTCTGGGAAGTCAAATCCGATCGATTCTTGATCGTCAATCGGTTGATGAGCCAAATGATTGGCTAAAACACTTCCCTTAATGGCTTTCTGAGCATGGTAATCGATGTCGTATTCTAATAACAGCATCTGCCAACGAGCAATCCTTCTCGTAAGAGCAGGTTTTTCAAAGACATACTTGATTGGATCCATTTTGGAGATTAACCAAGTAGTGTGACGAATCATGTACTGGCGAAGACGTTTGGTTGCCCAAGCCAAAGCACATCAAGTTTTCTCAAACATAGTATACTGGGTCTCGCAGACGGTGAATTTCTTGCTCAAATAGTAAACGACAGACTTTTTCCTTTTGGTTTCGTCTTATTAGCCAAGCACACAACCCATTGAGTCTTCCTAGACTGTTAGGTAGATGATCAGTGGTCTTCCTTCCACTGGAGGTGATAGAATCAGTGGGTTCAACAGGTATTCCTTGATACTGTCGAAGGCAGTTTGGCAATCTTCTGTCCAAACGCAGTCCTGATTCTTTTTTAGTAATTTAAAGATCGGAGAACATGTCGCGGTTATGAGGAATATAAATCTGGAAATGTAATTCAAACGTCCCAGGAATCCCTTGACTTGTTTTTCAGTCTTTGGAGAAGGCATTTCTTGAATGGCCTTGACCTTGTCAGGATCAACCTCAATTCCTTTCTGGCTGACGATGAACCCTAAAAGTTTCCCCGAACAGACACCGAATGTGCACTTATTGGGATTCAAGCAGAGTTTGTACTTCCTCATACGCTCAAATAACTTTGGCAGATGGGTCACATGCTCCTCTTGTGTCTTGGATTTGGCAATCATATCATCAATATATACCTCGATTTCTTTGTGTATCATGTCATGAAACAGAGTAGTCATGGCCCTTTGATAGGTTGCCCCGACGTTCTTCAAACCGAACGACATTACCTTGTAACAAAAAGTGCCCCATGGGGTGATGAACGAAGTTTTCTCCATATCTTTCGGAGCCATTTTTATTTGATTATAGCCCGAGAATCCATCCATAAAGGAGAAGACTTTGAACTTTGTTGTACTGTCTACCAGCATGTCAATGTGTGGTAAAGGAAAGTCATCCTTTGGACTTGCTTTGTTCAGATCCCTATAGTCTACGCACATTCTGACCTTTTTGTACTTTTTCGGAACTGGTACTATGTTGGCTAACCATTGAGGATACTCTGATGTGGCGAGAAAACTCGCGTCAATCTATTTTTGTACTTCCTCTTTGATTTTGATGGCCATGTCTAGGTGAGCCCGTCTCAACCTTTGTTTTACTGGCGGACATTCTGATCTTAACGGTATATGATGTTCCACGATGCTGGTATCCAACCCTGGCATGTCCTGATAGGACCAACCGAATACATCGGGAAACTCTTGGAGAAGCTTTATCAAACTTTCTTTGACAATCGGACTGAGTAGTGCCCCAATCTTGACTTCCTTTCTCTCTTCCTCTGAGCCAAAGTTGACCGTTTCCAACGGCTCTTTGTGAGTTTTAATGGACCTTTCCTCTTGTCTGAGTAATCGGGAGATCTCCTCTGGAATTTCTTCGTCCTCTTCTTCTTCAGCCTCGAATACCGGGAATTCAAAGTTGGGAGAAGGCATCGGATCATACATTTCAATGGGGTTTAAAACAAGCAATATGCATGACGTGATGATTGTTTTTTTAGAAGAGATAGAGAGAATGCAAGAGTGTGTGCAGTGTATCTTCTAAAAACTGCTTGTTTTTATTATTTGTTTTGTTTTTTAGGATTACCATTTTCTGAAAAAGCGAAAAGAGAAAACAACAATTCCTGCGGGAATTACATAATGACGTTATTTTATTTATGATCTTGTCGATTCTTAAAACTACAGCCTTATAAAACAAAACTCTGTCGCTTTGGGCGAAGCGAAGAGGGATATCTACAGAAAGTGAGCCCTATCAAAACATTTGTTTCACCTGGGCAGGGTGAAAGGTTAAAACAAAGATGGCCATCACTTTAACTTATGAACAATCTTCGAAACATCGACTGCAACCCATTGGCGGCGAACTCCTCGGTGAATCACAAAGTGTGGTACCTTCCTTGATTTGTCTTTAGAAATAACGCTGATTTCTGGCGGAGCAGGATCATTGGAATCTGTCTCCTAGGCAGAGTTGTCGTAGGAGGATTCCTCAGTTGTATTTTGCATAGTATTTGTGCTCTCAGGTATATCTCCCCATCCAGTTGGCTAGATGTCTTTGAGCCTGATATGAGAACTTTCAGGAGTGGTGTACTTGACCAAGAAGTCGTATTTACCACTTGGTTGTCCCAGGGTGTCCCATAATTCTTTGGAACTGGATGAGTCATCTCTCTCGATGACGTTGACCTCGGGAAAAGCATAATTAATGAATTCTAGTCCTGCAAACTTTGCGAATTCATCGTCGCACTGGATATTTTTTGAATGACCTGAGTGTTGATCCCATGACATGGTGGGGACGCAGGTATTTTTCTCAATGATGCTCAGCTGATTTTCATTGTTCGGCTGATTTTCTTGCCCTAAGTCTCCTGGGTACGGCTGCCAGATAGGCAGACCATCCATCTGGCCATAATAGTCGTGGTCAAAGTTGTCTTTCATCAGAGTGTCTTCCTCTAATGAGTTTGGTGGAGCACGACATCCTTCCGGATCACAATCTCCGTATATCATTTTGACATCTGCCCTTGGTATAATCTCGGACTCTGTGCGGGATAACAAAATGGAATAGGTACCTCTTCCTGAGACATATAACCGTCCTCATTAAGAAAGGACTTCTATTCCTCATCTGTGTCGAAGGAATCTCCCGCGTTGATGGTATGTACTTCTTGAGACATTGGGTGAAGGAAACCTCCACTATGGAAGAAGTTCTAAATGGGATGAAGACTTTCGTCGTTAGCAGCTGTCTGGGTACAGTTTGAAGAAAAACCAAGACCCTTCTTTTCTTTGTTTTTAGTAGGAATGACAAGATGTCCCCATCCCTTTGCATTGTTGGTTTTGATTACTTCGAGAGCATCTCTATACGAGGAAATCGATGCTCCTTTTTCTGATTGATTCTAATTGCTTACCGAAAGTGCCTGGAACTGAGTTCCAACAACCTCCCCGGGTTCTACACAAGTGGACAATGAAAGTTTACTCACGATCAAGGCTTGCTCTCCGCAGACTGTGACGAGTTGGTCATTCTTGACGAACTTCAGCTTCTGGTGAAGTGTCGAAGTGACTGCCCCAGCCTGTATGTTGCTCGGATGTCCATGACCTGGAAAGTGACTAGGAAAGTATGAGGACCGATAGTTATGGGAAGGTCGACTTCGCTGATAACCGTTTTTCTGGACCCATCAAATGCTTTGACGACGACCTCACTGCCTCTCATCGGAGATCCTTTGAATGATAGTCGCATTAGAGTGGACTTCGACATGACGTTGACTCTAGAATCGAGATGCAAACATGAGATTCGTAGGTAAGAAGAATGCATTACGTGAGAATGATGAATAATATGCATTACGTTAGTTTAATTTGAAAAAGAGAGACTAGAAAAGAAGATTTTTCTTTGTTTAAAGTTTTTTTTAATGAAATGAATGCATGAATGCAACACACAAAAACATAGAAAAAACATGGGGTCAGAGGGTCGGTGTCATGAAGTCAACGCTCTACCCATCCCCAAAGGTTTATACTAGTGATTTTTTGTACCTGTCCTCAAAATCACTGACCCCTCTTGGGATAACGACATCAAGCGGATCGCCAGCGAGCTGTAGTATCTTAGAGTAGTCTCAAATGAGGGTAGTATCGCGTGACAACTATTTTCGATAGCTTCCGCACTACAAAATGGTTTCAGTCTACTAAAATCCTCAGCTTCTCAGATAAACCCAATGGAACAATCTGCTTTCAATAACCGAAGTCGTATAGGCATTGCATTCGCAAAGGGCATCTCCACTGATTTGATGGTCGACCGGGACCTCTTATTTGGGATTCACTCCCCGTAAGATTACCCGTATAGTGCCATCACTTATCTTAGGTGTATACTTAATCTTTCCAGATGCGGAATCACACGCATTCCAATTAGCAGAAAAATAAACACGGATATCAATTAGGAAAAGTAGTATATATATTTGTCCTAACATCCTAGACCTCTAGTCCTATGATCCTATACAGACAATGACTCCCCAGCAGAGTCGCCATTTTACTGTAGCGAGCGATTTTTGTCTGTGACGCGACCACCTTATCGCTAGAGTTTGGGTTTTCTCCTAGTGGAGAAAGGGTGCTACTTTCTGATTTCTTATTTATCCCGTGAAGCTGGAAGGGAAAGGGTATAGGTATCTAAAACTAACCTTGCACGCGAATGTTTAACTGAACAAACGCTTTAAAAGAGATTGGGGGGTCTGGGGGCAGGTTATACAATGGGTAGTTGTCAATTACCCATCCTATATGTGGTTATCCAGAGGATGTTAGCTTTTAGGTTTTGCTTTGTAATTGATAGTGTTTATCTGCTGATGGGTTAGGAAAGTTTCTTGGGAAAGTATGACAGGGAGGGTGAGTTTTGTTTATGTTTTGGGTATGGTACTGGACCTAAGCTTTTGATTAGTATGCTCGCTAAGATTTTGCAATCTTATGCCTACGAATTCCCGTTTAACGAAATAGGGAAATAGAAGCGATTGTAGTTCCTCCTATTCTATGGGAGGAAAGAGATGTTTTGGTGTCTTGTTCAAAGCCCAAGACATGAAGCTAAAGGTGATTTGTGTCTTGTTCAAAGCCCAAGATGTGAAGCTAAAGGGTTTTGGCTAAGAGAGAATTTGTCATCTCTAAAGAGGAATTGTTGACGTTTGTATGCTGTGAGTAAAGAACAAATTTGATGCTAAAAGGTTGATTGACTCAATCGGGGGTTTCTTTATACAAAGCCTAAGAGAAGGCGGGAAGTTTGACTTTTCTAGGGGAAATGTTCTTTCTGTCTTGTACAAATCCCAAGATTGAGGCTAAAAGGGATTTTAACTCTGTTAGTTCTTGTATTGGCTGGAATTTTGGTAAAACAATGGTGTTGTTAATGATGTCATATGTATGATGTCTTAACATGAGTTCTTAATGTTGAGTTGATGTTAAGTTCAGAAGGGTTGCAGTTTTGTATGCTGATGTTAAACCTGATGTCTTGACATCAGTTGACAGAACATCAGAACATCAGTCTGATGTGTTTTGTTAGAGCTGCATTTGTTTAAGTGTGTCTTGAGAAGATCTAGTGGAGAGATTGCAGGCGAATATCACGGGACAAATATATTCTGTTGCAATCTTAGATTGAGCAGATATTGTTACTATTTTCATGCAAAAAGATATGGAGAATAATTAGATTTAATTGAAGATTTAATTGAAGATTTAATTGAAGATTTGATTGAAGATCTATTTAGTAGCAGAATCTTTTGCAGATTTGTAGCAGCTGATTTGTTGTGATTTGAAGGCCCAAATCCAGTTGGGAAATAGGTTATAAATAGAAGCATTGTAACCTAGTTTTAGTAAGCCAGCCATCATGTAAATTATAAGGGCTGTGTTGGTTGATGAACCACCCGGTTTTGTGGGATGGTCATCATGTTTATCTCTAAGCCTGTAGATAAGAGATGTATTGTTCTTAGAGGAAGCTGTTAAGCAACTTTAAGCATTGTTCTTAGTCATGAGGGTCATGTCTAGGTCAAGAAACCCTAATTCCTGATTTTTCGTAAATGTATCCCCTGAGGTTAAATTGACTCGATGATTGGGTCCAAGAGGCCCCTTGGAGTATCTTGGGTTGTGCTTTGAAGCATTGGCCCATGCCCAGATGAAAATTTCCATCTGGAGGCCCTGGTCGACCAAAACCCTAATTTGGTGACACTGGAGATCTTGAGGCTTAATCCCCTTGGAATGCTGCAACCTTGTGCTTGATTCTTGAAGTGGGAGCCCTCTTGATCCATTGTGGATGTTTGAGAGGCTTAGACAAGTTGGAGATCATGTCATTCCTTGATTGATCCTTTGTCTAATAGCTCTGAGAGGGCTTGAAACCCTAAGTTTGATTGTAGTGGATGTTCACCCATCTTTGGGGAGACTAATGAGGTATGATGGTCCATCCATATTGTGATGATGATTCGCACAATGATGGAAAATCTTAGTGGTCAAAATTTGGGGTATGACACAAAGCAGTGCCTGCTCAATTGTAAAAAATAATTTACAAATAAATAAAATTATCATAGTAAGTAGTGTAAGTTAAAAGTTAACAAATTAGTTTAAATACACATCTATAAAAATAGTATAAAATGTATTTGTACAATGATACAATGATGATTTACCTCTATGATCGAACAAATTAATATGCCCCTGGCGGATCAAGAGAGAAGAGACGGAGGTATTTGCATTTCTTATGACAAATTTACCATGTCCAATCTTTTTAGATTTCCAGCTACCCTCTATTGGGGTTGGACAAATATTGTGAGTATTTTGCAAGACATCACTAATCATATTTTGAGTATAGAAGTTAAAATTTTGAACTTCATGAATGACTGAAAGTAACATAATTATATTTAGGCATGTAAATTGGAAATCATGCAATGAGTATTAATATTAATTAATAGAAAAATATAAAAAGTACCTTCTATATGTCTAATTTCTGGATCTGCTGAAGGAGACTTTTGGTAATCATATTTAGATTTATTTGTCGATTGACGTAAAAAAGTACCGCTATTCAAAATAAACCTCCCAGCAGATATTTTTCTTTCCTTCGTATGGCACAAAGCTGAAGGAGACATTTGGTAATCAAGTTTACTGCAATTTTCAGATTGACGTAACAGGGTACCATTATTCAAAATTAATCTCCCAGCTGAAATATATTATGTTTCTACTAAAATTTAATTTAAAATATAATAAGTATAATTAAATAATAAGTATATCGATAATTTTATAGTTTTAATTATTCAAATAAAAATTTAATAAATATTATCACATAATAACTGAGTCACAAATCAATTAATCAAATGTTCGACACTGATCTTGTAAAAAATTAAATGTTCAATCATATTAAAGATAAATTATTTAATAATTATTTGACTACTTATTTTTAAAATAAATTAAAAATACAATAATTTAAAAATATATTCTATTTCAACTTAAAATTTTTAAATGAGTTCTTAATTTTATTAGATGTAAATTTTTTTACTACCTATTTTTAAAATAATCTAAAAATAAAATAATTTTAAAATATATTCAGTATCAACTTAAAATTTTCAAAGTAGTTCTTAATTTCTATTTTTTAAAAATGAAATATATTATGTTTCTACTAAAAATTAATTAAAAATACAATAAGTATAATTAAATAATAAGTATATAGATAATTTTATAGTTTTAATTATTCAAATAAAAAATTAATAAATATTATCACATAATAACTGAGTCACAAATCAATTAAAAATATTAAATGTTTGGCACTGATTTTATAAAAAATTAAATGTTCGATCATAGTAAAGATAAATTATTTAATAATTATTTGACTACTTATTTTTAAAATAAATTAAAAATACAATAATTTAAAAATATATTCTATTTCAACTTAAATTTTTTAAATCAGTTCTTAATTTTTATTATTTTAAAATAAAATATGTTTAGTTTCTACTTAAAATTTCTAAATCAGTTATTAGTTTTATTAGTCTTATTATTAAATTCCAAACGAATGTTGCATGTGGAGATAAAAAAATCATAATTTATTATAATAATCCCTAATTAAATCGTATTTATTGGAAAGAGAAAGAAATAAGTGGTTGAGATAAAAAAAAGTTAATACATAATGACTCTTTAAGAGAAAGAAATAATGTGATTGAGATAAAAAAGGAATAAAGAGCAACTTATTCGGTTGCTCTTTCCAATAAATGTTTGAGATAAAAAAGAAGAATATTGCAAACGTGTTATTTCTAATAAATGTGGTTGAGATAAAAAAGAAGAATATTGTAAATGTTAATTAAAAAGGTTTAGGCGGGATCTGATTGCATTTAGGCGCTTAAAGGGGTGCATAGTATTGTGTTTTAATATATTAAGGATTATAACAAACCGCAAGAACTTACCCAAGAAATTGCACTGCTGAGTCAGTTGTGGTATCCAAGCATAGTCCAATATTATGGGTCTGAGACGGTTGATGATAAACTCTATGTATACTTGGAGTATGTCTCTAGTGGGTCCATCTACAAACTTCTTCAAGAATACGGACAATTAGGTGAAATTTTGAATTAGAATTATACCCGAAAGATTCTTCCAGGACTTGCATATTTGCACGCAAAGAACGCTGTTCACAGGGACATCAAAGGAGAAAACATGTTGGTGCACTCTAATAGACACATAAAGATGGCAGATTTGTGGGATGGCTAAACATATAAGTGGGCAGTCTCTTCCATTTTCTTTTAAAAGGAAGTCCTGACTGGATGGCACCTGAGGTTATAAGAAATTCAAATGGTTGTAATCTTGTTGTCGATATATGGAGTCTGGGCTGCACTGAATACAACAACAACAAAACCACCTTGTCGCCAATATGAAGGGGTTGCTGCTATGTTTAATATTGGGAACAACAGGGAACTTCCTAAAATTCCAGATCATCTATCAAAAGGAGGGAAAAGTTTGTCAGGCTTTGTTTACAAAGGGATCCAGTAGATCGTCCTTCAGCTTGTCAACTTCTAGAGCACCTATTTTGTTAAAAGTGATTTTCTAGAAATACTCTTTATGACGGTTGATCCTTCAGAACCCCCATCTTCTGTTATAAATGCAATGAGATCATTGGCCATTGGATTGCTTAAACATACATTGTGTTTAGACTCGGAAGAAGTAGTTGGTATTCACGATATCTTTCCAGCTAGGAACTTCATAACCGGTTATGAATAAAGTTATGATCATAAAGCAAGGATCGTCTCGTGTCTCGTTTCTCCATTTGATGGACTACGCGTGCTTCCCATATCATTGAATCCGACAGGCAGGATATCTCCCTCTCCAACACCTAATCCTCATTGCTATGGACACTTACCTCCCTTTGGAGTTTTGACCACAGTAAAAAATTCTTCACCCTTATTTAGGAGAACTACAAATGCTCTGATTTCATCCTTGTAAGGATATGTAGGCACAAGACCGCGAAGTTTTGGCGAGCATACTTAGTAATAAACCCTTAGGTTCCTATCCCCACCAATAAAACCCAAACATAAAACAAGACATTTCAAAACAATAGCAAACAATAACATAAATACTAGCAAGAGGTTCCTATAGAGTACTATAGATGCTTAGGATGCTAACACCTTCCCTAGGTATAACCAACCCCCGAACCTTACAATCTCTTCGCATTATTGTTACATTGCAACTTAGGGTTTTATACGATCTTTTCCCTTTCCATTGGATAAAACAAAGTTCGATGGTGAATATTTAAAGATTTGTGATTCAAGTTAATCAATAGCTTGATATCCGATTCTCACCGCAATAGAAATGGCAACTTCACTAGGGACACCCAAGAGGGTTAAACCTAACTTGCTTTTATTTGTGATATTGTTTGCTTGCTATTTGTTTTTCTGTTTTTCATGGGTGGTTACCTTGTATGTGGTGAGATAAGTCCCAACTTGGACTTGAGCATAAAAATAAGATAGGAAGGTGGTATATTCAAGAAGGCTTATAGGGAGTTGATTCCCGACCAAGCTAACTTGAGAAATCACCACTCAGTGGAGGCACCTTTTAAGAATAAGTATTGTTGATCAAGAAATTGTGAAAACAATACTATTCTTGATTGAGCCTACGAAGCTGAGAACTTTTAGTCACCTTTAACCTTACTTGTCCTTGTTAGGAACGTAGTGCGATGACTATGAGGGTGTAACCCAAAATAGTTGATACACGATACTACACTCAAAAGAGGTTCTCTTGAGAATATTATTAACTACCGAGGAATTGGGAAATTGATAATATCAAAAAGATGGGCTGATGACTTTGAGAACTTGTTAGAACTCGTTGTACAGGTACACAATAAACCCTAGTACATATCCTTAAGGGAGGATTAAAACTTAACTTCATGCTTGTTGTTTACCCTTAAAACCTGTGTGTAACCTTGTTCGTGCATTGCATCAACATACACTCATGCATTCTTGAATAACCCTTTGGTTTCAAGGAACTCAGTTGTTCATTTCTTTGCACACAAAAAATCAATAGAGATCATGGATTATGAAATGAAACTTTTCAGTTTTTTTTCTTCCAAAATATTTGCAACTCACTTTTTGAGTTCCTTAAAACCATTAAGCTTGCATTTGCATTACATGCGCATGTCATCACATTTGCATCTCATTTCTGAGACATAATACTCGACCATCCTCTTCCAGTAATTCTGAGAGGTGATTCCTAGCACGTGTTTAAAACGTATGACAATGATGAGCGAACTAATGAAGTGTCAAGAAGCACTGAAAGAGGATATCAGTATTATAAAGAGTCAAATGAATTGGGTCTTGGAAACCTTGAAAGCTTTATTGACAAAAGAGGGTCATTCTATGCCCATTGCTACAGTAAAGGTAGATAATCTTCTACAAGCATCTGGTGTTAATCTAAATCAAGAGCCATTCCACATGGAAACTCCTCACTTGCCAACTCATGGCCCTCCTTCAAGGTGTCATCTTTAGCCTTTGACTGTCAGATCATCACATCAACATCATGTGACTGTCTTCCCCTAAGAGCATCAGAGTCAGGATCAACGGGTTAAGGTTCCCCGTCAGCATCAACGAATGCCTACAGTGCCAGCTTATCAATAACCAAAAGCTCAAGCTCCTCGTCTGCAAGGTGTTTTCAACGAGAATAGGAGACTAGGGAGTAGGTCGCCCTTTCATCCGATTCCAATGACGTACACTGAGCTCTATCCTTCTTTATTGGAAAAATGACTAGTGGTCCATTAGGGGATGAGGGAGTCAACTTTGGTTGACTCAACCTATCCCATCTGATTAAGTCAGCCAAGATCTAAAGACCCTAAGGAGAAAGGCGCATGGGAAGGTCTCCACATGATTATGGTTAAAACAACATAGTCAGCTGATGAAGTGGTGCAGGAGTGGACCACGTGTCCACTAGCATGGGGCTAAATGACAGATGAAAAAAGGTGTGGAGAAGCATGTAGTGCTCTCTCTCTCTCTCTCTCTCTCTCTCTCTCTCTTTCTCTCTCTTTCTCTTTCTCTCTCTCTCTCTCTCTCTCTCTCTCTCCCTCCCTCTCCCTCTCCTCTCTCTCTCTCTCTCTCTCTCTCTCTCAACAAAACCAACACCACCATAACAAATCAAGCAGGGTGGTTGTGATGAACACATCGGCGGTGTTCATCGAACACGCCCATAAATCATCAAAACCCAAAAACCTCAACATGAACCTAACCTAAAACCTAACCATAAACATGAATCTGACGTTAGATTAAACAAATAACGTCCATATCCAATGGATCGAACATGATCTCAAATTGAACCTAATCCTATGATATGATCCCAAGCATTCAAAAAAGGAGAAAACAACGCAATTCATAGTATCACAACAACATTGAAGCTAGGATAAATCAGAAAAATGAAGAAAAGCACAAAGTAGAAGACCTCGTTAAAGCTTTGTAACTCCGACGAGATTCCGGAGACAACAAGTTACCTCAGGTGAGTGTCTTAAATCCCTTCCTCTATGCTTTACTGCTTCAGTTGTTGTTGCTTCCCTTCTTCTACTCTTTTCTTCCTTTATGTGTGCTTTTGCTCTGGTAAGAGTGAGTTCCTGTGAGGCTTAAAGCTCTGATTAACTCAATTTCTAATGATGAACTTGAGTAATCCTTTAAAGATCTCTTTGTGAGTGGGGTGAATTAGGGTAGATGTTTGGGATTAATTTTTGTGTGTTTTGAGAGTGCAATGAGAGAAGAGTTTTACAAGGAGAATGAGTGAAGTACTGGGATGGAAAAGATGGGGAAATGAGTTTTTATTAGAGGAGTTTTGGAGGGAATTCTCTAGTGATCCTCGTGAGCTTAATGAGGGAGGGTTGAGATTAGTTTAGATTGAAAGTTTGTTGTGATTTGTGTTAGTTTGAGTGAATGGATGATAAGCTTGATATGAATGGTGTGTATGTATGTATGTTCACGCGTTCGCAGCTTGCTAATTTGTTCTCTTTGGTTTCCCCTTTGTTTTAATTTTATTTTTTTAATCAATTCATATGGACATGATGTTGTTATGGAATTGTGAACTACTATGATTCATGTGTTTCACTACTTGATGCTAGTTCTAATTTGTATTTCTAATTTAATTTGAAAAAAAGTATGCATGTAGTCATATTCAATACTGATGATGATTGATGATGGTATGTTGTGGTCATGTCAATAAGATGTAGGTTATTGGCTAAATTTTGTATGTTCACTTGGATTTATTTGCAGGGTGTATGTAATATTTGGTGGCATGGCTAATGGCTTGTCATGTGCTTTTCCTAAAGTTGTTTAACTTGTTTTGCAGGTTGATGCATGGTCATGAGGGATGAAGATGATGATGGCATGGGAATGCTATAAATCAAATGTGATAGCATGATGAAGCAAGGAAAATGCACACATGATATGTTGATGATGAATGATGGAGTGGATTGGGAGAACTCGTGTGGGACCAAAGCCAATGGGACCATATTTCTTTTTGAATTTAAAAATATTTATTCTATTTTCTTTTTGTTTTTAAAAAATGATGTAATATATGTCATTATATATGAAAACTGATCTTTTTGTGTTTTAATGAATGATGTAATGGTGTGTTATGTATCATTTTAAAAAATTAATAAACAAAACTCTTTTTATATTTTAGACCTTGCATGGAATGCTAAGAGAACACTACTCATAAATTTAAAATCAAACCAATAATGAAATTATATGGCCAAAATTTTAAAAGTACATGAAACCTCTAAAACATGCTCATGATCATTAGTGAATGTATGATGACATAGTGAATGTAAATGCACTAAGTGGAAGTGACATGGTAATTCAAATGAAAACCAAAAAGCCATGTACACACAACATTATTAAACACAACTTCTAAAAAACAAACATTGGCTCTAAAGGGCCCTAAACTAAACACTTAAACCATGACCATATGCTCTAAACCAAACACTTAAACCATGACCATATGTAAGAACAATGCTAATGGCTTTAAGATGAAATGAGAACCTAAAAACAAGACCATAAACAAGGTTTAAACATGAATGGCCAAGGTCGAGGGCCAAATGGTTTGCTATGAATGTATATTTGGATGCAGATGAAACATGAATTCAATTAGTATAGGTTTAAGAAAGATACAATGCAATGCAATATGAAAAATATGTTAAAATAAAAAATATGGTGGGAAAAATTGGGGTATGACACACTGGACTTCCACAAGAAGATCCTTATCGCCCATCAAGAAGATTACGTAGTCGGACTTCCATACGAAGATCCTTGGGCGTGATGCTACATCATGTTGGTACGATATCTAGGTCTTGTGATACAGGTGCCAAAATGTTGTGTTTTTGAGTGTGTTCTGCAGAATATTTGATGAAGATTTTATTTTTATTGATTTAAGAATATGATTAGGTGATTTGTTTGACAGCTGAATGAAGTTTAATTCATATTTAAATGAAGATATAAATTTAAGTTTAAATTAAAACAAATCATATCTTGTTGGAGATATTTAAGGAGAAAATTAAATATCCAGCAGATTCTGCATTAATTCTGGACGAATTCAAAGATACTACCTAAGGAGAAAAACCTATAATTACACTATTATTAAAAGAGCTTAACCCTACATTGGAAAGCAAGCACTCCCATTGAAGATATTAGAGATTCTAGGTTTTATGTCATGTATTAACGTTAATGCCCTAATAGGATTAGTGTTGAATCCTTATGTGCACCTCTATGTTTCAGTAACTTGGCATAGATGGTTTGTCTAGTTGAGTTGTAATCAACATTGTTTATGTACACCTCTATGTTTCAGTAACTTGGCATAAAAGGTTTGTCTAGTTTACTTGTAATATTCAACACTAATTATCTTGTGAAGATTAAAGTTGATCACTAGGGTTTAATGGTTATTTTCCATTGTCACTGGGATTATGGCAGAGAAGAAAGTGAGTATATTCTCATATTTAGGAGGAGGCTCTAAATAGAAATTCATTGGGTAGGGTTAGGAAGAAGCATTGAACAACATAGGGTTTGTTGTTGCTTGTAAGTATAAATGTACTAAAATATTAATAGTGAATTTACTTTCTAAGGTTGTGGACTTAGCCCCCTAGACGTAGGTGTAGTTTCACCGAACTGGGTAAACAATTTGATTGTGTTCATTATTGCTTTTCTACTTCATCATTTATTACTAGTTATTGTATAGTTTATGGTGTATCTTGTCTCACATGTTACTAGAGCATCGTGTTCGACATCTGTCCCCTGAGGAACATACTTTCAATTGGCATTAGAGCAGGCACCCTAACATGTTGGGTGAGCTTCAAGGAAGATAAATTCTGTTCAAATGGAGACAATTAAAGGCGGTGGATAAGTCAACAAACCACTTGTTTTGGATGGCACAAACTATGATTATTGGAAAGTGATGACGGTTGCTTTTCTCAAATACTTGGGAAACAAAGCATGGAAAGTTGTGATCAAAGGGTGGAAACATCCAATGATTACCTCTGAAGATGGTATAACCAGCCTAAAACCAGAGGTTGATTGGACTGATGCTGAAGATAAAGAAGCCATTGGAAACTCGAAGGCATTGAATTTAATTTTCAATGGCATTGACAAGAACATGTTTAGGTTAATTAACACATGTTCTGAAGCTAAAAAAGCATGGGAGATTCTGAAAACTTTGCACGAAGGCACATCTAAGGTTTGTATGTCAAGGTTGCAGCTCCTAACAAGAAAATTTGAGAACTTAAGGATGAATGAAGATGAAATTGTGAGTGTGTTTTACATCAGATTGCGTGACATTGCCAACACTTCTTTTGCCTTAGGTGAAAAGATGTCTGAAGAAAAGCTTGCTAGAAAGATTCTCAGATCATTACCTAAGAGGTTTGATATTAAAGTTACCGCTATTGAAGAAACTTAGGATCTAAGCAGTATAAAGGTTGACGGACTCTTTGGTTCCTTGCAAACCTTTGAGATGTCCGTTAATGATAGATCAAAGAAAAATAACAAAGGTATAGCCCTTGTATCCAACATCGAGGAAGTTTGTATTCAAGGTGACAAAGAAGAGAGTTTGGCAGATGATATTTCTCTTCTTGGGAAAATATTCAACAAAACATTGAAGTTTCTGGAGAGGAAGTGGAGGACCAATGTCCCAGACAAGAGGTCCAACATCATTTCAGGACAAGGACAGGAATGAAGAAGATCCCAACAGCGGAAGGGTACTCAATGCTTTGAAGGATATGGGCACATTAGACTATAATGCCCTAACTTTCTAAGGAAACAAAAAAAGGGATTAACCACTACTTGGTCTGATTCTCAAAGTGAAGGGGAAATGGAAACTGCCAACATTGTGATGGCATATTCTGAAGGAGATGAATCTGAAGATGGGTTCATCTCTGAAGAACTGACTAGAGAAGAACTTTCTGGCATCATACAATCTTGTTCTCACCAAGAGAGAAGAATCACACTCATCCTCAGACAACCTGAAGAAAACCACAAACACGCTTCAAAAGGAAACAAAAGAGTATACTTCTACCATCAAAGTTTTAGAAAAATAGGTCTCATCTCTAAACTCCATTCTAGGAAACTTGATTCTTCTTGAAAGGAAGTTAAAGAACTCAAGCTTACCTAGTAAAAATTTAGAATGTAGAGAAATGACCGAGGATGTGAAAAGATCCAATGAAGAGACGTGCATGAAAGATATGAACAAGAAGATTCCCCCCCAGGAGGTTTCTATTTCTGGAATGAAGAATGATGTTTTGAAGTTAGATCACATGTCGCAGCATCGTGCTCAATATGTGGGATCCCATCATAAAAAGAGCAAGAAACAACCTTTGGCATGCCAACACTGTGGAAAATATGGACATACAAGGCCTTATTGCTTAGAATGGTTGAAGTTAAACATCAGAGGTCATAAGAAATTTAATGCTAAGAAGAAGTGAAATCTCAATACAACTTCAACTTAAAGGTGAGAAAAACACAAGAAAGGGGGTTGAATTGTGTTAGCCCATTTTCTTTCTTTTCTCACAGTCTCTTGTTAGATTCTGAACACAAAGTCTAGAATTTGATATATAGTTAAGTGTTTGCAGTGGATAAAAACTTGTTCAGAGCTATATAGGGAAATAAAGAGAGACACAAGTAGATTTATCCTGGTCCCTCCCATAAATCGAGAGTAGTCCAGTCCCCCTGCACTTCCAAGGGATTTCACTATAATTATAACTGATTACAAATGCTCAAGCATACAAGCAAGAGACTTTTAATACTCAAACACACAAGTAAGAGACTTCTAATGCTTAAACACTCAACAATATACTTCAGATGCTCAAGCACACAAGCAAAAGACTCATTACAATCTAACTTACAAAGAAAAGATTGTATGTTTCTTACACTTGATATACAATCAAAGGTGTAAACAAAATACAACACGACAATACTCTCTAAGACTTAAGAATTTCTAAGATAAACAAATGATAAGTAATTCTAAACTAAACTTGTGCTTTTTGTTTGGCAGAGTAACAAATCTTTTATCTTTAAAGGTTAGTTGATATTTCTTCAAGTATTCAGCTACTTATGTAGAGAGATAGAAAAGAGTCATTGAAGAGAATAACTAGCACACGTGAGTATTGGAGAAGCTTGATCAGAGACGTTGGAATGTTACTTGATATGGTTAATCCCTTTGAAAATATACTTGAAATACCTTTGCTTTAAGAGGAATTATTTGTTGCACCCCAGTTGTCTGTGAAGATTTTTGTTTAAATATTCACGTGATCAGAAGAAGACAAATTGCTCTCTGAGTCTGAAAGTGACCTATCAGAGTCTTTTTTATCCTTGTGTTGACTGACCTCGGAGTCTGATAGTGACCTATCAGAGTCTTCTTTATCCTTGTTTTTACTGACTTGAGAGTATGAGTCTTCATAGTTCCAGGTTCTGATCCTTCAGAGTTTGAGTCTTCAGATGTTGGCTTTCTTCAGAGTGTCTTCAGAAGTTGACCTCCTTTAGAGTCTGAATCTTTTAGCTTCTCTTTAAATGTTCATTTTTAGTATTAGAAATGACTTTATATCATAAATTTAGTCTCTAGTCCTGCACACTTGAACATATGTTAGTGTACCCAAAAGTTCTTTAAACACTTTGTTATCGTCAAAACCTTACCAAACCAATTTTATTCCAACACAACTAACTCCATAGAGCACAAAGTTTCCTCAAGTAATGGCTGGTATTTTAATAGTGAGGGTACCAGGCACATGGTTAGAGATAAGATATCTCATGGGAATTATGCAAAGGGAAGAATAAAAGGCTCATGAAGATTGGTTATTCCATGACCAAAAGAGGTTCCTTTGAGAAAAGAGTCATATACTAATGCGGGCAAACATTGTGTCAAAGGTAAATGAGTTCTTATGCAAAAGGAGGAAGACATCAAGAGTTTTTAATACCTCGGGTTTGATAAAGTTGTAATACTTAAATAAAGGTCCACCAAAATGTCCAGACAAATGGTTCAACATCTGACTTAGGAGTCTGAAGTAACTCATGAGGATTGTGTCATTGAAGGGAAGGTTGATGGTCAGGCTGGAGGTCCTCCCAAATTTAAACAACCTTCTAGAGTTCATCTAAGTGATAATAGTGTAAGTCTTTCTCATATATCTTAAAGTATGACAAATCAACATGTCATGGTGCTTGATGAATTGGAAGCAGGTACACTGGAGCTTGTATCCGACTGTTAGAACAAGATTTATTCATGACAAGTATTCCTTAAGGTTTTGATGAAAACAAAAGTATTGAAAGAACAATGGTGTTATCTAATGTGTGTTCTAAGTATGCAGGTTCCCAAGCTTAAGAAGAATTTATTCTATTTCAGAGTCTAATAAAAGAACGCATTTGAGAGAAGCTGAGTTATTGGCTTCTGGTGGCTCAGAATCGAAGAACGTTCTCTAAGTGAAGTATGATAATATAGGTTGGCATAGACTCTGAAGCTAAAGGTATCAACATCAAAAGAGAAATATATTATAGCTACACTTATTGAATGTATCAGCTTTTGGTGATCATTCAGAACCAGTGACAAAGCTAAGTTATCCGTACTGCAGAAAGCAAGCTACAATGTCAAATTAGTTTGTCAGATAGAGTTTATGTTCACATGGCTCAAGAAGAGTTAACATGCTTTACGGATATCCACTCTCAATGGATCTATAGTACAAGATCACAAGGAAGACGCTATGGTTAAAAGAGTTAAACAATGGATTAAGATCTTTTGGTGTATCTATCTTCAACGTCTCTTGTAATATGGAGTAACAAAGACACTTGTACAAGTTATCTCTTCCAACGTCTATCAGTCTACAACTGCTAGATAAGTAGCTGAACATTCAATCTAGAATCAACAAGGAAAATAAAGAAAGATAGCCAAGAAGAAAGAAGTGTTTCACGCTTCTATCTGAATGGATGAATAACAAGATCAACAATGGCAACATAATCGAGTATGCAAAATTTCTGTTATCTGTTGTAAATGTACAAAGCCTTAAGATTTCTTAAACATTGAATATCTTAGAAATCTTAAGAGCTATTATTTAGTTATGGTTATTACCCTGTAACTCAGCTTGTATCAAGTACACCTTGTTGTCTATTCTGCTAAACAAATTTTGTTTGGTAGTTTAGAAAGAAAGTCTCTTGCTATGTGCTTGAGAGTCAAAGTCTCTTGATGTGAGCTTGAGCCAAGTAAGTCTCTTACTATGTGCTTGAGCATTAAAGTCTTGATCACTTGTTGATTAAGCAGGAAGTCTTGAACCTGAGGGGTTTAAGCAGGAAGTCTTGGGCTGAGGGTCTAAGCAGGAAGTCTTGTATTCGTGGGATTTAAGCAAGAACTCTTGAACTTGAGGGTTTTAAGAAGGAAGTCTCGAGCTGAGGGTCTGAGCATAAAAAGTCTTATGCTAGAGGGCGTAAGCAATTTTAATCATGATTTGATTATAGTGGAAAATATCTTGTGCCGCAAAGGGATATGATTACTCTCAATTTGGGAGGAACCAGGATAAATCTTTGTGTGTTCATCTTTCATTTATTTGCTTTTATTATTATTCCACTGCAACTTATAATTAGAATCTGAACATGGTTTAGAATATGAAATATTTTCATAAGCAAAGCAAAAATCGATAACACAACTCAACCCCCAATTCTTGTGTATTTTTCTCTCCTTCAGTTGGCATTAGAGCATGGTCTGTGCATAACACTTAACAGTGGTGCAAATAAAGATCCAAAGAGAAAAATATGTCAGCTGGAGAATTTTTCAAGAAGGAATTAAGTACCATATGAAAAAGATTTTGCTTTGCTATTCCTCTCATACTCAATGACGACTCTGCTGAATTTAAATGATGGAAAAGCAAAAGCTCACTCATATATCTTTGGTCTTGATAAAAGGGTTTTGATGAAAAATATATGGAATACCCTTGAGAAAGGTATTTCCATAGAAGTTGATGGTGTTGATATGATCAAAGATAGAAAATCTCTCACACCAACTCAGAAGAAGCTTTACATAAATCATCTTGGAGTTAGAAGCATTCTGGTATGTGCTCTACCTCATTCTGAGTAACAAGTTAAAGCTTAACAAGTTACACTTCATCTAATGTTTCTAAGAAAATTCTGAGAAGTATGCCTGCTAAATTCAGACCAAAAGTCACAACTATTCAGAAAGTAAAAAACTTGAGTATGCTGAGTCTTGAAAGTTTGATTATCAATCTTCAAAGTAAAGAAATGGAATTAGATGAAGATAAGTTGTAAAGAAATCTACTTTCCTCAAGCTTGTTGAAGAAAATTCCTATGGAATGTCTGATGATGAAGAATTGACCTTCCTTATCAAAAGATTCTATCAGTTGGCTAAAAGGAATGAGAAATCTGTTGATGGAAATAGTAACTTCAGAAGCTTCTGAAATAATCATATTTCAACTGATTTTCCCAATCTTCAGAACAAGGAGAAAAGCTACTAGACAGAAATACCCAAAAAGAAAATGTTAAAGTTCTTTAAAGCATATCCAAATGAAGCCGACAAAGTTGAGGATTCAGAAAGAGATGAAAAGTGTAATCTGGCTCTGCTGGCCATTACATCTTTTGAAGAAGCATCTGAATCCAAGAATAAATAAAATATTAAAGAGAAAGAGGTAATGTATAATCTATCTTGCTTCAATTTTTTTGTTGAGCCCATGATCACTCAAGCTGTTTTAATAAACAAGTTGAAATCATGAAGCTAGAGATTGATCATCTAAAATTTTTGTTTTTTAAATAAAGAGTCTGCTTCTCAAGATCATATCTTAAGTGACTCCATTGCTCCTAAGCAAGTTGAAGGCTATCATAGAATTTGTGTTAAAGGACAATTCCTTGAGAAACCTTTTAACTCTTATTTTTCTGGCAATACTCAGACAATGCTGAAAACTTATTTTATGCTAACCTCTGATAGCAAACACTATCTGAATTTATGCTTGTCAGAGATTTAAAAATCAAGGATGATAAAGTCAAATGTTTGATAATAAATGAATTCAAGATAATTAAATCAAAGACTCTGCTAAGAACATGTTTTGTTAGTGCCAAAACTCATCGTAGAACTCAAATTCTAGAATTAACCAAGGTACTACTACCAGACTAAGGCATGAAGTGAAAAAAAGTCTGCCAGGACTAACATTTCAGGACCCACAAAAATATGGGTACCCAAATCCTAAATTGTATTTACTATAAATATCACAGAAGAAAGGAGCAAGGCATCTTCCATGATACTTGATTAATGGTTGCTTACAACCTGTGATGGAAGAAAAACCTAGACACCAAACTCAAAAGCAGAAGAATGCAAAAAGTATATAGTTTGGCGAAGAAAGTGGAATCATTGGTATAAGTGCCATTGACTCAAAATCCACTTGAAGACAAGATTCAGATTCCATGGTCAAATATAAATACTCACCCAAATCCTGACCAAGAAAAATTCAAAAAAAAAGGTTTGTTATGTTCTTCACTTTGCAAACTTCTTAACTCAATGAATTATTTAAGTATGAGTGAATACAAAGTCTCTGATATATTTTAGAGAAATTCTTTTAGCTGATAACAAAGGAATACTAAAAAATCTTTAAAAAGAAACTATGTTGTAGTTGAATATACAAAATAAGTCATTAACTGGAAGATGGTCATATTTATGGAAACAATATTCTCACCTTTTATGATAATACTGCTTCCAGTCAGTAGTCAGAGAAACCAACTCAACATTCATGAATCAAGCACATCTATCTAAAAAATTAATCTCTAGTTTTAAGAGGAAATGCTCAACTCTGGATGTAATATCAAATTCTGGTGACTAACAGTAGATGTCTCACTCAAAGTCTAATCCTACTAGACTCTGAACACATATAACTTCTGAAAAATTGCTAGTCTCTGAGATTCAGAAAAGAAATCTGTAAGTTAGAAGTGTGCCTAAGAGGGGGTGAATTAGGTACTTAGACAATTTTCCGGATTTTTGAAGGTTTTTAAGTTTTACTTTCCTAACGATTACTAAGTGATGAAAAGCTATAACTTGCATAAAGTAAAGAACACCAGGAAGTATACTGGTTCCCCTCACAGGTCGAGAGTACTTCAGTCCCCTTTCGACTTGAAAGAGATTTCACTATTGTTAGGACAAGACAAGACTCTTCCTAGTCTTTCTATACAAGACACTAACAACAAACCACCAAGAACACCCTGTTGGATTTTTCCAACTTAGTCCAATTGAGAACAATCCTCTCACAATGGACCTCTTGTATCCACAATCCGGATAACAAGCAATAAAACTTCACAATCTTTTTTTTTTTTTTAACAATCCTAAAAACAAGATGTGACAAAGAGATATAATTCTGAATTTTGTATATATGTAAAAGATGGAATATTGACACTTATTAATCACAAGATTGATCTTCTCCTTTGCAGCACTCAATTCTCACAGCAATTATACAAGTGTTCTTTGTATGGAATGAAACTATAATGCTCAATATGAAGGTTTATGCAAAGTTTCACTCTTAGAAAAAATTTTGGATGAACACTTAGAAAAATTTAAAGTTTGAAAGAATATGAGAAATTGATTTGAAATTTTGTAAGGAGGTAAGTTTAAAATCTGATAGAATGATGTTTATATAGCCCTAAGATACCTCTACAGATGGGTATATTCATGAAGGGATGCCATGATTGAATAGAAGAAAAATTAAAAAAGTTTCAGTGAAAAGGTGTAACATTTCTGGCCACTGTCCCAGTGGTATCCGGTTACTCTATAATGGGTAACCGGTTACTTGCCTGTAACGTATATTTTTTTGAAAGTTTTCAAAGGGTAACCGATTACCTTAAATAGAGTAACCGGTTACTCAAGCCCAGGACTGAAAAAAAGTTTAAAAACAGAGGTAAAAAGATTTTCTATGCTCCAAACACTTGTTTCTAATGATCATGGTATGAAAGAGGAATATTTTGAACACTTGTATGATTGCATAGAGGTTAAGTGTTATACCTATTCCTTTGAGCAATTCATTCTTCATAAAGTTCATAAAGTCTTGATAATAGTTAAGACTTGATTCTTGAGCAAGAGACTTGATCAATCATTTTTGTTAATCCATCTTTGACTTGAAATGATTCTTTGTAGAAAGTGTGTCGTCATCAAAACCTTTGAGAATCCATGTCTTCACATTCTCCCCCTTTTTGATGATGACAAATAATTCTTGAAAATTTGATCCAACCTTGATTTCTCTAACATAAGCTCCCCCTAGATTGATGCTCCCCCTTAATCCAAGATCATGGCATGAAAGAGGAATATTTTGAACACTTGTATGATTGCATAGAGGTTAAGTGTTATACCTATTCCTTTGAGCAATTCATTCTTCATAAAGTTCATAAAGTCTTGATAATAGTTGAGACTTTATTCTTGAGCAAGAGACTTGATCAATTATTTTTGTTAATCCATCTTTGACTTGAAATGATTCTTTGTAGAAAGTGTGTCGTCATCAAAACCTTTGAGAAGCCATGTCTTCACATTCTCCCCCTTTTTGATGATGACAAACAATTCTTGAAAATTTGATCCAACCTTGATTTCTCTAACATAAGCTCCCCCTAGATTGATGCTCCCCCTTAATCCAAGATGTTAAAGAGGCTTTTGAAATTCTGCAATTTTTTGTTAGAGAAAAGCAAAACAATAATTTGTCTCCCCCTTTATCATTAACAAAAAGGATGGGAAAAGATAGTTGAAAGTCAAGTGTTCATAAAAGAAACAATAGTATGATTATGAGAAGTATGTGAAAAGAAACATAGAACACATACAAATGAAACAAAAACATCACACAAGATGAAACAATACATTATAAATTGGTACGAACATAACATAGTACGAACAAAATGAAATAACTTAGAGTGCTTAAACATCAAAGACTTAAGATCTTAAAAGTGTAACGGAATAAAACTAAACTTAAACAAAGACTAGATGCATAAATTAATCTAGAACTTAATCACTTAATCACTTTCTGAAATGTCTTCCATTTCTTCATCTTCACCCTCCTCTCCCTCTTCTTCATCACCACTTTCTTCCTCACTTGGTGCATGGTTTCAGTTCATTGACCGAAAAAGCTTCCTTAGCGAGTTGATGCCACGAGTGGTTTCACGATGATTGCAGTCCATGGTTTCCTTCATGATACGCATTTCAGAATAGAGGAATTCATTTGTGATACCACCTTCTGGAACCGGTGGAGGAACGGGAGGAGCAAGTTCATCTTTGTAGCGGAAGATTCCATTGGGAGCAATAACGATTCTGGTGTTTTTGGTTGCGGTTATAGAATTAATTTCACAAACTTTAGCAATCATATCGGTCTTCGGCTCTCTTTGAAGCAAAACATTATTATACTCCAAATTTTTTGAAATGATTATAGCATAGGGAAGTCCACCACTAAGAGAGTGTTGGTGCCTCATGTTGTGCAAGATTACATATGCCCAATTAATCTTCATATCCAACTTCATCGCCCTTATGAGTTGCATCTCCAATTCACTTACTTGTGAGTGGTTGGAATGTTTTGGAACCAAAATATATGCAAGGACATAGGGAAGCATCCTATCACTAACAGTCAAGAGATTGGCATATTTCACAACCCTGGTTGAATTTGGTGCTTGCTTACTCATGAGGTCATCATGAGTGCCTCTAGAAATTGCAACAAAATAATCCAGACTATCAAAATTTTTCCAGGCAGCAGTGGCAGGAACAACACTGTGACGTACTTCTTCCCCTGTTGACGGGAGTCTTAAACATTTACCTAACTCAGACAAGCCCATACTGATATTGACTTTCTTAACCACATCATTTATCACAGCATTTCCAGAATCATCTGCAGTAATTACTAAGGTAGAGAAAAATTCTCTAACTAAATCAGGATTGTAGGGTCCTTTCTCAGCAACAAGGTATTTTACTCCATAATTTTTCAACAATGAACGAAAACTAAAGCTATGTTTAGGAAAAGCTTTGAAGTTAACGTACTTTACCGACATAAGAGGCCGAGTTCGGACAACAAAATCCAACCTTCTAGATTTGACAGTTTGTGCATGTTGTTCTTCCACTGGGTCAGAACTTCCTTCACCCATCTTCTTCTTTCCCTTATCTTGTTTTGGAGGAGCCATTGAAGGAGCTTGAAAGTTAGGGTTTGAGGTAAGATTTTCGGATAAGGAGAGAAGAGGTGTTTGGAGATGAGGGTTTGTAGGATTTGGGTTTATAAAGAGTGAAAAGTGAGTGGGGTGTAATTTCTCTTTGAATGGAGTTAATGTGGTTAATGGAGGAGTTGGAAAGAGTAGAAGAGGAAGTGTAGAGATGAAGAGTTGAAATAAAAAGTTTCAAGAACCAAAACTTAATGTAGTGAAAATACGATGAACTTAAACAATAAGCACTTATGACAAAAAAAATTCATTTAACACATTTTAACATAAGCAAACGAAAAAAAAATTAATTAATTTTTCAGTCAATGACAGTGGTAACCGGTTACTTCAAATAGGGTAACCGGTTACTTAATGCAAAACGCGTGCAGAAGCTGGAAAAATTCAAAGGGTAACTGGTTACTTAATATAGGGTAACCGGTTACCTTATGCAAACATAGAAAAACAGTAGCATCATAACTCCAACAAAAATAGAATTTTCCATAATTTCTTGTTTAGACATGTTATAAGATATTATTATGCATCTTTGAGTAAAACGCTCATGTCATGAAAATTTATTTAAGGTTATGAAAACTTAAGAAAAGCAAATATTTCACATAAAACACATTTTAATGAAAGATTGCAAAAATTATAAAATTTAAGAATTTGTGTACCTTGGCTTCATATAGTGTATAATGAATAATTATTGAAGATTTATACATCACCTTCATCTAAAATGCCAAGTTCCCTTCGAATCTTGTAAAATGCTTCTTTTGCGAGTGGTTTTGTGAAAATGTCCGCGAGTTGATTATGTGTATCCACGAATGAGACTTCAACATCGCCTTTCAGCACATGATCATGTAGAAAGTGATGTCGAATGTCTATGTGTTTGGTTCTTGAGTGCATGACTGGATTTTTGTATGATGTTAATTGCACTTGTGTTGTCACACCGTAGAGGAATGCATCCGAGATTTAGTCCATAATCAAGAAGTTGTTGCTTGAGCCAAAGAATTTTCGCACAACAACTACCCGCCACTATGTACTCTGCTTCGGTTGTGCTAAGAGCAACACATGCTTGTTTCTTGCATGCCCACGATACTAATGCATTTCCTAGTATGTGACATATTCCACTTGTGCTTTTTCTATCAATTTTACATCCTGCATAATCCGCGTCAGGATAACCAACTAAATCACATATACTACATTTTGGATACCATAAGCCAATGTTCGTCATTCCCTTTAGATACTTCATGATTCTTTTAACAGTAGTGAGATGTGACTCCTTTGGATTTGCTTGAAAGCGTGCACATAAACACACACTAAACATTATGTCAGGACAACTTGCCGTCAAATATAATAAAGAATTAATCATACCTTGATACTTTGTGATATCAATTGAAACACCCGATTCGTCTTGATCAATGTAAGTTCCAGATCCCATTGGAGTCGCCATTGCCTTGCAACCATCCATATCGAATCTTTTTAACAACTTTTTGCAATACTTGGATTGGTTGATGAAGATGCCATCCTTTAGTTTCTTAATTTGTAATCCAAGAAATAATTCAACTTACCCATCATGGACATCTCGAATTCTCCTTGCATCATCAATGAAAATTCTTCACAAAGATATTTGTTTGTTGAACCGAATATGATGTCGTCGACATAGACTTGAACCATTAAAGTATTACCTTTTATTTTCTTAATGAACAATGTCTTGTCAACTTTACCTTTTACAAATCCCTTTTCATAAAGAAAGTTGCTAAGTCGATCATACCACGCCCTTGGTGCTTGCTTTAAGCCATAAAGAGCCTTCTTCAACATGAAGACATGTGAAGGATTCTTGAAGTCTTCAAAGCCCGGGGGTTGTTTGACATAGACTTCTTCATTGATGTAGCCATTCAAGAATGTGCTCTTGACATCCATTTGGTATAACTGGAAATTTAATGAACACATATAAACAAGTAATAAACATATAGATTCTAACCTTGCAACCGGAGCGAAAGTTTCTTCGAAATTAATGCCTTCCTCTTGATTGTATCCTTGAGCCACCAACCTTGCCTTGTTTCGAACAATTATCCCATTCTCATCAAGTTTGTTCTTAAACACCCATTTGGTACCGATGATGTGTTTACCACTTGGCCTAGGAACAAGTTCCCAAACTTGATTCCTTTCGAATTGGTTTAACTCTTCTTGAATAGTAATAATCCATTGGTCGTCTCCTAAGGCTTCATCAACTTTGGAAGGTTTAATTTATGAGACAAATGCCATTTTCAAGCATACATCTTTGAGATTTAATCTTGTTGCAACACCTTGACTAATATCACCAATAACTTTATCAATTGGATGATCTCTATGAGTCCTCCATTCCTTTGGTAGATCATTGTCATTTGGCTCTTGTTGAATCGGTTCTACTTGATGTTCCACTTAATTCTTATTTGAAGTATCTTCTTGAGGAACTTCTACACTATCATCACCATCATCACACAAAACAATATCCTTCTTGGATGGGTTAGATTCATCAAACTTAACATGCATAGATTCTTCAATTGTTAATGTTCTTTTATTATAAATTCTATAAGCCTTACTAGAAAGAGAATAACCAAGAAATATACCTTCATCCGATTTTTCATCGAACTTACCAAGATTGTCTTTGTCATTGTTTAGAACAAAGCACTTGCATCCAAAAATGTGAAAATAAGCAATGTTTGGTTTTCTTCCTTTGAAGATTTCATAGGGGGTCTTCTTTAAGATAGGTCTTATATTAACTCTATTACTTACAAAGCATGTCGTGCTTACCACATTCGCCCAAAAATACTTTGGAAGATTCGAGTCGCTAAGCATTGTCCTTGCAAGTTCCACCAATGACCTATTTTTTCTCTCCACCACTCCATTTTGTTGAGGAGTCCTTGGTGCCGAGAAGTTGTGGGAGATTCCTTGTTCTTCACAAAATTCTTCAAAGGAGGCATTTTGGAATTCTCCACCATGGTTGCTTCTTTTGGAGGCAATAGTTAGTGATTTCTCATTTTGGATTTGCTTCGCATATTTCTTGAACGCCTTGAATGCATCACTTTTCTGCACTAAAAAGAATGTCCAAGTATATCTAGAAAAATCATCAACAATAACTAAGGCATATACATTACCTCCGGAACTTCTTGTTCTTGATGGACCAAATAAGTCCATATGCAACAATTGTAGTGGCCTTGAAGTGGACACCACATCCTTAGATTTAAAAGTTGACTTGGTTTGTTTCCCCTTTTGACAAACATCACATAACTTATCTTTGACATATTTTATCTTTGGTAAACCAATAACTAAATCATGTTTGATTAATTTATTCAAATGCTCTATATGAATGTGAGCAATCCTTTTGTGCCATAGCCATGAATCATTATTGTTTGCCATAAGACATTTAACCTTCAAAGAAACGTCATTAAGGGAAATCATACAAATATTGTTAATTCTTGTACCTTTAAGTTTTACCTCATGTGTGATTTCGTCTTCAATTAAGCATTCATCTTTGGTGAATTTGATCTTGAAGCCTTTGTCACATAGTTGGCTAATACTTAGAAGATTATGCCAATAATCCTTCCTTTGTTGTTATCTCCATATGTAACATAACCCTTGGCCTTAAGCACTAGATTTTAAAATTTATTAATGTCTCCCGTCATATGCTTGGAACAACCACTATCTAGATACCAAAGATTTGATGTGGCCTTCAGGCATACCTACAAAACAAATTAAGTCTTGTTAGGTACCCGAATTGCTTTGGGTCCTTCATAATTAGTACCTTTCTTAACCCGCACATAATTCCCACTTGCAACACTAAAGTTTCTTACATAGCAAGCATTAGGTGTATGGCCAACAATACCACAATAAAAACACGTAGGTTTAAAGTTGCTTCTATATCTTGGAACATAGGATTTCTTCTTAACCAATCTTTTCCTTTTAGGATGTTGATGCACAATTTTTTGTTTGTTCACTTTCTCTTTGGAAGATTGATCCTTAGGCCTAACAAAGATAGTTTTACTTGAACTTGGTTTGGAAAACTTTGAATAATCAAGTCCACTTTTATCATTTGAATATCTTTGTTGACTAAGGACTCCTTGCAATCCAATTTGTCCTTTCTCATACCTTTCAAGTACTCTTTTTAATTGAACAATTTGGAAAGAGAGAGATTCACAATTTTTACATACAAAATTATGTTTTTCACTAATCATCTTTTGTTTCTCATTTTTGATCTCTTTTTCCAATGACATATTTTTTTCTTCTAAAGATGAAATTTGTTTCTTTGGAGATGATATAGTTTTATACAAAATTTTGCATTCATTTAACAATTCATTAATGGAACCTTGTGCATCATTATCAAAAAGGGAAAATTATTACTAACCTCATCTTTTTCATCATCGGAATGGTGTGAAGCCATTAATGCTAAATTTGCACATTCGTCACTTTCCAATCCGGATGAAGAACTTATCTCATTATCTTCCCATGCAACACATGCCTTTTTATTCTTGAAATCCTTCTTGCCTTTAAAGCCACCTTTCTTAGGGAGTTTCGGACAATTCGGATTTATGTGACCTTGCTTTCCACATTCGTAACATGTGACATCTTGCATTGAAGTGGAAGCCTCTTTTTTCCTGAAATGTTTATTCTTTTTAGCATAAAAGGATTTGTCATTTTTACTAAAGAACTTACCAAGCCTTTTTACAAGGAGCATGAAATTTTCATCTTCCTCCGGTGAGTCATCATCTTTATCTTCCTTTGAATCTACTTTCAAAGAAGTGCCTTTGGATTTCTTCTCTTGGCTATCATGCTTTTCAAGTCTTCCAAGTTCAAGTTCATGTTCTTGGAGTTTTCCAAATAATGATGCGGGCGTCATGGTAGAAAGATTTTTCTTCTCCGATATAGCCGTCACCTTTGGTTGCCATTGTCTAGTCAAGGATCTTAGCACTTTAAAATTAAGTTTGTCATTTGTAAAAGTCTTCCCAAGTGCAATCAAATGATTCATCAAGTGAACAAATCTTTTCTGTAATGCAACAATGGATTCTCCGGGCTGCATTCTAAACATTTCATATTCTTGACTCAATGTGTTTAATCTTTATCTTTTTAATTCAACGGTTCCTTCATGAGTCTCCACCAAAGTATCCCATATTTCTTTTGCCGATCGATATTGAGAGATACGGAAAAACTCATCCATACTTAATGCACTTTGAAGAAGATTGATAGCTTTTTTTTCATTCAAGATTCTTTTCTTGTCATCTTCATCATATGTACTTTTTAACTTTGGAGTACCAACACCATTGACCACATTAACCGGATTATGCAGACCATTCTCAACAGCTTCCCATATACCTTCTCCTTGTGCTTCAAGATGTGCCTTCATGCGGATTTTCCAAAACTCAAAATACTCTCCAGAAAAAAGTAGGGGCTTGTTACTACTTTCACCGTCTTTGAATACCGGGTTTGTGCTTGCGGAAGCCATGCTGGATCGGTAGGAACGGGTTACTTATAACCTGCTCTGATGTTAATTGTAAGCTAGAAGTATGCCTAAGAGGGGGGTGAATTAGGTACTTAGACAATTTTTTGGATTTTTGACGGTTTTTAAGTTTTACTTTCCTAACGATTACTAAGTGATGAAAAGCTATAACTTGCGGAAAGTAAAGAGCACTAGGAAGTATACTGGTTCCCCTCACAGGTCGAGAGTACTCCAGTCCCCTTTCAACTTGAAAGAGATTTCACTATTGTTAGGACAAGACAAGACTCTTCCTAGTCTTTCTATACAAGACACTAACAACAAACCACCAAGAACACCCTCTTGGATTTTTCCAACTTAGTCCAATTGAGAACAATCCTCTCATAATGGACCCCTTGTATCCACATTCCAAATAACAAGCAATACAACTTCACAATCTTATTTTTTTTAACAATCCTAAAAACAAGATGTGACAAAGAGATATAATTCTGAATTTTGTATATATGTAAAAGATGGAATATTGACACTTATCAATCACAAGATTGATCTTCTCCTTTGTAGCACTCAATTCTCACAACAATTATACAAGTGTTCTTTGTATGGAATGAAACTATAATGCTCAATATGAAGGTTTATGCAAAGTTTCACTCTTAGAAAAAATCTTGGATGAACACTTAGTAAAATTCAAAGCTTGAAAGAATATGAGAAATTGATTTAAAATTTTGTAAGGAGGTAAGTTTATAGTCTGAAAGAATGATGTTTATATAGCCCTAAGATACCTCTACAGATGGGTATATTCATGAAGGGATGCCATGATTGAATAGAAGAAAAATTAAAAAAGTTTCAGTGAAAAGGTGTAACATTTCTGGCCATTGTCCCAGTGGTAACCAGTTACTCTATAATGGGTAACCGGTTACTTGCCTGTAACGTATATATTTTTTGAAAGTTTTCAAAGGGTAACCGGTTACCTTAAATAGAGTAACCGGTTACTCAAGCCCAGAACGGAAAAAAAAAGTTTAAAAACAGAGGTAAAAAGATTTTCTATGCTCCAAAAACTTGTTTCTAATGATCATGGCATGAAAGAGGAATATTTTGAACACTTGTATGATTGCATAGAGGTTAAGTGTTATACCTATTCCTTTGAGCAATTCATTCTTCATAAAGTTCATAAAGTCTTGATAATAGTTGAGACTTGATTCTTGAGCAAGAGACTTGATCAATCCTTTTTGTTAATCCATCTTTGACTTGAAATAATTCTTTGTAGAAAGCGTGTCGTCATCAAAACCTTTGAGAAGCCATGTCTTCACAAAATCTTTACTTCTGATAAGCGGTTTTAGTAAAAAAAAACTTTTAAAATCCTTGTCTTACTTAAATTCTATAAAGTTGAAAATCATCTAGTGTGTTCAAAATTTTGCTGAGTAAGAACCTCTGGGTAATGATGTTTTCTTGTTTTATACATCTATGGTCTCTATCCATTGTCTTTGTAAAACGTCATTTCTTGTCATCTTTTTTGTCTCTCTAACAAGATTCTTATTCCTCTGTGGTCAAAATCTTGTTCAGATCTTTTCTTTATATTTTGTGTGTGTGTGTTGATCAAACCAAACCAGAGATGAATTCTCTAGTAATTCTTCACCGAATCAACTAGTTATCGTCAATGAAAAGTTTGTAGATTTTGAAGAGCTGTTTAAGCTAGGTTTTAACTTCTGGAAGACTGTTTTGGTATCCAAATCTTGTCAAATAATTTTGGTATATTGCACCATGGTTGAGCTAAATTTTGAGTATGTTATCCTTTCCAAAGTTTCTAGTGTTTCTATTACAGTAACCTCTAAGTCAATTGCTAATGTGATTAACTGTGATGAGATTGGAGTAATTCTAGGTACTCTTGTTTGGGAATGCTATCTTTCTACTTGGCGTACTTTTGTAGATCCATTAAACCTTTCTCAGGTCTCAAATTCTCAACCAGATGTAATTGTTTGGAATCAGATTCTGAACTCAAACTTGCTACCTAAGGACAAGGATCTAGACCTTGTGGATTCTATTGAAAAATATTTTCTACTTCTCCTCAACTCAGACATACAGATTGATCTTCCTCTAATTATGTTTGACCATCTGAAAAGAACTATTTCATCCTTTCACAAGGGAAAAACATTCTTCATTCCTTATGGACGAGTTCTTTCTAAACTATTGATCCAACAAGGAGTTGTCATAATTGTCGCTACGCAAAAAATGCAGAGAAGTCCCCATCGAATGTTATTTATCTCAACGGGGGGAAAGGAAAACATCGAAAAAACCTAGGGAAAAAGATGGTCTCGCGACCAAGTTATGGGTTCGAAAGTCGGTTATGCAAGGGGAAGGTATTAGCACCCCTCACATCCATCGTACTCGATGGGAACCATCTAGGTAGTCTACGCGTGAATGGGTGTCGTTATCTAAGGTTTCCTTGCTAAAGAGAAATTGAGGGGTTTAAATAAAAGGGGACTCGATAGGATCTCGCAATCCTATGCCTACGTATTCCCTCGTCCAATGGGAAAGTCAGAGTCATTGTAGTTCAGAGGACTACGGGTGAATTGGTGGGAGGTTGCTCGCCAAGGATTGGGGCCCTTGTGCCTACGTATCTTCACTGACAAATAGAGCGTCCGTAGTTCGTGGAACCACGGGCTGTTGGTCTCGATCGCATATGGGTGAGAGAAGGTTTATTGTTTTTGTGGGCGAGATTAACGGCCGCGTTATAGCAGTTAGGCGTTGCTTGTATTGCGATAGAACGGAGGTAATGTGCCCTTTGGGATGTTTTAGAGTGATGCCCTAAGGTAAATGAGTGGTGAAAGTTATTTGTTTTATCGAGTTTAATCATAGGTACTTGAGGGGGGAGAGTATCCAACCATAGGCTAAGTATGGCTCACAATCAGATACTCGAGGTTGAGGGGACAATAGTATCCCAACCACCTACGTTCACCCTAAAAGGACCTGGTTAAACTCTTGGTTTGGTTTAAATGTTTTTATGGATAGAAGAGGATGAAGATGATATGGAAAGGATGATGGATTGAATCAAGGTAGGTTGGTGGCGATGCGCAAGACAATCGACTTATGGTATGTGCATACAAGGCTTGTAGGGTTTAAATGGAATGGAATAAAGTTGGTAGAGGAGATGGAAGGAAACCCTAAGGTGATAGCAGAATGAGCAATTCATTTAATTATTTTGAAAAGTGACTCGACGTTGGATCGAGTTTTTATTTGTCTTTTTATTTTGAAATTGTTTTCTTAACGTTTTCAATTTTATCTTTTCTAACCTATCAACATGCAAAGCATATAGGCGTATATAAGAAAGTAAAGGTCCTAAACTATTACATTGTAATCGGGGAGAGGGATGTATGAGAAGCCTACTAAGGGGGAGAACACCCTAATCTAAAGCAAGGTACAATGATGATGTACAGTCAATAAATGTCCAAATGATAAATTCTTCAAGTGGTACCTCACAAAACAAAACAAAGAGTTAGTATGACATAATCATGCATGATGTATGGAAATTATGTACATGGTGTGAATCCAACGGTGGCCTAAGATCAATAAAAAAGTAACACAAAAATATAAAAATTCAACAAACTAGGACCATGAAATTCTTAGAGAATTAGTCATAAAAATCATCATCAAGATAGAAAAACTTCTACAACATGATATGCAATCCTATAAAATTTTAAGAAATTGAGTCACAAACTTCTAAACAAGTATTGTCTCAAAAATTCTAAGCAAGTATCGTATTGAAATTCAAGAAGTTTCACTAAAGGAAATCAACAAGAAATTCTAAATAATTCAAAAACTCAACATGGGATTCTAATAAAGAGTTTATCAAAAAAAAAAAAAAAAACTAACCATAATGTAATAAAAAAATCTAGAAACACACTCATGAATAATTGTAACAGAGGGGGTACAGGTGGTGAATTACTGGTGTATGTAGTGATTTGAACGGGCTTAATGCCCAAGAGAAACAAAAGCACAAGCATTCAGCAATATCCTGGTTCAAGATGAAACAAACAATCTAAGCCTCGTTGACCTCTTCGTCTCCGCCGTACCAGAGCTCTTGGCTGGCGGCAATAGAGGCAGATTCTACACATACCACATGCTAGGCCACTCGCCCCGTCCTCCTTTTCCTGAATCTCACACTCTTCTCTTCCAGTTTCTAACCTAAACTCGAAACCGAGTTAGAATTCTCCAAGAACCCTAGCTAAGAGATCCTAAATTAAACGGCGATGATGAAGACTCCGACCATGAGACCTTAGGGGAAGGCTTCAGGAGGCTTCACAGAACACGCCGGTATCACGAATTAGCATAAAAATAGCAATAAGTTACGTACCTTCGCGGTGACGAACGCGGCGGCTTTGGGGCGGTGTTCCTTGTTCTTCAATCTTCGCTATCAGGTATGAGCCTCTTGTCCTCTCTTCTTCTTCCTCTAAATCTCTTCTTCAACTTCTTTTTTCCATTCTTCTTCTTCTGCGTGTGATCTTTGATGTGGCTGATACGCGTTCTTCCATGCCCTGAGCTTGTTAAATTCTTGCTGACACGTTGCGAACTCGCGAATTCTCGCTTTTGAATCGTGGTGCTACGCTCTGGGATTAATGCAAATTGTTGTTAGAACCTTGAATTCTGAATTGCTTGTTGAAGTTGCGTCTGAACTTGCGTTGTGGTGGGTTTGAGTTGCGTTATTGACTTTGTGGCTGAATTCTGTTGCAGGTCCTTGATTCTATGTTCTACAGGATTCCATTCAATGAAGGTTGAAGGGAACTTTTTTGGTGCTTGAAGATTGAGGATGGAGGATCAGTTATGGCAGAGGAGTTGAATGTTGATGAAAGAATCAAAAAGATAGAGTGAGTAAAAAACGTGAAGATGAAGACTCTAAGGGAAAGATGAAGAATCAATCCCCCCTAATTATGAAGTGAGGGTATCAATTTATGGAATGTGAAAATTTCAGGTCAGTTTTGGAAATTTGTGAGTTAGTTATGACTGTTATGGGAAGTTAGTTGGTTAGGATGGAATTGGTTTCAACTGAATTTTGTTAGTTAGATTTCTGTTATGACAACTGTTATGTGGCTGAAGTTAGTTAAAGTAAAAATCGGTTAGGATTCTGTTAGGTTGGTTAATTCAGTTATGTGAAGTTGGTCATTGATGTTTTTGAAGTTAGTTTGAGATGAGTTTCCAAGCTTGTTGTCCTGTTATTATTTTTTGTAAAGAATTCTGTTATGGCTTTGAAGTTAGTTAAGAACTGGTTTTGTTAAATTTAATGTTATGAATTGCTTGATGGGACACTAGTCATGTTAGTAATAGGAGTTTAGAATTGTTATCAGTGTGTATGTGATAGTTAGTTATGTTGGATAGGTGATTAAAGGTTAGTTGCATTGGATAAGTGTGAATGAGTTAGTAATTAGGGAAAGGCCGTTGCATTGTTATTGTAAGTTTGAGGTATGTTATGAAATTCGGAATGTAAAAAAAAAATGAAAAAGGCTGGAGTAATTTAGATGATGAAGCACGGTTTGCATTCGTAACCTGTGGTGTGTCGATAACAGCTTTTCCAGAAACCAGAAAGATTATGGTTGTTTTTATATTCTTTTGTGACAACAAATCAAGCTTCATTTCTTTAAGCTTTCATTGTTAGCTCTTTGTTTCTCAGCATTGAGATGCATGGATGCCACTCTATCTAACCAAACCCCAGCAGCAGTATCCAATACTGCAATGGATGGTTCACCATTTCAGTTAGTGAGTTTTTCCTTTTATGATAAATTGAAATGTAAAATGGATTGAGTTATGAAGTTGTAAGCTGTTATGATTATCAAACTGTGATTAAATGGTTATGTTGTTAACTTAAGTTTAATTCATGATTGTGAATTAGCTATGAAAGCAATGTAACTAATGGTGGGTATGTTATGCTAACTGCAGGCTGTTGTGAATCGAAAGTAGGAAATGCGGATTTGGATAATGCAAGGTAGTGAAAGTTGTTAGTGTTAGAAAATTGTGAAAATATTTAGTGGATAAATTCGTTAGTGTTAGTGAAAATGTGGATTGCGAAGTGAGTTAAGGAATCGTGTTTAAAACTGAACTGCTAATGGAATGGTTGTTAATTGTTGTTAAGCTAATGAGGTGGAAGTTAGTTAGAACCAAAATTCTGTTTATGCAACTTTGGATTCAGTCTTGGCAGGTTAGAAATTGTAATGAAATGAAGGGAAATTCTGCTACCATTTGATCTGTTGTTTTGAAACTTGTTGATGTGCAAATCTGATTTGTAAGTATGAACTTTATTGCTAATTTTTGTTCTATTCTCTGTTATAGAATGCTAGTGAAGTGTCTGGGTTAGAAATGACTGTTGTGAGCTTCATTTGTGCACTGCTGTTATGAACTTCTGAAAAAAGTTATGTGAGCTTCATTTGTGCACTGCTGTTATGAACTTCTGAAAAAAGTTATGAACTTGGTGAATGCTTGTTTTTATACTTGATGCAATCTTGCACATTGGAACCCTGCTATATCTCTTTGAGAATAATCTGCTGTTGTATTGAAAATTGTTATGTATGGTTTTTAGAAAAATTTACAGGGGACGAAGGCAACGAACAGAGATATTAAGAAAATCAACCGGAGGTGGCAACACAGGCGCATAAACTGTGGAGTCATAATCGTGACAACTTCTTCTAGATAAAGTATCCAGCAAACCCTTCAGTGCAACTTGGTTGGTGGTATATTACCTGCGCATTCTGCATCAAAGCAGCCTTTGGACAACCAATACGTCAATGGATATTCAGCAGCAACTTCACTACAGGAAATTGTCAGGCATTCTTCGAGTCACATCAGATTCTCCTTGGAACAGGTTTCAAACTGGACAAAAGTATGGCTCTTGCTGTCATCAATTTCTAAATGGAAACCACATCACCAAGGGCTTCAAGCAAGATCTTCAGGTACCAATCATGCCTCCCAGCCCTTCTTGTGACGTACATTGTATGCTAAGGCAATTGGCGGCACGGCGAACCTTGATTGCAATTTCCACTTTGGATATAAGCTCCCCAATGTTATCTTCACCCTTACTTTTTTCAATATCCTCCAATTTGGTGTAACAGTTAGCAGGAGTGTGATGTAATCTGAATTGTTGTTAATCACATCATGTGGATACACTAGGTAAAGGATATGGTTAGCTGGAAAGTTAGGTTAATTGGGGTGACTCTTTTGAAATTAAAATGAGAACTGAGTATACAGGGAATTATATTTTCAATGGAGATGTTGTTGGAGCTTTGTTTTTGGACATTAAGATGTGAATCACAAATGGAAAATGGCTACGCATATGCATTGAGTTGGGAATTAGTGATTGAAATGCAATGGATTTGTCATGAACTTTGTTAATTTTTGTGTGATGTGACATAATGGCTATTGGTGGTGAGTTTGTAATGACAATGTAATGAACCTTTTTGCAAACCTCTTGAATTCACCGTCAAACTTCATATATTCAAAGCCTTTCTCCTAAATTGCTTATCTTTCTTTCCTTTTTGATAATATACTAGTAAGATACCCGTGCTCCGTGCTCCCGCACGGGTAAAATTATTTTATACGGTATAAAATATATTTAAATGTACATTTGGAATGTTATAAAATGTATTTATATACGTGTCTAAATTTGAAATTAACTATTAATTATAAAATGAACAATTATTATATAAATTCAATTGTATTAAAATACAAATTGAAAAAAAAAAAGATTCTTGAGATGAAAAAAATAAATATTTAATATTCATAATAAGGATTTTATCTTTCAAATTAAGATAATTATTGATTAAAATAAAATATGTATTGTGTTTATAGTGATCAATGAAATAGAAAGTTTATTTGATACAATATAAAATAAATTTATATACATATATAAATTTGAAATGAGTTATTTGATTGTAAATTGAAAAATAATTATACAATCTCAATTGTATTAAATAATCATGTAAAAAGAAAAAAAAAGATTCATGAGATGAAGAAAGACAAAAAAGAAAATTTTGATGCGATAATGACCCGTGAAATAAAAAAATTATTTGGTGAGATATAAAATCTATTAGATACAAATGTAAAATTTAAAATGATATACTTAATTGTAAAATAAACAATGATCATATAAATTAAATTGTATCAAATAATTATATAAAACAGAAAAAAAAAAATAAGGAATCATAAGATGGAGAAAGAAAAAAAATTAATATTTAAAAATAAAATAATGGTTGATTAAAATAAAATAAAAATTATGTTAATAGCGTGAGATAAATAAGTTTTTAAATTTATTAAAATTAAAAAATAGATTATTTTTATTTTTAGTGATAATAAGAAAATAGAGAAAACAAATTAAAATGAAAGTGAGAAAGTGTGGAAAAAAATGTGAGAGAGATTTGAAATTTGAATGAAGAGAGAGAATGAGTGTATGTAATATTTAATTGTTATTTAATTGGTGGATGTTGATATATGAATGTCACTTGTCATAATGTAATAGAAGTGAGAATGAAAAAAGTAAACATTAGTTGATTACTAAAATGCCCTTTTATTAGTGTAAATAATTTGTGGTAAAAGGACAATTTTGGAAGTTCATGCAATTGAATTATATTAGATAGATAGTAGATTGTGTAACTTTTGGTTTGTATTCAAAAATATTTTTGTCAAAGTAGTTCTTGAAGTATCGCTTTTATATCTGTTTGAATGAGCCCAGTTGAGGTGTCTTCAAATGATTGAACAACCTTGGTTGTTCCCACCACGTTATTTCATAAGCAACCTTAGGCCTTATTTTGAGATAGTTGAATGAATTTTCACATGGAAATGTAGCTTGCACAATAAGGTATCCAACCAAATGGAAGTCTTTTCACTAAGTGTCCATAATCCTAGTGCTTCTCAAGGCATCTCAAGTTTTGATAAAAGGCATCTCAAGTTTTGATTTCAAGGAAATTGAAGTAGAATCCCCAAAGGAAATTTGTGCCATAAGTCACTAAGTTGATGATGCCAACAAACCCTTAATTTATGAATAAAGTCCAATTGAATCCACTTGTGTGAGGACCATAGACATGTGTCTTGGGATTTAAGCAATAATTGATTGAAGAAGACACTCTTGAAACATGATATTTAAAACCCTACTTGATGTATGTTAGACAGATGAAACCTTGATCCCCGGCCCAAACAATAAGACACCTCTTGAATGATGGCTTCCTTGCATTGCATAGTGACAATCTCCTTGAATCAAAACTCTAATTGCCATGAACACATCAATGGTTGAAGTCTCTTGAATGGTAAGATGCACTGACGACATACTTCACAAAGAAACCCCTTGAAGGCCATATGATCAGAGAAATAAACCCTAATCAAGTGAAATAAACTCTCTTGATGGTTGCGTAGCCAAAGCTTTGAGTATTCACCAAAAACCTAATCTATTGTTTGTGATGGTTCAGAGCTTGATGATCTCTGTATCCACCTGAGCCAGTGCTTGTAGGAGGATGAAAAACCATTGATGTGTGACTTTTGATCCATATGCCCAGTCTTGATGGTTAATGAATGTATGATATGCTATATGACCAAATGTATATGCATGATATGAGGTATTTAGGTCCTAGGATGCAGGTGAAAAGGGTAGGGCAAATTTTGGGGTGTGACTGTTGCCCCTATTGAATCTTCTTGCACCTGAATGTACGGATAATAACAACTTTCAGGCATTCGAGGCAAAGAAGACTAAATATAAAATATCCAAAAATTTGTCCGCTGGGGAAAATGATGCATTTGGAGTGGAAATTGACTAGTATGGGAGCATGAAATGATGGGTGAATTTTTTGGTAGTTTTATTTACTAGGGACTGATGATTGTACCGGGGAAAACAAGGTTTCTTTTATGATGGAGATGCTATGATATGCAATGCATGCCATGCTTTTGCCAGTCCTAATATGGGAGACAAATCCGCAGGACTCTCAGAATGTAAACTAGTATAATTATAAATGTCGACTATTCAACTGTAATTGGAAATTCCTTCTGCAAAAGGCAAAGAGGACACTTGAACAAAAGGTTTAGGATAAGTGGATTTGATTGAAACATTCCTTCTGCGAAAGGCAACGAGGACTCCTGAACAAAAGGTTAGGAGAGAAATTTGGTTGTGTAATAATATTCCTCCTACAAAAGGTAGAAAGAACTCCTGAACAAAAGGTTAGGAGAAATAGTAACTTCCTCTTGCAAAAGGCAAAGAGGACTCCCGAACAAAAGGTTTGGAGAGACTTTGATTGGGTAACAATATTCCCTCTACAAAAGGTAGAAAGGACTCCAGAACAAAAGGTTAGGAGAGACTTTGATTGGGTAACAATATTCCCTCTACAAAAGGTAGAAAGAACTCCTGAACAAAAGGTTAGAAGAAGCAATGGTTGGGTAATGATATTCCTTCTACAAAAGGTAGAAAAGACTCCTGAACAAAAGGTTAGGAGAAACAAAGTGATTGGATATATTCCTTCTACAAAAGGTAGAAAGGACTCCTGATCAAAAGGTTTGGAGCAACACAGATTTCCTCTTGCGAAAGGCAACGAGGACTCCTGAGCTAAAGGCTAGGAGAAAAGGTTGGTCATATATTCCTTCTACAAAAGGTAGAAAGAACTCCTGAAGAAAAGGTTAGGAGAAACAATAATCGAATTGATGTATTCCTTCTACAAAAGGCAGAGAGGACTCCTGATCAAAAGGATAGGAGAAACTAGAACTTCCTCTTGCGAAAGGCGAGGTGGACTCCTGAACAAAAGGTTAGGAGAAACAAAAACTTCCTCTTGCGAAAGGCAACGAGGACTCCTGAACAAAAGGTTAGGAGAAACAACAATTGGCGAATAATATTCCTCCTACAAAAGGTAGAAATGACTCCTGATCAAAAGGATAGGAGAAACGATGACTTCCTCTTGCGAAAGGCAATGAGGACTCCTGAATAAAAGGCTAGGAGAAACAGTTATCGACTAGATATATTCCTCCTACAAAAGGTAGAAAGGACTCCTGAACAAAAGGTTTGGAGAAACAATAATTGG
Source organism: Lathyrus tuberosus (assembly GCA_022829125.1). Lineage (NCBI taxonomy): Eukaryota > Viridiplantae > Streptophyta > Magnoliopsida > Fabales > Fabaceae > Lathyrus > Lathyrus tuberosus. The sequence continues at coordinate 2,599,709 of JALAZF010000394.1, forward strand.
TTGATAGATTCCTTCTGCAAAAGGCAAAGATGGTACTTACAAAAGGTAAGCTGAATCCATTGCGAAAGGCAATGGGGACTTGCAAAAGGCAAGGGCAGAGGGGAAAACAATATTCGTGCTAGAGGTAAAGATAACTTGCAAAAGGCAAGTGCAAAGGGAAATAACCATCCTCATGCAAAAGGCTGAGGGAGCTTGCAAGATGTACTAGAACATCATTTGACCTCACAGGCACAACGTCGGAGATGATATTCTCGAAGTATGGCAATCATTTAGTACTTGGCCACATAAGCATCAAGCGTCCAAATTGATCGAAAGAGGAATAGATTATTCATCCAGTCCTATATTTATACTCAATATGCGAAGCTCTTTCTCGTGCAAAAGGCAACGAGAACGCTTATAAAAGGCAAGCGAGGGGATAAGATTTCACGTAAAAGGCAGTGAAATCACTTACAAAAGGTAATTGGGGAGATATCTCGTACAAAAGGTAAGTTGAAGAGACCTTGTGCAAAAGGCACGGAAGGAGTTACAAAGGGTAAATTGGAGATACCTTGTGCAAAAGGCGCAAAAGGACTTACAAAAGGCAAATTGAGGGCAATAACCATCCTCATGCAAAAGGCAGAGGGAACTTGCATAGGGTATTAGAACATCATTTGACCTCATAGGCACAACGGCGGAGATGCCATTCTCTGGGTATGGCGATCATTCAGTACTTGGCCACACGGGCGTCAAGCGTCCAAATTGATCGAAAAGGGAATAGATTATTCATCCATTCCTATATTTGTACCCAATGCAAGATTCTTTCGTGTGCAAAATACAGCGAGAGCGCTTACAAAAGGAAAACGAAGAAATACGACTTCGTGCAAAAGGCAATGAAAGCACTTACAAAAGGTAAGCTGACTCCTATGCGAAAGGCATGGAGGAGATACTTCGTGAAAAAGACACAAAAAGACTTACAAAAGGTAAGTTTAAGAGACCTTGTGCAAATGGCATGAAAGGAGTTGCAAATGGTAAGCGACGGGATAAATACTCTGAAAGAATCCTGACGGAATGTCCATAGGAGTTTCGCGTCTTCGAGAACGACTGGCTAAGCGTGCATGTAATGATGCATAGTGTATGCAAATGTATACAAAATGCTAAGTATGGTTGGGCTTTGGTTTAAGAGGGAATATGTTCCGACTTTTTGGTAGTTGCCAATACAGATTGGACTTTTGGGTTGGTGAAAGAATTTGAATTTCTGACACTCAGTATCTGGCGATACCACGATCGGAGGATGAATGTCAATGCTCTTAGGGGCTCAAGTTTTGATCCTTTGCTGGAGACACACGCTTGTTTATGAGAATTCCAACTTCTTTTGCCTGACATGTCATGACGGCTTGCAAATGATTTCATGAGCGTAGCAACATGATTAATGATGATTGTGCTCTTACTCTGCCCCAAGGCTTCTTACCAAGATATGATGTTGTACTAGCGTGATCTTTTGACATTTGTCACGAACTCAACTGTTATTAGCATATGGCACGGTCCACTTGTCTTTCTTAAAAGCATGGAGTGAATCTGCCCCATTGCCACTTGTTTGCCCCAGTTGCAGGGTATTCGAAAGAATTTTCCTCTAAAGGAAACTTCGTGAGTGATTATACCATGACAAGGTCTGAGATGGTTTGCCACAATGTCTGGATCTGAAGTGATCTGGCCCTGCCTGAGCCTTTGATGGAATTTCCATAAATTGACTGAGTATGATTGATTTTGGAGAGATTGATTAAATCTCGACGTGATTGCCCTAGATTGAATGAATCCTGGAATGGCCCGCCTTTTTGCTCAACAGAGTTCTTCTTCAGGTGTTTGCAATCTTATCTTGATCAATTGAAATGACTTGCCCTTGACTAGCCGACCTCTGAGGGATTTGTCGTAAACTGACGAATCTTTGAGAGATTTGTCGAATCTCGACGTGGTTGCCTCAAATTGATTGAATCTCGGACCGGCTTGCCCTTCTAATCCACGGAGTTCTCCTTCAGGCATTTTACACTTCAACCTTTCCATTGTAGGAACTTTCTTAATGTCAAGTGTTTATTCGTAGGTAAAACTGTTCATTTTGCGAATGATAATTTTAATGCAATGCATATGACAATTTTGTAATCCAAACTTGTTCACTGAAACGATGTTGTGACATATAGTGAATAAACCACTGATTAGAATGTCACACCGATATTAACATGAATGGTAAGCAAATCGTTTTAGGAGTCAGTTCTGACGCAATTTTATCGAAGTATGCTTTCGAAATAACCCTGCTTCAATTAGGTCTTTTGAAGGTTGTAACGTGGTCTGGTTCACGGTTTGAGAAAAAAGGATTTATGGCTCAAAGTTTTGTTATAACCCACCCATTCTCATTGATGTTCTCCAGTCCTACGTTCAACTAATTTGACACAGGCGCTCACCTTTTAAAAGGTTATTGAATGATGGAAGTAATGGTAAAGGACCCAACAGGGTTTTCTAGAGGGACAGTCACTCGCTTTCAACCTTTTTGTTCGTAGTCACACGATTTTGTTCTTGTTGAGGATTTTTCTTTTGATCCTTTCTTTTTCTTTATTTTCCCTAATTTTTGCGTAGACTGATTATTTTGAATTTGCAGTCTACCGGGATGCCCTAATTTTTGCCTAAGTCGTTCATTTTTTATTTATTGACTTAGCAGGCTTTCTTTCTTTTTCTTTTGATTCTTTTTCTTTTTCGAAACAAATAGTGTGATACTTGTTCGCTTGACTTGTAAGGGTTGTGACTGCCTCGTTCCTTTTGATTGTGAGGGACAACCATGGTGATTTGTGAGGTACGACCTCTCGTGAGGGACAAGATGTGGTTGATCCTCGAATGGGACACTCCTTTTTTTCCCTTTTCTGAAATTTGAACGCATGGTCAAATTAATTGAAGACTACCCTGCCCCAGGTTAAGATTGAGGGTATTTTCGTTTTAGAAAAAAACTCCTACTTCTAGGCTCAACAGGGTTGACGAAGGATTATCTTCTTTATATCTCAGGTGTTTAGGGATTTGAAACAATGCATGTACATCATCAACAAGGTTTTATTCAAAAGCATACAACCGAGATGAAATTCTGGTTAAGCAGATCACGAAGATGTCAGACAGGATGTCGTGACACTTGATCTCTGCTTCTCACAAGGATCTAAGGAAGAACAAATGAAAATTGCAGAAAGTAAATAACCTAGTTCGGTGAACAACAACACCTACGTCTGGGGGCTACCAAGCCAGGAATGAAATCACTAAGTAGAATTGGTTCTAAGCTAAACTCAAACATTTACAGCTTATCACCTAGAAACTACCCTTCCTAGATTTCTACCTAAGACTCTCCTAGGTATGAGACCCTTCTCAATTCCCTTTCAACCACAACAGTGATTGAAAATATTACAACTCAATAAGAACGTCCTTCTCAAGTATTCACATAATACACGAGAGGCTCACAAGTACAAACCCTAGTACTTCTAAAACAGCTGCAACAACTAACCACAAACTAGGTTAACTCTAACCTATTTATATTGTAAACCACAGCTGGACTTGGGCTTCTAAACCACAGCAGAAATCTTCCTCAGAATTAGCGACCTAATTCTTTCTTCAATCCCAAGTTAGCAAAAATGTCTCCTTCACAAGGAAACCTCAAATCCATTTAGAATCAGAATCTCTGATTCCACAATCTCAGATGCCACCTGGAATCCTAGTCATATTCCAATCACACCTGCTAACACAAATAGTTAGTTCAAAACTATAACAGACAAAGATGTCGAATCCTCCTTATATGACATCTTGTCAAACAACTCAACCTGCAGTTAGTCTAACACGTTAGGACATCTTGTCCAACATCTTTCTGCTAAGTTAGTTTTACCAAAATTAATGCCAACCTCAAAAGCAGGGACTCAACAATCTCCCCCTTTGGCAGATTTTGGCTAAAACTAACTTCCATTCACCTGCAGCAACATATCAGGGAGAGACCACTATCAGAACAACAGCGGAATCAACAACAAAACATGTCTCCCCCTCAAACAGTTCAGATCTACTCCCCCTCAGTAGTTAGTAGATCATCAGCAGTCAGTAGTGGTTAGTGATGTTAGTAATTCTCCCCTTTTTAGCCACAATATGACAAAGGTAGAAAGACTAACCCAATAACCAATAAACCAGCTCAAAGTAAAAGTTTACACACCCAACAAACAAAAAAAATATCCTGGGTATTCAGCCCTTACAAAACCAGAAAGACACAACAAAACAGTAAAGAAGAAGACAACTCTCAGTGGTCATCTTCAGTCTCCTCATCATCCTCTTCTCCTTCTGCACTTTCAACAGTGCCATCATCAGTATCTTCCTTCTCACCTTTCTCATCTTCCTTGGTCAGTTTAGTAGCTAGAGCTTCTATCAATCTTTTGAGCTTCTCTTTTCTTGCAGTGCTTTTCTTTATGATATCATCAAGCTCTTTGCATGTGGCTTTCAGCTGACCAATGGTATCCCCCTCAGTAGATGTAGATGTTGAGACAATGTCTGGAACATGTTTGTCAGCAAGCAGCTTGTGATGTAGAGACAAAGGTGGCTTTCTCTTCATGATGACATCGCCAGCTAGAGTGATCCTGGGATATTGTTGAAGTACCATTCCACAAATAAGTGATGGAAAGCAGATTGCCAATTTTACAGCTGGTGAAGTAGCTTGTTTTAGAATTTGATCAAATATATATGCCCCAAAATCAAAGGATTTCCTTCTACCAATGGCATAGATAAATTTTCCAAGGCCTGTGGAGACAGTTGAAGTGTGGTTTGTAGGAAACCAATTTGCAGCACCAATTCTGTGGAGAATGGCATATTTAATGTTGTGCTTCCCAGAAGATAGTTTCTATTTGTTTTGCCAGCTCTTTACAGTGTTTCCTGTAATTTCTCTGCAAATTTGGTCATCTGTGTCTTCAATTTCAGCCTGCGCACACTCAGGTCTGCCAAGGTATTTGTTTATTTCAGCAGGGGAAAATTTTACAACATTTCCTCTGACATACACTTTGAAGCAGTCCTCACTCCTTCTATCATTGCAGCCTTCTGGAATGTTTACAACAAATTCTTTCACCAACTGTTCATAACAGGAATCAAAATGAGAGACAGTTCTGATCAACCCAACCTCTTTGATCAAGTTCATCATGTCTTCACACTTAAGGACGTTTTGTCCCAGTTCTCTCTCTATGGCAATTCTTCTATGATATACATGGTTCCATCTGCTGACACTTACAACATCATGAAACGAGATGTTGTCCATGGGAGCCTTGGGAAGCGAACCTGCAGTCTTCTTGGAAGCTGGTTTCTTAATGGTGTCCTGTCCATCCTCTATCTCTTCACAGTCTGAATCACTTTCAGATTTTGCCTTCCTTTTCTTATTCTCAAACACAACTTTGCTCCAGGGTCTATTGGGGCCAACTGCAGGTTTCTTAGATTGCTTGTTAGAGATGGCTACACTTTTACCTTTCCTTCTTTTTAGTTGTTCAGACACACTTGGCTTGAGGCTTGTAGCAATGACCACATTGTCAGAAGGAGTGTTGACTAAATCGATGATTGTGCTAACTTGTGCTGAAGTCTCTTGTGCAGCCACAAATGTTTCATCATCTGCCTCAGCATTTTCAACGACATAGTCAGCAAGGGTATGCAGATTCCCTTATGACATTTCAACATCATTTCCCTCTTTGTCAACATTTTTCTTGGTAGCATCCAATTCCGGAGATAAATTGGGTGGCAAAATCTGTGCCAGAGGTCTGGTGATTCCAGCAATATTCACTCTGTCTCCCTTGCTTATGAGGTTCGTTATTATGTTCCCGATCCTTTCCTCTGTATTGAATTTTTCTATGCCTTCCCTAGAACTCACAAAAGCATCAGAAGTATTAGAGGAATTACCTGGAGGAATATTTTTGGATCTTTTGATCGGGAGCTTGTCAGTTTTGCAAGGCATGGTGGTCAGCGGAACAACATCAATTATCTCTTCAGTGTGTAGCTCTTTAGACTCTAATGTCAGTTCTGAGTCTTTCTCGATAGCTGGTGTTAGAGATTGTTGTTGAGACATCTTCACACAATATGCCTGATCTTCAATTGGGAGAATGAACGAGTTTGAAGGAGTTAGAGCACGGTCACGATAGGTATGATTTAGAAAGTTTTGAGTAATATGTTTTTCAAACCAAACAAACCATTGTATACCGTTCCCATTCATTGAGTAAAACCCTAATTTTTCCTTTAGGGTTTTCTTTTTATTTTCGTATCCCCTGAGTGATTCAAGATGTCGTCTTTGAATGTCGTGACATCTGGTATGACATTGTCCCATATCAAAACATTTTCATAGTCAAGTTTTTGAGAATGGTCGCTCATATCTCTTGTCTTAGGGGCTGTGTTAACTGTGATGGCATAGGAACACCTATTTCCACTTATTCCCCTAAGCCCGGAGGCCTTCTGAAGAAGATTCTCCATTCTTGCTATAGTTTGACGCTGCATCCTCAGATGGGCTAGTCGAGTTAATCTCCTAATCTCCGTATCTTGAAAGGGTTTTTTAAGTCTCTCCGTCTGTGAGGCAGTCCACATGTAACATTTATTTCTTGATCTGAATCCTTTCATGATAGTTCTACCCTTTTTATCCATGACTAGACATTCAGTTCTGGTAAAATTCACCTTTAGGCCTTGATCACAAAGTTGATTGATATTGATCAGATTTACAGTCAATCCCTTTACAAGCAGAACATCATCCAATCTAGGATTCCCAGCATAATCCAACCTTCCAACCCCTCTAATCTTTCCCTTGGACCCATCTCCAAAGGTCACAAAGTTAGACGAATAGGGCTTTAAATCCATTAGATATTCCCTGACACCAGTCATGTGCCTTGAACATCCACTATCAAAGTACCATCTTTCTTCAGGATACTCATCTTGATAGGAATGAGATAACAGAGTCATAGACTCATTCTTGAACCTCCTTTTCTTTCCAGTGCTCCTTCCCTTGGGATATCCATGTAACTTGTAGCAATATCGTTTAATATGGCCATATTTACCACAATGATGACATTTCCAATCTTGTCTTCTCTGATGTCTATAATGATGTTGAGACATTCTATTTGACATTGTCTTGTTTTTGAATGAGTTGTGACTGCTGTCTTGGTCATTGTATCCAAGTCCTCTAACATCTCCAGCATTTCTCCCAACTTGGAGAATTTCGTCAAGGATCTCGGAACTGCTGTTGAGCATCCTAACATTTTTGGTCACATTTTCCAATTTGGAATTTAGCATAACCACTTCCTCCTCAAGATCATAGATGGTATCAAGGTGTTTTTCTCTTTCAGCTTCAAGAAGCATAATGATCTTGTGCTGTCCTTCTCATAGTTGGCATACCCTTTTTAAGGACTTTACTAGATCATCATAGGATAGATTTCCAATCTCTGAGTCAGAATCAAACATTCCTGTCATTGCTGACACCTTCTTAGTAGTCTCTCCATCGCTTGAGGAGTCATCCTCAGACCATGATGTAGATAACCCATTATTTTCCTTCTTGTGGTAGGTGGGACACTCACCTCTTGTATGTCCAAAACCTCCACATTCAAAGCACTGAATTCCTTTACCTCGGTTGGGTCATCTATCATATCTAGGTCTTCTCTCAGAATTTCTTGATCTGTGGAAGTCAGAAGTCTGAGCCTTGACATTATCATTTGACTTCTCATCCAATTACTTTGCCAATTGATGAAATTGTTTTTCCAGAACTCCCACAGCTTTGGTCAAGTCCTCTTTAGTGGCATTCTCTTCTTTGTTGGCCACAAAATCAAGACTCTTCTTCTTTTCATCCTTTTGACTAATAGCCATCTCAAAGGTTTGAAGTGATCCCATAAGCTCATCTACCTTCATGGTGTTTATGTCATGAGCTTATTCAATAGCTGTCACTTTCATATCAAACCTTTTGGGAAGAGACCTTAGAATTTTCCGAACCAACTTGGCTTCAGGAATCTTCTCACCAAGATCACAAGATGTGTTTGCAATATCAACAATATTCATATGAAAGTCATGTATACTTTCATCTTCTCTCATTCTCAGGTTCTCAAATTTAGTGGTAAACTGCTGAAGTTTTGAGGTTTTTACACGAGAGGTACCTTCATGAGCAGTCTTTAGGATATCCCAAGCATCCTTCGTAACTGTATAGTTTTTGATGAGTCTGAAGATGCTCTTGTCCACCCCATTGAACAAGGCATTCAAGGCTTTAAAATTCCCTTGAGCAAGCTTATCATCTTCATTATCCCAATCTTCTTCAGGTTTCAGCTCCTCAGTGAGCTCCCCGTCTTTATCCTTGATCTTTGGTGGATCCCACCCCTTGATCACAGACTTCCAAGCCTTTCCATCCATAAACTTGATAAACGCTACCATGCGAACTTTCCAATAATCATAATTAGAACCATCAAGTATTGGTGGTCTATTTAGAATTCCTCCTTCTTTATCCATCGTACCAAAAAGTATCGTCCCTGAATCTCACCCAGATACAGAGCAGGTTGCCTGCTCCGATACCAATTGAAATTCTGGTTAAGCAGATCACGAAGATGTCAGACAGGATGTCGTGACACTTGATCTCTGCTTCTCACAAGGATCTAAGGAAGAACAAATGAAAATTGCAGAAAGCAAATAACACCAGAGATTGTTAACCTAGTTCGGTGAACAACAACAGCTACGTTTGGGGGCTACCAAGCCAGGAATGAAATCACTAAGTTGAATTGGTTCTAAGCTAAACTCAAACGTTTACAGCTTATCACCTAGAAACTACCCTTCCTAGATTTCTACCTAAGACTCTCCTAGGTACGAGACCCTTCTCAATTCCCTTTCAACCACAGTAGTGACTGAAAATATTACAACTTAATAAGAACGTCCTTCTCAAGTATTCACACAATACACGAGAGGCTCACAAGTACAAACCCTAGTACTTCTAAAACAGCTGCAACAACCAACCACAAACTAGGTTAACTCTAACCTATTTATATTGTAAACCACAGCTAGACTTGGGCTTCTAAACCGCAACAAAAATCTTCCTCAAAATTAGTGACCTAATTCTTTCTTCAATCCCAAGTTACCAAAAATGTCTCCTTCACAAGGAAACCGCAAATCCATTTAGAATCAGAATCTTTGATTCCACAATCTCAGATGCCACCTGGAATCCTAGTCATATTCCAATCACACTTGCTAAAACAAATAGTTAGTTTAAAACTATAACAGACAAAGATGTCGAATCCTCCTGATAGGACATCTTGTCAAACAACTCAACCTGCAGTTAGTCTAACATGATAGGACATCTTGTCCAACATCTTTCTACTAAGTTAGTTTTACCAAAATTAATGCCAACCTCAAAAGCAGGGACTCAACACAAGAAATTTTGCGTCCTTCGATTTCATCATCCTCCCTTGGATTTTGCTTAAACAAGCGTTTGACATCAATGAAAAATATGAGTGAACACGAATGGATTTATTCTAAACATGCATATTATCATTATCATCTAAAAACAGACGAGTCTTTATAAATGAATTTGCACTTAACAGAAAGAAAATTACACATGAAAATGATTGAATGACGAAATGATGGTTGGCATAATTAGCCTTATTATCCACCCATAGATTGGAGTTGTTATGCTAACAGAAGTTGATGACAGTCCCTCGGGAAGTTCTTATCTGATCTGCCTTCAGACTGGTTATGGGCTTGTAGATGTGCTTGCATGTAGAGGCGTGAGATTGTCGAGTATGCTCAGACCGCTTGGTACGAACATGATAGCCTTTGAATCGACTAGGTCTTGTACCTTATGCTTCAAGGCTTTACAATCCTCGATCATGTACTCGGGTGTTCCAGAGTGGTACTCACACCTGACATTTGTGTCATAACATGGAGGAAGAGGGTTTGGAGGAGGCTTAAACTCTTTTAGATGAACTAGCAAATTGTTGAGTAAAATAGGGAGAAGTCGACCGTATGACATTGGAACTGGGTTAAACTGCCTCTCTGGCCTCCTTGGTCTCCTTTGTCCTTGTTGAGCGTTATTTTGCTGCTGATTTGGATACCGATTCTGGTTCTGGGCTTGACCCTACTGATTTGGCTGAGGAACAGGAAACGACTGAGGAACAGGCAACGACTGAGGATAGGCAGTGACTGAGGAACAAATGATGGATGTTGATAGGGAAGCCTTGGAAGTTCAGGTTGTGGGTGATAGTCATGAGGTAACTCATGACTTGAGGTGGAGCCAAAAAGATACACAGGAGCGACCATCTCTGTGGCAGCGGTAGGTGCGGAGTTACCTTCCTTCCTCATCAAGGTTTGCAAGATCCCCATAACCAGGTTTATCCGAGTTTTCAGTTTCTTGACCTCCTCCTTCAACAATTCTTGGCCTTTATGAAGTTCTTCCATAGTGATCTGAGACATGTTTCCAGCTCTGAGCGTATGTCGGGAAGTCAGATATCTGCTAGGAACAGAAGGTGGTATGAGGTTCTTTAATTTTGTTTATGAAATGTGAAATGATGCATGAAGGTATGCAAAAAGTTTTATGTCCCATAGGGGAATGCATATGCTACATTGTTTTTGATGGATGATGTGATGAGATGAGATGTAGCATCACAGATTCAAAGGTTCGATGTATTCTGGATAATCTGAACATTCTTCTCAACATAGGTTTAAAGGTCCGATGTATTGAGGTATGTAGAGGCTTGGTTACCTACATAAAACCCATGTCCCCTCACAGGTGAGTGCTAAGGCTTTCATGAAGGTTTTCAGAGTCACAGATCCGTCTTGAGAATACCCTCATCAGTGCAAAAATAACTCGCAAAGCCAATGTTATTCCCAAGGGGATCTCCTCTAAGTGAAGTTGCCCTCAACTTCGAAAAGCCAAGGTTTGCTAAAGGTCCCTAGAGTCATGGACTTCCATTGAAAGAAAGGTCGTCAACGCGAAATGACTCACGTGCCAACCAAACTTCCAAAAGAAATCTACTCTAGGCGGGATCTTCGTACCTTCCCCCCAAGATAACTACACCTTGATGAGTTAGTACAAATCTCCCTAACTATCTTATGTGAACTCTCCAAGCCTGTGTATTGGGCTTATCACACATCATGATCATATACCCATTCCCATAAGAGAAATATAATACATATGGTTAGCATTGTGATAAATAAAGCAAGAAAGGCAATAGAAATAAACACCCAAACATGCGAAGAAGGCAACCTAGACTAGGCTTGACTTGCTTAAGGAATAAGTCCCCAGTGAAGTCGACAGCTGTCGCTACGCAAAAAATGCAGAGAAGTCGCCATCGAACGTTATTTATCCCAACCGGGGGGGGGGGGGGAGGAAAACTTCGAGAAAGTCTAGGGGAAAAAGATGGTCTCATGACCAAGATATGGGTCCGGAAGTCGGTTATGTAAGGGGAAGGTACTAACACCCCCTCACATCCATCGTACTCGATGGGAACCATCTAAGTAGTCTACGCGTGAATGGGTGTCGTTATCTAAGGTTACTTGCTAAAGAGAAATGAAGGGGTTTTAAATAAAAGGGGACTCGATAGGATCTCGCAATCCTATGCCTAAGTATTCCCTCGTGCAATGGGAAAGTCAGAGTCATCGTAGTTCGGAGGACTACGGATGAATTGGTGGGAGGTTGCTCGCTAAGGATTGGGGCCCTTGTGCCTACGTATCTTCATTGACAAATGAAGAATCAGAGCGTTCATAGTTCGTGGGACCACGGGTTGTTAGTCTCGATAGCACGGGGGCGATAGAAGGTTTGTTGTTTTTGTGGGCGGGATTAACGATCGCGTTCTAGTAGTTAAACGTTGCTTGTATTGCGGTAGAACAGAGGTAAGGTGCCCTTTTTGGTATGTTTTAGAGTGATGCCATAAGGCAAAGGAGTGGTGAAATTTATTTGTTTTATCGAGTTTAAGCATAGGTACTTAGAGGGGGAAGAGTATCCAATCATAGGCTAAGTACGGCCTACAATCAGATACTCGAGGTTGAGGGGACAATAGTATCCCAACCACCTACGTTCACCCTAAAAGGACATGATTAAACTCTGGGTTTGGTCTAAATGTTTTTATGGATGGAAGAGGATGAAGATGATATGGAAAGGATGTCGGATTAAATCAAGGTAGGTTGATGGCGATGCGCAAGGCAATCGACTTACAAGGGTAGAATACATACAAGGATTGTTGGGTTTAAATGGAATGGAATGGAGTTGGTAGAGGAGATGGGAGGAAACCCTAAGGTGATGGAGGAATGAGCAATTTATTTAATTAGTTTGAAAAGTGACTCGACGTTGGATCGATTCTTTCATTTGTCTTTTTGTTTTGAAATTGTTTTCTAAACGTTTTCGATTTTATCTTTTCTAACCTATTAACATGCAAAGCATACAGGCGTATATAAGAAAGTAAAGGTCCTAAACTATTACATTGTAGTCGGGAAGAGGGATGTATGAGAAGCCCATCGAGAGGGGAGAAAACCCTAATCTAAAGCAAGGTACAATGATAATGTACAGTCAATAAATGTCCAAATGTCCAAATGTCCAATGTAGATATAGCTCATGTGAATACCTCACAAAACAAATCAGAACAGTTAGTATGAAGTAAACAATGAAAAGATGCTATGCATGGAAACAATTATTCATATGTAATTAAATCGAGAAGTTGACACAAGCAATCAAGTGATATTCAAACAAGATCATCAATCATGAACATGATATCAAGAGGAACTCACGAAATCTAATTAATCGGATGACATGCTCATTAAATCAGGATTCACAATCTTAGTCACAAAATTCAACATCCAAGAATTTAATCAGCACATGAACATGGTAACATTCAACCAATTTGACTAATTAAGAACTACATGGTTTTTCTTACTTGAAACTAACAAACAAAACAAATAATATTCAAATTCAATCAACACTAATCATAAGTTCAATCAACGAGACACCATGCTTAATCAACAATGATAATCAAGGAAAACTAATTCACAAAACAATTAACATCAACAACCAATTATGACAATTAATCAATTAATTAAAATTAATTTAATTAGGAACAGGGGAAGAAAAGTGAAACTGGTGGTGCAGAAAATGAAATTCCACATTGGGCTTAGGGTAAGCCCATTAACTTCACCATTCTCAGACCAGGGGGTGTATGCCTATTACAGGGGTATGGGAAGAATTGGAGGCTTAGGCCTGCATCCAAGAAGCCCAAGGAATTCACTATGGGTTCAGTAAGAAACCATTCATTCCTCACATGTTCAGAAAAATAATGCCCTCTCTCTCTCTGATATTACGTTTTATCTCATCTCACTCTCTTTCTCAGTTCAAAACAAAACACAGCTGAAACCTAATCGTCCGCCACGCTGGAAATTGCCTCTGGCGACGGCGGACCTTCTATTCACAAACAAAACTGTCCAAAAGGATCCTCTCCTCCGCCTCTACACTAATCCCAAATTAATTTGACCTAAATCCAAGCAACGACTATGTAATCCGTGTTTGAAGTAAACCCTAAGTGCGGTGGCGAACGGAGACGACGGATATGGCATGCGTGACGAACCCTAAACTCGGAGGATACACAACCAATGAATAAAAACCAACAGAAAAAGTGCGAAGGAAGAGCAATTTACCTCGACGATGGCGCGGATTGAAAATTCCAGAGAAGACGATGATGGTGGCGAGGAGTTTTCAAATAAGCCTATTTTTTTTGCTTTAACTTTATCTTCTTCTTCTACTTCTCTTCGTCTTCTTCAATTCTGTGTGTGTATTGAGTTGCGATTTGTCGTGTTGTCCTCGAATTGAACTGTGACAATGATGCGTGAATTTTGTGGTTGAGTTTGGTGCGTTGTTGTCATACCCCAAATTTTGACCACTAAGATTTCCCATCATTGTGTAAATCATCATCACAATATGGATGTACCTTTGTGCCTCATCAATCTCCTCAAGGAATTGTTGAGCATTCACCACAATCAAAATTAGGGTTTTAAGCCCTCTCTGAGTGCTTAGACAAAGGATCAATCAAGGAATGACATGATCTTCAACTTGTCTAACCTCTCAAACATTCCTAATGGATCAAGAGGACTCCCACTTCAAGGATTAAGCACAAGGTTGCTCCCTTCTAGGTGGATCAAGCTTTAAGATCGCCAGTGTCACCAAATTAGGGTTTTGGTCGACCAGGGCCTCCAGATGGAAATTTTCATCTGGGCATGAGCCAATGATTCAAAACATATCCTAATATACTCCATGGAACCTCATGGACCCAATCATCAAGTCAATTTGGCCTCAAGGGATGCATACATCAAAAATCAGAAATTAGGGTTTCTTGACCTAATTCACCCCTAAGTTGACTTTTAGGGAAAATCATGAGCCAAGACCTCAAGAGAGGGTTTGAGGGTCTCTAATGAACTATATTGATCCATTTGGAACAATGGATTAATCCAAGAAGCTTGAGCAACAAGTCTCAATTTCATCTGCACCACAATTAGGGTTTTAAGGAAAAAGTCAACTGTAACTTTGACTTTTGACCAGGACATGCTCTCAAACCCTAGGACATGCCTCAATATGCCCCATGACACCCATGGAACATGTCCATCAAGTTTGATTTAGGTCAAGGACATGATTTCCTGGAGAATTGCACAGTTTGGAATTCATCTGATAAAAAGTCAACTGTGCACAAAAGTCAACTTTGACTTTTTGAGATTTTTCACCAAAATGGATTTTTAACCCTAAAATGATGTTAATGTATGATTTGAATCATCATTCATCAAGAAAAATCAAGAAAAGTTGGATAACTTGTAAAAGGGGTAACCATAAAAAAACTTAGAAAATTTTCTAAGTTAAAAATAAAGTGGCTAGGGTACCAACTTTGGAGGGTCATAACTCCTAAACAACAAGGCCATTTTTTCCCATCCAAACCTTGATTTGTAGATCTCATTGCCCTCTACAAAAACTTCAACTAGACCTAACTCCAATTCATTATGGATTTTGAGCTATGAGTGAGCCAAAATGGCTGAAAATATGAAAGTACACCATTTTCCAACACTTAGAAAAAATTCTGTCCAAGACAGATTTTGTTGAAACACCAAAACTTGTGAGATCTTTTCACATAGATGCAAGCTGAATCAAGTCCAAAGTTAAACATCAATGTTGTTGCATATGTTGCCAAGAATTCAAAGAGCTTAGCAACATGAATTGATTCAACTTGAGCCAAGAGAAATCCATGCCCAAAGTCATGCTGCTGTAAGCTGTTTTGGAAAAATCAGTTTGCATGTTTGCTTGCCACACACGATTTTGAACCAAAAACTGAGGATCAGCATGCCACATGTATTCAAACCAATCACATTGCATCTGATCCAACTGATAAATCTGAGTCAAAAAGCCAAGGAATCTTCCAACTTGAAGTTCATCCACTTTGGCACATTTTTGCCTTGAATTCAAAGTGCATTAATGTGGAATAGTGCATTGTCAAGGTAGCTACCCTACTCAGTCAAATTCTCTGATTAAACAACAATAAAAACATCTGAGGAATGTGATTTTGGTCAAGGCATAACCCTGCTCTTGGGAATGGCTAGCTTGCCTTGCTTGAGAAGAAATCCTCCAAGCCAATCCATGCAAATGTGATCTGATCCAGCAGCCATTCATTATTCCTCCAAAACAAAAGTTGATCACCTATAAATAGAGGTCCCAACGGATCATTCAACTCACACCAAAGCCAGTTACAGCACTGCTTTCTCTCATTCTTCCTTAAACCTCAAGTTTTTTGGTTTTTGAGTAACCACTATCGGGTTTTGAGTTGCAGCCTTAGGCAATCAATTCCAATTGCTCAAACACATCACATATGATGTATTTGAGGTGTCCAAACACTTAAACACTGACTGTAACACCTCAGGCTCAAAATCACCCTTCAACCAAGCCATTATGCCTCAATTATGCAGGTGGAGGTCTCCAGCTTGATCCAAAGAGTTTCAAAGTATTCCAAAGCTTGTAACACACTCCATAACATCCATTGAAGCTGTAGGGATCATTAATTCACGATTGGAACAAAGTTTGTGCAGAGTTCCATTTCAGCTTGCATCAAGGTAAGCCTCAAAACTCAAACTCCATGATCCATGCATATTTCCTCGCATGATATTTTTGCCAATTGCTTGCCATCATATGCTGATTGTTTTCCCTCAGAAAATTTGATCATTGCACTCATAATCATGCCTACTCGATTGCTTGTGTAAAATTAGAGTTCATACGGCCACAATGATATAATTTGTTATACACTGAAAATGAATAAAATTGGGTATTGCCATCTTCTTCCTTGTGAAAAAATGCATGAGTTTGGTGTTTGAATGATGTCCAATGGTTGAGAGATGAGTGAGATATGGTGCTTCATGCACGAGCTCGAGAAAGAAGATGGCCATGGCGCCATTCTTCAGGTTTTCTAACTAAGTTTGATATATATTTTTCACTTGCCATGTTATTAATGAATTGGCATTGCGCCCCAGCGGTTCATCAGCTGGTTTTGTGTGTATTGGCAAGCGAGAGGTCTGGGGTTCGAATCCCCCTCGCCCCAGACTTCTTTTTATCACTTGTTTATTTTGTTATTTTTCATATTATTATTTTTAATGATTTGAAAAATTAATAACTCCTTCAATTTTTATCATTTTTTATTGGTTCTTTTTGCAATAATTCACAAAAATGTTGAAATATTTTATTCCACCAAAAAATTAGATTTATATTATTTATTTAATATAATTAGTATTTTTGTGAATAAATTCATTTTTAATTGTTTTTAAACATTCTAAAAGTGAATATTTACTTTGAAAATCAAAACCTAATGAGTTTAAATATTCCTTGTGATTTATACCTCATTTTTTAAACCTTAAACAAAATCATAAATGGATTATTCAAATTTATTTTGTATTTTGTTTGATTTTCTTTAAATATTTACTTTTAAAGATTAAAATTAGGGTTTTTGATTAATTCAACTTTCAAAATTGATTTTCAAATACACTTGGGCCTCTAATAGAGTGTAAGACCCAATTCTTTTTTTGACCAAATCATTTTTTGGGCCTCAGTGTATTGTATAAGTCCCGATACCGTCAAAAACAAACGGCGCGATCGTCGCCTTTTGAAAAATAACCAATTGGGCCTCTCCTTGAGCTATAAGACCTGATCGGTAAAATAGCAAGTGTACTACTTTATCGATGTAGTAGTAAATGGGGACAACCCCAGTGTCGATCTCTTGAGGACTGCGTAGAGAATTAAGTCATTTTGAATAAATATCAATTGAACAAAAGCAATAGTTGATTGTTTGTTTTGAGTCAAAACTAAATAGAAAGGTAAATTGCGAGTAAAAGTAATACGAAGATGAGAGTAATGCCTGAGGGTGTATGATTTGCAGAGCAAGGACTAAATCGTTTCTTTATTTTAAAAATATATGTTTCAACCTTTTCTTTCCCTATGTTCTAAGTTATTTTTCCAAAATTCCTTTTAAGAAAAACCGTTGGTATTCTTCCTTGGCCCTAATTCCTCTGAGGCCAAGAAAGAATATCAAGCAATAGTTCTGACATAAAACAGGTATTCACAGGGTATTCTAATTCCTTAGGAATATCTACTATGATAAAAGCAATGCAACAGGGTTAGGGTTGCTGGTCAGGCCAAACCCTAACTACGATCAATAATCAGTTTTTCCAAAAAGATTAAGCATTAAGAGCGTTGCACACAATAAAGAATAAGGTTCAAACATAAAAATTCATATTACGAAATTCAAAAGTCATTACAAAATGCAAATCAGGGACACCCCCTGGCATTGGGGGATTTAGCCACTCATGTTCATAATAGCAATAACAACGAAATAAACAAAGGAAACATTACAATAAGATCTGGATTCTTTGGATCGTCAATTGCTTCCGCTTTTGATCGATCCGTGATCTCCAAGAATCCCCACTCTAATGCCTCTCAAGTGTAATTCCAAAATAAAAACGTAGTCCTTTTCCAGCTACCCCGTGCCTAATATATCAGATCTCTAATTACACAGCAAAATGTCCCAGCTGCCCTCAAGCAAAGCCCAAGTAACGTAAAATAAAATAAGAAAATTTTCGCTCCCAGGGGCCCTGACACGGGCCGTGTCATGTGACACGGTTGACCGTGTCAGGTTGCTGATCCATACAAATTTGCGCTTTTTCTTCAGTAGCCATGACACGGGCCGTGTTGTGTGACACGGGCACCCGTGTCATGCTTCTGACCAGCCTCCTCTTTGTTTCAAAGCATCCTCTTCAAAGGGCCTCCTGACACGGGCCGTGTCGTGTGACACGGGCACCCGTGTCAGGCTTCTGATATCTCCTTTTTCCTGCATTTCTCTGCACTCGGATCATCTTCGCACTGGCATCGGATAACCAATATTTGATAAGAGCCTGAAAATGCATTGAAACAACAACCAAATAACACGCACCAACGGTAAAAATGATAAAAACATAGACATATGACTTGCTTAGCCAAATAAGAAAACAATGATGAAAGCATACTTCAAAGACTTAAAAACACATGAAAACATACGAAACAACAACTAAAACAGCTTGACATCTACGCTTAAAGATCACTGATCAAACTCCCCCGAACTTGAACTTTTGCTTGTCCTCAAGCAAAAAGCTTGCATAAACACCTTAATCAACCATTCACTGGCTCAAAACTTGCGAGATGAAATGATGCTACTCGTACGTGAGTTTTCGTTCCAAGTCACCGGTCGGGTACTTTCTGGAACTTCTCTCTCCATAAAAGTATCGCACAAACACTAAACCGCGGTACACCACGGACCTCAGTCTCCTTTTTGGCAACCCCTCCGACTATGCTTTGGGCTTAGGTCTTATCTTTCGATTTTCCACCCTGTTCATTCGGACAATCACTTTAAGGCTTTTATGATTTTTTCATTGTATACACAAGATTGATCAATTTTTCTCTTTTTATTTCCACCGTTATTTCCTTGTCCCTTTAGGGACTACCTTTAGGTTCAACCGTCGTTAGGCTGAGTAACCGGGTGAGGGTTACCCAACTTAGAAAGATCGATTGTCTAAATGTCCTTATTTATTTATTTATTTATTTATTTATTTTTTTCGATCAACCTTGCACACACACTTAGTATAGATTAAGCCTGACTGTCAGTAGAAACTACTTAGGGCGTACTTCTCAGATCAAAGTACCATGGCACAAATCTACATGTCGGACTCGTTCCTTACTCAGAAGACTCAGTGTGTTTGTGTTATACCTCAATGTCAAGATTTTTCCAATTTCCTCAACCGATTTCTTTTCACTCAACTCTATATACTTTCACCTCACTTCACTCGCAAAACAAATAGACGCTCCAACTTCCAGCATTAGTTTTCTCAGTTCAACTCGGGGGTGTTTTCCTAATAGACTTCAAACGTAGATCCAAACAAACAACCTAGGACACCTACGGACTCAACATAAAACTGACAGAAATGAAAGAAAAACAAAGGAAAACACATAAATAAATACCCCCTCACACCTGAACTCAACAGTGTCCTCACTGTTAAAGAACTAGTGCATGAGGGGACTCACAGAACTCACTGAGGAGGAGGAGGAGGTGGAAAATGCAGCATCAGACGCTGCATCATGCCCTGCATCTCGTCAATAACAGCCCCTTGTCGGGTCTGCTCTACACCCTGCCTTAAAAGCTCTTCTCCCTGCCTGGCCTGCTCGGACCGGAGGTATCCCATCTCTGTCTGCATCCAACCCCATGGGTCTTGAGACCGAAAAGAAGATCCAGCCTCCTGTCTCATCGACTCCCGCGGAGGGGATACATACTGCTCATCAGTGGGGTTCTCCCTCCCATACTCATCCCCTGAAAGATCAAAGTCATCTTTCTGCAAGGTACTCTCATAGATCCAGTTAGAAACATTTGCAATGCTAATAAGACCAGGAGCAGGTAATGCTATTATGTGATGATTATGTACCAGTACAGAATAATAATCATCATGCACCTCTATCATACCTTGGGTGGTGAGTGTGCTCAAATCAATTTTCGACTTACCTGCCACATTGGGTTCTTCCATCAACAATCTACCATACCCGAAGTGATCAGAAATTTGAGTGATCATACCACCCACAGAAATCTCTCCCGAGCTAGCATTGACAACTCTCTTTAAGTGATCAGCAGCAAAAGCGGCAACATTAACCGGTAAATTATGGGCCATGGCATACAAGAAGTATAACTCTTTTTGTGAAGCGACTCCTGTGCTGTCGCCGCGACCGAATAAGGTGTACGCCAACCCTTTTTGAGCATACCTGAAACAAGGGTTATGAATGCCAGAAGCTTTTGCTGCCTTTGCGACATAGTCGCTACTACCTGTTATTGATTTCCAGAAATCCCCCGGAATGAAAGTGCTTGGTGGAGCTCCGGGGTCAACAACTGGTAGCTTGAGAATCTCTCCTAACTCTGCTACAGAAACAGTGTGTTCATTCCCAAACAGACGGAATGTCATGTTACCATAATACTCCTCCTCAGACCCTGGTGGGGATGATTTTTCGTTTAGCCAATACCGCATACCGTCGTTGGTGAGAATCTTCCTCAAACAGAATATCGTGAGGGTTGGCCATTCGGTGGGCTCTCTTCCGCGGCCGCGATGTGTCAGCGACTGCCTTTCCTTTATCTCGTCGCTTCGGGGGCATTTTGGTCCTTACAAAAAAAAAATTACACAAACTAGAAAACTGAGATTAGTAAAATGTGCAACCGTAGGAACGAAGAGGATGTCGAGGGGATGAACTTTTGTGAAGCGGGACTGTGATTTTGGTGAGTGGGTGAGTGGGAAATTGAAGGTGTAATGGATGATGGATATGGAGGTTGTAAGGGTTTTGGAGAGATGGAGAGTTTGAGAAGATGAGTGGTTATAGTAAAGAATAGAATCATGTGTGGTAAATGAGGGTTTAAGAGTAGTTAAGGTAATTAAAATGCGTGGGCCCCGTGTCATAAAAGTGTTGGGAAAGAAAAAAAAAATTTCAAAATTCAAATCTTGAGAACGCGCCTTCTGACACGGGCCGTGTCACGCGACACGGGCACCCGTGTCAGGCCCCTGATGCCACTTTCAAAAATCAGAATTTTTCAGCAAGTTTCAGTACCCACAACACGGGCCGTGTCATAGGACACAGGCACCCGTGTTGCACCTCTGACATTCATCTCACGAACCAACAATTATTCCCAAGTTATCTTCCTATGACACGGGCCGTGTCATGTGACACGGGCACCCGTGTCAGGCCCCTGATATTGCCAACTTTCAGAGTTCTTGCTCAAACTTTTAGCCGGTCGTTCTGACTTTCCTTCCTCCCCTCTGAATCTGTGAGAAACATAAATGACAAACCTGCAAAAACGAACAAACAAATGTGAGAACGAACATCGTGGGTTGCCTCCCACGAAGCGCTGCGTTTAACGTCGCATGGCTCGACGGTCCTTCGTCCTACTGAGTAAAACGAATGACATCAACCTGTCCAACTGGTTGACCTTGGAAATATGGCTTTAGTCTCCGCCCATTGACTTTGAAGATGTCTCCATTAGTTTGATTCTTAATTTCAACTGCTCCGTACGGAAACACCTTATGAACCACAAATGGTCCCGACCATTTGGACCTCAATTTTCTGGGGAATAGCTTCAAGCGGGAATTGTACAGAAGGACCAGCTGTCCTTCCCAAAACTCTTTTTTCTGGATCCTCCTATCATGCCACTTTTTGGTCTGTTCCTTGTAAAGTTTGGCATTTTCGTACGCACGATTCCGAAACTCTTCTAATTCATGCAACTGCAGAATTCTAGAATTTCCTGCTAAGGATAGGTCCATGTTCAAGAATTTAGTTGCCCAAAATGCCTTGTGTTCAAGCTCTAGAGGCAGGTGACACGCTTTTCCGTAGATGAGTTGGTATGGCGACATCCCGATGGGTGTTTTAAAAGCAGTTCGGTAAGCCCATAATGCATCATCTAACTTCGTTGCCCAATCCTTTCGCGACGAACTCACTGTCTTCTCCAGAATTTGCTTGAGCTGTCTGTTAGACACCTCTACCTGACCACTAGTTTGAGGATGGTAAGGAGTGGCTACCCGATGCTTCACATTGTACTTCTGAAGAAGCTTCTCCATGAGGTGATTTAGGAAGTGAGTTCCTTCATCACTTATCAGCACTCTCGGTACACCAAACCTTGAAAATATATTTTCCCTCAAGAACTTGACTACAACCTTAGCATCATTGGTTGGTAATGCTACTGCTTCCACCCATTTTGATACATAATCCACAACAACAAGGATGTAGTTCTTCCCGAATGATGGTGGGAACGGACCCATGAAGTCAATCCCCCAAACATCGAACAACTCGACCTCTAACATAAAATTTTGAGGCATTTGATTCCTCTTTGATATGTTTCCAGTTCGCTGACACTTATCACACTCCTTCACCATCTCCTGAGCATCCTTGAATAGTGAAGGCCAGTATAAACCTGACTGTAAGACTTTCGATGCGGTGCGGTCACCACTGAAGTATCCACCATATTCAGAATCATGACAGGCTTTTAACACATCCTTTTGTTCTTCTTCAGGCACGCATCGCCGTATCAAACCATCCACTCCTCTCTTGTACAGGTATGGATCGTCCCATAAATAAAACCTGCAATCATGAACAAACTTTTTCCTTTTGTTAGAATCAAAATCGTCTGGTATAATACCACCGACCAGATAGTTTGCATAATCTGCAAACCAAGGCACTCCAATAACAACTAGGATGTGTTCATCAGCAAACTCATCCTTTATTGGGTGCCCGTACTCGGTCTCCTCAATTGGAGACATCCGAGAAAGGTGGTCAGCTACGGTGTTGTCGCATCCTTTCTTGTCACGGATCTCGACGTCGAACTCTTGGAGAAGTAAAATCCACCTCAGGAGCCTGGGCTTCGAATCCTGCTTAGCAAAAAGATATTTCAAAGCAGCATGGTCAGTGTAAATGATCACTTTTGAACCCAACAGATACTGCCTGAATTTATCAAAGGCGTAGACCACAGCCAACAACTCCTTTTCGGTAGTTGCATAGTTCATCTGTGCAGGGTTCAAAATGTGACTTGCATAATAAATAACATGAAGCAGTTTTTCTCTCCGCTGTCCAAGAACAGCCCCTACCGCAATGTCACTAGCATCGCACATGATCTCAAAGGGTAGAGACCAATCGGGGGCAATCACAATAGGTGCCGACACTAGTTTATTTTTCAGTGTCTCAAATGCGTCGGCACACTCTTTATCGAAGACGAAAGTCTTATCTTTAACCAACAAAGTAGTCAACGGTTTTGCTATCTTGGAAAAATCTCTTATGAACCTACGGTAGAAACCCGCATGGCCTAAGAAACTTCGAATACCTTTTTCATTCACAGGTGGTGGTAATTTTGAGATAACCTCCACTTTGGCTTGATCGACTTCGATTCCCTTGTGGGAAATCTTGTGACCAAGAACAATACCTTCTCGTACCATAAAATGGCACTTTTCCCAGTTTAGGATCAAATTACTTTCTTGACATCGCTGCAAAACAAGTGAGAGGTTAGTTAAACAGTTATCAAATGAAGAACCAAAAACCGAGAAGTCATCCGATTTGGTGGAGCATTTGCTCCTCCATAGTCACCTAGAAGTCTTTCAGCTGGAGGCTGATTTCCCGCCATATTAATGCCCTCAGGGGGTGTCTCGTGTTCTGTGTTGGTATCTGAATTAGATTGTTCAGAATGAATCGAAACTTCTTCCTCTTTTTCAGGTTCTGTAATTACTGTTCCTGAAACAGACGCTGCCAGCTTTTCTTGTCTAACTTTACGGATTCTTGCTCTTAATGACCTTTCTGGTTCTGCGTCAAAAAGAAATTCAGCTGAGGTCTGACCTCGCATAAACAGTTAGACGAAAGTTAGAACAGATAAAAAAGTTGTAATAAAAAAAAAAAAAAAAATAAAAGATAAACTGACAGAAAAATAAAATTTTGGTTGCAGAGCAACAAAATTTCAATTGAAATAGTTCAAATAAACTTAAAGATTTGGCAGTCCCCGGCAACGGCGCCAAAAACTTGATCGGTAAAATAGCAAGTGTACTACTTTATCGATGTAGTAGTAAATGGGGACAACCCCAGTGTCGATCTCTTGAGGACTGCGCAGAGAATTAAGTCATTTTGAATAAATATCAATTGAACAAAAGCAATAGTTGATTGTTTGTTTTGAGTCAAAACTAAATAGAAAGGTAAATTGCGAGTAAAAGTAATACGAAGATGAGAGTAATGCCTGAGGGTGTATGATTTGCAGAGCAAGGACTAAATCGTTTCTTTATTTTAAAAATATATGTTTCAACCTTTTCTTTCCCTATGTTCTAAGTTATTTTTCCAAAATTCCTTTTAAGAAAAACCGTTGGTATTCTTCCTTGGCCCTAATTCCTCTGAGGCCAAGAAAGAATATCAAGCAATAGTTCTGACATAAAACAGGTATTCACAGGGTATTCTAATTCCTTAGGAATATCTACTATGATAAAAGCAATGCAACAGGGTTAGGGTTGCTGGTCAGGCCAAACCCTAACTACGATCAATAATCAGTTTTTCCAAAAAGATTAAGCATTAAGAGCGTTGCACACAATAAAGAATAAGGTTCAAACATAAAAATTCATATTACGAAATTCAAAAGTCATTACAAAATGCAAATCAGGGACACCCCCTGGCATTGGGGGATTTAGCCACTCATGTTCATAACAGCAATAACAACGAAATAAACAAAGGAAACATTACAATAAGATCTGGATTCTTTGGATCGTCAATTGCTTCCGCTTTTGATCGATCCGTGATCTCCAAGAATCCCCACTCTAATGCCTCTCAAGTGTAATTCCAAAATAAAAACGTAGTCCTTTTCCAGCTACCCCGTGCCTAATATATCAGATCTCTAATTACACAGCAAAATGTCCCAGCTGCCCTCAGGCAAAGCCCAAGTAACGTAAAATAAAATAAGAAAATTTTCGCTCCCAGGGGCCCTGACACGGGCCGTGTCATGTGACACGGTTGACCGTGTCAGGTTGCTGATCCATACAAATTTGCGCTTTTTCTTCAGTGGCCATGACACGGGCCGTGTTGTGTGACACGGGCACCCGTGTCATGCTTCTGACCAGCCTCCTCTTTGTTTCAAAGCATCCTCTTCAAAGGGCCTCCTGACACGGGCCGTGTCGTGTGACACGGGCACCCATGTCAGGCTTCTGATATCTCCTTTTTCCTGCATTTCTCTGCACTCGGATCGTCTTCGCACTGGCATCGGATAACCAATCTTTGATAAGAGCCTGAAAATGCATTGAAACAACAACCAAATAACACGCACCAACGGTAAAAATGATAAAAACATAGACATATGACTTGCTTAGCCAAATAAGAAAACAATGATGAAAGCATACTTCAAAGACTTAAAAACACATGAAAACATACGAAACAACAACTAAAACAGCTTGACATCTACGCTTAAAGATCACTGATCAAGACCCATTCAAAACTTTTGGGCCTCTAATAGAGTGTAAGACCCAATCCTTTTTTGACCAAATCATTTTGGGCCTCAGTGCATTGTATAAGTCCCAATACCGTAAAAAATAAACGGCGCGATCGTCGCCTTTTGAAAATTAACCATCTGGGCCTCTCCTCGAGCTATAAGACCCATTTAAAACTTTTTGGGCCTCTATTAGAGTGTAAGACCCAACCCCCTTTGTACATAAAAACTTTGTGGGCCTCATTCGTTGTATAAGTCCATCTGTACATTTTCAAATGAACGACACGATCGTCGTCTTTTCAAAATAACCCTGGGCCCACCCTCGAGTAGTAAGACCCATTTCTTTTCTTAAAACTCACTTGGGCCTCTATTAGAGTATAAGACCCAATCCCCTTTTAACCAAAAAATTTTGGGCCTCACTTATTGTATAAGTCCCTCTGCGTTAAAAGAAAATCTCGGCGCGATCGCCATTTTAAACGATAAAACCCTGGGCCTCTCCTTGAGCTGTAAGCCCCAAAATCTTTCTTTTTCAAAGAACTTTCTCCTTTGATTTTGAATATACTGTTGTTTTTCAATCTTTCTTTGTTGAACAACTAACCAAACAGCATGGAAGCTCTACAACCGAGTAAGTGGTTATATGTTTTCTTTATCCGCTTTCATATACATATAACTGTATTGTGGGGCTGTTTCGCTGTAAGTCTTCTTTCATAAACTCATATCAACTGTGTAATAATAGTATAAATATTTAGAGTTTCCCCGGCAACTATGTCTAGCATTAAGCCCGTTGATCACTCTTAGAAATAGTCTAAACTAGATCCCCATAGGATTACCAGACACAGTCTTCCCTCCTCTTGGGGTTAAACAATATGGAGATATGAAAGGCAGCATTCTCTGTGAACCCTTTCATAGACTGTCACTCGTAGAAGTTGTCAAAGAAACTCTACTCCCCAGAGATAATCTTTTCTCCGTGAATGACATCTCTTGAGTTTCTTCCAAATTCTCGAACTTTTCTGACTTGATCTATTCCTTGTGAATAGCTTGCCTTGAATTTCTCGGGGTTTGGGGACCCATCGGCTTCTTAAAAGCAATCGGCCTCCTCTTGGGCATCGTACAAGGACCCACAGGCTTCCTAAAAGCAACCCCGCCTCCTCTTGGGCTTAGTACAAGGACCCTACGGCTTCTTAGAAGTATTCACAGCCTCCTCTTAGGCTTTGTATAATGATCTCTTCCTCCGGGAATGATAGCCTCCTCTTGGGCTTCGTACAAGGACCTCTCGGCTTCTTAAAAGTTTCCAGCCTCCTCTTGGGCTTCGTACAAATTGTCCCGACGACCTCCTAGAGGTATAGGAATAGAACTTAGTCATCTTCATAAAACAGTCCTTTCCAAGAGTCTACTACTGTTTCTCAAAGCACAGTACAAAAGATGACAATCTAGACTTGGACAGTCTAATCTCCTTGAGTCTCAAAGACATTCTCAAGCACCCTTCAAAAATAGGAAGGAAACCCGTAGACTCGGACAGTCTCAATACCCTTCGGATTTCCCGCTTCCTTAAAGAACAGGCATAACCCGGATCCTTGAATCAAATCCTTGAGTACAGTGTTGCTCATATAAGAACTGATTTTCTCTTTCAAAAATCAGTATACTGGACCTGTCACTTAACTGAAACGACTTTTAGCCTCTCTCTCGGGCTTTATACGAGACACGTAAGAGACTCCCTCATTGAGTCAATCACCCCTTTCGCCTCCATCTCGGGCTTTGTACGAGATACACAAACTCTCTTGTTGAGTCAAATAGCCTCCATCTCGGGCTTTATACGAGATACCAAAAGACTCCATCGTCGAGTCAAAACCTTTTAGCCTCTCTCTCGGGCTTTGTACGAGACACATAATAGCCTCCTCTTAGGCTTTGTATAAGAAAACCATTGGTTGATCCAATTAACCTTTTAGCATCAAAGTTGTGCCTCGTTCACAGTACACAAACATCAACAACTCCTTCCCCTTCATCTAATCGCTGTAAGCGTCAAGCCTCTGGATCATCTACATCCACGCCACTGCCCCTCTTTTAGCATGAGAAATTCCTAAGGAAAGATAGCATTGCTCTACGCTGAGTTAAAGTCTTCTCCTTCAGGTTAAAATCCCCTATAAAGGAAATTATGGCATTGCCGGATTCACACATCCCGGTTAAAGTAATCCTCCTTTACAGTCAGTCACCCAACAGTTGTGACATACAAACCCCTCTTTAGAGATGACAAATTCTCTCTAAAGTCAACAACTTCAACTTCACATCTTGGGCTTTGAATAAGATACAAATAGACCCTTTAGCTTCATATCTTGGGCTTTGAACAAGATACAAACCACCTTTAGCTTCATGTCTTGCGCTTTGAACAAGACACCAAAAATACCCATTTTCCTCCCGTAGACTAGGAAGAACTACGAACGCTCTGATTTCCCTGTTTCGGTAAACGGGAATACGTAGGCATAAGATTGAAAGAAAAAATCTTAGCGAGCACACTAAACAAAAACCAAAAATCCCATACTCACACATCAAAAAGCATCAGTCCTAACATCCTAATCCTTGTTCCCCGCCAGAAACATTCTGTCAAAATAAAAAGAGAGAAAACAGTATTGGCAAAAATACAAATAACCAATACAAGGGCCCCCCCCCCCACATTGATCGCATCCGTAACCTAACAGACCGCTGTTTAAACTCAGTATGCAAAGCAGGGTTAATTGGAGACATCTATTTCCCTTCCTTCATCAGCTTTAATAGGATAAAAAATGAATCGACCTGTAGTAAACTCAACCGCAGAGAGCGACCAGCGCTTAAGAACCGCGTCCAAAATCGCTCGCTACAGTTGTGAAGTGTTACAACCAATAATTATTAAGGATGCGCTATACATGCTTTTAATGCTCTCTGTTACTTGAATAGTTTTCTCTTCCTTGGGAATTGACCAAGTAATGATGACCTGCTTTTCATTTATGAAAGTATTTCTTTTTTTTTTCCTTCTCTTTTTAATTTTTTTTCTTTTTGATTTGACAAAAGAGGGAGAAAGATATAGAAGTATTTAATGAGAATTTGAACCTGTTCTTATTTTAAATGTTGTTCATTTATTATTATTTTAAATCTTTGTTATTTAAGTAATTTATTTTACCCAGGAGATATATTTTAGTTTTCTTGAATATAGAACTTAGTGGGAGCTTACAAACCTCAACCTTTGGACTATTAGACTCAGAGGGAGCTTACAAACTTCTAACTCTGATATTCCCAAGTAAACTAAAATTTTAGTTTTCTTGAATATAGAACTTAGGGGGAGCTTACAAACCTCAACCTTTGGACTATTATACTTAGGGGGAGCTTACAAACCTTAGACTCTGATGTTGCCAAGAAAATTAAAATAGCCCGACATTGTTCTTAAATACTTATGTTTTCCATCATCAAAAAGGGGGAGAATGTTAGAACAAGATTTGTTAATGACAAGTATTCCTTAAGGTTTTGATGATAACAAAAGTATTGAAAGAACAATGGTGTTATCTAATGTGTGTTCTAAGTATGCAGGTTCTAAAGCTTAAGAAGAATCTATTTAGAATATCATGAAAGGACGCATTTAAGAGAAGCTGAGTTATTGGCTTCTGGTGGCTCAGAACTGAAGAACGTTCTCTAAGTGAAGTATGATAATATAGGTTGGTGTAGACTCTGAAGCCGAAGGTATCAACATCAGAAGAGCAATATGTTATAACTACAGTTATTGAATGTATCAACTTCTGGTGATCATTCAGAACCAGTGACAAAGCTAAATTATCCGTACTACAGAAAGCAAGCTACAATGTCAAATCAGTTTGTTAGCTAGAGTTTGTGTTCACATGGCTCAAGAAGAGTTGACATGCTTTATGGATATCCACTCTCAAAGGATCTATAGTACAATATCACAAGGAAGACTTTATGGTTAAAAGAGTTACACAATGGATAAAGATCTTTTAGTGTATCTATCTTCAACGTCTCTTATACTATGGAGTAACAAAGACACTTATACAAGTTATCTCTTCCAATGGCTATCATTCTGCAAATGCTATATAAGTAGCTGAAGATTCAATTTGGAATCAACAACAAGGAAAATAAAGAAAGAGAGACAATAAGAAAGAAGTGTTTCACGCTTATCTCAAAATGGAAGAATGACAACACAATCGAGTATGCATAATTTCTGTTATATGTTATAAATCGTACAAAGCCATAAGATTTCTTAAACATTGAATATCTGAGAAATATTAAGAGCTATGATCTTTGTTACGGTTATTACCCTAAACATATGATTGTGAAAGCTCTAAAAGATTTGACTAAATTTTGGTAAAACAAAGTGTTGAACAAGATGTTCCAACATGATGAAGTCTGCTGAAAGAAGACATGTGAGACAAGATGTCCTAGCTCGTGTCTCGACATCTTGGCCTGATATAGCATTGTAGCGTGCGATTTTTGTCGGTGACGCAACCACCTTACCGCATCGGTTGGAATTGGGTGCTACTTTCTGATTTATTATTTATCCTATGAAGTTGGAAAGGAAAGGGAAACTATCTAAAACTAACCTTGCACGCAAATGTTTTCTTTAACAAATGCTAAGAGATTGGGGGGTCCGGGGTCAGGTTATACAAAGGGAAGTTATCAATTACCTAGTGTATATATGGTTATCCATAGACTTTCTTTGGCATGCTTAAATACTTTCTGGTGTTTATCTGTTATGGGTAGGGAATGTTGAGAGAGTGTTTTTGTTGTTTTTGTATTTTCTGTTGTTTTTGGTAAGGTACTGGACCTAAAGTTTTTTATTTGTGTGCTCGCTAAGATTTCACAATCTTATGCCTACGTATTCCCATAAAGATAACAAGGAAATCAGAGCAATCGTAGTTCCTCCCATGGGAGGAAAGATGTTTGGTGTCTTATTTAAAGCCCAAGATTGAATCTAACTGAGTATTTGTGTCTTGTTCAAAGCCCAAGATTGAAGCTAAAGGTTATTTGTGTCTTGTTTAAAGCCCAAGATTTAAGCTAAAGGTTTGACTGAGAGAGAATTTGTCATCTCTAAAGGGAGATATCTCACCTGTTCATCACAGTTTTTTGAGGGATTAATTATAAGGGAAATTACTTTAACTAGGATATGTGAATCCAACAATGCCATAATTTCCTTTATAAGAGGGATGTCATGAAGGAATAAACTTTAACTCAGTGTAGAGCAATGCCATTTTTCCTTAGGAGTCTTCCATGCTAAGAGAGGGACATTGGCTTGGATGTAAATAATCCAGAGGCTTGCCACATACAACATTAGATGAAAGATGATTTTTGACCAGGATAAGAGAAGGACCACAACTTGGATTTTTGAATCAACAACTGTGCCACTTACTGCAGTTATCTAGGATTGGGTTTTTTTATTGTCTATTTTGATGTGTGATGTACAGAGAAATGCCTTCCTACAGAGAGAGCTTTTGATTTCTTCTGAGGGGATGTTGGTGTTGTGTGCCTTGATCAAAGCCCAAGGTTAAAGCTAAAAAGTTGATTCTGTTTAGGGAGTTTTATATTTGTCTTGTACAAATCCCAAGATTGAGGCTGAAAGAATTGACTATACTGGGGAGAGGTTTTATCTGTCTTGTGTAAAGCCCAAGATTGAGGCTAAAAGGTTGATTGACTCAGCTGGAGAATATGATTTGTCTTGTACAAAGCCCAAGATTGAGGCTAACTTTGCTGAGGAAAAATCATTATACAAAGCCTAAGAGGAGGATGGCTGGGGAACTTCTTATATGAAGCCTAAGAGAAGGCTAGCTTCTGCTGAGGATTATTGAGATCCAGAGATAGGTCCAAATTGGGGAATCAACTCTTGTTGAGGATTGAAGAAGAGTTTAAAATATCAGATGCCTTGAGGTTCTGATTCTGTTAAGGTTTTATTGATGGTAAAGGTTTAAACCTTGAGTATAAAAAACCCATGGAGGTTTCAGATTCTGCTGGAGATTGATGAAGTGATGAAATGATCAGGGTTTTTCCAGTGCCTTTAGGAAACTTGATGGTCTCTGTGAAATTCAAGAGGAAATAAAACTTTCAAAGTCTACTGATATTAAGAGGTTGACTCTTAATTGGAGAATAATCTTTGTATGATGCCCAAGAGGAGGGTGATGTTTTAAGGGATGAGAATCAACCCTAAACTGGTCTGATGTTTTGGAATTCTGATTCTCTTGAGGATTGAACTAGTAGAGATGACTAAGTTCTGTCCTATACCTGTAGGAGGTCTTCTGATGTTTTGGAATTCCACTCTTCCTCTGTATCGGAGGAATCACTCTCATTGATGGTGTGTACTTCTTGAGACACTTGGTGGAGAAAACCTCCACTGTGGAAGAAATCTTAAATGGGACAAAAACGTTCATCCTTCTTAGTAGTCTGGGTACAAGTTGGAGAGAAACCAAGACCTTTTCTTGTCTTGGTATCCGTAGGAATTACAATCTGTCCCCATCCTTTTATGCCATTACTCTCAATTACTTTGAGAGCGTCTTTGTATGAGGAAATTGACGTCCCTCTTTCTTGTTGATTCTCATTGCTCACTGAGAGTGCTTGGAACTGGGTTCCAACAACCTCCTCGGGTTCTACACAGAAGAATGATGATAAGTTGTTCACGATTAAGGCTTGCTCTCCACACACTATGACTAACTTGTCATTCTTGACGAACTTCAGCTTCTGGTGAAGTGTTGAAGTGACTACCCTAGCTTTGTGTATCCAAGGTCTTCCAAATAAACAAATGTATGCTGCCCGGATGTCCATGACCTAGAAAGTGACTTGGAAAGTGTGAGGACCGATGGTTATGGGAAGATCGACTTCACCGATAACTGTTTTTCTAGATCCGTCAAAGGCTTTGACGATGATCTCACTGCCTCTCATCGGAGCTCCTTGAAACGATAGTCGTATCAGTGTTGATTTTGGCATAACATTCAAAGATGATCCTGAGTCCACCAGTACGCTGGCTAAAGCATTGTCTTGGCAGTTGACTGTAATGTTAAGTGCCATATTATGATTCTTTCCTTCTTCCGACAATTCTTCATCACTGAATCCCTAGTTGTTACAGGAAGTGATGTTGGAGACGATGCTGTCAAATTGTCCTACCGTCACATCTTCTTCCATAAAGGCTTGTTCTAAGACTTTCTGTAGAGCTTCCCTGTGAGCTTCTGAACTAAGCAGGAGATATAGTACAGAGATTCGAGACGGAGTTTGCAACAATTGGTCCATAATATTTTACTCGCTTTTCTGGATGAGTTTCAGCATCTCATAGTTGTTCTTTACAAATTCTGGATTGCTGGATTAACCGACTTGTTGATTAGGAACTTCCGCTTGAGGTTTCTTTTCTTTGGCAGGTTCCCCAACTCCCCTGTTGAAGATCCGACCGCTCTGTGTGACTCGACTGATGTCGGCGATGTTTACAACGGAGGGTAATGGAGTTTCCTTTCCATTTTCGATGGTCGTTGCACCGTACTTGTAAGGGATAACCTTTTCTAAATTATATGGTATTGGACCTGGCAGGTAGATAACCACAGGAGCTTTTTGATTTCTCTTACCATCATAGGCAGCCTCAATTGGTTCGAGGTTGAGGATTTTTCTACTGTCAAGAGAGACTTTTGACTCGTTGAGCAGAGGAATTATGGCACAAACGTCCTCAGTTATTCTGTGATCGGAGATTATGACGGCGTTTTTATTCTGACCAGGGAGGTACTCTTGTATTACGTTGATCGACCCAAAGCTTGAACATGGTCAAATCTCCTTCCGGTTCAACTGATTTTGGAGGGTTGCTCGTACGAGATAACATCCTTGGTTATTTTTTGACCATACTCTACAGCGCTCATAATTGTGCGGTGGTACCCGACCATATCCGCTTTGTACGCAATGCATTTTTACTAGATCTGTTTCTGTTGAGCGGATATCACGACTTTGATGTCTACTAGGATCCCCATCAGTCATGCTAATCTATTGTGTGACTTCATCTAGGTATATCGGAAGCCACCAGTGGTCTAACAGATGTTGAAAGGTTCCTTGCACAAGCGCACACCCTTGGTCATCTTCGCAGCATTCTTTACAGTCTAGATAATCATGTGAAGCCAAAAAACCAAGTCTGACCTGATTAGCATGTAATTCCACTAGACTGGTATTCATCAAGCGTATGTCAAGGATCTGAACCATATTGACTTGATGGTTATTTCCTTCGCGGTAGTCTTGGTTCCATCTGAGATCCATCTGACGTTGGAGGGCCTCTTGTATAAAAGAGCATCCCTGATTGTCTGTTGAGCAGATATCACACTGATGATATTTGTGAGATGGCACATGACCGTACCCGCTCTGTCTGCAATGCATTTTCACCAGAATGGTTCCTAATAAGAGTACATTGTGAATTTGATAATTTTTGACAGGTTCACCTTCTATCAAATTCACTGTAGTCTTCTCATGTTGAGGTAATGGGTTTGTCTGAAATTTGGATTTGTATATTTAAAAGATAAGATCCCGTTCCTGACAGGTTTTTGTACATCAGACTTGAAGCTGAGACAATTCTCAAAGTTATGTTCGTTCCTCCTTGATGGTAAGGGCAAGTTTGATCTTCTTTAAACTAAAAAGGTAGATTTTCTGGTATCGCGAGAGGCGTCCTGGTCTAAACATGCCCCTTGGCCAGTAGAAGTGGAAATAGTTCTGCGTACAACATCAGTATAGGGTCAAACCCTGATGGTCGTGTTATACAATTGTTGTTGTTGTACTGTGGACGAGCCTGCTGAAAAGGTTGTTGCGGCCTTTGTTGATACTGTTGTTGACTTGGTTGGATCTGAGCAACCTGAGGTTGATAAGTCGGAGCTGGCGCTGGGTTGATAGCGGGAGTTACCGCCGCTACCGGTTGATACCTTCGCCTTTGCTTTCCCAAAGAGATATTAGTGATATCTTGCTCTTTCTTCTTTTGGAAAGCACTACCATATCTCTTAGTTATGCTAGATGGCTCTGCATCTTTGACCAATCGTCCTTCTCGGACTACTTCTTCAAGGCGTACTCCCATGTTCACCATTTCAGTGAAGGCACTGGGCGCACTAGCGACCATTCGGTTGTAATAGAGTGAGCTTAAGGTTTTCAGGAAAATCTTTGTCATCTCATTTTCCTCAAGAGGGGGGCATATCTGAGCGGCAATTTCATGCCATCTCTGAGCATATTCTTTAAAGGTTTCTTTGTCCTTTTGTGACATTCCCCTGAGCTGATCCCTATCTGGTGCCATGTCCAAATTCTATTTATACTGCTGAAAGAAGGCAGCGCCGAGATCTTTGAAAGTACTAATCTTGGTGCGGTTTAAACCCATGTACCATTTGAGTGCGGCACCGGTTAATCTGTCTTGGAAGTAATGGATCAGTAGCTATTGATTTTATGTCTGAATAAACATTTTTTGAGCGTACATCACCAGATGACTTTAAGGGCAAGAGTTGCCTTTGTATTTTTCAAAGCCAGGCACCTTGAATTTGTGTGGGATCTTTACATTAGGGACCAAACAAAGGTTTGCGGCGTCTTTTCCGAATAGGTCTTTACTGCGAATGGCATGCAGTTCCTTCTACATTTCCAAGAATTGTTCCTGGAACTTATTCATCCTTTCGTACATGTCATCGTTTCCACCAGAAATTGCTTGTGGAATTAGTCCTTACGGGATAGTGTGTACCACTGGTTGTGGTATAGACATTACAGCGGTGACTCTTGGCGCTTCAGTGCCCTGAAGTTTATAACCTTCAGGAGTTGTTGTTGTAACCATTGCATCTTTATTTTCCCGAAGTTTGTAACCTTAGGTCCAGCGGTTCCTGCTGCGGTTTATGGGTCTCCAGTGACTGGTGGGATGTATCCCTCAGGTATAAAGTTGAAAGGGATGCCCTAAGGGCGCCCTTTAGGCATGTTGTACCGAGGATGATTCTCACGTGTCTCCAATATGGGTGTGGATATAATCTCTGAGATCATAGTCATTTGGTGTTGTTGCTTCTGAGCTGCTGCTAGGGTTTGCAAGTTGCTGTGAAGTTTTTCCAAACTTTCTTTTAGAGTGTCAATTTCTTCTCTCAGCTCTCTGTTCTCTTCCTCGAGATCATCCATTTTCTTTTGTCGATTGGCCCGAGTATTGTATGAGTTAGATAGTTTGACTCTAGAATTGTGACACATACGTGAGACTCAAAGATAAGAAAAATGTGTTATGTGAGAATGATGAATGATATACAATAACATATTTTTAATTTTTTTTAATGAAAAAGAAACTTTAACAAATAGATTGCAAATATCACACAGTGGGGGGTGGAGACCCCTTTTATTGAATTCAAAAGATTGCAGTATTTTACAAGGAAAAGTACAGTATTTTACAAAGTGCTGTAAAGAAATGTCTAAGCTCATGGATCCAGAGTCCTTTCTGAAGAGAGCTCAGATGTTGGTTCCTGTATTTTTCTTTTCTTTGATTGGGTCTCTTCAGTCGTTGTCGGGTCGTCAGTCCTTTGCCAAGTGAAAGGAGCGAGCAAATTTCTTCGGTCTTCCTGACTTTCTAAAGCATGTTGTTCTAATATGTCAATCAAAGCATCCTTCTCCTTTAACAGTTCCTGAATCTTGGTACATTCCAAATTAAGGATTTGGTAATTGTTTTTCCAAGAGCTCTTCTCATGTTAAACTTTGTTGAGAGCGACCTGGAGTTTTTCCGCATCAGACATGAAATAAAGGACAGACTCCTTTAATGGAAAAACTTCTTAGCGAGGGTAAGGCATCCTCAGCTTGAGGGCTCTAGTTTGCACCCAATGGAGATAAGGTTCTATGGAGGTACAATTTGGTCTTCCCAGAGACTCTCTATCTTTCCTGTGAATATGTTGCCAGGCATGCACTATTTCTTTCTTTAATGCCCTGTCATTTTCCCCTTCCTTGAAGAAAATGCCTTCTAGATGAACATTATGTGGGATATTCTTCATCGGGTATCCGAGTTGACGGCAAGCTAAAATCGGATGATAGTTGATTCCTCCTTTAGTTCCAATGAGGGGTACGTTAAGGAAATTTCCACATCTGTCGATGATCTCTATCCCTTTGTAAATCTGATTTTACCAATCTATGTCAGAATTGGTAAGGGACATAATCCTTTGTGACCAACGTAGAGTACTTTCGTGATCCCAAAAAGTAGCAGACTTGGGCAAATGGGAAATGAACCACTTGTAGAGTAAATGTACACAACATGTGATCATTCCTCCACTGTACAAATTCCTTAAGTGTACAGAATGATAAGCATCTGCGAGCAAGGTTGGCACGGGGTTTCTTATCAAGAGTATCTTAACAGCATTGGTATCGACGAAGTTGTCAATGTTGGAAAAGAGGAATAACCCATATATGAGCAGAGCAAAGATGCCTTCGAAGGCAGTTATATTTCCTATACTAGCAAAGGACAAAGCTTTCTCCATCAGGAATTTAGTTTGTAAACCCTGGATTCCTCATTTGGTGGTCATGTGAGTCCTAACTTCTGACTCATCCAAAGAGATTGCTATTGCAATGGCTTGATTTTTTTGGAATTTCTTCAAGTCCAGAAAATGGAGCTTGGTCAGTGATAGGTAAATCAATCAGGTGGGAGTACTCTTCCAATGTTGGTGCAAGTTGGTAATCCGGGAAAGTGAAGCAGCGGTAAACCGGATCGTAGAACTGAATCAGCGTAGACAGGATCCCTTCAACCACGTTGACCCTTAATAGAGACAACAACCCTCCATGCTTAGCTCTGAAAGCCTCGGGATTGGTAATCATCCTTCCCAATTTCCTTAAGTCTTCTAGTTTCGGAGCCTTGAAGGTGTACTTGTGCGTCTTTCTTCTACCGAAATCCATAACGCAACCTCTGATATTTGCAATTATTATTTTAGTTTTTTTTAAAAGAGCTTGAAATTCTGGTACCAGATATGTGATGTTAAGTGCGATGTCACAACATCAATATCTGCTGTATGAACAAGACACTAAAAGCCTGTGATGTTACGTGTGATGTTACAACAACACACTCTGCAATGGACAATGTAAAACAACCGAAAAGCACACAAGGATTGTTCACCCAGTTCGGTCTAACAACCTACATCTGGGGGCATACCAAGCCAGGAAGGAAGTCCACTATTAGTAGTATCAAATTACAGACTCAACAGACCAGTTGACAATCTATTTAATTTAATCACTACCCAATGACCCTTCTACCTAAGTCCTCCCTAGGTAAGAGACTCCATCTCACTTCCAATCATCGCAATGATGTCTAGCAGTCAACATCTCCGCCACTGCATCAACAGCTTGATTTCCAAAAACTCTCTTAACAGAAGTCACACTTTCATGACACACCTTGGAGTTGCTTCAAAGCTTCCTCCAAGAACAATACAAAACTCATTACCTACAGGTTTCTGAGTAAGAACACAGTGACCATCTCACAACCCGAGTGGTTCACTTAGACTAAGCCCTAATGATCTACATCTTGGACCCGTACCTATTCTAGATTACAAGCATTCTATTTATAACCTTTTTCCCAA
The DNA here is from genome assembly GCA_022829125.1 of Lathyrus tuberosus. Classification (NCBI taxonomy): domain Eukaryota; kingdom Viridiplantae; phylum Streptophyta; class Magnoliopsida; order Fabales; family Fabaceae; genus Lathyrus; species Lathyrus tuberosus. Next base: position 2,637,765 of record JALAZF010000394.1, read on the forward strand.
CTGGATTTGGGCCTTCAAATCTTCTGCACCAAATCTGCAACAGATTATGTTCTTCAATTAGATCTTCAATTACATCTTCATAATAAACTCTGATTATTCTCCATATCTTTTTGCATTAAATTAGCAACAAACTAATCTTCTTCATTAATGATTGCACCAAGAAATTCGCATCCAATCTAACTAACAGATCTCCTTAAATCAATATAATGCGTGCAGCCCTAAAAACATCACAACCTGATGTTTTAATGTTCTGGTATAGTGATGTCAAGACATCGCATGTGACATCACTCTTCAGCACTTTAACTACCTTCACAAAACTAGAATGTTAACCAATCATACCAATAATGTTAGAAGCTCATGTTGAAACATCAACCATGACATTAACATTGTTTTACCAAAATTTCAGCCAATCACAAGAACTTACAATCTCCCCCTTTGGCTAATTTTGGCCAAAACCCATATATAAACATTACAACTCAGATTACAACAGCAATTACAAATCTACACTACTGTTAGAAGTCATCTGATCCTAACAATAATCTTCAGTAGCTACTGTGTACAGCAACCATGGAGAATCATCTTCTTGGCTAATTTTGAATGATGTTAGGACATCATGTTGGACATAACATCACCATAGCACAACAACTTCAGGCAGCACATCAGGACCTAAGAAGTAGAAAGTCCTGAAGTCATTTGGTGCACATGAGGAAGAAGATATCTGACTCTCCCCCTCAACTCAACACATTTCTTTTTCCTTCTAGGACAGACCCAGAACAAATGTAGAAGACTCCTCCAGAAAAGAAATGTTTGTCTATACATAAAAGACCAATGGTAGCATAAGATAATTCTGCACACCTTCATTGATTAGACACTGGGTTTAATCTGTGGCATAAGATGAAACTTAAGAAGTGCCATTCTGCCAACCCAGGTAACTCAGAGCACAAGTCATAAATGCGTTCATAACTCAGGACACAAGTCACAAAGACTCAACACCAACCTAAGGTTAGGACAACCTCTTTGACATCTGAAACTGCAGACTCCAGACAATGCATCTGCGCAAACCATTTAGCAAAACCCTTTCCTTTCTCCCATTTTTTAGCCACAAATTGGCAAAGAAAGCCCTCACAGAACCAGACCCAAGTAGTGCTCACCCAAAAACTAACAAACGCCATAAGACTTATGAAACAAGAGCACTCACTGGCTGAAGGAGCAAAGAATAACCTCTATAAATAGCTGACCAGTTACTTTGGATTTAACGAGCCTTGAATAGTCAAAGTTCTTGGTCATAGAAATGCTATTTTAGGAACTAAAAACTCCATCCAAATTCAATGTCTACCATCCAAAATAGTCTTGACCGCCTTTATTGCTTCTAACTGATACTTACCATAAATTGTGCCAAAACAGTTCCATGCATAGTCGAAGACACGTGTTTCACCTTATCCTTACACCACCGTCCAAAATAAATCCTTGTTTGGCTCAAGAACAACATGTCCTGTACCATGTTCTGACATCTTATCACACAATGTCTGCTTGCTCACAACATTATCAATCCAAGACTTCCACATAAGATAATACATTCCAAACCAATAAGCTTGTCTTCTTCTCAGAAGCATGTGCACACATGATTCACATGACTAGAACCAATAGTCTTAACAACCAATGCCAACCAACAGCCTAATGTCATAACATGTTATCTGACATTAGATCCTCATAAGAGCCAACCAATCTCTACAAGCTTGATCATTATGCCAGCTTCACAATATATGCACCTTTGCTGCAGAATCTATAGACAAGTACTCCCCCTGTCATGGTTAACCAATGTTCTAGATGAAGATGAACATTTGAGCACACTTGCTGATCACATGCATAATGGTACCATTGTCCCTTTTTCCAAAGGTAGTCATTCCCTATCATACTCTTCATCTGCAGACTTCCTGATCTACTTCAGTCTTCTATACATTCTCCATCCAAGGCAGACCTTCTACTTCATCATTCTCCCGTATGACTATGTAGACGCTCCTTAGGCATAATGTAGGCATTACGCTTCTGAACTATAGCCCAATCATCACCCACCAAGGATCTCCAACCAGATAATGTTCCAACACAAGTTAGAACATCTACCATACACCAAGATATCATCACCCTGATTCTTGATATGCTCCATCAACTGGACTTACTATAGCATAGTAATCTAAAGAACTAGAGAATAAAACTCTCATCCACCTTGAGTCTTCAACTCATCACCCTTCTGCTCAAGACCATCCTCAATAAGAACCAGCTGCCATACTCTGATTATCTTGATTCTTCGAATCCACTTCTGAGATCAACCAAATGCCACAGTTTGATCACCTCATTCATGAATCCTCATTGTCTTCTTCACGTTCGTCAAAATTCTCCGAAAGATATCCTGATCTATCCACTGAAATTGATCTTCAAAACACACTTAGAATCTCTAAGTTATGTAATATCTTCTCAAACCACAGCTCCTGCAAACTGTACGAGACAGACCTTTTTGAAGCATCCATAACTTCCATTACTGTAGATCACCTCTATCTTAAGCTGATGTGCCACATCACCAGCTGAGACTTCTGATGTTAAGCTAGATGTCAGAACATTATGACATCCAACTGTTAAATTCAGCTCTTCCTTCTGCCACTCAAAAGAACCTCCTCCCTTTGCAGAAACAGATTTCCATGCTCTCATAGACTTGATTCAACAATCAGGTTTGAGTAGACAACCTCCATCCTGCTCAGAAAATCCAAAGACTTCAAACCTACCACATCTGAATCTTCAGAAAATAAGTAGTCCAAGACTACCCCATAGCAATACTAAAAAAAGTCACTTCCCTTAGTAGAGTCGTCAGTAGAAAGCCAGAGATAACATCCACACATCCTTGACTTTCACACACCAAACAGAGAAATATACAGCCCCATAGAGAAAAGTAAATTCTCAACACTTCTGCAGTCCTGCACTTTTACTTCAGACATATACATAGTCTCCCGTCAATGTATATTGTCATTAGTTGAACGCACAACATCTTAGATAACCGCTCAGCTCCCGTCAGAGTATTCACTATCGGTTAGATGCACAACCTTACCAAAAGCAGATAAATACTCAACTACTGTCAAGCTATTTGTCATATGTGATAAGGTAACCTTCTCACACAAGGTACGACATTTGATCTGGTCTGACATTCTTTTCCTGCACACTTGAGGCACTCGTTGATCCCTCTTTTGTTAATCCACACCACAGATCACTTCAGATTAGGTAAGTGGCTTGACCTGATACTTCACCATGAGCACAACTAACTTTCTTTGGCTGAGAAAGCAAGGAACTGAAATGATGTTTCAACATCAGTTCCGACATCAGTCTGTATCGCATTAACCAACTGCTATGGCTCTGGAGACAACACTCATATTAATCCACACAAATCTCTTGTAGGGAACACACGATACCATATTACCATCTGATCAACTTCCATGATTAGACCAACAACCCTGCAGTAACTTGCATAACACATTCTTCCAGAAGCTTCTTCTTATACGCACAAGGTTCAACCTTCTTGTTTAACTGAAGAGTGATAACTGCCATCCTTCTGCATAACTATACCATAGAATATCTGCTACTTTCAATCCTTCAAGCCACAAAATTATAGGCTGATATACACTGCTACTGCACACAAAAACTTGGATGCATTTACCCTATAATATGGTCCTCAGACCATTTTAGCTCAACCAGGGATCAACTCCTTCTCTTCTGCTATCAGGATTACTACCGTTTCTTCAACCAGCTCCTGCTGAAATGCTATGACATCTTGTTCAACTTCACAGCTTCAGTGATCCTTCACACCATCTACAATCTAATAGGTCTTTGACTTAGCTTTTCCCATAAACTACTGATGTGTACCGCGATGTCTAGACATTGACATATTAAGCACTGCTTCATTCTTGATGAAACTTCCTCCTCATTAGGTCACCACAACTAAGCTTAAGATATGACTTATCAAGATCTTCACTCCCTCATGAAAGATTTGACAGTGATACTCTTTTGCTTTGGCTCTACCCTCTTCCTTCACCATCAAACCAGATGATAAAGCAGGAATCACTGTTCTAAACAGATTGGTCTTCAATGTCTGACTTGAAATATCTTCTTCTTCTGATTCTTCCATGTCAAACAGACTTTAGAAGATCCATTCACCTTATGAACACTTCTCTCCCAAACAAGGATATGAGATAATCCTCAAGTAACTTTGGCATCTCTAACCAACCGGTTGAAGCTATCTACAACATCATAGAATATCCTGCTGAGGAGACCAAACCCTAATGTCTTTCCAAGAGAATACCTTCCTAGAATCTCACCACCAGAGATACAAGAACCAACCAGGGTTACATCAGATACCATGCAGCGGAACATACAACAACTCCTCAACAACCTTCAGGCATTACTCAATAATCCTTGCTCAACACCACCATAAATCAAGTGCCAACAAATCAACCTCACAACAGCAGTTCTCCACCAAAGCTACACACCTGACAACAACAGACAGGTTCAATACATACCGTGTCATGAATAGTCCATCCTTCACTTCGAGGGATCAAACAAACAACTATATGAGCTTACCAAGTCCATAACTCAGCAAAACTATCTTCCTTGCTCATGAACCAGAAAGTATCTTCCCTAGATCTCATCCAGAAACAGACAGGATGCCTGCTATGATACCAATTGAAATTCTGGTACCAGATATGTGATGTTAAGTGCGATGTCACAACATCAATATCTGCTGTATGAATAAGACACTAAAAGCCTGTGATGTTACGTGTGATGTTACAACAACACACTCTGTAATGGACAATGTAAAACAACCAAAAATCACACAAGGATTGTTCACCCAGTTCGGTCTAACAACCTACATCTGGGGGATACCAAGCCAAGAAGGAAGTCCACTATTAGTAGTATCAAATTACAGACTCAACAGACCAGTTGACAATTTACCTAATTTAATCACTACCCAATGACCCTTTTACCTAAGTCCTCCCTAGGTAAGAGACTCCATCTCACTTCCAATCATCGCAATGATGTCTAGTAGTCAACATCTCCGCCACTGCATCAACAACTTGATTTCCAAAAACTCTCTTAACAGAAGTCACACTTTCATGACACACCTTGGAGTTGCTTCAAAGCTTCCTCCAAGAACAGTACAAAACTCATTACCTACAGGTTTCTGAGTAAGAACACAGTGACCATCTCACAACCCGAGTGGTTCACTTAGACTAAGCCCTAATGATCTACATCTTGGACCCATACCTATTCTAGATCACAAGCATTCTATTTATAACCTTTTTCCCAACTGGATTTGGGCCTTCAAATCTTCTGCACCAAATCTGCAACAGATTCTGTTCTTCAATTAGATCTTCAATTACATCTTCATAATAAACTCTAATTATTCTCCATATATTTTTGCATTAAATTAGCAACAAACTAATCTTCTTCATTAATGATTGCACCAAGAAATTCGCATCCAATCTAACGAACAGATCTCCTTAAATCAACATAATGCGCACAGCCCTAAAAACATCACAACCTGATGTTTTAATGTTCTGGTATAGTGATGTCAAGACATCGCATGTGACATCACTCTTCAACACTTTAACTACCTTCACAAAACCAGAATGTTAACCAATCATACCAATAATGTTAGAAGCTCATGTTGAAACATCAACCATGACATTAACATTGTTTTACCAAAATTTCAGCCAATCACAAGAACTTACAGAGCTTTTTTCTTGTTTGAAAAGAGTTTTTTAATGAATGCATGGATGCAGCAAACAAAAACATTTGAAAACACGGGTTCAAGGGTTCAACGTCATGAGCATGGAGTCATGGCTCTACCCATCCCCAAAGGTTGTACTACTTTGGTCAATTTTTGTACCTGTAGAATGGGTTCTAAAAGGTTCCAAAAGTCATTGACCCCTCCTAGGGATATTAACAGCAAGCTGATTCACTCGAGCGAGCTGTAATATCCTTGGTTGAATCTCATTTGAGTGTAGTATCACGTATCAACTATTCTCGATAGTCACCGCACTACCAAATGGCCATATGGTTAATGTCTACTAAATCCTCAGGGTCATACGTATCGCACTGGGATAGACAATGCTTTCACGACAATCGGTCGTTCAACATCGATATTTTTGCACGGGTACCTCGACTGATTCGGTGGACTGCCAAGTTAGCTTGGTCGGGATTCACTCCCTATAAGCGTTCCCTGGATATTCCACCTCTTATCTTAATGTTCTCTCAAACTTTCCATATGTGTATTAATCGCATTCCCAGTTGACAGAAAATTAAACACGGGTATCAAGTAGTATAATAGTAAAGATATATATATATATATATATATATATATATATATATATATATATAGTAGAAAGTATAAAAAATGCCAAGAGATTGGGGGTCCGGGGTCGCCAGCAGAGTCGCCATTTTTCTGTAGCGTGCGATTTTTGTCGGTGACGCGACCACCTTATCTCATTGGTTGGTATTGGATGCTACTTTCTGATTTCTTATTTATCCTATGAAGCTTGAAAGGAAAGGGAAGCTATCTAAAACTAACCTTGCATGCAAATGTTTTCTTTAACAAATGCTAAGAGATTGGGGGTCCGGGGTCAGGTTATACAAAGGGAAGTTGTCAATTACCCAGTGTATATATGGTTATCCATAGATTTTCTTTGGCATGTTTAAATATTTTCCGGTGTTTATCTGTTATAGGTAGGGAATGTTGAGAGAGTGTTTTTGTAGTTTTTGGATTTTCTGTTGTTTTTGGTAAGGTACTGGACCTAAAGTTTTTTATTTGTGTGCTCGCTAAAATTTCCCAATCTTATGCCTACGTATTCCCGTAAAGATAATAGGGAAATCAGAGCAATCGTAGTTCCTCCTATTCTATTGAAGGAAAAATGTTTTGTGTCTTGTTTAAATCCCAAGATTGAAGCTAAATGAGTATTTGTGTCTTGTTCAAAGCCCAAGATTAAAGCTAAAGGTTATTTGTGTCTTGTTTAAACCCCAAGATTGAAGCTAAAGGTTTGACTAAGAGAGAATTTGTTATCTCTAAAGGGAGATATCTCACCAGTTCATCACATTTTTTTAGGGATAGATTATAAGGGAAATTACTTTAACTAGGATATGTGAATCCAGCAATGCCATAATTTCATTTATAAGAGGGATGTCATGTATGACTAAACTTTAACTCAGTGTAGAGCAATGCCATTTTTCCTTAGGAGTCTTCCATGCTAAGAGAAGGACATTGGCTTGGATGTAAATAATCCAGAGGCTTTCCACTTACAACAATTAGATGAAAGATGATTTTTGATCAGGATAAGAGAAGGACCACAACTTGGATTTTTGAATCAACAAGTGTGCCACTTACAACAGTTATCTGGGATTGGGTTTTTTTAATTGTCTGTTTTGATGTGTGATGCACAGAGAAATGCCTTCCTACAGAGAGAACTTTTGATTTCCTCTAAGGGGATGTTGGTTTTGTGTGCCTTGATCAAAGCCCAAAGTTGAAGCTAAAAGGTTGATTCTGTTTAGGGAGTTTTATATCTGTATTATACAAAGCCCAAGATTGAGGCTGGAAGAATTGACTCTACTGGGGAGAGGTTTTATCTGTCTTGTATAAAGCCCAAGATTGAGGCTAAAAGGTTGATTGACTTAGCTGGAGAATATGATCTGTCCTGTACAAAGCCCAAGATTGCGGCTAACATTGCTGAGGAAAAAGCATTATACAAATCCTAAGAGGAGGCTGGTTGGGGAACTTCTTATATGAAGCCTAATAGGATGCAAGCTTCTGCTGAGGATTATTGAGATTCAGAGACAGGTCCAAATTAGGAAATCAACTCTTGTTGAGGATTGAAGAAGAGTTTAAAATATTAGATGCCCCGAGGTTCTGATTCTGTTAAGGTTTTATTGATGGTAAAGGTTTAAACCTTGAGTATGAAAACCCCAAGGAGGTTTCAGACTCTGATGGAGATTGATGAAGTGCTGAAATGATCAGGGTTTTTCCCGTTCCTTTAGGAAACTTGAGGGTCTCTATAAAATTCAAGAGGAAATGAGACTTTCCAAGTCTACTGATATGAAGAGGTTGACTCTTAACTGGAGAATAATCTTTGTATGATGCCCAAGAGGAGGCTGATGTTTTAAGAGATGAAAATCAACCCTAAACTGGTATGATGTTTTGGAATTTTGACTCTCTGGAGGATTGAACTAGTAGAGATGACTAAGTTATATCCTATACCTGTAGGAGGTCTTCGGGTCCTTGTACTAAGCCCAAGAGGAGGCTGAGAACGTCTAAGAAGCCTGAGGGTCCTTGTACAAAGCCCAAGAGGAGGCTAGGGATGCTTTTAGGAAGCATGTGGGTCCAAGCCTATGAAAAGTTCAAGAAAGGTTTCACCGGGAATAATCCTTTCTTTAGTGAACAGTTTTAGGGTTTGAAGAAATTCAAGAGAGGTTTCACCGGGAATTAATCCTCTCTGGGGAAATGAATTTCATGTACACACATTTCTAAGTTGGGACAGTCTTGATAAAAGTTTCACCGGGAATAATGCCTTTCTCTGTTCCATATTGTATAAGCCCAAGAGGAGGCAAGACTGTATCTGGAATTTCCTATGGGGGGAACTAGTTTTGACTGTGTTAGAAGAGTAACCCCTGGTTTGATCTAAAACTAGACCTAATTGCTGGGGAAAACTCTAAGCAAGTATATACAGGCATACATATACAGATGAAATATATAAACAAGTATGTAGAAGAAAATAGTAGAACTTACAGTTGTGCAAGCTCCAGCATTGTAACCACAGCTGTATGGTTAGTTATTCAAGAAATTGAAGAAAGTTTTGATAACACTTTGAATTTGAATCTAAATCAAAAGGGAAGTTATTTATAAAGGAATTTTGGGGCTTATACTCAAGAAGAGGCCCAGATGAAAAACAGTGATTGTACCGTTATTCTGAAAATTGTATCGGGACTTATACAATGACTGAGGCTCAAATTATTTATGTACAAAGTGGGTTGGGTCTTATACTCTATTATAGGCCCAAAAGTGTTTGAAAAAGAAGAAAAATGGGACTTACAACCAAAGGGAGGCCTAGATTGTTTTTGTTTAAAAGGCGACGATCGTGCTGCATTTTCGGAAAACACAGTGGGACTTATACAATGACTGAGACCCAAAATTTATTTATGTGACAAGGGATGAGTCTTACACTATATTAGAGGCCTAAAAGTGTTTTGAAAAATGTTTGTGCGGGTAAAAATAATTAAAACCCTAATTTGATTAAAAAAATGCATTTTAATTTAAATTAAAATGATCAAAATTATCAAACATGTGTGAAAAACAAGTTATGATCTTGGATTAATATTTTGAAAAATCATGTTTTATCCATAGAATGATTTGAAAATCATTTGAATTTGAAAAATCAAGAGAAATAAATATTTTTAAATATTTAAAAACAAATAAAAAATTAATTCTTTACAAAAATATCAAATATATGAAATAAATAATATTTTTGTGAAATTATTGTAGAATAAAATATTTTAACATTTTTGTAAATTTTGAAAAAAAGAATCAATTCAAAAACATTAAAATTCAGAGAGAAATTAATTTTTGAATCAATTAAATAAAATATCAAAATATTCAAATATTCAAATATTCAAAAATGGCGCCAAGAACAAGTCATCTTCTTCGCGCGAGCTCTGGTTTTCCAAATTTGCAAAACCTCTCATATCTCTCTGATTACTCAATGAAAATGACTTTTGTAAGCATGAAACTTGCTCGTTTTTGAACAAGGATTACAACTATATAAATTAATTGCATTTATATTAAGTGTGGAGTGAGAAATCAGAAGATGAACTCAAGAACCCTAATTTTTGCTAGAACACTATGAAATCCTATACACGATTCATACATAGCAATTGATTAAGGGGAAACACTCTACATAAGTTCAAAAACATGTTTGTAACTTGAAAACACATTTATGATGCATGAATTATAGAGTTTGAGAGTGTCAGGCTTACCTCTTACAGCTGGTGATCGAATTTGATGTTGGAGGTGTTACAGATGTTGTGTAATAATCTGGACAGCTTCAATGGACCTCAAGTAATGTGTTTGAAGGCTTGGAATGGATTGAATCAACTTAGAACTTGTTGTGGCACCTCAACTGCAAACAGGCCAAAAAGCTTAAGCAAATGGAGGGTGACTTTGTGATTCAGGTGTTCCAGATGAGTTGCAAAGTCATGGATCACTCATATATGATATATGTGAGGTTTTGGCATGATTGGTTTTGATAGAATTGCTCTCAAATGAAAAACTCGATAGTGACTTGTAAAATAAGGCAATTCTGGTTTTTTGAGAGAGATTTTGAGGAAAGCATCTGTTGTGGTGCTTTGGTGTACTGAAACTGACCATAAATGATCTCTATTTATAGTGTGTCAAGTTTGTTTTGGCAGCAATAGTAAATGGTGGCTGGGACAGTCCATTGTCCATTGGTTTTCAAAAGGAATCTTAAGTCTTCTCTAGCCATTGACTTGAGTCAGTGTTGCAGGCCTATGGTCTACAGATGCTTGAGTTTATCTTAACTCATTTTCAATTTTGTGGACTGATACATGCCAGCTCTATGCACCCCTTGAATGCTTCATGACAAATTTGAAAGTTTTGGATTTGCAACATTGAATTTCACATGCCTACATGATGATCTTTTGTCTTGGGAGGCCTGTGGCTCAGAGATCTTTTGCTTTAATCTGATCCTTAATGTTTCTAGAAGGATTACAAGACTTGTAATTGTACAAATTAGCCAATTCGAGCAAATGACCTATAATCTGCCTTAGGAAGAAATCAGTTTTTTGTGTCATGTTCCAAGGGTTCTAACTCCCTACTCAAATTGAATTTGGAGATGATCTGGTACTCGTTGGAAAGCTCTCGTGACATACTTTAACTTTTATGTCCACCAATGGACCTGGTTCAGCTTGGATCAAGGTGAAAAATGGCCTCAAAGTTGGTAAAAATTCAAGACAGATTCTGTCCAAAATTTCACTAAGTGTTGGAAAAATGGCCATTTTCATATTTTTGTGATTTTGATCAATCCATAACTCAAAATCCTTGAGGATTTGGAATCTTTTGTAGTTGACACTTTTGAAGTATGTCATGTGAAGTTTCATTTGAGCTTTGGATAGAAGAAAAAGGCCTTAGGGTTTGGGAGTTATGTCCTTGCAAATTTGGCACCAAATCCATTTTGTTCCATAACTTAGAAAAATTTAAGTTTCTTATGGTTGCCCCTTTTGCAAGAAAACTCACTTTTCTTGATTTTTCTTGATGGATGATGATCAAAACCATGCATTAACATTGTTTTGGACTTAGGGGAGCCACATTTGTGAAAAAATTCAAAAAGTCAAACTTGATTTTGGGCACAGTTGACTTTTTATCAGAATGAATTTCAAATTGTGTAATCTTCTATGCAATCAAGTTCTTGACCTAATTCAAACCTAATGGATGGATTCCATAGGTGTTTTAGGGTGTCTTGGATCATGTCCCAAGGTTTGGGAATATGGCTTGGTCAAAAGTCAAAGGTACAATTGACTTTTTCATCAAGAAACCCTAATTGGCCCAGATGAATTTGAATCTTTGTATGGATTATGAACCAAGTTCTTTGAATCAATCCAATCTTATAAATGGATCAATATGATGTATTGAAGGTCTTCAAAATACTTCTCGAGCTCTTGGCTCATGTCTTGCTCCAAAAGTCAACTTAGGGGTGAATTAGGTCAAGAAACCCTAATTCTTGATTTTTGATGAATGCATCCCCTGAGGCTATTTTGACTTGATAATTGGATCCATGAGGTTACTTTGAGCTTCTTGACTCATGTTTTGAGGTATTGGATCATACCCAGAGGAAAATTTTCATCTGGAGGCCTTGGTCGACCAAAACCCTAATTTGGAGACACTGGCGATCTTGAGGCTCGATCCACTTGGAATGTTGCAATCTTGTGCTTGATTATTGATATGGGAGACCTCTTGATCCTTCATTGATGTTTAAGAGGTTAGACAAGTTTAAGATCATGTTATTTCTTGATTGACCCTTTGTCTAAGTGCTCTGAGAGGGCTCAAAACCCTAATTCTTGATAGTAGTGAATGCTCAATAATCTTTGAGGAGATTGATGAGGTATGATGGTACATCCATATTATGGTAATGATTTGCACAATGATGGGAAATCTTGTGGTCAAAATTTAGGGTATGACAAGCAGGTTGTTGCTGATCTGGTCCAATATTTAAGGAGCAATCATAACATGGATCAAGGAATAATTAAGCAGATATTTTGAAGCCCATGGACAGCTGAAGATAATAAAAGGAAGATCAAGACCTAGGGTAGCATATAGATTTTAAATAATTCTTATTAATACTTTTGTAAAGTAGAAAATAAGTGAAATTCTGGTATCAGTCGTGTGATGTTAAGGTGCGATGTCACAACAACACACTCTGCACAATGGACAAAATAAACAGCAGAATAACACACTAAATTATTCACCCAGTTCGGTCTAACTACCTACGTCTGGGGGCTACCAAGCCAGGGATGAAATTCACTACTTGTAGAATTAATTTACAGACTCAACAACCCAGTTGACAATCTCCTAAACTTAATTCCTACTAGTGACTTTCTACCTAAGAAACCACTTAGATATGAGAACGCTACTCAATCCCTAAAACATTACTCAAGGAACACCCTCTTTGAGCAACCTTGATCTTACTTCACAGCTTTGATCAAGTAATAACTCTCTATTACTTCACAGCTTCTAAGAGAAGACAGAAAATGACTCACCAATTCAACCTAGAATGGTGTATACAAAACTCGTACAAAATACTCAAGACACTCAGCTTATGCTCTTGATATTCTCTCTGTATTTCTGTACCTTTTCCTTTGGTCTTGTGCGCTTTATATAGCCACCTGAATTGGGCTTGGACTGCTACAATATCTGACTTGATTTGTTATTTAAAACTGAATATCCAAAATAGATTTTCTCCTAAAATCTTTTCAAATCTTCAACCTTTTAAATCTCCTACAAATCTGCACCAGATCTCCTATGCAGCGAAGAATATCTAACCCAAGATATTCGCATCCAATGAGACAACTGCTCTCCACAATTCCAGCTAACACGCAAACCCTAACAACATCACAAAACCTGATGTTATTAATTCTGCAGATCTAATGTCACAACATCGCATGTGACATCAGACATCCAAACTTCAGCAATTTAAACAGTTAACATAGCCCAGTGTTAAGACTCAATGTTGCAACATCACCACCTTGACATCAACATTGAACATACTTTGTTTTACCAAAATTACAGCCAATCCAAGAAACTAACAATTTCCCCCTTTGGCTAATTTTGGCTAAAACAATCTCTGCACCTTCAGAGACTTCAGCAGCGGAAAAACTTCAATGATTTTGAAACTCTAAGTAGCAGCAGCAGCATCTTCAATACATAAAAACTTCACTATGCTGCAGCAACAAAACAACTATAATCTACAACCAGCTGCACATAATTCAACATTAGCAGCAATGAGCACTCCCCAAAAGCCAGCATTTCAGCAATTTCTCCCCCTTAATATCTGCACTACTATAGCTAACATATTCCTTTGACAGCACAACAACTCTTTGGACAACATTTGACATTTGTACTTAGCAGCTGTCTTTCTTTGGCTACTTCTCCCCCTTTTTAGCCACAATTAGACAATCTTCAATCAGAAGCCCTATTAACTACAGTTAGTACACCCTAGCTCTCATTGTTAGCCTCACAATTAGCAACCAGGCAAAACAAATCATAGAATAGAAAAACATAAAAGGTGCATATAACAGCACAAAATTCAAATTACATAACCAATCACATTAAGTGCTGAAACAAAGACAGAAAATAAAACTAAAACTACTAATTACGAGAATCATTAAAAGCTTTAATCATCTGAGCTGAGATCATCATCTTCTTCATCTTCTTTTGGACTGTCATTATCAGACTCATCTTTCTTATCAGCAACTACTTTCTCACTTTCTTTTTCTTTCATCTTCAGAGTCATAAGTAATTTTTTAAACTTGTCCTTCCTTTCAATGTTTACTCTGATGACTTCATCTAGTTCTTTACAGGCTTCCTCCAGTTCAGAAATTATATCAGTCTTGACATGAGTATGATTAGTAGATGTTGAGGTAGATGCCTTGACATTATTAGCAACATGTTTTCCTTTAAACAGCTTCTGATGAAAAGACAATTCAGGCTTCCTTCTACACACACTATCATCCTGGTGAAGAATCCCAGGATGCTGAGACAGTATTATCCCACAAATGAGGGATGGAAATACAATAGGAAATTTCACATCTCTTATTGCAGCGTGCTTGATAGTCTGATTATAGATGTAAGAGCCATAATCAATTAGTCTCTTTGTTCCAATGGCATAAACTAATTTTCCCAACCCAGCAGAAACAGAGGTCTTGTGGTTAGTAGGAACCCAGTTAACCGCACCTATTCTATGAAGAAGAGCATATTTCACACTTAATAAACTTGCTGATAACTTTCCTTTTGAAGGCCAAACTTCAACCTGACCAGCTGTGATTTCTTTGCAGATAACATTATTAGAAACTCCTAATTCTCCATAATCTTCCTCACTTCTTCCTAAGTAGGCATTGATCACCTTAGGAGAGAACCAGACACACTTACCTTGACGGTAATTCTTCTGAAGGTTAGGCTTTTGCTGTCATCAATAGACTCAGGGATATTCACTATAAATTCTCTGACCAGTCTATCATAGCAACTAGTCAATCCTGACACAGTCCTTATGAGACCGGCAAACTTAATTAGATCTACAATTCCAGTAGACTCTAAGTCATCTGCTACTAGCTCTCTTTCCAGAGCTATCCTTCTTTGGCTCACACAATTCCACATGGATGCACTTCTGGCACAGTGAAATGAGATGTTATCAGGCACTTGATCAGCAGCTCTGTTCATCACAGGGTTGATGTCTTGAACATCACACTCTGAATCTGTTTCTTCCCTGATTCTCCTCTTCTTGCCCGACCTGGCAACTTTGCTCCACGACTTGGGAGAGTCTGCAACTTAAGTCCTTTTCTTGACCATATTTTCATTAGGAAGTGACTCTACTCCTTTCCCTTTCCTATCCTCCCTTCTTCTTGCATTACCAATGATATCACTATCAGATGAGTCCTCAACATCTATAACCTCAACCCGATCCTTCCCTTTTCTCCTGTGACTTTCATTCCTAGGGGACGATGTTCTGACATCAGAGATAACATCAGTATCTTCATGATCTTCTTCTTTACTACCACCTTCAGTGTCTTGAATCACAGACAAGGCCAGTCTTTGAAGATTTGTGTCCTCACTTTGAGAGTCCACCTGTTCAGCAGGCATTTGCCTTAAAGGGACAGAAATCCCTTTCACACGTATTCCCTTCTCAAGAATTTTGGTGGCAATCTGCTCTAAATCCATGTCCACATCATACTTCTCCTCAACAGCTTGAGAGGATGATGACCTAGTTTCAGTTTTATTCAACTTGGTTGAAGGTTTAGAGTTACCCGAATCTGGAAGTACCATAGGAATGTGTTCTTTGTCAACAAGTTCTTTTTTCGAAGAAACCCTAGTTCGTACATGCGCAGGTCTTTGAGAATCAGAGTTCTTGGATGGGGAAGACATTGTTCCTTTGTAACAGACTAGGTTTAGAGAAGATTTTTCTATTCTATTGAGATTAATGGAGATGAACCGGTGAGATGAGAACGCTTTGATGAATCTTGATATAAAATCAATATGGTAAGGCGCCTGATTTTGAGTACCTTTTAAAGACCAATCACTAATTTTCTCCCTCCATAAAGACTTTCCTTTTAAAAATTTAAAAGAATTCACATCAGAACTCATTAACTCTGAGTGACCTTTCAGTATCCTGATGTCATAGTCTGATGTTATAACATCAACTTGAACATCATTAGTTGAATTAACTTCAAGGGAAATCCACTGATAGCAGTTATCTTTGGTTCTGGCACCCTTCATAACAACTTGATTATGCTCACCAGATACCACACACTCATCTTTGGTGTAGTTAACTTTGTAACCTTCATCACATAACTGACTTATGCTAATCAGATTAGCCTTCAAACCTTGGACAAGGATCACACTATCAAGAGTAAGACCATCAAGATTCTTCACTCTTCCACTTCCTTCTACTACTCCTTTTTCTCCATTGCCAAACACGACCTTATTTGCATGGCAAGGATTGAACTCCACCAATTGCTCCTTTGATCCAGTCATGTGAATTAAACATCCACTGTCAAAGTACCATGCATCCATGGCAAAATGTCCATCTGAGGTATGAGCCAATAGACACGTGACCTGAGCTTTAGGAACCCATTGTTTAGCAACTTTGGGTCTGACCTCCTTCTGTCTGGTTTGAGGAACATAATTTGGATAACCATGGAGCTTGAAGCACGAGGACTACATATGTCCAACCCTGCCATAATAGAAGCATCTTACTCTGTCATCTCTAGAGTGGTTAAATCTTTTGCCACTTTGATGATAATGCTGTGGCTGCCACCCATAATGTTGTCTCCTTCTTCCATAGTTGGATTGTCTTCTTCTGTACTGAGGATGCTGTCTCCTAGGCTGTCTCCTATGGTGATGAGGCTTCCTTCTTCCATAGTGATGAGGCACAGCATTGTTTTATCCATATCCATACCAGTTTTCCTGATGTTGAGACATCTGATGAGACATGTTCTGTTTGAACCTTGCAGCTTGCATGCTCTTGTGATATTGGGGAGGCATATACTGACTAGCTCCTTGAGGCTGCATCTTCCTCTGATGGGGACCATTCTTTTTCTCAACATTCTGAGGCTGACCAACCTTCTTAGGGGTAGGATCCGGTCTCTTTGTTTGAGACATTGGTTGGGACATCTCCTCCTTTGTTCCTGAAGTGCTTGCTTCAGCAGAAACCTTTTTCTCAGCCACAAATCCTATACCTGACTTATCACCAACAACCTTTTCTGTCTGAAGGATCTTGTCAAGTGTGTCTGTACCACAGCTCAGCATCCTAACAGATTTGGTCATATGATCAAGATGAGCTTTGACCAGTGAGACTTCGTTTTCCAAATCAGCTTTAGCCGTCTCAAGCTGAGCAATCTGTTCCTTTTGACTCTTGTTTTCTTGACAGATTTCAGCACTCTTTAGGCAAAGCTCTTGATAAGTAGAAGCTAGTTCCTCAAAGGTTATTTCTCCATCACTAGAATCATCATCAGAGACAACAGTTCCTGTCAAAGCTCTAACATGCTTTGCTGACTCACCTTCACTTTCACTATCAGAGTCAGACCAGGAAACTGTCATGCCCTTCTTCTGCTTTTTCAAGAAGGTGGGACACTCTTTCTTGACATGTCCATACCCTTCACACTCAAAGCACTGAACTCCTTTATCTTGGGCAGTTTTCTCTTCATCCTTCTCTTTTGACTTGCTGATGTCAGAAGATATGTTCTTGACATTAGGCCTGGAGTTATTGTTCATCCTCTTGAACACTTTGTTGAACTGTCTTCCCAACATAACTATGGCCTGAGATAGATCCTCCTGGGATTCAGAACTATTTCCTTTTTCTTCTTGATCATTTGACACCAAGGCTATACTCTTTGGCTTCTTTTCTGGTTCTTCCTCATTCAACCCAAGCTCAAAAGTTTGAAGAGATCTAATGAGCTCATCAACTCTCATCTTGCTGATGTCTTGTGATTCTTCAATGGCAGTTACCTTCATCTTATACTTCTTAGGAAGGGACCTAAGGATCTTCCTTATAAGCTTTTCATCTGACATTTTTTCACCAAGAGCACTGGATGCATTAGCCAGCTCCAGAACATTCATGTGGAAGTCATGAATAGTCTCATCTTCTTTCATCTTCAGGCTTTCAAATTTTGATGTTAGAATCTGAAGTCTTGACATTTTAACTCTAGATGTACCTTCATGAGTGGCCTTCAAAATATCCCACGCTTCCTTAGCAACTTCACAGGTATTGATTAACCTGAAAATATTCTTATCCACTCCATTGAAAATTGCATTTGGAGCTTTGGAATTACCAAGGGCAAGCTCATCTTCTTCCTTGGTCCATTCTTCTTCAGGCTTTGGCTTTGAGGTGCCTTCTTTATCTTCGCCAGTATCATCTTTTTCACACACAACAGGTGCTTTCCACTCTTTAATAATAGCCTTCCATGCCCTGCTGTCCAAGGATTTTAAGAAAGTAGTCATCCTTGGCTTCCAATAGTCATAATTGGATCCATCCAAAATAGGGGGTCTGTTGACGAATCCTCCAACTTCTTTGTCCATCTTTACACCAGAAAGTAACTTCCCTAGATCTCACCCAGAGACAGACAGGATGCCTGCTCTGATACCAATTGAAATTCTGGTATCAGTTGTGTGATGTTAAGGTGCGATGTCACAACAACACACTCTGCACAATGGACAAAATAAACAACAGAATAACACACCAAATTGTTCACCCAGTTCGGTCTAACTACCTACGTCTAGGGGCTACCAAGCCAGGGATGAAATTCACTACTTGTAGAATTAATTTACAGACTCAACAACCCAGTTGACAATCTCCTAAACTTAATTCCTACTAGTGACTTTCTACCTAAGAAACCACTTAGATATGAGAACGCTACTCAATCCCTAAAACAATACTCAAGGAACACCCTCTTTGAGCAACCTTGATCTTACTTCACAGCTTTGATCAAGTAATAACTCTCTATTACTTCACAGCTTCTAAGAGAGGACAGAAAACGACTCACCAATTCAACCTAGAATGGTGTATACAAAACTCATACAAAATACTCAAGACACTCAGCCTATGCTCTTGATCTTCTCTCTGTATTTCTGTACCTTTTCCTTTGGTCTTGTGTGCTTTATATAGCCACCTGAATTGGGCTTGGACTGCTACAATATCTGACTTGATTTGTTATTTAAAACTGAATATCCAAAACAGATTTTCTCCTAAAATCTTTTCAAATCTTCAACCTTTTAAATCTCCTACAAATCTGCACCAGATCTCCTATGCAGCGAAGAATATCTAACCCAAGATATTCGCATCCAATGAGACAGCTGCTCTCCACAATTCCAGCTAACACGCAAACCCTAACAACATCACAAAACCTGATGTTATTAATTCTGCAGATCTAATGTCACAACATCGCATGTGCCATCAGACATCCAAACTTTAGCAATTTAAACACTTAACACAGCCCAGTGTTAAGACTCAATGTTGCAACATCACCACCTTGACATCAACATTGAACATACTTTGTTTTACCAAAATTCCATCCAATCCAAGAAACTAACAATAAGGATTAGGGTTTTGAGAGTCATGTACTTTCTTGTGTTGTAAGTCAGCCTTTGTATCGTTTGATACATTGTGGTAGACATAGTTTTACAAATTCATAAACCTTTAGGTAATGAATTGTGTATTGTTATTAGATGATGCTATTAAGCAAATTCAAGAGTCATTGTTGGTCAAGAGTCTTTACTGAATATTGTATTGGAAGAAGCGTCTTTCAATTGAACAGATTCATACAGTCATCGGAGGTTGTAACTGTTAGATATCACTGAGGTAATTTAGGAATTGAGATGGGGTTCTCTTATCTAGATGGTGATTTCTAGATAGAATTGCATTGGTTAGGGATTAAGTGAAGAGTTGTAAATGGGGGAGTTTAGCTCTAAATTAATATTGCTGATAGTAAATTCATTCCTGGCTTGGTATCCCCCAGACGTAGGTGAATTGCACCAAATTGGGTCATCATATCCTTGTGTTATTTATCTTTCTGTTTTGTTTAATTCATTCTGCTATCTTGATCAGAAGTTTTTGTCTTGACTGATGTTGAAACATCTGTCACGACATTATTTTATGCAGTTTTATTGAGGGTTCTTATTTCTGTCCATGTTCAATTTTAGCAGAGATCTAAGTCTTGACATCTCTTAGGACATCTATGATCTACATGCCAGAATTTCAATTGGTATTAGAGCAGGCATCCTGGTCTGTTTCTGGATGAGTTCTAGGGAAGATACTTTCAGATACGTTGTGAAGATTCTCCACTGCTGCTGCTGATGATGCTATTGCTACGCATGGTGCCTTTTAAGATGTTTTGACATCTTACCTGGTGCATGTTGAAGATAGTGTTAGTTTCTATAGTTGTTCTTGGCACCTATAGACAGGAGAAAGCACTGTGACCTGGAGTCCTCTAAAGGATCTCTCTATGTTGCTTGAGAGATAGTTTCAATCTGGTAACATGAAGAGAAATAGAAGGAAAAAAGTTGAGTTTAGGTCTTGTGTATCCAATTCATTGATAAAACACTCTATGTCATGTTGAATGTAGCCCAAGATACTAGAGGTTTCTCTCAAAGTTGAGTTTAGGCACTTTTGAATAATAGAGTCAGAAGAGAATATGGTTAAGAAGATGTTGCAGGAGTACTCAGAAGTGTGAGATGAGAATGTCATATCTTAGAAGAAGAGCCATAAGAAATTTAATTTTGCTTCCAACCCTATAAGAGAGTTTCTCTGCTTGAGGATCTCCTATCAGATCTCATGGATGGAAGTATATAGGAAGAACTGCATAAGTATTATGACATTCAGCTAGGTTAAAATTGGATTGATTGCTGATCAATGTTCAAACAGTCTCATGAGTGTGAAGATTTTGGATCTTTGCCTTGAGAAGTGATTCTATTTGTCCAAGGATGTTACTGATATGATGAAGATGGTCTTCTAAGGAAGATTTATGCTTAAGGTTATGCTGGAAGTCTTATTTCTAGTTTTGGTAGCTAGAGTAAGGAGGAATTCAAATTTGAATAATACAAAGTTGGGATTTAAGATCAATTGCATTTGTGGCTTGAGCAAGTATTTAATTGATTATCTTATTATCTGGTGTTCAAGAAAGATGATCACACTAGAAGGAGTAGCTTCTGATGGTTGCAAGAACTCAAGAATCTACTCTTTGCATCTGGTTTGGCTTGAATAATGGATACAGTTGGTATCTTGTGTGAATTTTTCAAAAGATGCTTAACTGTGATCAAGGTGTGGTTTCAGAACCAATTTCAATGATCTGTTCATTGGAAAAGGAACTAATGTTTAATCAAATGATGAAACATCTTTCCAGATGAGTGAGTGTTGAATCTTGTTGACCCAAGGAAAGAACCTTTTGGAAAAGGAATGTTGTGGCATATGCTCTGAAAGGCTAAACAATTGTGTGTTGATTGAAGGTGTTGAGAATCTTCTTCTGATTGGACTTGAAGAGTCAGCTGGTATGCAGTCTAGTAAGTTCTTATTCTAAAAACTTGTTATTGAGGAAGAGAAGATTGTCATGAAGAACATACCTTGGGTCAGTTTATTTCTGGTTTAAGCATATAGGGATGCAGAAGCTATGTTCCTGTATAGGAGTTTGGGTTCAAACTACTGGTGAAGGACTATGAAGACATATCTACCAGATTCTCTGCATTTAGAAGTTAAGGAAACATGTCTAGGACATTTTCCCTGACATCTTAGAGACTTGACTGGCCTTTCAGAGCTGAATCTGAAGGATCATACAAATAGCTACGACTATTTGGTTAAGTTCTGGCGTGGAATCTAATCTTGTGTGAATCATTTCCTTGGAGAATTATGCTTGAAGGAGGTTGTCATCAGGGTACTTGTTCATTCCTTGAGAGGACTGGTTGTTGGTTTTCTGCCTTATGTTCAGGATGGAGGTTGTTTACTCAAACTTGATTTCATGATCAAGTCTATGAGAACATGGAACTCTTGTTATGATATGGTGGAAAGGCCACTCAAGGTGGGATATTATCTAGAAGTCTAAGAGTTAGACCTTCAAGACTGAGTCAGACATGTGTGATTTCATCAGTTAGCTAGTTAAGTCATTGATGTAAATCAAATGTTCTGACATGGTACTGAACATCATGATGTTCTTGCTATAGTCATTTATGTGCAATGAAGTTGTACCATCTGGTATAGGCTGGTCTTCTTAGGAGTGGTTACTCTTCAGCTATAAGGTTGTTGCTAAAGTCTATCTCAACATCTTTGGATCAGGGGTGTTGGTGATTGCTTATATTTTCTTGAAGTCTCATCTAAGATGTTGGATGTGAGTGTCCAGAGTTTTTTCTGAGGTATGAAGATATTCGTACTGGGAGCTTCAGCTAATCAAGGACCGTGTGGAAGGTGTTCTGATTGGTCACTACTGGTGGAAGGTGGTACTTGAGTGTGACTCAAGAAATTATCTGCTCAAGCTTGCTACTCTAGGCTTGTGGTGTCACCTTCTGTTAAAAAATTAAACTTTGCCAGAACTGATGTACTGTGTCTCGTATGGGACTAAGCAAGGTGGAGTTTTGGGGGATAGAAGACTGAAGTGTAGAGGAGAAGCAGATCTTGCTGAGGAGTCTGTTTAAATTGGGATGTCTGAACCTTGAGCTTCTGGAGTGAAGCCTCTTGAGGCTCGTGGGAGTTTATTTCTCTGTGTGGTATTTTGTTTTCTGTGATGGGTTATGATCTACTGCATCTGGGACATGGTGAGATTCTGATATCCTAAATGATGTTTGAACATCATTCCTGCTACTGGTTATTCTTGGAGGATAACTTGTTTGATTTTCAGTTTTGGAGCTATATCTATTCATGGTTGAGTATGGTGTAGAACTACTAGTCAAGGCTGTGTGGATTCTGGTGATAGGTTCTGCTGGAAGTATCATTAGAAGAGATTGTATCAGGCTGAAGATGTATCCCTCTTCTTATGGAGAAGGGGGTCTGGTGTCTTCTAAGTGTGGATGACATGATGTTTGACCAAGAAGCTAAGAGAATGTGTGTGTCTCTTACGTGGATATGAGCAGTCAGATTTGATTGGATTCATTCTCAAGGAACAATGTTGTCTATGGCTGTAAGATTCATGATGAATTTGTACAGGGTGTGGATATGTTCAGGGGGACAGTGATCAATGGTGTTATCTGGTCTCAATCCAAGAGTTCATTGATTATGATACAAGGAGTGTGATCCTGGTGCTTGTTTTCACTTATGAGCATGAAGATGCTTATGTGATTCTTGTGAAGATGTGATGTCAGGAAAGATATATTGACATCATGGTTTGTTGATTTTGTGGCTTTGACAACTCTGCTTGGGAGTTTGATCTGTTAAGTCTATGGACTTATATCAACTGTATTCTTAATTCTTAGGAGAGACCTGAGAAATAAGAGTGGGTATTGACTGGGAGAATTTATTTTTCTCTGCAGAATAAGATAAGACTCATGGAAGTCTTTTTTGTTAACTGGGAGATGTTAGAAGGAACGTCTTAACATCTTGGTCAGTTGTTTTTACTTCTGGTTGAAAGAAGTATCCCTGGGGCTCATTGAAAGGCATTGTGACTATGCTTCAGAGTTTACAAGATGGAATGGACAAAGTCTGACAAGGTGTCAGGACATTGTTTAGGACTTGTGTTTGTTTTCAAGTTGCTTTCTTTGGACGTGTTCCTTGGACGGTGGAGAGTGTGCCTTAGAAAAGGCGTGTTCAACATGTGTCTTGGTGAATGCGCATTCTTTGGACGGTTTATCCTAAAGTTGAAATAGTCAAATCCTAGTTGGGCGGTGCACAGTCATTTATATTAAAGTTGCCAACCTAAATTTATTTCTCCATTGAATTGTTCATCGATAACTTCTATGGACTGTAAATTCCTAGAGAAACTGCTTAGGTATTTAAAGGGGGTCGCTACTTCTGAATTCTCAGGTTATGTTTCTTGTGCTGGGTTGTGTCTTTATGGCTTTTGTCTGAGTCTGGGTAAGTACCATGTGGGTATGGAACAATATTGGCTATTTTTGCCAATTTTTGGCTAAAAAGGGGGAGAATGAGTGTGTATTCATCTCGATTGTGTGTTAGTCCTTACAACACACAACTGATATCCTTTTTGGTGTGGAGTTCATTCTTGCAGTTGTTTTGCAAGGATGTTGGATGAGATGTTTTAACATCCTGTCTGAGTCTCAGATTCTTCTCTGTGTCTTTCCTTTGTATCTTGTGATCTGAGTTAAGAACACAGTTGTGTCTTGTGTTCTGAGTTACCCGGAGAAATAGTCTGCTCCCTTGAGTCCTTGATGGGATAATTCAGGTTGGTGTTTGGTTGCTTCGGTAACAAGTATTGGTTCTGGGTTTGAGGGGGAATGGTGTGCATCGTCTTCGAGAGTGGTGTACATCTTCTTCCTCATGTACACCAGGACAATGGGTAATGGGTACACGGGAAAAGTGAAAGCTTCCGGCTGAAATGACTTCAGGACTTTCTACTCCCTCTCTCTCTGGAGCATCCTGGGTTTATTGTGCAAAAGGTGTTTTAGCCAAAATTTGTCAAAAGGGGAAGATTGAAAGCTCTAAAAGATTTGACTAAATTTTGGTAAACAAAGTGTTGAACAAGATGTTCCAACATTAAGAAGTCTGCTGAAAGAAGACATGTCAGATAAGATTTCCTAGCTTGTGTCTCGACATATTGGCCTGATATAGCAGGTTGTTGTTGATCTGGTCCAAGATTTAAGAAGCAATCAGAACGTGGATCAAGGAATAACTAAGCAGATATTTCGAAGCCCATGGACAGCTGAAGGTTATAAAAGAAAGACCAAGACCTAGGGTAGCATATTGATTTTAAAGAATTCTTATTAAGACTTTTGTAAAGTAGAAAATAAGGATTTAGGGTTTTGAGAGTCGTGTACTTTCTTGTGTTGTAAGTCACCCTTTGTATCGTTTGATACATTGTGGTAGACATAGTTTTATAGATTCATAAACCTTTAGGTAATGAATTGTGTATTGTTCTTAGATGAAGCTATTAAGCAAATTAAAGAGTCATTGTTGGTCAAGAGTCTTGACTAAATATTGTATTGGAAGAAGTGTCTTTCAATTAAACTGATTGATACAGTTACCGGAGGTTGTAACTGTCAGATATCACTGAGGTGATTTAGGAATTGAGATGAGTTTCTCTTATCTAAATGGTGATTTCTAGATAGAATTGCACTGGGTAGGGATTAAGTAAAGAGTTGTAAACGAGGGAGTTTAGCTCTAAATTAATACTTTTGATAGTAAATTCATTCTTGGCTTGGTAGCCCCCAGACGTAGGTGAATTTCACCGAACTGGGTCATCATATCCTTGTGTTATTTATCTTTCTGTTTTGTTTAATTCAGTCTGCTCTCTTGATTATAAGTTTATGTCTTGACTGATGTTGAAACATCTGTCACGACATCGTTTTATGAATCTGCAGTTTTATTGAAGGTTATTATTTCTGTCCTTGTTTAGTTTTAGCAGAGATCTATGTCTTGATATCTCTTAGGACATCTGTGATCTGCATGCCAGAATTTTAGATTGTATCAAGTACACCTTGTTGTCTATTATGCTAAACAAATTTTGTTTAATAGTTTAGAAAGAAAGTCTCATGTTATGTGCTTGAGCAACAAAGTCTCTTGTTGTGAGCTTGAGCCAAGTAAGTCTCTTGCTATGTGCTTGAGCATTGAAGTCTTGATCAGTTGTTGATTAAGCAGGAAGTCTTGAATCGGAGGGGTTTAAGAAGGACGTTTTGGATTGAGGGTCTAGGCAGGAAGTCTTGAATCCGTAGGATTTAAGCCAGAAGTCTTGAACCTGGGGGGTTTAAGCAGGAAGTCTCGGGCTAAGAGTCTGGGCAGAAAAGTCTTATGCTCGAGGGCATAAGCAATTGTAATCATGATTTGATTATAGTGGAAAATCTCTTGTGCTGCAAGGGGAATGAACTACTCTCAATTTGGGAAGAACCAGGATAAATCTCTGTGTGTTCATCTATCATTTATTTTCTTCTGTTATTATTTTGCTGCAACTGATAATCAGAATCTGAACATGGTTTAGAATATGAACTCTGTTCACGAGCAAAACAAAAATGGATAACACAATTCAACCTCCTTCTTGTGTATTTTTCTCACCTTCATAGACTAGTTTGTTCTAGATGCTAAGGGAAATATGATCGGGAGTGTGAAAATTCTTCAAGTTGAAGATTCCCATAAAACAATGTTGAGAAATCTTGACGGTAATATCAATGTGTCAGACAACTTGTCCAACATGTTGACTAAATATCAAGTGCATAAGGAAGTAGATGGTTATGTTCATAAAGAGAATGATATGAAGACACATGGTAAAAGTGTGAAATGTAAGAATGAAAGAATTCTTCTAGTTTATACTTCAAAGAATGATATATCCCTTCATAACGATGAAGGCCAGTCCACAAGTGGAGATAGTGAGAAACATGTTGTTTCCTTTACATCTGCTGAAATAGATGTGAAGTGGTTATTGAATGATACCTCTGACATTGTCATCCTAAGAGATAGTGAGGATATGTTGTTAGATAAAAGGATGAGAAGTAGGACAATGTCAGATGCTCAACAAAGGGTGACTGAGTATGAGCTCATCATGATAGAAAATGTGAACTCAACAAAGGGTGACTGAAGAGAAAATGAAGAATTCATCATGTGATTCTCTAGGAAGTAGTTGCACTCAACTTGAATGATGTAATCATATGATAAAAGATATCATTAAAATTGATAAGGAATATGGTGTACAAGTTACGACTGACCTAGTGATGAAGAATGAGTGAGGCAGTCTTATTGTTTATAGAGTAAAAAAAACAACATCTGATACAAATCCTGAAGCAAATGCCTTGGCCATTGTGAAAAGGATGAATGAAAAAGAAATTTTTACTCTCAAATTATCTTACTTGGTTGAAGATAGTCTGCTGAAGAGGATGTGGTTGTATCACAAAAGGATAGACCTTGATTGGAAGAAGTCAAGAGAAGTCTTGACTGTTGAAGAAGTGGTTTAATTTTTGAAAGAAGAACGTGGAATATTGCCACCTGATGAAGATGATCATACAACTGTTGGGAGTAGTGGTAAGTAGTTGCTCAGGATAAAGTTGGTATGAATGGAGATTAATGTTGAACAAGATGCTTTGACATCGTTTTGGAAAATCCTAAAGGCTATAAAGTATTCAACAATTCTTGGTCAACAAAGCAAAATGAACATCTTGACATGTGTCATCACTCCATTAGGGAGTTTGTTGAAGAAAAGGAGGAAGCTCTTGATCACATGGCAAATAAAGATCAATTGGATAAAAATGTCACTAAGACATTAAGGCATACTCTTAATGTTTGCCCGTGTGATAACTAATAACAGTCAATGCTAGGGAGGTATGCATGGAAGTAGTGGTGCTATTCTCTGTGCATACTGAATTCATTAAAAGACTAATCTTTTGCCAAATTATGGCAAAAAAAGGGGAGTAGTGGTGTTACTTAGGCAACAAGTATGTCTTTAGTACTAACCTCATATGAGAAAGTGTTAATGTTATGCTCTATGCTGGAGCATCGGGTAAGACACCTGGTCCTAGTCCTTGTTTTTGTGAAAACATATTTATCTGTGTTATTAGTATTCATTGATATTCTAACATCAACTACTAACTGATTTTGTGTGCATGAATAAGTATGTGAATGATTTCATACTAATATATGTTAGTTAGTAGGATTGGATGCTACTAACTATATGGTGCTAGATTCATGTATGACTAAGTCTGTGAATGATTGCATGATTGTCCTTTTGGTTTGGAGAAAAATGAATGGATGTGTAAGCATTTGAATGTTGATGCTTCTAACTTTTGTTGCCGCTGGTGCTTAACTCTGATACATGGAGGCTGTTGCGGCTGAAATGCTCTGAAGATCTAGTACATCTACAGGTTGTCACTTTCTCATATTGAATAAATGCTTTTGTATCTTGAAGAGTTGTTTTTCCACAATTTGCTAAAGGGGGAAATTGTTATTCCTATTGGATTAGCCCTTTGGATTGGTTGTATTTTAGCAAAACAACAACTTGGAGAAGTGTCCAAGTGTTCAAGATTAGTCTAGCT
Source organism: Lathyrus tuberosus (assembly GCA_022829125.1). Taxonomy (NCBI): domain Eukaryota; kingdom Viridiplantae; phylum Streptophyta; class Magnoliopsida; order Fabales; family Fabaceae; genus Lathyrus; species Lathyrus tuberosus. The sequence goes on from JALAZF010000394.1 coordinate 2,665,735, forward strand.
TGCTAAAGTTGTATGAAGCTGTAGAAATGGCACATGTTAGGCGTGATGCTCGAGCATATTGGTAGTACATTTGGGCCTTGTGCAACAGGCTCCAGAATGTTGCGTTTTGAAGTGCGTTCTATAGAAGGTTTGATGAAGATTTTTATTGTTATTGATTTAACAATATGATTGGGTGATTTATTTGACAGCTGGATGGAGTTTAATTTGGATTTAAATGAAGATATAAATTTGAATTTAAATTAAAACAAATAATATCTTATTAGAGATATTAAAGGAGTAAATCAAATCTCCAACAAATTCTGCATTAATTATGGATGAATTCAAAGATATTATCCAATGAGAAAAGCCCAACGTTGCATTGCTATATAAGGAGCTCAAACCTACATTGAAAAGCAAGCACTCTCATTGAATATTTTAGAGTGTCTAGGTTTTGTGACTTACATTCACGCCAATGCTTTAATATGATTAATGTTGAATCCTTTTATACACCTCTATGTTTCAGTAACTTGGCATATATGGTTTGTCTAGTTGAGTTGTAATCAACACTGTTTATGTACACCTCTATGTTTCAGTAACTTGGCATAAAAGGTTTGTCTAGTTGAGTTGTAATATTCGACATTCTTTATCTTGTAAATATTGAAAATGATCACTAGGGTTTAGTGGTTGTTTGCCCATGTCACTAGGATTGTGTCGAAGAAGAAAGTGAGTAGGTTCTCATATTTAGGAGGAGGTTGTAAATAGAAAGTCATTGGGTAGGGTTAGGAAGAGGCATTGAACAACTGATGGTTTATTGTTTCTTGTTAGTCTAAATGTACTAAACTAATAATAATGAATTTCCTTTCTTGGGTTGTGGATTTAGCCCCATAGACGTAGGTGTAGTTTCATTGAACTAGATAAACAATTTGATTGTGTTCTTCACTGAACTGGATATACTACTCCTCGGGCGAGATTAATTCCAAAAAATCACACCTAAGAGGAACGACCTATATCAAGCCCCAGAGACTTGGTGTCACGTCTTGCTAGAGGTCTCGATTGAAATCCCGCCTGAAAGGTTAAATGCCTCGCCTTAGGGACTCAACATCTCGCCAGCCGGGCTACGTGATACAAAGTCTGAGGAACTTAGAATCCTCAGAACTGATTAAAGTCTCCCCTGAGGGACTTAGTGTCTCGTTGGTTGGGATTACTTCCAAAAAATCATTCTTAAGAGGCAGGACCTAGATCAAGCCCCAGAAACTTGGTGTCAAGTTTTGCCAGAGGGCTTGATGGAAATACCGCCTAAAAGGTTAAATGTCCTGCATGAAAGACTCAACGTCTCGCTAGCCAGGCTATGCAATACAATGTCCGAGGAACTCATACTCCTCTTAACTGATTTAACTCTCGCCTGAGGGACTTAGTGTCTCCTCTGACGGAATTATTTCCAATAAATCACGACTAAGAGGCACGACCTATTTCAAGCCCAGGAGACTTGGTGTCAAGTCTTGCTAGAGGGCTCGGTGGAAATCCCACCTGAAAGGTTTAACGCCTTGCTTGAGGAATTCAACGTTTTTCCAGTCGGGCTACATGATAAAACATCTGAGGAACTTAGACTCCTCAGAACTGATTAAACTCTCGCCCGAGGGACTTAGTGTCTCCTCGGGCGAGATTGATTCTAAAAAATAATGCCTAAGAGGCGCAACCTATATCAAGCCCCGGAGACTTAGTGTTAAGTCTTGCTAAATGGCTCAATGGAAATCCCACCTGAGAGACTCACCGTCCCGCCAGCCGAGATATGCAATACAACGTATAAGGAACGTATAATCCTTATGACTGATTAAAATCTCGCATAGGAGACTCAATATAAAGTCTTGTATGAGGGACTCGACATAAAGTCTTGCATAAGAGAGTCAACATAAAGTCTCACCTAAAGAGACTCAACATAAAGTATCTCCTAAATTCTTAACATAAAGTCTCTCATAAGAGACTTAACATAAAGTGTCATATGAGGGAGTCAACATAAATTCTCATATGAGGGACTCAATATAAAGTCTCGCCTAAGAGACTCGACATAAAGTTTTTCCTAAGAGACTCAACATAAAGTCTCGCCTAAGAGAATCAACATAATGTCTCTCCTAAGAGACTCAACATAAAGTCTCACCCAAGAGACTCAACATAAAGTCTCACCTAAGAGATTCAACATAGAGTCTCACCTAAGATACTTAACATAAAGTATCATATAAGGGACTCAACATAAAGTCTCGTATGAGGGACACGGCATAAAGTCTCGCTTGAAGGACCCAACTGAGAGTCTCGGCAGGTAGACACGCTTTAGAGAATCCAATATAGGTGTAAACTCCCCCTGTGGAAGGTCTATTAAACACTACGCCTTTTATTAAGCCCTCGTGCCTGACGGACTATTTAGTGTTATATTTTTTACTGGGTCCTAAGGAGGGTTAGCTTACTAGGAAAGCCATTAAGGAGGCAAGAGACGAGGCGCCCAATAAAGCCTTTAGCCTCCCAAAATGGGCCTAGAGGTCGTCCATATACGGCAATACAACCCGCCTAGTTGGGCTCATATTATCCTAATCGCCTAGTAGATGTGGGTGATGACATGAACCCACACTAACTAACTAAAGAGAGTCAGTCAAGAGGGGGAACCACTTCCTCCATGGTTGTAGGAAGGCTAAGTTTTCCCTTGACCAATTCCTTGGTCATGAACGTGGGGCATAATCACCCACTAAATTTACAACGCATGCCTAAGAGAGCCTCTATAAATATCTTTCCCCGAAAGGAAGAAAGGATGAATTCTCAAGTCATGCACATTTACCACTACTCAGATAGCATTACGCTCCCAATAGCCTTAACACACCATTAACCTAATCGCCTGTCTGCAACCCCGCAGCGCCGGTCACCAACAGGGCCTATCACCTCATGTGAGTTGCTCCGTTAAACATCCTAAAAAAACGACCATACAAGGATTCTCGCCGCCGTGAGCAAGTACTCACTACCCAAATTGTAATACACCTACAAAGGTCTCGGAGTCCCACTACCATTGAAGAGGGAATATGCACATCCTGTACTATATATATATATATATCCCAAAAAAATTATTGTTATTTACTACATCTAAGGCAAGAGGGACACTCATACCTTTTGCGATTGAAAAACAAATTTGTGGTCTCTAATATTCAATAGAAAGATCATGCATTCTAATATAACATGGTACACTAGTATTTTAAATCAAATTTTGATTGAAGTCTGATTCCTACCAAGAGACATAGTCGACAACCTTATTGCCAAAACCCTAGTAAGATCCTTAATATATGAAAATGAAAAAACAAAGAGGAAAACAGAGGGAGTTCATTTTTCCAAAACATTCCAAAGAAATCTTTCCTTGTAATGCATCAATTATTGGAGAAGATTCTCTTTTCGTCAACGTTATCTTTTCATGAATGAAATTTGTACATCTATTAAAACCATAACATAGTTGTCTTCTAAAAATTTATGGCTATTATATCCCCTTTGAAACAAGGTTTAATAGGTGACTTAGAGGTACGTTGTAAGTGTTTTTTAAAACTTGTTTGAATGTCTTTAAATTGGTTGAGCTGTCTGACTAAACCAATTTTCATGTCTTGTTTCTAGTCTAATTGGTTGAGCGACCCATCAATCCGATTTTTAAAACATTAGCTGAAACACATTAATATTTTAATTTAAATTACAAATTTTTTTAATAAAAAAATATTTTATTAAATATCAAACAAAATATGAAATCCAATAATAAAAATTGTTGGGGGAGTTTTAGGCTAAGGAGCATTGATACGTAGTGTAGGACTAGGCAACTTTGTGAGAGACACACCACTTGTCCACCTAAAACCTTAAGGTGATAAGTGAGTGGGTTCTCCCACTTATAAATGCTCAAGTCACCACATTCCTATCCAATGTGGGACTATTTCCCCACTTACTCATACTTGCTATATTATTCCAATACTCCCCCTCAAGTATGAGTCCACAATGTTCCCCATTTTTTATATACTTGTACCACCGTTGACACATTTTTTTCAAGGCACCTCTTATTAGGTATTTCAAATACACATCTTCCTTGGGCGTTTCGATTTCAACGGGACACCACTTCCTGTGCATTTTGATATAAGTAAGCCGGTCCCTTTATGAACCAGGGCTCTGGATACCATTTATTGAGGGGAGTTTACTAGGGAGCATTGATACATAGTGTAGGACTAGGTACCTTTGTGAGAAACACACCACTTGTCCACCTAAAACCTTAAGGTTATAGGTGTATAGGTTCCAACACTTATAAATCCTAAAGTCACCACATTCTTATCCAATGTGAGACTATTTCCCCACTTACTCACGCTTGCTATATATTCAAACACTCCCCCTGAAGTGTGAGTCCACAATGTTCTCCCTTTTTTATTTATACTTGTAATGTCGTTGACACCTTTTTCAAGGCACCTCTTATTAAGTATCTTATTAGGTATTTCGAATACACCTCTTCCTTGGGCGTTTCGATTTCAACGGAGCACCACTTCCTGGGCATTTCGATACAAGTAAGCTGGTCCCTTTACGAACCAGGCTCTGATACCATTTGTTGGGGGGAGTTTTAGGCTAGGGAGCATTGATACGTAGTATAGGACTATGCACCTTTGTGAGAGACACACCACTTGTCCACCTAAAACCTTAAGGTGATAGGTGAGTGGGTTCTCCCACTTATAAATGCTCAAGTCACCACATTCATATCCAATGTAGGACTATTTCTCCATTTACTCACACTTGCTATATTATTCCAATAAAATGATTTGAGTTATGTTAAGATAACTTTGGTTATAACTATGTAGAGACATCAAATTACGTAATATTGTACTCCTGAATTAAAACGGAAGTCTTTCAAAATTTTATGGATTATGCACTGAGAACATTTTTTTTAAAAACAAACTATTTCCTTCATTGAGAAAAAACATAAACAACAACATTTGAAGAAATTCCAAGCAGTGGGATGCAACCCAACCATATTCTAGACCCTATCTTTATACCAATGCCAACCAAGTTATGGGCATTAACATTTAAGTTCCTGCTAATCTACATAACAACAACCTCCTTGAAACTATTAATGACCATTCTAGAGTCTAGCACAATTGGTTCTAACACAATAGAAAATTGGACATCATTTAAACAATCAACAACATTTAGCGCATCTGATTGGACAAGAACTCACTCCAAACTCATATCCAACACAAATTATAAGCCTCATTTGATTGCAAGTGCTTCTTCAATGTCTGGTTTAATCGATATTGGTTCCTTTTTTCTAGCAGCCAGGGTAGTCTCGTTGAGATGATTCTTGATCACACAAACCATTGAAATGAAGCCCTCGAAAAAGCACCCCGCGTCCACTTGTATGACATTAAAACCTTTGTACAATGGTTCCTAGTCACCTACTAAGATATATTTCTTCCTAAAATGAGTATGAGAGTTGACTTTGTTATATTCCAAAGCAAAATCGAGAGCATCTTCTGCCATCTCATGTGGGATGAACTGTTTTTTCTGGTGCATGCAGTTGTTTCTTGCATTCTAAATTTTCCTACAAAACAATTGCTAGCAAAATGGCTCACCACAACTCAACCAATTTACCAATCAGTCTTAGAAATTAAGATTAGGGGGATATGAATACCAAGTGAGAAAGAAAACCATATCGATTTTTCAAGGTCACGTTGCATAAATAAATGTTGATCAATTTCTGGCTGCAAGTGGAAGAGGATACAAACGGTATTTGGGCTTACACTTTTCTTCACTAGGTTGCATTTTATTAGTAAGATATTCTTAACCAACCTCCAAATAAAGCTATTGATTTTGTTTTTAAGGGGAAATGCCATATCTTCTTCCACATATCTTTATTGGGAGCCCCAAAAGGGCCCAGTTTCGTATGAGTTCTCTCTACGCAAAGGATATGATAAGCGGATTTGACTGAATAAATGATGTTCTTCTTGAGGGACTTAAATTATTTTATAGATACAAATTATAACATATTATAATATCAAGGAATGATCAATAATAATAAAAACAGTATACCTTATTGGATTGAAGAGATTGTCAGTTAAGAAGGTGAATATGAGAGGATTACTACCCTCATTGTCGTCTAGGGTTTTCAGAGTATGTTAATTGTCTAATAGGGATACACTTAAATAGCTAAACGGCTGAGGGCAGAGACTTCTCATTTGGCTTAACTGAATGGTCCAACTCATTACGGCCCATTCAGGCATACAACCCAATCAAACAATTCATCTATTTAGTATTTAATAAAAATAAACTATAATATAATTAATTAATAATTAATCATGTCAATCCATATTTGATTAATTAAATAATTAATCTAACAATCTCCCACTTGGATGACAATAATTAATTATTAAAAATATTGATTTTAATATTATAATATTAATAATGGTCAAAACATTAATCAATAAAAAAAAAGTAAATTTCAACGCTGCGGAAATTGTATCCGATAGGAAAGACAAATCATACATGTTAAAACTCACAACTTTATATAAAGAATGACGACTTTAGAGTAACATATTTAACTTCAAAGTAATATGTTTTAAAGAATGGCCCAAGCATATGAAAATGCTATTGATTAAATCCCACTAACCCAAAATATCATAAGACTTACTCATGTGTATAAGTCTTTGGTTAATGATTATACTAATGAGTTTTCAAATTAAAGGTCATAGAATATCCATATAGGTCTAAGAATAGTAATTACATATAGGGATACCCTATTACGAGAGTAATTATATTTAATCATAAGTACCTTCATAACGCAATATCATACTCGATAGGAGTATTGATATTTACTTGTACTTTCATATTATGACCTGACAAATGTGGACTATTAAAGATAGAATAACACAATATTATTGTATGTTAAAAAATTATTCTGTCTTTTTAATGTCGACCTAAACATCAAGTTATGATGTTTCCTGACATTAAGAGAATATATATCTCAGTATAATAGAATAAGACTTCTCAGAATTATTTTATATTTTGAAGTCTTTTAGAATATGTCATATTTATAGTGCACGCAAAAATATATGACACTATGAGAATAATAATCTAATTTTTTTTAGATTATATGATTGTGTACACATGCACTCCCACTGATCCAATAGGATAAAGATTTATCAGAGCCCACTAATATTAAATACTCTGATTGAACAATGAGATACTATTTAAAGCAAAACTATACAGAGAAGTGGTTGTATAATATAACATCATTTCAGCCACATATTTTGCACGCAAATGAAATATATCTGTTCTGGACTGGACCAATGGCTAGAATTGACCCAATCCGCCTCTGCTCCAGAGCGGTCCAAATTGCCTAAGCCCAACCCACAAAGGGGCAAAAATGACATTTCTGCCCCTCCAACCGGGCAAGGAACACAACGTTCCTCCCCGGCTTTTATGCCCGTTACGCACGGCTTCCTCGCTGCCCGAACAGCAAAGGACAGGTACCCGAAACTGCGTTTATGCCCGACATAACGGCTAGTTTCTGGCACCCTGCCCGACATAACGGCTAGTTTGGGCAGTTACATATTCTTTGGGAAAAACGGTTATTTTGCCCCGAAAATAGGACCGTTGACCACGCGCTGGGGGCTCTATATAAATCCTCTCACTTGAGAGGGTCAGGTATCATTTTTTCACCCTAAGAATACACTTTGTACTTGCCCCTTTTCTCTGACCCTTCCTTACTTGAGCGTCGGAGTGCCTTGCAGGTACACCCCCTCCTCTCCTCATCAGCATTCCGAACACCTCGCTCATCTGATGACCAGCATACGTCCGCATGCCTTGCCATCTGACGACCAGCTTACGTGGACCCGTTCGAATACTCCGGATCAGTGGCGCCGTCTGTGGGAACTCCTTGTTCTCCCCTTCTTTCTTTCCTCCTCGGAAACTAAAAGATCAAAACATACTTTCTTTGATCCGCCCACATATGGCTGCTCAGAACTCCGCAAAAGGTGCTGACGTTACGGTTCTCGTTCCCGTCAACAAGACGGACGTCGACGGAAGATCTCCGTTACTTTCTGATCCCCGTTTCCTCAGAGACGGGGATGCTGCATCTCCAACTCCTCCTCCCGCCGAGCAAGGAGGCAAGCAGCCACCGTCGGGTGAACAACCAATTCCTGGCCCTCCCAGCGCCGACCTGGCCGTTGCAGCTCTTTTGGAAGCTGTCAACCGCACAAACCTCCTCATCTTGCAGCAAGGAGAAAGAATAGGAGCTCTCGAGGAGGCATCTCTTCCAAGATCCTCTCCTCCCAAGAGTAAGCACCGAAAATCAAGAAGCCCGCCACCTAGGCGTGGGGAAGACCATAGATCGAGGTATGAGCCTGAATCACAACACGTTCGCAAGCGCGACCAGATCTCCCCGCGAGATCGATCATCACCAAGACACAAGAGAACGAGGCAGGATAGGCATTCTCCACCAGTCAGACCTCGTGACCGGCTACGTTCACTATCGCCTCGCAGAGACCTCCGCCGCGAGCGCAGACAACGGTCATCAATAACTACGAGTTCAGACAGCGACGACGAGCCTCCCGGCCCGTTGTCCCGCAGGATCTTGGCCACCCGTCTCCCAAAAGGACTAGAGAAGCCTCCATCTCTAGGGACTTACGATGGAACCACTGATCCAGACGAGCACATAGAAAACATAGATGCTCTCTTGGACTACAGAGGGGTACGAGGAGCCATCAAATGCCGTCTGTTCCCAACCACGCTCCGGAAGGGAGCAATGACATGGTACAAGCAGCTGCTAGAAGAATCCATTACATCCTGGAGGCAGCTGGGGAGGATTTTCTCCCGTCACTTTACTGCATCGCGACGCCATCCAAAGACCGAGGCGTACCTCGGAGCTGTCGTACAGGGAAGAGATGAGCCTCTTCGAGCTTACATTGAACGGTTCAACAAGGAGGTCGTCCAAGTGCCAACGACCGACGACATAAAGAAATTCCTGCTCGAGCAGGGATTACGTCCTGGCTCGGACTTCGCGAAAGCCATCGGCCTCGATCCACCGAGGAACCTTAACGCCCTTCTCCTCCAAGCCCAGTCGCATATACAGTACGAGGAGAAGGTTACTGCACACTCTGTCCGGGCCTCTCGACACCAAGAAGGTGCACACTCATCCAGAGCTGAAGAACCCTCGACATCCCGTCGAGGAGATAAAAGACGCGACGATCGGCCTCGCGATGCGCGCGAACAGAAGGGACCTTCTGGGCGGTTCCATGACTATACCCCCCTCACTACCTCGAGGGAGAAAATCTTGTCCGAGTGTGCCAACTCAGAATTCAAGCAGGCGGGAGTCCGTTTCCCCAAACAGCTGCCGGCCAGACCGGGTGTAGACAAATCCAAGTATTGCCGCTTCCACAAGAGTCACGGTCATACGACGGAAGAATGCATCCACCTCAGAGATGCAATAGAGATCCTTATTCGCGACGGCCACCTGAAGTAGTTCGTGAAAAAGAAAGATGCTCCCCGGCAAGAAACTCAGGAGAGCAAAAAGGTTGCAGAAGAGACTCCGCCCTCCGATAACACCAACGTACAGGTCGCTATATCCATAACTCGGCCAGAGGACTTCCGCATCCCCGATGGTCTGCCCGTCTCCATGTACCTCGCTGCTCACAGCCCGTGGGAGGCCTTCCCGTCAGCCATGGTCATTTCTGGTGGTGGATTCAACAAAATCACGGTCGGCTCAGTCAAGAGGAGATTCAATCAACTGATCAGCAAAAGCTCCAATGAAGTCACCACGCTGGACACCACTCACAAAGGATCCGCTCCTATTTCCTTCTACAAGGAAGAGCTCCTCGGTGGGGCACCGAACTCAAGCATTCCACTGCTTATCCGGGTAAAGATGGCGAACTTCGACGTTCGCAGAATACTCGTGGACCAGGGAAGTTCGGTTGATATAATGTACAACCACCTGTTCAAAACGCTGCAGCTGAATGACTCTCACCTTACTCCGTACGTGGGATCTGACCTGCAGGGATTCAACGGAGCAGTGACAAAGCCCCGGGGTTACGTAGAGCTCATCGTAACCTTCGGATCTGGAAAGACAACCCGAGAAATTAAAGTACAGTTTCTGGTAATTGAATGCCCGTCACTATACCAGTGCATTTTTGGAAGGCCAACCCTGGCAGAGCTGATTGCAGTACCTTCCACCGTACATCTCAAGATGAAGTACTACACTTCTGAAGGGATGGTCGCCACCCTCCACGGCGACATCGAAGCTGCCCGTCGGTGCTTTGAAGCAGCATCAAAAGGACTAAGCACCATCTCAGCAGGACCAAGGACTTCTGGTCGTCCCCCTCTGCCCAGCAGCTCCGAGCAGCCAAAACCGCTCCCCCGGGTCGAATCTATCGACCTGGACAGCTGTTTCAGCGAGGACGACCACGCCAAGGAGCCAACGACTTCGAGCAGCCAGTCCAACAACAGCAGCCATCTCCTACGCCTTGTCCCAGATGGCAACTTCCAGATCGTTCCGTTCGGAGAAGACCCCCAACGGGGAGTAAAAATCGGAGCAGACCTCCCCGACCTGGCCAGAAGACAACTAAAAGCGTGCCTCCGGGAGAACGCAGACTTGTTCGCATGGAGCGCTGCTGAAATGCCAGGATTGGACCCATCTGTCGCTTGCCACTAGCTTACAATTGATCCGGCCGTCAAAGTCGTTGCCCAGCGCAGAAGGAAACAATCCCCGGAAAAGATGGAAGCCGCGGAGAAAGCTGTCAAAGACCTTCTAGAAGCTAGGTTTATTTTTGAGGCCAAATACACTACATGGCTCTCAAACTTTATACTTGTAAGATAAAATAATGGCAAATGGAGGATGTGTGTTGATTATACCGATGTTAATAAGGCCTGTCCGAAGGACGCCTACCCCCTCCCCAATATCGATAAGCTCGTAGATAACTCAGCAGGTTTTAAACTTTTATCTTTCCTCGACGCCTACTCAGGCTACAATCAAATCCCAATGGCCGCGAGCGATAAAATTTACACGGCCTTCATGACCGAATCGGACAACTATTACTACAACGTAATGCCCTTCGGGCTAAAGAACGTCGGCGCTACGTACCAACGAATGATGAACAGAGTCTTCCAAGGACAAATAGGCGACATGCTCGAAGTATACATGGACGATATGATCGTCAAGTCCCACGAGGAACTAGATCATGTCGCCCATCTTCGCAAAATCTTCGAGCAAGCAAGAAAATATCGAATGCGTTTTAACCCAGAGAAGTGCACGTTCAGCGTACGGGCAGGTAAATTCCTTGGCTTCTATCTAACAGAACGAGGAATCGAAGCTAACCCCGACAAGTGTCGGGCATTCTATGAGTTCCCAACGCCCACGTCTAAGAAGAACATCCAATCCCTCAACGGGGTGCTTACTTCGTTGTCCCGCTTCGTGGCAAAATCTGCCCAACACGCCATTCCTTTCTTCAAGCTCTTGCGGAAAGAAGCAGCGTTCGAATGGACCGAGGAATGTGAAACATCCCTCCTTCACTTGAAGCGAGCCTTGTCGAAACCGCCCGTATTATCACGACCAGATATCGGGGAAGTCTTGTTCCTGTACCTCGCCGTCACTGCTGAGGCCGTTAGCGCTGTTCTCATTCGCGAGAATCCTGGCGGGCAAAAGCCAGTATACTTCACGAGCAAAGCATTGCAGGACGCAGAGTTACGATATCAACAGATAGAGAAAGTATCATTGGCCCTCGTCAACGCTGCCAGACGACTGAGACACTATTTCTTGGCCCACACGATCATGGTAAGAACGGATCAGCCCATAAAGCAATTACTAGGACGACCAGACATGGCAGGCCGAATGCTCAAATGGTCATTGGAACTGTCCAAGTTTGACGTCCAGTATGAAAGCAGGAAAGCTCTTAAGACCCAAACCCTGGCCGATTTCGTAGCGGAAGTAACGTTCTCAGACTCCTCGTTCCACATAGCAAACACATGGACCGTCTATGTAGACGGAGCATCCAGCTCGACCGGCAGCGGGGCAGGAATAATTTTGGAGAACGACGAAGGGACCATATTCGAGGCTTCTCTCACATTGTCCTTTCCCACGTCGAATAACCAGGCCGAGTATGAAGCCTTCCTCGCCGGTTTGCGCCTAGCCGAAGACCTAGGGGCTGAAGAAATCATCATCTGCACGGACTCCCAGCTCGTAGCCCACCAGATATCAGGGGAGTATCAGACCAAAAATGATAGTCTCTCTGAAAACCTAACCCTAGTCAAGGAAAAAATGTCGAAGTTCAGAGCGGTAGAAGTAAGACATGTTCCGCACAAACATAATGTGCGAGCAGACGTCTTGTCCAAACTAGCAAGCACTAAGAGGAAAGGCGGAAACAGGTCAGTCATCTAAGAGATACTTCCCCGGTCCAGCATCGATAAGGGATCCTCGACCCTACACGTGCACGCGATTGGGGACAACGATTGCTGGATGACGTCAGTGTACAACTACCTCACCAGGGACGAACTTCTGGATGACCCCAAGGAAGCCAGCACCATCAGGCGAAGAGCTTGCTTATACGTCATCCTCGAAAACAAACTCTATCGACGAGGCTTCTCCATCCCACTGCTCAAATGCATAGAGGAGGAAGTTGTCCCCCACATATTACGAGAAATCCACGAAGGCAATAACGCCCAGCACCTAGGAGGAAGGTCCCTTGCCCGCAAGGCCCTCCGGGCAGGGTATTATTGGCCAACCATGCAGCACGATGCCAAGGAGCATGTGAAGAAATGTGACAAATGCCAACGGCACGGGGATATGCACCTAGCTCCACCTAACGAACTGAAGAGCATGACCTCCCCGTGGCCATTCGCCTGGTGGGGCCTAGACATCCTAGGACCCTTCGTGACGGGGTCCAGCCAAAACAAATACCTGATAGTGGGCGTAGACTATTTTACAAAATGGATAGAAGCAGAAGCCTTAGCAAAGATAACAACACTTAACATTATGCGCTTTTACAAGCGGAATATCCTTGCCCGTTTTGGGATTCCCCAAGCAATTGTCACGGACAATGGAACGCAATTCACGGACAAGAAGTTCCAAGACTTTGTCGCCCATCTCGGGACAAAGCAACATTTCACTTCTGTAGAACATCCCCAGACCAACGGGCAGGCAGAAGCGGCCAATCGTGTCATTCTTCGTGGCCTCAAGCGAAGACTGGATGAAACAAAGAAAGCCTGGGTCGAGGAGCTCCACAGCGTCTTATGGGCGTACCGCACCACTCCTCAGTCCACCACCGGGGAAACACCTTTCCGCTTAGCATATGGCACGGAGGCTGTCTTATCCAATGAAATTCACGTACCGTCTAGGAGGACCGAATCACCTCTAGATGAGGAAATGAATGACGAAGCAATAAGAGAGGAGCTCGACCTTGTCGAGGAAATCTGAACAGGAGCAGCCCTCCGCGAAGCATCTCTTAAGCAAAAAATAGCAATCAGGCACAACGCCAAAGTCTTACGACGAGAGTTTGATGTGGTCAGCCTTGTCCTGCGAAGAAACCACAAGAACTCTCGTGAAGGAAAACTAGCAGCCAACTGGGAAGGGCCATACAGAGTCCGTGCCAGAACGGGGAATGGGGCATACTTCCTCGAGAACCTCAACGGGGATGCAATCCCTCGACCATGGAACGCCGAAAAACTTAAGCAATACTACAACTAAAGAAGCTATAGGCTTCCCCGCATCCAAGGACCACTTAACGGTCATCATGCTCGTTCAGGTACAAACAACGCATACGTACAAAGTAGAATCCCGCTCAAGTAAATGAGCCGAAACTCTGCTCGTCGGCGGTCCTCGACCGAGCACCGCCTTCGCCCAAGTACCATGATTGGCAGAACCCCAGCTCGCGATGGGACGTTCACGCCGCGACCTCAGGCCTCGATCACGACCTGAGATCCGCAACCTCGCCAGGACCTTCCCCGGCTATTCGACCAGTTCTCCGCACTGGCGAATTCACACTCAACGAGCTATCTTTCAAAAGAAAGCCCCGTTAACAGACACACCCTCTGATGGGCAGACATACATTCACAGCGAGCATGCATACAACACTTAGCAAAAATAAATGCAAGTAAAATCATGCACGCGAAGAAGACAGAAATATAATTAACATAACAGATGACCACAAGGGCCACAATTGTGCGGTATTACATAGAGCGGGGCCATGCCCCCAAAAATAAAGTTACAAATAATTCAACGGCGCGCAGGCCGGACAAGATACAACAACATCAAAATAACAAAACTCCTCATTTATCCGCATGCTCGGTTGACGCCGGCTCAGGTCTCTGCTCCTCCTCGGGCTGGTCCTCGGGCTGAACCTCAGGGGTATCTAGAACAAGGCCTGCGGGCAAGACGATGTGACCATCCTCCACACGCGCAAGATAGTGAGTGCCCTCGGTCTAAATCTCAAGCCTAGGGTTCACCAACCGCAACTGAGCCACGACACTTTCGAAAGACTCCACTGCCACGGCGATACCGTCATCCTCAGCCTGTAGGATGCCGACAACCAGCTCAGCCCTAGTCTTCAACGCTTTTATCTCATCCGGTTCGTCGGCACCCGTGGCACTGGCCGCCATCAACTCTTTGTTCAACTCCTCGACAGCCTTTTTCTCCGCCGCCAGTTTGGTGACTTCCTCTTTCAACCTAGCCGTCTCCTCTTCGGCCTTTTTCTGAGCTTCACGGGCACTCTTGACTTCCTCCTTCAGGGCCACCTCAGAAGCCCGGGCAGCGATAAGTTCGGCCTCAAGCGCAGAGTCCCCTTCTGCATAAACGGCCGCCATCTCCAGCATCCTCACAAGGGCAGAAGCATCCTGGGCTACCAGCGCCCTCTTGCTCTGTCGGTTCATGCTCTCCAAGCTAAGAGATTCTGCCCGAGGAACGATCAGGGTGTTGCCCTCAAAAGATCTCCTATCAAGGATGCACGGGGGGAGCTCAAACTTCCCCTTCTCAGGCGCCCGGGTCAGGTCCACAACATCTAACGTCCGTGGCCGCTTCGCCCGCCCGGTCAAAGGCAGTGGAGATCCCCGTGGAGCAGGAGAGGGAGAAGAAGAGGTCCCCACGGCAGCTTAGACAAGAGGAGGAGCACGAGCACCAACAGGACAGGTCTTGGGAGGAGCCGCTCCACCTTTATTCCTCGCCATGGCATTCCTCACCACGCGATCACGAGCTTGAGGCATCTCACCTGCACAAATGAAAACGAACACATTAGCGACGTGGAAAAGAGATAACACAAACAAAGTCTAAATAACCAAGACTACTAAGCAGCTTCTTGGCATCCGCGGGAGTCTTGCACTCCAGCAGTGCCTTAACATTGATGAATCTGTGCTCAACCCTTTGGCTCCCATCCTCCTCGAAGATAGGGTTGCCCTTGCTCGTCCAACAGCTTGCAAGACTAAAGGAGTTGACCCAGTTCACCAGCTTCTCATAAGACACGGCGTCCTGCCCGCGTAGCTTGCTCGGCTCGAAGACATAAGCGTCGGGCTTCTTGGAGAAATGGTCGGGTGCCCAGCGGATCGGGAACTTGTACAACCTCTCCCCGATATACTTCCCCTCCTCGTTGAGTAGCTCCTCTCCGTCCTCATCGACCTCTATCTCCCAGACATACGTGCTGTCCTGGGCAGCTTCAGACACTGGCTCGACGATGAAGTACCGTCCCTTGAAAGTTCGGATTGACTCCGAGAACGGATTAAATAACTTTTTAGGCTGCTTCAAGGAAACCCATCCGTACTTTTTCCCCGCCAGCTGCCGTTGAAGATGGAAAACAGCAAAAAAACAGAGGGAGAGTAGTTCCCAGAGTGAGATCCTCGCACACTAACTCAAAAGCCCGTATAAAGGCCAGCGAATTGGGGTGGAGTTGAGAGGGCGCCAGCTTCAGATGCTCGAATACCGACCACTGGAAATCAGTGAAAGGCAACCTCAGCCCCAACTCTTTGAAAGCGTACTCGTACATCGTGAAACAGTCCCCGAAATCCGAGCAGACCCGCTCGTCCAAGGTGGGAAAATGCACTTTCCAATCCCCCTCTGGGCCCACCTCTGTAAAGACGTCCGCCAAAGACCTTGCGAACGTAGAAATATGTTCAGAAGGCTCGGCCACCTCCCACTCCTCCGGACAGAACCCTTCAACATCTTCCTCCATGACATCCAATTCTTCTTCCTCCTCAACTTTGCTCGAGGAGCTCGATGCCGTCGAGCTCGAAGACGCAGAACTCGAAGCCGTCGAGCTGCTATTCTCCTCGGAGCCAGTTTCCTCCTCGGACGTGTCTAGAATAACTTCTCTCTCTGGCCCCGTTGCCATTACGATCACCTGAAAAAGCAGAGAAAGACAGTGAATTCGACAGGAATCAAATCCACCCTTCCACTGCCAAGTCAAGTGAAAGGGCGCGCAAAAGGCTAAGGACAACATCCCCGGCCTAAGCCCTAACATCAAACGAAAAACCTCCCCGTGAGGAGATACCCGAGATATACCATCTTCCTACGAAGAACCTCCCCGCACTCGTGCCCAGATTCTGTTTGAAGCTCCACCGGAAACCGCAAGGCTCCACCGGAATCTGGAAATGTTCTACCGGAAAATTCACCATTCCATCAGAAGATAATCAGACACGGTGGTCACAACTCGCAACCACGACGTGGACCACCACGCTCATCGAATGCACTACCTACTCTGGCGAGATGCTAGAAGCAGCAAAAGGGCAGAACCACCGTCCACCACCAACACTCGCCAGAAATCTACCTATTTTGACACCTAAAGCTAACCCTAGCCGCATGCAATCTACCACTAACAACAAAAGAAAGTAAAACAAGCTGGAAATCAAAAAACTTACTTGATTTGAGTAGAAGAAAGAGACTGCTCGAAGCTTGGCACGGTGGTCGGATGCTCTGAAGACGGCGACGGGCAAGAACGCAGAAGAGGCGAAGAGAAATCAGAGAGAAAAAGTGCAAAATGGGACAATCTCCCCCCTTTTATACTGAGGGGCACGTGCACACACGCGCCCGTAGGCAATAATGACTGCCCACTAGCCATCATTACCTATTAACTGCTACACAGGGCTCGAAGCACACATGGCAACCCAACGTTTCCCATTCTGTCTGACGCTTTGTCTCCCCGAATACCGGACAATAGAGTCTCGACCACGAATATCACGGGCACAGAGAGCCACGAGCACCTCGAGACAATCATCCTCGTCTCCAAACGACGACTCCGCGCTAGCTCCCCGGAGCGACGAGCAGTCCTTAAGTCATCACTTCCATGCTCGGGAGCAACGACTTGGGGGGCTCCTGTTCTGGACTGGACCAATGACTAGAATTGGCCCAATCCGCCTCTGCTCCAGAGCGGCCGAAATTGCCTAAGCCCAACCCACAGAGGGGCAAAAATGACATTTCTGCCCCTCCAACCGGGCAAGAAACGCAACGTTCCTCCCCGACTTTTATGCCCGTTACGCACGGCTTCCTCGCTGCCCGAACAGCAAAGGACAGGTGCCCGGAACTGCGTTTATGCCCGACATAACGGCTAGTTTCTGGCACCCTGCCCGACATAACGGCTAGTTTGGGCAGTTACCTATTCTTTGGGGAAAACGGTTATTTCGCCCCGAAAATAGGACCGTTGGCCACGCGTTGGGGGCTCTATATAAACCCTCTCGCTTGAGAGGGTCAGGTATCATTTTTTCACCCTAAGAATACGCTTTGTACTTGCCCCTTTTCTCTGACCCTTCCTTACTTGAGCGTCGGAGTGCCTTGCAGGTACACCCCCTCCTCTCCTCATCAGCATTCCGAACACCTCGCCCATCTGACGACCAGCATACGTCCGCACGCCTTGCCATCTGATGACCAGCTTACGTGGACCCGTTCGAATACTCCGGATCAATATCATTATTTAGATAATTTCACATGAAAGAATATGATGGTCATATAGAAGATTTACCATCAGCTGAGTGAGATCAAACCCATAATATATAATTATACATAACATCTTAATAACTCACTCAAATCTCAAATGCTACAAATATAACTACACACATTTGAGAAACATATTATGTTATACGCAGCGGAAAAATATGCGACTTTAAATTTAACTATTATTGAGGATATATCACAAATAGTAATAAACTTTATTACTAACATAAGAATATAATATTCTCAACATAAAACTCTATAAAGTAATAAATAAATAATATTTATTTCTCAATTTTATACAATTGACATGTCAAATTCTCCCACTTGATAGAGAATAATAGTTGAACTAAGATTAAGAGTTTTGAAAAAATTTTAAACAAATATTTAACTATTTTCTCTATCACACAATAATCATGTCAAGTAACGTCACATCGATAGGGTATTGTCCATCACTTACATAATATAAAGAGAATTGAAATCCATTTTTTAAAAAAATATTGAATAAAACTTATTGGAATTAATAAAGTATTACCTGTCTTTAAAATAATTTATTATTTCTCAAATAATATTTTCAACAATTTTAAATAAGAAATAAAACAATGTACTAATATTATGTCACAAAATTTTTTAATACCGATATGGTACTCGAAGAATAATTTACATAATCATAAATCATAAGTACATTGAACAAAGTAAATTATACTAATAATAACATACCGATAGGGTATAATTATTATCGATATAATATTTATTATAATTAAAATCAATTTAACAAAATTTGAATAACTGTACCACGATAGGTGAGTTACAATCCTGCAAATTAAGATTTATTATATTTCATTAAATATAGAAAAATTTATACAATTGTATCCACGATAAGTGAGATTATAGTTATACAAATTAATAGTGATTACTTAATTTTCCATAATAATAAGATTTCCGATATACTCATAAAACTAGATTTATATTCATTTGAGAATATAACATGAAATCAATTCATGACAAAAATTAAGAAGTTTTTAATTCAGAATATTCGAAATTAATTTAACTTTATATAAATGCATATATTATAATTTCGAAGGAGTATATAATATTGGAAACACATTTCTCCTTAAATACGATTATATAATAAATCACAAAATATTCAATAAATTATGACTAATCTCAATGGAACAAATAATAACAAATTAACCCGGGGTTTTGATTTTGTTGAACCTCCCTTAAAACATGTTTTTGCAAATATGATATTTGTCTCCAATTTAAAAGAGAAGTAGAAGTCAATTCAAAACACAATATTAGGTTTTTTTTCTCTTATTTTTAAAATTGAAACAATTTTTTTTCACATGTTAATGGAAGAGGAAAAATATTATATTCTGGTATTACTTTTTCTATTATAAGTTTCTAAAATATAGCAAGTTATGTGAGTGTTTCAATTTTTCTATAATAGTGTCATTTCACTTTATTCCAAGTTAGACGAGTTAATGGAAAAACTTAGAACTAATTAATAAGTGCCTCAAGAAGAAATCAAAACAAAATATGATAATATTTGTTAGAAACACATAGTATTTTATCATTTTTCCAACTTAATAATAATTATATATAATTTATATATTCATGGCAATAATAGTAAAATATATTTTCTGCCATAAAAGGAAATATTAAACAATAGCTATAAAAATGTATCTAATTTTGCTCGGATACCAATTGATGGACTTAAATTATTTTATAGATACAAATTATAACATATCATAATATCAAGGAATGATCAATAATAATAAGAACAATGTACCTTATTGGATTGAAGAGATTGTCGGTTAAGAAGGTGAATATGAGAGGATTACTACCCTCATTGTCGTCTAGGGTTTTCAGAGTATGTTAATTGTCTAATGGGGAGACACTTAAATAGCTAAACGGCTGAGGGCAGGGACCTCTCATTGGTCTTAACTGAATGGTCCAACCCATTACGGTTCATTCAGGCATAAAACCCAATCAAACAATTCATCTATTTAGTGTTTAATAAAAATAGACCATAATATAATTAATTAATAATTAATTATGTCAATCCATATTTGATTAATTAAATAATTAATCTAACACTTCTTGCTGTGACAAATTATCTTATCTTCAGTCATCCTAAGAGAAAAAAGGGATGCAAGTGATTAGGCTTGCTTCCGCTAGATTGAAACAGCTTCGTGGCAGATTTATCTTCAAGGTTAAAATATCCTGGTAAGTGAAATAACTAACCTTCGCATCTTGATCGACAATACGATATGGGCTATGAATTTTGAAACCTACCTGGCCAAGCAACCAACTGTCCTTCCATACTCTAACCTTGTTTTCATTTCCAATCTTCCATCTGTATCCTGCCGACACCAGAGCACTCACACTAAGAATTCTCCTCCATGCATAACTCAGAGAGAAACCTGTTGTAGCAATCAAGGATAAAACACCTTGGATATTATCTTGCTTTGAAAACTCTCCCTAGAAGGCATTGTTACCCAGTAAGGAGTCTCCATTAATGCTTCCCTAGTAAACTTATGTTAAAATCACTAATTCCTCTGAAACCCATTACCCCTAAACTTTTGGACCGAGCCAATCATTCCCAGCTCATATAATGTATCTTCATCTCCCCGTTCTTGGAACCCCACCAAAATTTAGCTAGCAAAGCTTTAACAGCATCATAACAGGCTTCAGGTAATTTATAGCAGCTCATAATATAACTTGGTATAACTTGTTTCATCGCTTTGATTAAGATCTCCTTCCTATCTAGATAGGAATCTGTCTTTCCACCTTTTAATATTCTTCCACACATGGTCAACAAAAAAATAAAAGACATCCTTTTTAGATCTAACAAAAACAACTAGCAAACGTGGATATCTTGAGTGAGTCATCACCGTCTTTACACCCATCTGGTTACAAATCATATCTTTCACCTCATCAAGCACGTTTCTACTAAAAGATGCCTCTAATTTATCCAAGTTGACCACTTGTCCAGAAGAAGCATGGTAGTGAGCAAGAGTTTCCATAATGTACCGAGCTTCCATGGAGTTTTCCCTAGCGAACACTAACTAGTCATCCACAAAGAAAAGATGGGTGAGTGTAGGTGTTTTCCTAGAAAATTGGATTCCATGAATGTTGTTTGCCTTCATCTCGTTCTTAAGCATTCTCGAAAGTACATCTGCACATAAAATAAACAGGTAAGGGGAAAATGGGTCCCCTTGCCAGAGCCTTTTTTCAGGAGATAAAATTTTGATGGGCTATCCATTGATGAGTATTTGGTAAGAGACTGTTGACACACACTTCAAAATAATTTGTTCCATAGACTCCAATAAGCCCATGGCTCTTATCACTCATTCTACAAAGCTCTATTCAAGCCTATCATATAATTTTGACATGTCAAGCTTGAAGGTCATCACCCTTCTTCTTCTTCTTCTTCTTCCAGTGAAAACACTCAATAGTTATAAGCGATGTCAGTATTGAGCCTCCGTTTCATAAATGCGCTATGCTCCTCATCAATAACAGAGGGAAGAATATGCTTCAACCTATTCACAATGGTCTTTGTTACCATCTTCATAATCACGTTGCATTGTCTGATAAGTATGATCGCCTTAGGTGTGCATGTATTCTTGCCTTTCGAAATAAGAGCTATGAAGGTTTTATTAATCTCAGTTGGATCCTTATTGTTGTTCAGAATATCCAATACCATTTCTTTGATCTTTTCCCCGACAATATGCCAATATTTTTTATAGAACTAAGCTAGAAGCCCGTCCAGTCTAAGGGCCTTAAGGGGGTGCATTTGAAAGAGAGAATGTATATGAAATGATTGACTATGATTCTCTCGTCAATAAGCTTTCCTTGGACAACATGGCAATACTTTATCTATATTTGTAGGGGAAGAGGAAGAGAAAATGTATGTGAAATGATTGACTGGGATTCTCTCGCAATTCTCCTCAGCTATCCACCAAATTCCACTTTTATATTTGAGTTTCTTGACTAAGTTTGTTTTTCGACGCTGGTCCAGTTTGCTGTGGAAGAAACTTGTATTACGATCACCGTCTTTGATCTGAACCTCCCTGTTTCTCTATCTCCATATCACATCTTCTGTTTGCAAGAGATTATTTCTCTATCTCTCTAAAGCCTTATACGATCTTACCTCTTCTGCCCCTGCTGCCACCTACTGTTATCTTTTAGAAGTTCCTCAATGCGTCTTATCTCTTGTATGATAACCCCTAATCAGAATTGTCTCAAGCATTTGAGAGATCTTGTGTAAGAAGTTGGAGTAAGTTTTTGAAATTATTTTAATGGGTATCATTCAACCATAAATTAATCGTGAAAAATTGTGAGCCCCTATGCTGTTGGTCGCCTTGCATTCCCTCAAAGATGGTTTTGTCCCTGATATATACTCTTTGAAGGTTTCCTCTAGAGCTTAAATAGAATGGTATTTGTGTGTGCCTTAACTTGTGCCGCATCCCATACCTGCCGAATAATCTCTTTACACCGACTATCTCTGGTTCACACCTCTTCAAACCCTAAAAGGTGGACCCTCTTTTTTCCAACTAACTATGGAAGCTTCTAAAACAATATTCAGAGTTGCATGCTTCAAACCAAATAAGAGAAGATGATGACCTTAACTGAAGAAAATCAATTTAAGAAATCCACAAATCGCATAACATTTATTAACATTAACTTATTAGAGACTTTTTCCATCAAATTCATAATGATTATTTTTGGGATAATTATAACACATTATTCTAAATTAAATTAAGGGTTAAATAAGTTTTTTCTCCCTCTAAATATGACCAATTTCACATTTAGTCCCTTTAAAAATTTTCTTTAAAGATTGATTCTTCTAATATTTTCTTTCCACACTTTTGGTCCCTCATGTTAACGGCCGTTAACAGAAGCTGATGTGGCATGCTGCGTGGATGTTTTTTTTTTGTGAAAAGGCATATACATGACAGTGCCAACGTGGTAAGATACTGACATGGCATACCACATGGTTAAAGTCAACATTGTTCATGAATTTAGAAAAAATCGTAGCTAATGGATAACTAAAATCGTAGCTAATCTATAACAACTTCAATTTAATCTTCAATTTAATCTGATAAGTACAAACTCGCTTGAGGGTGTACTTTGTTTCCATTGTTTTGAGGGTGTACTTTGTGAATATCTTCGTTCGAGGGTGTAATTTGTTTCCATTGTTTTGAGGCTTATGTTTGTTACCTTTCATTTTACTGAAAATTTAAGAGTAAGAGCATCAAATTCACAAGCTTCTTTCTCCCTTGATAGCAGTCTTGACATAATGTATAATAGGATTTTATATTCTGTGTTCCTAACTGGTTAAAGCATATATGTTGATTTTATCGCGTCACTGCAAAAGTTGTAAATAAAAATAACTTCTGGTGAGAATCTTCATATGTCTTATGCTTTCAACAACTTGTTTTTTTAGTTCGTTCCTTTATTTGCTTATGGTTTGATTTGGCTGTTTATTTCCTTCTCTTTGAACGAGCAAGATGTTAGATCCATTCAAAACCTTATGATTTCTACCGATATAGAAATCAAGAACAGAACTCTAAAATAATTCCTTTAAGTTGATATAGCATTAACTTGTATCCCTTAAATCCATATCCGAATACAATTATGAGAATGAAGGCGGAAGCGTACATGAATTTACCATTGTAATCATTGAAGGTTTCGGGTATGTGATTTTCCGATTTGTAGAGTTCCTTAGGGTTCCTTGAATCTCCTATGATGGGGATGAAGAGAGAAAACCTCATAAATCTTATTTTGTTCGTACTCTACAAATGGGGACCATAACCCATTTAAATAACCCTAGGGTTATTTCTTAGTTTTCAATATTCTAATTTGGCCCCTCATCAAATTAGATATTGACTTACGGTATCCACACAATAACCTCACCTTTCATGACATTTATGTTTTTAGCCACAAACCTAATATTATATTAATTAGACCCCTTTAAGTCTTGACTAATTAAAATAATGACACTAACACCTTAAATGTTACATTTGTGACCCAAAATTCTAACAATCTCCCACTGGTCACATATGTAACTTTACACATGTGTTAGACTTTATGAGCTCAATTTGTCATTATATTCTTTAAGCATATCCAAAGTATCTCGTCCATTAGTCATGCCAATATACATAATCAAGGTGATTTTCAATATATCAATCATAACTAAACCCATCAATGATCACCGATAGTGACACAACTAAATGACATAGATCCATCATGAAATGTGTAGCATGAAAATCACATGAAGTTGGTATGTATATGTCGATTTTCAACTGGTCCTACTTTACTTTAGTGAGATCATTCAATAACTTTATTCTACAAAATGTAAACTACTTAATGTCGAACTTGATTAATCGTAAAATATCCAAAATCATAATATGCATACATAATACCAAACACAGAACATATAATTCATAATCGCCTAACTCCCACTAAACCAAAGACTCCTCCAATGATAAAACATCCATGCGAGCAGTATGCTCATGAAAGACCTTGGGTGGAAGACCTTTTGTAAGAGGATCTGCTATCATGGAGTTTGTCCCCAAGTGTTCTATGGAAATCTGTCCACTTTGTACCATTTCCTTAACAACTAGGAACTTGATGTCAATATGTTTTGACTTAGTCGAGCTCCTATTATTGTTGGAATACAAGACATCTAATTTGTTGTCACAGTATAACTTAAGTGGCTTTTCAATTCCTTCCACAATTCGCAGCCCAGCGACAAGATTCCTTAGCCAAATCCCATGGTTGGATGCCACATAACATGCTATAAACTCTGCTGCCATGGTGGATGAAGCCGTAAGAGTTTGCTTAGCATTGAGCCAAGAAACTGCACCACCAGCCAACATATAAATATAGCCTGAAGTGGATCTTTTACTGTCTTGGCATCCAGAAAAATCCGAGTCAGAGTATCCGGTGATCTCTAACTGGTCTTACCTCATATATGTGAGCATATAGTCCTTTATTTTCTTGAAATACCTCATAAGCTTTTTGGATACTTTCCAATAATCCATTACTGGATTGCTCAAATATCTTCCTAACATCCCAACTATGAACGCAATATCCAGAAGCGTGGACACTTGAGCATACATCAGACTCCTTACTGCTGAAGCATAAGGAATCTTTTGCATTTCTTGAATTTCTAAGTTTCCTTTTGGGCACTGATTGAGACTGAATTTGTCTCCCTTAGCAATTGGAGTATCTCCTGATTTACATTCCTGCATGCAAAACCTTTTAAGTACCTTTTCGATATAGCTCCTTTACGATAATCCTAGAATACCACGAGATCGGCCTCGGTGTATCTGAATTCCTAATACAAAGGAGGCATCACCAAGATCTTTCATTTCAAAATTTCTTGATAGAAATTTCTTAGTTTTGTGCATCATTCCTATATCATTTGTGGCAAGCAGTATGTCATCTACATACAAGACGAAGAAAATGTACTTGCTCCCACTGAATTTGTGATACACACAATCTTTAACAACATTCACCTCAAAACCAAATGAGAGAATTACTTCGTGAAACTTGTGCAAACCATATTCTTTGAGTCTCCTGACACAAATTTTTCTGGTTACATCATATAGATTGTTTCATCAATGTTGCCATTGAGGAAAACTGTCTTGACATCCATTTGATGGAGTTCCAAATTATAATGTGAAATAAGAGCCATGATTGTCCTAAAAGAGTCTTTCGATGAAACCAGATAAAACGCCTCTTTAAGGTCTATCCCTTCCTTTTGAGTATAACCCTTAGCCACAAGACGAGCCTTATACGTCTCCACATTACCGTTAGAATCCCGTTTGGTCTTAAAAATCCATTTGCAACCAATGGGTTTCACACCTTCTGGTAATGGGACAAGTTCTCAAACTTTATTGTCTTGCATGGACTTATACTTCACCTTCATTGCTTCAATCCACTTTTCTGAGTTGGAATCCTGCATGGCTTGATGGAAGTTGATTGGATCATCTTCCAACATACCATTATTTTCCTCATGTTCTTGGAGAAATACTATGTAATCATCCAGAATAACATTTCTCCTTTCTCTAGTGGATCTTCGCAAAGGTATTGGTTCTTGTAACACTTGGTCTTGATGATTTTGAGTTTGTTCTTCATGAATTACCAAATCATCTTGAGTTTGAGGAATTGTAACAATGTCTTGTGTAGGTTCCATACTTGCTTGATTAAAAGCAACTATATGAATCAGTTCTGGAATTATTATCGATTCTTCCTCTAAGACAAAGTCTCTAACCTTATTCTTCCCCCCAAACTCAATATCCTCAAAGAATGTGGATGTTCCCGTCTCAAAAATTGAATTTAATTTGGGATCATAAAACTTGTAGCCCCTAGATCTTTCAGAATAACCAATAAAGTAGCTGCTCACTGTTTGGGAGTCCAATTTCTTTTCATTTGGCCTACAAGGCCTTACCTCAGCTGGACATCCCCACACATGAAAATGTTTGAGACTAGGCTTTCGCCCGGTCCAAAGCTCATAAGGTATTTTGGCAGCTGCTTTTGTTGGTACTCTATTTAGAATATAAGTTGCAGTCTTTAGTGTCTTTCCCGAGAGTGGCTCTAGAAAGGTATAATGACAAATCATACTCCTTATCATATCTTTAAGAGTCCGATTTTGTCTTTCAGCAACACCGATCATGCTAGGAGATCCTGGCATGGTGTACTGTGGGACAATTCCACATTCCTCTAGGTATTTGGCAAAAGGCCCTTGACGTTGTTCACCTGAACCGTCATATCTCCTAGGGATGACAACGGGGCGGGGACGGGTTTAACTATACCCGCACTCGCCTCCATGTAACAGACCCGCCCCCAAACCCAACTGAGGGTAAAAATTTACCACCCAGACCCGCCCCCAGTGGAGAACGGGTGCTCCCGCACCCGCCCCGCCCCCACCCGCAAAAAAATTGATTTCTTTTTAATTGCAATAAAAAATAATAATTTAATTAAAAAATTGATTATTTTAATAAATAAATTAATTATTTAATTAAAAACTTAATTAATAAATGAATATTAACTTGATTATTTTAATTGTAATAAGGGCATTAATAATTTAATTAAAAATATAATTAATAAATGAATATTAAAATAAGTAAAATAAAGTAAAATAAAGTAAAATGCATTATTCGGGGGCGGGGAAGGGGCGGGTGCGGGCGGGTCTTAGTGTCTTCCCGCCCCCGCCCCCGCACCCGTAGTTAAGAACAGGGTTTTTCCCGAACCCGCACCCAATTAAATCGGGTTTTCTCCATTAATTTCGGGGCGGGTGCGGGCGACTCTAGGTTTGTTTTCCATGCCTAATATCTATCGTAATATTCACCTCCACGGTCGGATTTGACTTTCTTAATTCTTTTGTCAAGTTGATTCTCAATTTCAGCCTTAAACGATTTGAACACATCCAATGACTGAGACTTTTCAGGTATAAGAAATATGTATGCATATCTAGAATAATCGTCTATGAATGATATAAAATATTGTTGACCATTCCAAGAAGGTGTCGGAAATGGTCCACAAATGTTTGTATGTATAAATTCTACGACATCTGTAGCTCTATATGCACCAAATTTCTTTGTTTTGGTCTGTTTTCCTTTAACGTATTCAACACAAACATCAAAGTTTGCGAAGTCAATAGAATCCAAAATTCCATCTGACACTAGTTGCTCAACTCTATTTTTAGAGATGTGAGCTAGGCGTTTGTGCCATAATACTCCTGAATTGTTATCCTCAATTTTACGCTTAGTACCACGTGATTCCACATTCAAAGATTCGCCATATGTAGCTATTGTGTCAAGCAAATATAGATTATCATGACTTATAAGTGATTCAGTCCTAACAATATTTTAATTGAAAGACAGCTTGAACATATTGTTTCCAAATGAACAAAAATAACCTGATTTGTCCAAATAAGAAACTGAAATCAAATTCCGTCTAAATGACGGAACCACAAAAGTGTCTTTCAAATTCAAATAAAATCCGGTACACATTAATAATCTAAAATACCTTATAGCATCCCCCTCCACCGACTTGCCATCTCCAACATAGATGTATCTTTCAACATCATTTGGGTTCTGGTAGTTCAGGCAACCCCTCATTGAAACACTGATGTTAGTAGTTGCACCAGAGTCTAACCACCAAGTGTTTCCAAGTACTAAAGCTAAATTGACCTTAGAACAAACCAAACCATAACTCATGTGATTGGAGCGATCCCACTTCTCATAATATTTCCTCTGTTCAGAGATACCAAATTCCACAGGAGAAGGAGGTTGCCTCATCCTTAATACAAGGTCAAGATCCATGCGGCCAAGAACAATTTCCATGTTCTCATTCCAATCCTTAAAATCTATCCCATTCAGGACCTGGACCTTATTCATATTAGCAGATATTGAAGCAATTGTAGCTGAAAAAGAACAAAAAGCAAACATTTTAAATATACTCACATAAATAAAAAATGAATAATCAATGTTGTTCAAATAAAAGCATAACCCATCTCAAGATACCCAGTGCACCTCCAATATCATGTCTTTGGACAGTAATATTGACTGCTAGTGGTACTCTTGTCGTAACAATCAAACATTGATAATAAAAACATGTCGAATAATAAACCCCTATTTGGATTGATTTATTATTCACATGTAGGACCTCATAATTATTACATGTTTACCATCACAGACGCGTATGAAAATTGGCCAACCACCAATTGTCCTTTGGGTCAATTGATACTCGCATGGACAAACATACACACAAAACATAAAAATATTTAACATTTTTCATAAGCAATGGTTATAAAAGATGTCACTT
The DNA here is from genome assembly GCA_022829125.1 of Lathyrus tuberosus. Taxonomy (NCBI): domain Eukaryota; kingdom Viridiplantae; phylum Streptophyta; class Magnoliopsida; order Fabales; family Fabaceae; genus Lathyrus; species Lathyrus tuberosus. Next base: position 2,694,497 of record JALAZF010000394.1, read on the forward strand.
TGGCGACTTTTTCATTTCAACTACTTACCTAAAAAATGTTAAATTACTGTATAAAAATACATTTCGTAGCCAAATTCGAACAAAATTGAACCAAAGGAAAATTGAAATTAAATCCAAATCAAAAACACCAATGCATTTTATTGTACTGTTACGACATTATACTAGGTTTAATTTCAAAATATAAAATCACATATATTATTTATAATAAATAATAAATAATATTAAAAAAAACATATAATTCTTTTAAACTAAAAAAAATTATAATTCAGTTATTAAAAAGAAAATTGATCATTGTTTTTATCCTTATACATCGCATAGAAAGACTTGGAGAAAAATTCAACAAAACTATGAACAGTTTCATTACAAACTAAAATGGAACCATATCGTCGGTTTTATTACCTTTAGCTGCAGAAGTGTTAGTTGTTAGGTACAACAACTTTATATATAGCATTATCCTTTGATATGCATCAAAATGCAATTTACATAGGAAATATTTATTTGATCGAAAATATAATATTTAATAATGGTTAGAATATAAACAATAGAAAACAAAGAGATAGGGATGAATCTAGTCGTCCAACAGAATGACTATTATTTGGAGATTATAAGTGGCAAATAGTATTCTAGTCAAAACCAACAAAAGATATTATTATAATAATGACAAAGGAGCGTAAGAGCAATAAGTTTTCATATAAGAGCAAATAAAATTGACGATAAATTCAACGTCACATTTAATTTCAGATTCAAGATTTTGAACAAAAAAATTTTTGTAAGATCAAAATCGATCTCACTTTTAGAACCCTAATAAAAAAACCTCATAAACCCAACATATATTGATTTATACAATTGGAAGATCAAATGATCCTAAATAAACAAAAAACAAATTGAATCAGATATGGGTGACACTGATACCACTTGTTAGATCCGTTCAAAACCTTATGACTTCTACCGATATAGAAATCAAGAACAGAATAATTCCTATAAGTCGATATAGCATCAACTTGTATCCCTTAAACCCATATCCGAATACAATTATGAGAATGAAGGCAGAAGCGTACTTGAATTTGTCATTGAAATCGTTGAAGGTTTCGGGTATGTGATCTTCCGATTTTTAGAGTTCCTTAGGGTTCCTTGAATCTCCTCTGATTGGGATGAAGAGAGAAAACCTAATAAACCTTATTTTGTTCGTACTCTATAAATTGGACCATAAGGGTTATTTCTTACTTTTCAATATTCTAATTTGATCCCTCATCAAATTAGATATTGACTTACGGTATTTACATAATAACCTGACCTTTCATGACATTTATGTTTTTAACCACAAACTTAATATTATATTAATTAGACCCTTTTAAGTCTTGACTAATTAAAATAATAACATTAACACCTTAAATGTTATATTTGTGAATAAAAATTGTAACATAATAGGCATTACTAGTGGAAAACATTGCTCAACACATACATAAAAAAGTTGGTTCCCAAATTGCCATCTTTTACACCGAAATTTGTTGGGACTAAACTGTTATTTTTTAAAGTGGTCATGTTTGAAAGGAATCTAAAATATAATTAGGTAAGAAAAAGTTTGGATTTTGTATATTAGAAGAAAAAGCATAATTTCATTGCAACTATTGTCAACACAAATATACTTGATAATTTTTCACTGTAATTGTATTAATAGTTAGGTGTTTTAGTTACTTCCTTCCTTCAATGATTGATTGAATGTCATTGGTTTTGTTCCAAAGGACTATTGTTTTATAACTTGTCTCTGTTAAGAAATTGATTTGATATGCTTTAGATGAAGGTTTGGAACTTCGCATCACAACACAGGTTAGAATTAAGAGAATTCCAATAAATGTTGAAGATGAAATTATGATTTCTAGATCAATGACCAAAAATAGAGGACTTCAAAGGCATGAACGAATATTGGACAAACTGTCAGAGCAGAGAAGGAGTATGGAGCACACAAAAAAGTTATTATATATTTGTTGTTTGAGAGTGATTCATGTGGTTTCTATGTCTAGTTTAATTTATCAGAATGAATTTGCTGCGATTGAAAATTGAGCTAGTGACAGGGAATCGTATTATGTAATCTCAATAAAAGATTATGAGTTTGATCACTATAAGCATCTACAATGCTTAGCATTTACTTGTTTTCACATAACATTCTCTTTTGATAAAATAATAAAATAACTGGTTGCTTTGCTTAACTTAAAGAATTAAAAACAAGACAAAATTACATCACATTTAAACTTCAAACTAAGCATTATATATGAAAAGAAATGGTGCATGCAAATACATATACATAATACTAGAAACTAAGCATTATATATAAGAATTTATGGCTTCGGCCAATCGCAGACTGCCCAATTAATATTTCGCCCTGCATTTAAACTAGAGCTGTCAAAATGAGTCAGACTTATTGGGCCAGCCCATAAAGCCTAAATTTTAGCACGAATTAGACCATAAAAAAGTATTAAAAAAAAATACAATTCTATCTTTTTGGGCCAGCCCATTGGACCGATATTTTTTGTGTCCGGCCGGACCGACCAAGCGGGCTTCGGGCTGGCCCGTTAAAATATTAAAAAATAATAATTTGTTTTGAAAAAAAATTAAAAAACTATTTTTGTTAATTTTGAGGGAAAATTGGGCTAAAATATGTTTTTGTTAATTTTAAGGTTGGATGTGTGTTCTAGATGGAATGTCACATATATGATGTTTGAAAGTGCTATTAGTTATCGACATGCATTCATTAGCTTGAGTTATAATGATAAAAAGTACAATATTTGTCGAAGCATTGAAGAGTTGGATAGAGCAGAGAACATTTGTAATTCCTTGGCTCCATTTTATAATAATACTAACTTAATTTTTGGATCATCTTACCCAACATCAAACTTATACTTCATGCAAGTTAGACTTATAGAGATGGAATTGAATAGAAATTTGAAAAGTCAAGATGATGTGATCAAAGATATGACTAAGGGGATGAAGAAAAAGTTTGATAAGTATTGGAGTGAATATTCTGTTACTCTTGCACTTGAAAATTTATTCTAGGGATAAATAAATATACTTCAACCCCCTGCAATGTAGGGAGTTTTGGTTTTACCCCTGTAGTATTTTTTTTTAATTCTCCCTCACCAAACCAAGATTTTATTTTCACTTTCCTCTGTTGCTGACTGGACAACGAAATCTGCTAACTGGACAAGGAATCTGCACATGTGGCCTATATTAATTTGCTGACTTGATTAATTTTGAATTAATTTTTTTTTTAAATTTTCGTTTTGTTATTATTTTTTTTTTTAATTTTCGTTTTGTTTTTAAATATTATATATTAATATTGAATTTTTGTTTTGTTTTTATATATTATATATTAATATTTTTTATGAATCATTATTTTAAATTACCAACATTTTTAATTTTGAATTTCAAAATAAATGTTTTGGGCTTAACACCCATGTTTAACACAAGCAGCCCATCACTTCCAATTGAGTCATAAGTACTTGTGTGAACTTGATATATAAACATTACTATTTCAAAACCCACAAACGATGTGGGACTAAGAATATAATAAAATTCTGCGACAACTCTTCTTCCAACCCTTCAAAACCCACAAGTGACAGAGGCTGAAAGGGTAACACCATTCCCTTCCTGAAGCAGTGGACTTACTCCACTTGGTAAGTCTCACTCTTTTCCTCTACCCCTGATTACATGCTCATGTCTAGGACAGGATGTAAGAGTTTGAGTTAATGCATTTTTATTCATGTAGTTTGTATGTGCATGACTGTCGTGACTTGCTTTACCCGTGTTGACGCTCTTGGTTTGGGGTCATAGAAGGTGTAATGGCGACTGCCATGCTGGTTGCCTAATGGCGACTTCCATATTGCTCACCAACAGCGATCGCCATGGTTGTTGTGCTGGGTGTGATAATAATATTCACGTGTACACGCATAATAATAGCCTGCTACTAAGAAAACATTAACAGTTCAGCTCATAATAGCCATTAACTTCTAATTTATTAACATCTAACTAAACCAATGTAACTAACCAAATTCAAACTAACTACACAATTCTAACAAGCTAACTTGCAAGTCAGACTAGCTATAATATCTCACTAATTCTAACATAACATTCACTAACTCTCTAGTATCAATTTAACCTACTTCACTAACTTTATCATCAACAGTCTAGTTTTTTAATTCTTCACATTGCAATAATTCATTTTCCAAACAGTCCAAACTTCACACCAAAACAATCTTACATAGCATTCAAAATTATTATGCATCACAACATGTCAACATCTTGATTAATTAAGCATATCGCAATTCAAGTTGACAAACTAGCACAAGGCCACAATCTTTCAAATAATTAGCAGTTCCTAATTCTTTTTAGTATAATTAACCACTCATATCATTAGCTTAGTTGCAATTCAATAACATCAATCACGTTTTCATTATGCTAACAAATCCATTTCAATCACTAACAACCAATCCAAATAATCCAACATATAATTATAACTGGTTTTTTCAAATTCTAACAGTTCTGTTTCGAATTATAAGCATGCCATAGCAAGTCCCAATTGATTCCAAAACAGCTCAATTAAGTCACCACATTATCATTCTAATATCATTTCCACTAACCTAATGCATCCAAGCATAACTAACACCAAAATCCACACAATACCAGTTCAATACTACAACAATCATTTAAATTCATATCACTTCAAACCAACCTACATTTCAATCAGTTTTACCAACTGTCAGACATTTGTTTCTAACTAACTCTTTCAAGTAACAATTTTCACTAACCTATAACAACTGACTTTCAATTCAAATCTCTAATTGCACTATCATCTCTAAAAGAATGCTAACAGAGTAAAGCTGTTCATTCAGTAAAATTCCACAAGTCCCACATCGAAAATATTATTTCAAATATAAGAGTTTATATAGTACACTAATACAATACTTTTCAAAACTTTATGTAATGGGCTCCTAAAATGATATTGGGCTCTAAGCCCTAAAGTATGTTTTAATAATTAATTTAAAAATAATTTAAGAAGAAGTAATAAAAATTAATAAAAGAATAAAAAATATATAATTAAAAAAAAAAAGAAAAAAAATAAAAAAATTATTTTCTGAGTATTTATTTATTTAAAATTAATACAGTAAAAAAAAATTGAATTCGGGGGGAGTGAAAATAGAATATTAGTTTGGTGAGGGGGATAAAAAAAATACTTTAGAGGGTAAAATCAAAACTCCCTACATTAGCAGGGGGTGAAGTATATTTATCCCTTTATTCTATTATCTCTAAAGTTACACTATGTGATAATTGTTGGATTCACCAAGTGTTCATGGGACTTAGCCAAAAAATTGTCTACTAGATAATTTATTTTTATATCTAATTTGAATGGTTAGATGAGTAATTATTTTGTTATGTATGATTGTATTTTATTGTCTCTAAATTTAAAAATTATAATTATAATATTGAAATATATAGGCGGTTTTGGCCCATCGGGCTTCATGGCCCATTAAAAACTGGGTCGGGCTCAATTTCGATAACCCATGAAATAATCGGGCCAGCCCACTCCAACCCATTTATAAGTGTTGGTCCACCGGGCCAATGCGGGCTGAGCCGGATCGGCCAATTTAACAGCTCTAATTTAAACATTTTCACAAATAGTTAGTAAACTATATATAATTAAAATCTCTTACATTCACATCTAAACTTTAAACTAAGCATTATATTTAAAAAGAAATGGTGCATGCAAATACATAAACATAATATTAGAAACTAAGCATTATATATGAGAATTTCTGACTTCGGCCAATTGCAGACGGCCCAATTAATATTCCTTTCTGTATTTAAACATTTTCACAAATAGTTAGTAAACTATATATAATTAAAATTTCTTACATTCAATATATTTCAATAGTCAGAATGCGAAAACTTACGATAATTTCTGCGATGACTCGAGATTGTTTGAGGGGGTTGCAAAGGAATACAATAAATCTAGTTAATGTAACAACCACATATATATCTGAAGGATGATAAGAGGAGTCGCGAAATCAAGTGAACGCAAAAATGGAGGAACAAAAAAATGATCTTTCAACCGTATCTTTAACGCATAGGATAGATTGTTCAAGATTTTCAATACTATAATCAACAACAGCCGAGTTTGCATCCATATTTGAAATTCTTTTAGTTTCTGCAACCTAAGAATTTTAGTTACAGAGTAGCTATCGATTAACTACAATTTTTCTGGGTTCATGAGCAATATTGTTCTTAGTCATGTGGTATGCCACACCAGCATCTTATCACGTTGACACTGTCAGAAATGACCAAAAATGTGGATGAAAAATATTAAAAGAATATTTTTTGAAAGAAATTTTTAAAAGAACTAAAAGTGAAATTGATTATATTTAAAGAGATAAAAAACTTATTTACCCCTTAAATTTAAATTAAAAGTGAAATTTCATTTAAGTATTGGAAAAATATTTCTGAATAAATTATTCCTTATATAATATTACAATTTATTTTCAAATCAATTTATTTTCAATATATATATATATAAATATATAAGTGACAAGATAATCTTAAGTTATGATACATCCTTTGATTATTTCTTGAAAATAAACTAGAGCAAATTTCCAATTTAGGTCAAGATATTTGATTTATTTTCTAAAGAATTTCACTACAGATACATTTTCCTCTTAAAATAAACCCTAAATTAAACTTGCAAATATTCAAGAAATTGTAGATAGATGGGACCATAGCAATCATTTTTAATTGTAAACTTCAACAAGCAATCGCACCTTTGAAAAGTTGGATATATTTGGTCCCTATTATTTTGCTAAATATTAAAAATGTGTGGTCACATTTAGAAGCAGCTGTCCCTACTCTTAATGTGTAAAGACTTATTAGATGCTGACATGCCATACTTTGGTCATTAGATCCAATAGTCCATAATGAAGCAGCACAACAAAATAAATATGAAAATAATTAAGACCTTTCATCTACTACTTCATTATATAGTATTTGACTTTTTTTTTTCTTTTCAATCTCATCTCTAATTATATCAGACGGTTAAATCAACTCAGATAATATGCGGTGTCTCACTTATTTATATTTAAAAGAATGAAGTTTATGTAATTAGACTTTAATTTCAATCCATAATAATGTTAATTTAATATAAAACTTAATTGTGAAAACTGGATTTTACTTTTGTAAAGTGTGTAATCTTTCTACTAATCTCTCAAATGGGTGGATGAGTCATGACATGAGTCATCCTATGTGTTGTGGCCCCCTACACCTTGTCTTTTTCTTTCTCTAGTGTTTTTACTTTATGTTCTAAATTCTAATTTACCTTATATTAATCTATTCTTCAACACTTTCTATTCCTTCTATGTTTGTGTCATACTTGGAAAGATCCTATTCTTCTTTCTCAATATGGGGTGTTTAATGATTCCTTGTTCCTTTTTTGTTCTTCTTTCTAAAGTTTGTAACAACATGTGAAGTTTTGCAGTTGTTGAGTGTACACATGTTTGTTTGTTTGTTATATGTTATCGTCTGCTATAAAATGAAATGACCATTTGGATCACCTTGATTGGTTAAAGATTCTTAAGGGATTTTCAGCTAGAATATAAATAAAATCTAGCAAGTGATTGTTGTATTCATGATTTGATTGAATATTTTGGTATCTAGGTTTGAGAGTATTTTTGCCAATATAAAAAAGAGAACTTTTTTAATAGTTTTCCAGGTACCTTTTTTGAGAAAGAGTTTTGGATCAATATAGATATGTTTCCTTTTCTCTAGCATTCAGTATTATTGGTTATAGTGAAAAGATATGAAGAATATTCTTAAGAAGTTTCAGGCAATGTCTAAGAAATCAGAAAATGAACAAGGGTTTTCTTCAGTTTCATCTTCTAAGAAGCTTAATAGGAAGAGTCATAGTTCTACATCTTTGAACCAAGGAAAATTTGAGAGGATGGAACCATCTGAGACAGTGAGAGGTGTTGATTTGAGCGTTGTTTCGGATTCGGGTAGGCACGATTCGGGTTTTCGTGCAAAGGCTTCCGGGGATCCTGAAGTAGAGGAAGAGCATCAATTGCAACTGGCTTTAGAGATGAGTGCTAAGGAGGATCCTGAGGCTATGCAGATTGAAGCTGTTAAGCAGATTAGTTTGGGGTCTTGTGATCCGGATAATACACTGGCTGAAATTGTGGCATACAGATATTGGGTGAGTCTCTTTCTTCGTTTTAAGCATATTGACACCGAACACGATACTGACATGTTGACACTCGTAGTAATTTAAGTGAATAATATAATAATTGAATGTAATTATATGTATCAGTGTTGTGCCAATGTTGGACATTGATATGTGTTAGACACTGACAGGTTAGCAGCTGAAGCAAAATTTTCTAACTTATCTCATATCGTAGATTTATCCGTTCTTCACAGAATTACAATGCTCTTGGTTACGACGATAAAGTCATGGATGGATTCTACGATCTGTATGGGATCTTAACCGAGTCAAATGCAACAAGAATGCCTTCACTTATAGATCTTCAAGGAAGACCAATCTCAGGTAATGTCACATGGGAAGCTGTCTTAGTCAATAGGGCTGCTGATTCTAATTTGTTGAAACTTGAGCAGAAAGCACTCGAGCTGATCGTCGAATCGAGACGTGATTCTGAAGTAGTTATAGATACGGATTTGGTTCACAAGCTTGCAGTATTTGTGGCTGACTATATGGGTGGACCAGTCAGAAATCCTGAAAGCTTGTCAAAAGCATGGAGAAGTCTTAGTTATAGTCTGAAAACAACTCTTGGTAGCATGGTTTTGCCACTTGGTTCTTTGACAATTGGATTAGCTCGGCACCGCGCATTGTTATTTAAGGTAATTAGTCCACCATTGTTAGATCATATCGAAAGAAAGACCGCGACAACTATTACCGATAATGCAATGAAATTTACCACTTTATCCTAAATGCAGGTTCTAGCTGATAGATTGAGTATTCCGTCGCGGTTGGTGAAAGGACAGCAATATACAGATTCTGATGATGCGGCAATAAACTTTGTCAAGATTGATCGAAGGTAAACAGATTTTGAAGTTTTGGTTTTGTGTCGTAATGTTTTGATCGTGGTAAATAGAGTTTTGTTCAATTTCTGCAACCCAACAACAGTACTATAGTGCCGCTATTTGACAACATTTTGTACTAAATAGCATATTGCGGAGCTATAGTGCTTTGTTTAAGTTCCGCTATGTTATAGCGCTATAAGACATGTTTTGAAATAAATTTCAGGGAGTATATTGTTGATCTAATGGCAGATCCGGGAACTCTTATTCCATCTGACGCTATTGGATCGCATATTGTGTATGATGAATCCGTTTTTGTAGCAAGCCCTTCATCAAGAGACGTCGATTCGTGTCGTGTAGCATCATCTAGCAGTGGAGTTGGAAGTTCATCTGAAGAAACTTCTGATGTTGGAATGTCAGGCAGAGGAACCAGATTAAAACATCACCATGTTAAAAAGGTTAATTCATATGTGCATACAAGATCTTCTTCTTGGAGTGAAGGGATTGGTTCCTCTATCGTAAACCGAATGAAAGCCAAAAACGTTTCGCAATTTATGATCGATACTGCCAAGGAAAATCCTCACTTAGCTAAAAAAATTCATGATGTTTTACTCGAAAGTGGTATTGTTCCTCCTCCAAATTTATTTTCCGACATTTATCACAATGAATCTGTTTTCTCAACCGGAGTAAAAGATGAACATAAACAAGGAAGTGAACATCAAGAAATGGAATTTGATGATAGTCTCGGCCGTGCTAGGTTTAAGCCCGTAGAAGGTTTAGGAACCAAACTTCCTCTTCATACAAGAGAAGGTGTTGGAAAATTTATACCAACTCAGGTAAAATATGGGAAAAAGGTGCCAGCTGCTGCTGCAGCAGCCGCTGCAGCCGCAGTTGTTGCATCCTCTATGGTAGTTGCTGTGGCAAGGTCAAACACTGACTCCAACATTGAGCTTTCAGTCTCGGCAGCTGCTACTGCTGCAGCTGTAGTAGCAACTACTGCTGCAGTTAGCAAGTACGAGCACAGCAGTCGAAGTGATGCGGATACCGAAAGTTCTGGAACGAATTTGGAAGGCGAGAGAAGATCTGGTAGCTCAGTTGTAAGTAATGGCAGTACAAAATCTGATTGTTCTTTAGACGAAGTTGCTGAGTATGAAATTCCATGGGAGGAAATCACACTCGGTGAACGTATTGGACTTGGTATACACTACTTTTTGCTATAAGTTTTTTTTAACATTCTTTTCTTTGATCGTGCTATTCGTTTGGTTTTACAATTGAAGACTTGATTGCATTTGGATGGCACAATTTGTCATGCAGGATCTTATGGAGAGGTGTATCGCGGTGAATGGCGAGGAACAGTAAGTTTCTTACATTTTTGAACATCATCAATTGTATTATTCTCATCAAAGAATATGTTATACATCTTTGTTATATTTTTGAACATTAATAGCATAATTTGATCTTTGGTTTGTAGGAAGTTGCTGTAAAGAGGTTTCTAAATCAAGATATATCTGGTGAAGCACTTGAAGAATTCATTAGTGAGGTACTAGTCACATTTCCTTCCTAATAGATCAGAATAATGAAAAACCTATGATATTACTTATATATTAGAAAACTTATGGTATTAAACTGCAAATAGGTCAGAATAATGAAAAGATTGAGGCATCCAAATGTGGTTCTCTTCATGGGAGCGGTAATTCGACCTCCAAATCTTTCAATCGTTACTGAATTTCTGCCAAGGTAACTTGAAATTGTTCGTTTCCAAGAGTTTCATACAGTTTTTCTTTTTAATTTTTTATTCTTGGAATGCTGAGATGTGCATGTTATGCAGAGGAAGTTTGTATAGATTAATTCATCGGCCAAACAATCAATTAGATGAACGAAGGCGCTTGAGAATGGCTCTAGATACTGTAAGATTCTATTGTCTTTCAATGCAATGTTGCTGAATTTCAGAAAATTATTGCATAATGGCTGAAACACCTCGGTTGATATATTCAGGCTCGAGGAATGAACTATTTGCACAACTGTAGTCCAGTGATAGTACATCGCGATTTGAAGTCTCCAAATCTTCTTGTTGATAAAAATTGGGTTGTAAAGGTAATCTAATCGTATAAACGTGTTCTTTAATAGTATGAGAAATACTGTGTATTGACATGAATCACGATGATGGCTTTTATTTTGTTGGTTGAATAGGTCTGTGATTTTGGCTTATCACGTATGAAGCATAGCACATTCCTTTCTTCCAGATCAACTGCAGGCACGGTATGTTATCGTAAATCTCTGTCCATTTTGACTCGTTTATTCTTTCATCGTCTTGCTTTCTTGGTTACACGCGTATATGTTTTTGTATATGCTCAGTTCTTTCATTATCAACCTATGTATTTGCATCGGTGAACAAAACCTTACTTCATTTTGTATATAATGTTTTAGGCCGAGTGGATGGCTCCTGAAATGTTGAGAAACGAACCGTCAAATGAAAAGTAAGACCCGTCGGTGCTCATTGACTTAACTTCTTTTTAAATTTTTCGTGGTTTTGTGATGCTAACAAGCGATGATGCATTATCCAGGTGTGATGTCTATAGCTTTGGGGTCATATTATGGGAGCTATCTACTTTGCAGCAGCCTTGGAGAGGAATGAATTCCATGCAAGTTGTTGGTGCCGTGGGTTTCCAATATCGCCGTCTTGACATTCCAGACGACATGGATCCTGCCATTGCAGATATTGTCAGAAAATGCTTGCAGACGTGAGTATACTTCACAATCATAGTGCTCCATATAAATGTCTTCATTGAGATCATCATGGACAAAAACATTCTTAATATCAACGTTTTAAAAACCAAACCAGAAATTGAAGAGGCGAGACCTCCAAATCATAGTTCAATTGCTTTAAACTGTTAGAACCGGGACAAAATCACGTCCGAACAACTCAAATAACCGAACTGTAAATAGTGTCACTTCATGGTTCGATCAGTTTTACTGTCTGATTCGGTTTTTAAAAGGCGCATCTATGTATAAATTTACATGGTAAAACAGTTGCAAACATAGTATTCTATGTTTTTTTATTAGATGCTACTCTTTTTGTATTGCAGAGATCCAAATGCAAGACCTACATTTGCTGAGATATTGGCAGCTCTAAAGCCGTTACAGAAGCCAATTGCCGGTTCTCAAGTGCCTCGACCGACTGTCTCTGGCAGGCAAGGATCAACCATCAGCTGCAGAAAGATAGGAAACAATCACACAACTAACTAAATCTTTGTTCATTTTGCTACTAAAGAAATGGAGAACTTTGATGTACAGTACTTCTATAAAATGAAAAAAAGGTGTTTTTCTGTTCTTTTCAGTCCACTTTTGTTGCTTTAATTTTTCTTTTTCTTTCTTTGTTTCTGTATTTTGTTGGTTTTCCTTTCTTCTGTGACTGTTGTAATCAACTCTAAACTTTGATGTCCATAACTAGTTGTGAAATTTTGTAGATGTAACTTGAACAACTATAGTATAAAAACCAACATTTACATTTTAACTTCAATTCATCCCTTACAAATTGCCATGAGCTTCGAGTATTAAAGAAAAGCCCAAAGTAAAAAGGAACTATACATAGAGAAGGTGGAAAATACAATAGTAATTATCAATATATAACAATTTAATTAATAGTATTTACATATTACAGTAAAACCAAAAAGAGTGGAACTCGAAAGAGCGTAATTGTTTTTTTTTTATAAGTTTGTAGTTAATCAATTCTAACAAACTTGTCAAAAAAGTTAGATTTTTATTAGTTGTACTCTTATTAGCCATAGCAGTTCAAAAGTAGTGTGCGCTAGAGTTTGGTACTTTGCAGGTGAAAGTATTAGACCATGTGTAGCAGTATCACTTAAATACCTTAGAATCCTTTTGACCACACTCCAATGAATTTCAATGGATTGGCCATAAACTGATGGACCTTATTGACACAGTAGGTAATATCAGACCGGGTAATGTGACATATTGTAGGGTCTCAACTGTTGACATGTACAATGAAGGATCAACCATTGTGTCAATTCATGCTAGCCCAATTTGCAATGACTGGACATAATAGTATTGACACCAATTGGCCGTTCACAACTTTTTCAACAAAAACTCGTCATGAAATTTAGTGATCAGGTCATGAATCAACTTGGAAGATGTATCAGTTAGCATGACGTGACCAACAGAAACTAGTGCATATAATGTGATATTTTGATGCTTGTAGACAAGTGAATGATCACACTTGCTAGATGAAAGTCATATTGAAGTAGAGTTTGAAAGAACTTCAGGCCATATAGTGTTTTCTTTAACTTGAACACAAACTAAGTTGGATATGATAAATCCAGGTGGATTTTGCATAGATTTCTCCTTAAAGTTCATCATTAGGAAAATCATTATCGATATCTATCTGTTGGATCTCCCACTTGTAAGTGAGTGCTAGAGACAAGATAACTCTAATAGTGGTAGGTTTCAAATAGGTGAGAAGGTTTCATGAAAAACAAATCCTTGTTGTTGGTGAAAGCCCTTAGCCACAAGCCTTACTTTATACTTTGTGAAAAATAAAAATAAGAAATTTTCTGAATGTGCTTTAGTGAGTAAAATACTCGGCAACTATGATATTTATAGACACTATATAATTATTTCTATATTATGTTCATAAGGAGAAATAAATAATAGTCTACCTTTTTAAATGCATGAATCTAAATATACATATACCTAAGACTTAAATGTTAATTTTAATGGGAAACATACGATGTATTTTTTCTATTTCCAACACTCCCGCTTAAGCTGGTGAATAAGTATTCTGCATTCCCAGCTTGAATACAATTCATTCAAAATTTGACCTACTCAATTCTTTAGTGAGAATATCCACAAGCTGCCCTTGTGAGGACACAAATGGGGTGCAAATCAGCCCACTATCAAGCTTCTCCTTGATGAAGTGTCTATCAAACGCAATATGCTTAGTTCAATCATGTTGAACTGAATTATGTGCTATATTGATAACTGATTTATTATCACAGTAGAGTTATATGGATCCTTCCAATTTGATTTTCAAATCTTCTAAAATAATTTTGAGCCAAAGTAATTCACAAATGCCTTGTGCCATGGCTCGAAATTCAGCTTCAGCACTAGAACGTGCTACTACACATGGCCGACCCAATAAATCCGGAGGCCCCGTTCTAATTTTAAAAAGTGAGTCCATTTTTTTTTAAATATGCAATTAAAATGATTAAAAATGACATATAAAAATATAATTATATATTAATTAAAAATTAATTTAATTATTATTATTTTGACTTTGATACATCTATCTTTTTTTTATGTATTGAATTGTTATTATAGCATTTTTTTATTTTATTAAATTTTTATTATAATATTTTTTTTTTATGTTTATTAATACTAATGAAAATAACATTACAACTTCTAAAATTTGGGGCCCTCTAATATTTGGGGCCCTGTGCAGTAGAGCTTGTTGCTCTTGCACAGGGCCGACCCTGCTACTACATCTTACTTCTTACTCCTCCAAGTTACAAGATTTCCTCCAAGAAAGCTGCAATACCTTGTAGTGGATCTTCTATCAACAATTGAACCTACATAATATGCATCAGTATAGGCCTCAAGGGTTGTCTTTCCATTTCTTTTGAACAAAATTCCTCTTTCTGGAGTTCCCTTGAGATACTGCAGAATTCTATGAACAACTTGTAAATGGATTTCTTTAGGACAATGTATGAATTGACTAACCATACTTATAGCATATGCAATATCGGGTCTAGTGTGGGACAAGTAAACTAATCTCCCAACTAGACGTTGATACATTTCTTTATCTACTGCATCATCTTCTTCTGTATTACCCAGTTTAAGATTTGGATCCATAGGAACGCTTGCAAGTTTACACGTTGTTTTTCTTGTCTCTTTGAGTAAATTTGTAATGTATTTTTGTTGAGATATAAAAATGTCTTTTCGGCAATGTGCCACATCAATTCCCAAGAAGTAATTTAGTTTTCCGAGACTTTTTATTTCAAACTCCTTAGTCAAACAATGACTCAAAATTTGTTGCTCCTTCCAATCATCTTCTGCCATTATAATGTCATATACATATACTAACAAAACTGTTACTCCCCCTTGTGGCGAGTGTTTGATAAAAAAAGGTGTGATCTCCTTGACTTTGATTGTACCCTAAATATGTCATAACCCTAGTGAATCTTCCAAACCATGCTCGAGGTGATTGTTTTAGCCCATATAATGCCCTTTTCAACCTGCAAAGTGTATTGTCAGACACATTTCTTTTCATACCCCGGTGGTACCTGCATATAAATCTCCTCTTCAAGTTCCCCGTGTAAGAAGACATTCTTCACATCAAATTGTTGTAAATCCCAACCATAATTGGCAGCAAGTGACAAAATTACTCTCACAGTATTCATCTTCGCAACCAGAGAAAATGTCTCTGAATAGTCAATTCCATAGGTTTGTGTAAACCCTTTGGCAACCAACATGGCTTTATATGTTTCGATTGATCCATCAACCTTATATTTATTATGTACACCCATTTGCATCCAACTGGCATTTTTCCTTCTGGTAAAGTCACCAACTCCCAAGTTTCATTCCTCTTCAATGCGTCCATCTTGATATTCATGGCTTGCTTCTATTTTTCATTAGACAATGCCTTAGAAACATTAGCGGGTATGGAAGTAGCTGTGAGGGCAAGGTGCTTCTCATCTAGTTTCTGTTTTAATGATGTCAACTAATAGGATAACCTTTAGTTTGTAATTTGGACGGTATCACTTCATTATCGGTCACATTGCATATAACCATTGATAATCATGTCTCTAAACATATAGGAAGGGTTCTATATAATTTCTACATGTGCATAATCATGGTACTAGTGTTTGGTGTACATGCCTTGTGTCTCAGTTGGTTAAAACATGCAGAAAAATCATTTTCTAAGTTTTTACAGGTCTTGAGTCGACCTAAACTATGCACGAGTCAACTCATGCTATCTTGACAGTTTTTGTGAAACCACCGGGAAGGCGTACGCTGACCCTTTCTATGCATGAGGTCGACGCATGCTTCTGGGTTTTGATATTATGCAGTTTCAGCGTTCCTGCATCGACGCATGGTCATGAGCAGTCGATGCATGCTTGGTTATTTTGCGTAGACACTTCACCGGGTAAGTGTCGCACCTCGAAAAAATTGCTTAATTTCGAAAGAGTCGCCACCGAACATTATTTATCCCAAAAGAGGGAAAGGAAAATATCGAGAAAACCTTTAAGGGAAGGATAAGAACATGGTCGTCACAACCACATTCTGGCTTCGGGAGTCGGTTACGTGAGGGGAAGGTACGCGCACCCCCTCACGTCTGTTGTACTCAACGAGAACCTCTTGATTCGAATCTCGATTCTCGTTAGCTAAGCTTGTTTGTTTTCTTCTAAAAAATAAATATGAAATGGTAAGATGAAGGGATAGATGCTAAGGGGGAATAGGTGTTAAGGATAGAGTGCTCGGCAAGATCATCGCAATCTTGTGCCTATGTATGCTCATTCGGATGAGAATGAGTAATTAGAGCAATCGTAGTTCAACTACGAGGTTTGACGAAAAAAAGATGGTAGTGTGCTCGCCAAGATCATCGCAATCTTGTGCCTACGTATCTTTACTCGAACGAGAGTAAAGAATCAGAGCAGTCGTAGTTCATGGTACGCCCATGAAACAAGAGGAGTTGGTTTGTTTTAAAGAGGCGTCAATTGCTCACACACGAGTAAGAGAACTCGCACCCAAACAATCGAAGGAAGATCAAAGACTTGAACCCCCATTTTTCACCTTGAAAAAGAGTTTCGATAGTTGTTAGACATTTTGAGGTTTGATTATGAAAGTCCGCTTGACGTGGGGTCAAGGTTTTATTGTATGCGCTTGGTTATTTTGAAAAGGATTTGATTTGTTAAAGAAGAGGCGTCAATTGCTCACACACGAGTAAGAGAACTCGCACCCAAACAATCGAAGGAAGATCAAAGACTTGAACCCCCATTTTTCACCTTAAAAGAGTTGCGATAGTTGTTAGTTGTTTTTGAAGTTTGATTATGAAAATCCGCTTGACGTTGGATCAAGGGTTTATTTGTTATGAAAAGAGTTTGGTTTGAAAAAAGGATTTGGTTAGAGGTTGATTTGAAAATGGGCTCGACGACGAATCGAGAGTTTGGTTGAAAAGGGTTCGTTTGAAAATGGCTTGACGACGAATCGAGGATTAGTTTGAAAATGGGTTGTCTATGCTAGTCCCTAGGGGTGCTCCTAGTAAACAAACCACAATCAAAGAAACAATGAATGCGTACATCGGAATGGGAGCGGGGGTACATGTAAATTACAAGGGATGACATGAAATAAAAGGTCTCATTGTAAGGTAGCCCAAGAGAAAGCCGTGTGTGTGCAAGGTGTCCTAAACTAAGCCTTGAACCAAATCTCCAAGCGAAGTATAGTAACCAACAGTCCATCAAATTATTGTTTTAGGGTTTCGATATTTGTTAATGTTTTTTTATTAAAGTATGAACAATGAAAATGGTTAGATGAATAATTATGAATAATATGATATGGACAATATGAATAATATGAACAATATAATAAAGATAAAAATGAACAAGATATAATAAAGTTGGTCTCGTCTTAATCAATACTTAGATCGATAATCGACAAGCTATGATTTTTGACTTTCATTGACCAAAAGTGAAAATAAAAGAATATGTGAAATGTAAATCTTAAGAAATTAAATAAAATCGAGAAAAAGAAGAAAGGTCTCACCTTTATCAAGATTTTAAATCGAAAATCGATAAATCTTTGATGTTTGGTTTCATTGACCCAAAATGAGTGGTAAAAACAAATAAATCGAAAAGAAAATAAATAGGCCTCATATTAATCAAGATTATAGATCTATTTGAAATAAATCCCCAAATCATGATATTTTTTTATATCATTGGTCCAAAAATTGAAAATGGAATCAAAATGGAAATAAGATTTAATTAAGAAAACACATTAAAATAGAATGTTTTTAAAAAAGATTATAATAAATTAAATTGATTAAAACAAAAATGGGGTGCATTCAAGGAACAAGGGTGTGCGATGAGTGGAATCACTTGAGCTTAAGGCCCATCATCCATCCTCCCAATACAAGTTGCGGACCAAAAAAAAACAAGGAGGTGGAAGTAAAACAAATAAACGGGCTAAGAGCCCTAGCGATCCAAGTAATGTGAGCTCAACATTAGGATTTGAAAATTAGGAGCATCAGCATTTCATCTCAGACACAGTCAAAGCCAAAAGAAAAAATGAAAAAAAAACAACAAAATAAATAACATGGAAACAACCCACAAGCGAACTACGTATCTCCCCCAACCTTTTCACTTTCGAATCTCCCTCTTCCTCGGTTCGCTATCGGTTTCAAAAGATTCGTTTCAGGTTTGATTTGCCTTATTTGTTTCGGTTTGGTTTCACTCTCACTCTTTCTCTTCTGGATCTGAGTTGATCCAGTTTATCTCGTTCGCTCAGTTTCTCTCTTCATCTCTTTAATTTCTATTCTGAATCTGGTTTGGTTTGAATCTATTTGGGGTTTGGTTGTGGTCCGAAAATGGCGTCTTTGGTTTTTTGAATGAAGGTTTTTGGGGGTTTGTAAGGTTAAAGGTTTGAGTTGTTGAAAAGTGATTGAGTTTTGATGCTTGTGGTTGTTTTGGGTCTGTTGAAGATTAAAGAAGGATTTGGGTTATTTATTTGATGGGAAACAGAATATTTTCTGGGAGAGGAATGAAGGTTTTGTTATGAATGAGAGATTTGAGTTGATCAATTTCAGAGTTGAAGGTTGTGTTATGAAGGTCGGAGAAGGGAGGTTTTTTTGGCGGTTAGGGTTTTTTCAATGAAAGTGAGAAGAGTTGAATTTATAGGAGAGGAGAAGGATGAAATTGGGAGAAAAAGTGAAAGGAAATTGTGAGCTGGAATTGTCGTACAGGTTTGGTGTTGCGTGTGAGGGTGCGTAGTGGAATGCTGTTGCAATTTCAAAATGGAAAATGGTTTGTGTTGGTACGCTGCAGTTATGCTGCTGCAAAAATGAGCTGTGCGCGAATAACGTGGGGGCGGTTTGTATGGTATGCTGGCTTTTGGTTTTTGGACGTGTTGGGTACACTACAGGTGCGTTGGGTCGCATGGGAAAGAGACCGCTTTGGCTTGGTGTGTATTGATACGAACCATGATTTATTTTCTATTTTTCAAACTGTCAAGAATTGTTGCTGCTGTGATTTCTTTTTACAGGTTATAAAAATCAGGATGCTTGGAGGCTGGAAAAAGTAGCGTGGGGTCACCTTAGTGCTGTGTTTGGCTGGCTTAAAAAATGTTGTCTGGCTTGAGCCGGGTTGATGCGTTGTGCAGAATGTTCATGGCTTGTAGCATTTCGCTTTATGTTCTGATTTTTCTCACTTTTTGACAAATAGATTTATGGACCTTTTGGAGAACCTTATTTTGTAGCCCTTTTGGTAACCTTGAATAAACTTGATCAATAAAAATATTGATGGACTTGACCTTTGAACACAACTTATGAGTAAAACATGGATATTAGAGAATGGATACAAGCATGAAAATCGGCTAAATGAATTGATTTTGTATTAGGACATGAGTATGAAAATGGTTTAAATGAATAATGGCTAAGAAGAAAACAATGGATAATTGGATATAATGTGAATGGATCTTAAACGGAAAGTGGATAAGATGGATATTGAAATGGATTTAAGAAAATGGATATAGTGAATAAATAAAAAAAATAAAAAATGGACATGAATGGATATTGCCATCCCACTGAATTTTCAACAACACGTCTGTCACTTAATCTTTCAGGTGAATCTTTTAAACCTATGAACACAACTTGCCCAGTTTAAAACAATGCCCCTTGGGTCACAAATGAACCACAACCTCTTCACTATGAAAACAACTGAATTTATCACAACTTGATAGCCTGGCTCGCACACAAATGACTTGAATAGGTACAAACCCTAATTGAAAGCTCAAACCCACACCACTTGAATAAGTCATACCCAAACCTTGATCTTGAAACCAAACTTTTTCCTGACCGAGCAAAGCGGCATATTTTTGGATTTTATGGATAATTGTTAGTGTGTTGGATGTACAGATGAAAAGTTATACAGGTAGGACAAATTTGGGGTATGACAGATGCCCCTATCTAACTGGCTTGAACCTAGTAAGATGAACTGCTATAGCATTTGTTCTTTCGAGGTAGAAGACAATTAGATATGAAGAAGACCACGAATTTGTCCGAAAGAAAAGAAAAATGCTTGGGAGGTGAAATAACAGATAGCTTGCAAAGGTCGTTATCACCAAAAGGATGATAACTAGGGAATCTGACACCAAAAGGATGACAGGCATATCACCAAATAGATGACAATGCAACACACACACACACACAGACCCTTCCACCAAAAGGATGAAAATGAGGTCAAAGCCTTCTATTACCAAAAGGATAATAGGGCACACACGCACATAGAACCTTCCACCAAAAGGATGAAAATGAGGTCAAAGCCTGCTATTATCAAAAGGATAATAGGGCACACACACAGATCCTTCCACCAAAAGGATGGAAAACGAGGTCAAAACCTGCTATTACTAAGAGGATAATAGGGCACACACACACAGACCCTTCCACCAAAAGGATGAAAATGAGGTTAAAGCCTGCTATTACCAAGAAGAAAATAGGGCACACACACACAGACCCTTCCACCAAAAGGATGAAAATGAGGTCAAAGCCTGCTATTACCAAAAGGATAATAGGGCACACACGCACTCACAGACCCTTCCACCAAAAGGATGAAAATGAGGTCAAAACCTGCTATTACCAAAAGGATAATAGGGCACACACACACAGACCCTTCCACCAAAAGGATGAAAATGAGGTCAGAGCCTGCTATTACAAAAAGGATAATAGGGCACACACGCACACACGGACCCTTCCACCAAAAGGATGAAAAACGAGGTCAAAACCTGCTATTACCAAGAGGATAATAGGGCACACACACAGACCCTTCCACCAAAAGGATGAAAATGAGGTCAAAGCCTGCTATTACCAAAAGGATAATAGGGCACACACGCACATAGACCCTTCCACCAAAAGGATGAAAATGAGGTCACAACCTGCTATTACCAAGAGGATAATAGGGCACACACACACATGGACCCTTCCACCAAAAGGATGAAAATGAGGTCAAAGCCTGCTATTACCCAAAGGATAATATGGCACACACACACACAGACCCTTCCACCCAAAGGATGAAAATGAGGTCAAAGCTTGCTATTACCAAAAGGATAATATGGCACACACACACAGACCCTTCCACCAAAAGGATGAAAATGAGGTCAACGCCTGCTATTACCAAAAGGATAATAAGGCACACACTGGATATCTGAGACTGTCATTCACCAAAAGGATGATACACAGACCAAAGGTTCACGGATCGGCGGCACCAAAAGGATGACGGATCAATACAAGCTACTACCACCAAAAGGATGATAGGAACTTCCCACTTGCGAGGACCAACACCAAAAGGATGAAGGTTAGGTTGAATCAACATGAATGGATACCACCAAAAGGATGATAGTAGATTCTGATTTTGAGGATTGACCAACACCAAAAGGATGCAGGTTGAATTGAGTTGAGAGGGTTCGGCTATCACCAAAAGGATGATAGTAAGGCAATTGACAAAAGGTCAAGTTTACTGGGGATATGATGAGTGAGGCTTATTTAGAGACATCAACAAAAGGTTGAAGCAAAGAAGTCACTGAGGTACATCATCCTTGTCAACAAAAGGTTGAAAAGACCAACTCACTAGGGAACGCCCAAGGACTTGAAGGAGATGCCCCTGACTGGGCTAAAGATTGCTTTGAAATCTTGTCTTGTTCAACAAAAGGTTGATACAACTTCATGAGGAACACCCCCAGTCTTGAAGATGATGCCCCTGATTGGGCTGCAGATCATCTTGGTCTTGAGATATAACTTTGTGAGGAACGCCCACAGATTGATGAAGATGCCTCTGGCTGGGTTGAAGATGCTCTTGTAGTCTTGAGCTTGATCCTGAATCTTACGCATGTATGAATGCTTGATTTTGTAACGATGTGCAATGCAAATGCTGACGCGTGGAGATGCAAGCGTTGGGGAAGTATGATTTGGTTTTTTGGGATGCACATGATGCATATGATGTCTGATGATGTCGAATACAATGCATATGATTGCAGACGGGTGATTGGATATGTTTGTGAAGGTGCCAGCGTGGTGGACTTTTGGGCGGTGGGAGGGATTTGATTTCCTCGACACTCAGTTAGTTGAAGACGCCATGATCGAAGCAGACGAAGATACTCTTGATGTCTCAAGTTTGGTCACTTAATGATAAGTTGTTTCTGAGAGGATCATGACTCCGTGCTTGAGGATCAGGATGGCCTGAGCGTAGCGACATGATCGACTCATGAAGATTGTGCTTGCTCTGAACTCGGTGATTGTCAGTGTTTGGAAGGATCTGCTTATCCAACTTGAAAGGATACATAGAGGATATGCTATTTGAAATTGGTCTTGCCCCAATCTGAACGTGGTAGTGGTCTTCCCCTGATTAACCAGTTTTGACATGATTTGATTTTTGAAAGGTTGATATTTGATGTGCTTTGATATGACTTGCCCCTGATTGAGCTGTTGAAGAGTTTTCCCCAGCCTGAGGGTTTTGAGGGAGTCTTGCTTCGGGTCGGCACCAC
Organism: Lathyrus tuberosus; assembly: GCA_022829125.1. Taxonomy (NCBI): domain Eukaryota; kingdom Viridiplantae; phylum Streptophyta; class Magnoliopsida; order Fabales; family Fabaceae; genus Lathyrus; species Lathyrus tuberosus. The sequence continues at coordinate 2,717,330 of JALAZF010000394.1, forward strand.
TGAAAGTTCAAGTTCCTCTTTGATTGCCCCTTGTTGGAGTTGTCTTGATGTCTAGCACTGATTTGCAGTTAAAATTGCACATTCACAAATGGTAATCTTAATACGATGCTCATGCAAGTTTTGAAAAAAAGAGTTATTTATTGGAGTGTCGTGATAGTGAGACGAATGGACCGTTAGCCCAAACGTGTGTTGATTTTGATGGTGTGAAAGATATTGCAAGGAGAATCACACCAATGCTGAAGATTAGCAAATATGGGGAGTCAGTTTACGCAACCTTGCAATAGTATGCTTTCAGAATAAACCTCGCCTCAATTAGGTCTTTTGCGGGTTGTAACGTGGTTTGGTTCACGGTTTATTGAAACAAAGGATATTAGGCTCAAAGTATAATTTGTACCCACCTTTTCTTCGTGATGTTCTCCAGTCCTATGTCCAGTTAATTCTGCACATGTTTGTCTTCCAAAAGGGTTGACAGTGTAAGCGTGATAATTCAAGGTATGCTCAACATGGCAGTCACCTTATTTTGTTTTTGATGAATGTCAGTGACTTTTTGGTTTTGATTTGGTGGTCAATGAAACTTATTTCGTTTTTGTTGAGGATTCGAGGGCCTCTTTTGTTGTTTTGTTTTTTATCCCTATCTTTTGTATGGACTGATTTCGCTTGTCGAGTCCATCAGAGTTGCCTTGATTTTTGCCTAAGTCTCCTTTTGAGGTGCTCGACTTAGCAGGCTTTTGATTTTTTTTGTTGGAGGATTGTGACTGCCAAGTCATGGGTATTGATGAATAACCGTCATGTCTTTTGGATTTTTTCTTGTGACTTGAGTGCGTAATTGGGTTAACTGAACACTACCCTGCCCCAGGTTGAGTGTAAGGGTTTTGTAAATCCGAAGGAAACTGCTACTTCTAGGCTCGAAGTGGTTTACTAGGGATTAACTCCTTGTCTCTCCAGTGTTTAGGGGATTGAAACAATGCCTGTACATCACCGACGAGATTTTGTCTGAAAGTATACGGTTTGCAATTATGGGTATCTCGTTGTCATCATCCTCTCTGCAATCATTGCTAAACGACAATTTGATATAGATAGTGAAGTGGATAAATGTGTCGGTGTTTTGCAGTAAATGGAAAAAATGAGTGAATACGACATAACTGATTTAAAACATGCATAGTAAATACATTAAGAAAACCAAATACGAAAGGCAATGTTTAAAGCATACAGTACTTAAACAAATAAAGACAAAATACAAGAATGCAAATGATGGGATGGCAACATGACTGCCTTCTTCGGGGAAACTTGAACTTGACTTGACTTGATTTGACTTGGCTTGCTGTTGGCACTAGCTTGGCGGCGGCAGAGGGTTTTTGATGACGTTTGGAGCCTTCCCATTGAACGTGAGATACTTTGAGTTGATCATGTCTTGAACCTTGTGTTTGAAAGCTCTGCAGTCTTCGATCGTATGCCCTGGAGCACCCTTATGAAACTCGCAATGAGCATTAGCATCATAATCTGGGGGAATGACAGTTGGAGGAGCTAGGTCCCTCAGAGCGATTGCCCTCTTCTCCATCAATTGAGCAAAGATCTGAGCATATGATGTTGGCAGACGATCAAAGTCTCTATCAGACCTCTTTGTCCTTTGTTGATTAGGCTGACGTTGTTGAGCAGCTCTCTGTTATTGATATTGAGGAGGATACTGATACCCTTGTTGATTGTAGGATTGTTGCTGAGGAACCTGTTGTTGAGGCATTAGAGCTTGAACAGCATGAACTGTTGGCTGATAAGGCATTGGAGCGTATTGCGCAACAGCAACATACGAATACTGGAAGTATGGGATTTGATAAGGCGTTGGAGCAGGAGCTTGTTGAGCTTGCCCTTTCTGAGCAAAGACGGCATTTGTTTCACCCTCTTTCTTTTTGTATCCATTGAAAGGCTTCTTGGCTTGAGACTGACTGCTAGAACCTCCTTGGATCCTTCCGCTCTTTAGACCTTCTTCGATTCTCTCACCGACGATTACCAAATCAGATAATCCAGCAGAAACACTACCAATCAGCTTCTCATAGTATTGACCTTGCAAGGTACCCATGAAGATGTCAATCAGTTCACAGTCACCCAGAGGTGGATGCACTCTTGCGGCTAGCTCTCTCCAACGTTGCGCGTACTCCTTAAAGGTTTCGTTGTCCTTTTGAGCCATACTCTGAAGTTGAGTATGATTCGGAGCAAGGTCGGTGTTGTATTTGTATTGCTTGACGAATGCGTCAGCTATATCATCCCAAGTGCGCACATTGGTACGCTCCAACTGCATATACCATTCGAGTGATGCCCCAGATAAGCTGTCTTGGAAGCAATGGATCATCAGCTTTTCATCTTTAGCATAGGCAGCCATCTTGCGGCAGTACGTCTTCAGATGAATGTGTGGGCAACTGAGGCCTTTGTACTTTGGGAATTCTTGTACCTTGAACTTGGGAGGAATGACAACATCTGGCACCAAGCACATTTCCAGAGCATTCAGAGATTTTGAGTTGCGCCCTTCCATGACTCGGAGTTTCTCAGCTAGATCACGACACATTTTGATGGCTTCAGAATCCTGAGCAGCAGTAGGATTGACAATTGGGATAGCAGCATGGTAGTTCTGTACCTCATCATACTGATCTAGCAGATTTTCTTCTGCATGAGGAATATGAATCTGAGTGACAACAGGTTGGGTTTGCGGAATGGTTCCAACAGTAACTCCAGATGTTGGAAGTGGTTGAGAAGTGGCTCCTTCAGCGGCATGAGTGAAGTTCATTGGTATACCATAAGTGATTGGATTGGGAACAGGAACTGAGAGTCTTGATGTTGACCCTTGCACAGGCACATTGTTGTTGGCGGCAGCAGCTTCACGCAGTTCTTCTTCTTTTCTGGCCATCATGATGGCTTCGAGAATTTGGTTAATCTTTCCCTTGATAGAATCCAACTCTTCTCTGAAGGCGGCTTGCTCTTGTTGAATCTGCTCCATCATACGTCTAGTGTTGGCTCGAGTTGCGTACTGGTGTCGAGGAATCAACTTGATTTACTGGAGAAGAAAGGAAGTTGAAGTGAGATTCTGAGGTTGAAATGCAATGCAAGATGCGTAACAGATGCAATGCAATGACATGAGATGCAATGCAAGATGCAAGATCCAGGATCGCAGAATCAAACAGCTTCGAACAGTTCTGAGGTTGGCCGGAGGAACGGGTCAAGAACCACAACTCGGATCAAAGAAAGCCCATGGTTAGGTTTCTAAAATGGGTAGGTGCCTAGAGTTACAGATATATTTCGAAAACATTATAACCAAGACGAAGAGACATCCGACTATAATATCCTCGAAATAATCTCGTCTAGGTGAGGTCTTCGTTTCTTCCCCACGAGAAAGACTCCTCGGAGGCGTCCACTACACAACCATCGACACACGGGTTCTAAATAGGGTTCTCAGAATCCTAGATCGAGGTCGAAAATATTATTGTCAGGAAGTAATACGTTCGAGGGATCTCATCTGATTGGGGCGTTCGCATTAACCCACAAGGAGTTAACACTACCAACCACCATGGATAAATGGGTTAATGGTCCTTGGGATCAACGACTCACCTCGAAAATATTACCGCCATGCCAAAGATTCACCACAACAATAACATCTCCAAGGGAATCTACTCCAAGCGGGGTTTTCACTTCAATTCACGCGGAAGAGACCACGCAAGCATACACTACACAACCACCATCCTAATCCTAGGGTTTTTCTCGACTCGGGTGTAGAGCCATCTCACAAAGTTCCCAATGTCAGAACAACCCAACAATGTCACGAAAGGTAACACAGATAAGAAAATAGGAAAGTAAGTAAGTAAGCAAACGAGAAGAAAATAAACAAACAAAACTAACGAACGCGATTCGAATAAAGATAGGCTTGACTCTCTCTTGCATGGAGCAAAACTTCCCCAACAGAGTCGCCAGCTGTCGCACCTCGAAAAAATCACTTAATCGAAGAGACGGCCCTTCGCGCGAAAGGCGCGGAACGGTTCGACAGAGTCGCCACCGAACTTTATTTATCCCAAAAGAGGGAAAGGAAAATATCGAGAAAACCTTTAAGGGAAGGATAAGAACATGGTCGTCGCAACCACATTCTGGGTTCGGGAGTCGATTACGTGAGGGGAAGGTACGCGCACCCCCTCACGTCCGTTGTACTCAACGAGAACCTCTTGATTCGAATCTCGATTCTCGTTAGCTAAGCTTGTTTGTTTTCTTCTCAAAAATAAATACGAAACGGTAAGATGAAGGGATAGATGCTAAGAGGGAATAGGTGTTAAGGATAGAGTGCTCGGCAAGATCATCGCAATCTTGTGCCTACGTATACTCATTCGGACGAGAATGAGTAATCAGAGCAATCGTAGTTCGACTACGAGGTTTGACGGAAAAAAGATGGTAGTGTGCTCGCCAAGATCATCGCAATCTTGTGCCTACGTATCTTTACTCGGACGAGAGTAAAGAATCAGAGCAGTCGTAGTTCGTGGTACACCCACGAAACAAGAGGAGTTGGTTTGTTTTAAAGAGGCGTCAATTGCTCACACACGAGTAAGAGAACTCGCACCCAAACAATCGAAGGAAGATCAAAGACTTGAACCCCCATTTTTCACCTTGAAAAAGAGTTTCGATAGTTGTTAGACGTTTTGAGGTTTGATTATGAAAGTCCACTTGACGTGGGATCAAGGGTTTATTGTATGCGCTTGGTTATTTTGAAAAGGATTTAATTTGTTAAAGAAGAGGCGTCAATTGCTCACACACGAGTAAGAGAACTCATACCCAAACAATCGAAGGAAGATCAAAGACTTAAACCCCCATTTTTCACCTTAAAAGAGTTGCGATAGTTGTTAGTTGTTTTTGAAGTTTGATTATGAAAATCTGCTTGACGTTGGATCAAGGGTTTATTTGTTATGAAAAGAGTTTGGTTTGAAAAAAGGATTTGGTTAGAGGTTGATTTGAAAATAGGCTCGACGACGAATCGAGAGTTTGGTTGAAAAGGGTTCGTTTGAAAATGGCTCGACGACGAATCGAGGATTAGTTTGAAAATGGGTTGTCTATGCTAGTCCCTAGGGGTGCTCCTAGTAAACAAACCACAATCAAAGAAACAATGAATGCATACATCGGAATGGGAGCGGGGTACATGTAAATTACAAGGGATGACATGAAATAAAAGGTCTCATTGTAAGGTAGCCCAAGAGAAAGCCGTGTGTGTGTAAGGTGTTCTAAACTAAGCCTTGAACCAAATCTCCAAGCGAAGTATAGTAACCAACAGTCCATCAAATTATTGTTTTAGGGTTTCGATATTTGTTAATGTTTTTTGATTAAAGTATGAACAAAGAAAATGGTTAGATGAATAAGTATGAATAATATGATATGGACAATATGAATAATATGAACAATATAATAAAGATAAAAATGAACAAGATATAATAAAGTTGGTCTCGTCATAATCAAGACTTAGATCGATAATCGACAAGCTATGATTTTTAACTTTCATTGACCAAAAGTGAAAATAAAAGAATATGTGAAATGTAAATCATAAGAAATGAAATAAAATCGAGAAAAAGAAGAAAGGTCTCACCTTTATCAAGATTTTAAATCGAAATTCGATAAATCTTTGATGTTTGGTTTTCATTGACCCAAAATGAGTGGTAAAATCAAATAAATTGAAAAGAAAATAAATAGGCCTCATATTAATCAAGATTATAGATCTATTTGAAATAAATCCACAAATCATGATATTTTTGATATCATTGGCCCAAAAATTGAAAATGGAATCAAAATGGAAATAAGATTTAATTAAGAAAACACATTAAAATAGAATGTATTTAAAAAAGATTATAAACAAATTAAATTGATTAAAACAAAAATGGGGTGCATTCAAGGAACAAGGGTGTGCGATGAGTGGAATCACTTGAGCTTAAGGCCCATCATCCATCCTCCCAATACAAGCTGCGGACCAGAAAAAACAAGGAGGTGGAAGTAAAACAAATAAACGGGATAAGAGCCCTAGCGATCCAAGCAATGTGAGCTCAACATTAGGCTTTGAAAATTAGGAGCATCAGCATTTCATCTCAGACACAGTCAAAGCCAAAAGAAAAAATGAAAAAAAGACAACAAAATAAATAACATGGAAACAACCCACAAGCGAACTACATATCTCCCCCAACCTTTTCACTTTCGGATCTCCCTCTTCCTCGGTTCGCTATCGGTTTCAAAAGATTCGTTTCATGTTTGATTTGCCTTATTTGTTTCGGTTTGGTTTCACTCTCACTCTTTCTCTTCTGGATCTGAGTTGATCCGGTTTATCTCGTTCGCTCAATTTCTCTCTTCATCTCTTTAATTTCTATTCTGAATCTGTTTTGGTTTGAATCTATTTGGGGTTTGGTTGTGGTCCGAAAATGGCGTCTTTGGTTTTTTGAATGAAGTATTTTGGGGGTTTGTAAGGTTAAAGGTTTGAGTTGTTGAAAAGTGGTTGAGTTTTGATGCTTGTGGTTGTTTTGGGTCTGTTGAAGATTAAAGAAGGATTTGGGTTATTTATTTGATGGGAAACAGAATATTTTCTGGGAGAGGAATGAAGGTTTTGTTATGAATGAGAGATTTGAGTTGATCAATTTCAGAGTTGAAGGTTGTGTTATGAAGGTTGGAGAAGGGAGGTTTTTTTGGCGGCTAGGGTTTTTTCAATGAAAGTGAGAAGAGTTTAATTTATAGGAGAGGAGAAGGATGAAATTGGGAGAAAAAGTGAAAGGAAATTGTGAGCTGGAATTGTCGTACAGGTTTGGTGTTGCGTGTGAGGGTGCGTAGTGGAATGCTGTTGCAATTTAAAAATGGAAAATGGTTTGTGTTGGTACGCTGCAGTTATGCTGCTGCAAAAATGAGATGTGCGCGAATAATGTGGGGGCGGTTTGTATGGTATGCTGGTTTTTGGTTTTTGGACGTGTTGGGTACACTACAGGTGCGTTGGGTCGCATGGGAAAGAGACCGCTTTGGCTTGGTGTGTATTAATACGAACCATGATTTATTTTCTTTTTTTCAAACTGTCAAGAATTGTTGCTGCTGTGATTTCTTTTTACAGGTTATAAAAATCAGGATGCTTGGAGACTGGAAAAAGTAGCGTGGGGTCACCTTAGTGCTGCGTTTGGCTGGCTTAAAAAATGTTGTCTGGCTTGAGCCGGGTTGATGCGTTGTGCAGAATGTTCATGGCTTGTAGCATTTCGCTTTATGTTCTGATTTTTCTCACTTTTTGACAAATAGATTTATGGACCTTTTGGAGAACCTTATTTTGTAGCCCTTTTGGTAACCTTGAATAAACTTGATCAATAAAAATATTGATGGACTTGACCTTTGAACACAACTTATGAGTAAAACATGGATATTAGAAAATGGATACAAGCATGACAATCGGCTAAATGAATTGATTTTGTATTAGGACATGAGTATGAAAATGGTTTAAATGAATAATGGCTAAGAAGAAAACAATGGATAATTGGATATAATGTGAATGGATCTTAAACGGAAAGTGGATAGGATGGATATTGAAATGGATTTAAGAAAATGGATATAGTGAATAAATAAAAATAAATAAAAAATGGACATGAATGGATAATGCCATCCCACTGAATTTTCAACAACACGTCTATCACTTGATCTTTCAGGTGAATCTTTTAAACCTATGAACACAACTTGCCTATTTTAAACCAATGCCCCTTGGGTCACAAGTGAACCACAACCCATTCACTATGAAAACAACTGAATTAATCACAACTTGATAGTCTGGCTCGCACACAGATGACTTGAATAGGTATAAACCCTAATTGAAAGCTCAAACCCACACCACTTGAATAAGTCATACCCAGACCTTGATCTTGAAACCAAACTTTTTCCTGACCGAACAAAGCGGCATATTTTTGGATTTTCTGGATAATTGTTAGTGTGTTGGATGTACAGATGAAAAGTTATACAGGTTGGACAAATTTGGGGTATGACAGTAAGTGCCCGCCGACCCTCATCCAGCGAGCGGTCGACTCTTCGCTGGTCTGAGGCATTTTTCTGCATTCTTTTATTTCTGTTTTGCTGTCATTTTCATTTAGCTGGTTATTTTGCATCATATAAATAATTAGTTCCTCATTTTTCAAGATAACAAGAAACGTGAAAATATATACAGATCATTCTCTTCATCTCCATCTTCAACCTTGTGTCCTCTAACTACTACACCTAATCATTTTTGTTAGTGTCTTGCATTGTATGAAGTGATAACGTTCAGACTTAGGTGTGTTGTATCCTTTGTTCTGGGTTGAGAATCAGTAGGTGTTTCTTGAATAAAACCTCTAGTTTTTTCCTCCAAGATTTCGGGTGATTTTGGGGGTTTTTTGCACAAATCGGTTTCTCTACAAGGATTCAGCCGTGCGAAGGTAACTGAAGAACGGAGTGTTCGTTCAGTTTAGTAGCTACAGTTGGAGGATCGTACGAGAAATATTTGGGTTCAAATTATGGAAGATCGAAATCGACCGAGTGAAGGTGATTGAAGAGCTGCGGGTTCTTTCAATCTAGTAGCGTGAGACGGTGATTTGTTCGACCAAATTCGAAGCACTTGATTCATCTTGAATCAAGGGGAGAGAAGACTTTGCATCGACATCAAAGACGTTTGAGGGTTTGATTTTTCAGTTTTCTCTTGTACAAAAAAAAATTGCAAAACAACAATATATATATATCTCAATTCCATGTTCGGAATTGGGGGCAGAGGTACCCTTAGCGAGGACGGTAGGGGAACTGCCTAAACAAATCGTGTTTGTTCTCTCTTTCCCTAATCTTTTACGTTTTGATATTAATCGAACTTGTGAAATATCAATTGATAAAAAATTTCTGATATAGTGTAATATAGAGCTGAAAATAAACTTGTAAAAATAGTACAATCCCTCGGATTGCATTTGGCATTAGCTCTACATTCACATTAATTAGAAATTCACACTTGGAGTGTCGCACACCCCAAGTGTTCGATAAATTGATTAAGCGCAAGCTCTAAAGCACTTTGTGATTAAATTTTGTCATCCTATCTCGTTGGTAATTGGATAAATTTCAAGTAAATAAAATTTGGTTGATTGCATTGTGTTTTTGTTGATTCATATATTTTTCTCTTCCGTCGCATCATTCCCAGCGATATTATGCATATCCAATCTTTTCGGTAGTGGTTCATTGTAGAAGAGTGATTCAGTGGTTTCTTCCGTAATAATTTTTAAAACCAATTTTGGAACACCATTAGCGTGTAAAGACTTGTGGGATCTATTCAACTCCCCTTCTAGATCCTAGCCATCATCTAACAAGTGGTATCACGAGCTCCGATTTATCTGGTGCTTCGGTAAAACTTCTTAGAAAATGGCGAACGAACCTAAAGGGGCTTATAATAGAGCTCCAGTTTTTACAGGCAAGAATTATAGCTACTGGAAAGATTGTATGCGCATACACATAAATTCCATTGATCGAAAGGTTTGGAATGTCATTTTAAATGGTCCTATGGAAATAACCATGACCAATGAATAAGGTGTTGTCATTCCCAAGCCTGAAGCACAACGGAATGAGGAGGACGAGAAAAAGTATAGCTATGTCTGGAAGGCTCGAAATATTTTGATCTCCTTTTTGGGAGTTGACGAATATTATCGAGTCTCTCATTGTGAAATGGCCAAAGCCATGTGGGATGCTTTACAAGTAGCCCACGAAGGCACTAATGAAGTGAAAATGGCCCGAATCAACACATTAATGCAAGAGTTCGATCTATTTTACATGAAGCAAGGAGAAACCATTGCGGATATGCAAAAACAATTCACTCATATAATCAACAAATTACATGTACTTGGTAAACCGGTTCCCAGCGAGGTTGCTACTAATAAGATTTTGAGGTGTCTTAACAGGGAATGGCAGCCGAAAGTCACCGCGATCAAGGAGGCCAATAATCTAGCTACTCTAGACCTCACGACATTATTTGGCAAACTCGATGAACAAGAGCAAGTGCTCATCAGCTTGGAAAAACATGAGAAGAGTGTAAAGAAGGAGAAAACAAAGGAAATGGAAAAGAAGTCGATTGCTCTTAAGACTTCTTGTTCAAAGTCCACATCTCAAGAGCAAAGTGATAATGAAACCAACAATGATGAAGATGATGATTCGAGTGACGACATGGGGCTATTTGTGAAGAAATATAATAGGTATGTTCGAAAGAATGAAATTCAGCACTCGGATAAAAATCTCGTCAAATTTAGAAGACAGTCTAGAAATGAAGGCAACAAGAGTGGCAAGTTGAAAGAATCTTGTTACAACTGTGGAAAATTCGGGCACTACAAGCCGAATTATCCATCACTTAAGAAAGAAAAAGACAAGGATAAGGATAAGAGTCATCAACACAAGAAGTCAAACAAATATAGACGAGCATACATCGCTTGGGAGAGTGATAGCGAGTCAGACAAAGATGACAGCTCAAGTGACGAAAGTGAATCCTTCAATCTATGTCTTATGGCACATCGAAACAAGAAGAAAGAGGTAAAACACTTTAAATACGACCACTCCAATATTATGTCTCATTTAGAATTACAAAAAGCTTTTGATATGTTGCACCATGAGGCTAAGGAAGCTTTTCAATGCTTAGCCTCGAACAAAAAGATTTTTTCATACTTGGAGAAAAAGGTTTCCGATTCCGAAAAGGAATTAGAAGCTCTTAAAAACTCCATGGTGGATACATCAAAAGCTAAGATTGATGAGAATAAGTCTCCATGGTTCAATTGGGGCTGTGATACTTGTCATATTTGGCAAAAAGAGGTGAGAACCCTTAAGGCCAAATTAGACAAGGCTCTAAAGCCTAAAGTTACGTTTGCTATTGATCGATCACATTATCGATAAAGTATGAATAATCTGTATCAAAAGTATATGTATGTGATTCGAGATAGAGATAGCAAAGGTAAACCTCAAATGAACCGTAATTGTCTATATTGTTGCAAACCTGGTCATACTATTGCTAAATGTCGTTTTAGAAGATTTCTTGTTCCAAAAGGCATTTATCAATGGTTGCCCAAATGCAACCCTGGTTTCACTCACCATAAAGGACCCAATAAGAATTGGGTACCTATTTTCCCTTGATTGACTATGTAGGTACAAAGTCTTGAGACCACCGAAAGAAGATGGGTTTTGGATAGTGGCTGCTCAAGACATATGACAGGAGACATATCTCTTTTCATCGACTTTGTGACGAAGAAAAAGGGGTTTGTTACCTACGGAGACAACAACAAGGGACAAATTCTTGACAAAGGTAGTGTAGGTAACCCCTCATCTACTACTATCTATGATGTGCTTCTTGTGGAAGGCCTTAAACATAACCTTTTAAGCATTAGCCAACTACGTGACAAGAATTATATAGTATCTTTTTCAAAGGATTGTTACATAGTTGAAGATAGCGACAAAAAGGATGTGTTTAAGGGCCTGAGGGTGAATAATGTCTATATGCTAGACTTAAATGAGGTATCGTTGAATGGCGACAAGTGTCTAGTCACCATGAATGAAGATTCATAGTTATGGCATAGACGGTTGGCTTATAACAATTTTGAGTTGCTTAACAAAATAGTCTCTAAAGACCTAGTCATCGGTTTGCCCAAAATCAAATTCACAAAGGATCATCTTTGTGATCCTTGTCAAATGGAGAAGCGAACAAGGATCTCATTCAAATCTAAAAACATTGTGTCAACTATGAGACCCCTTGAGCTCCTCCATATGGACCTCTTTGGACCATTTAGGATCAAAAGCCTAGGTGGTAACTATTATGGTTTTGTAATAGTCGATGACTTTTCTCGTTTTTGCTGGACTATTTCCTTAGCAAACAAGAGTGATACCTTTACGACCTTTGAAAGATTTGCTAAGTTATCTCAAAACAAGTTAAACACGAAAATTGTGTCTATTAGAAGTGATCATGGGGGTGAGTTTGAAAATCATTTGTTTGAAGCATTTTGTGAATCCCATGGAATTAATCATAATTTTTCCGCACCACGTACCCCTCAACAAAACGGGGTTGTGGAACGTAAAAATAGAATTTTGGAAGAATTAGGAAGGACTATGATCAATGAAAGTGGACTTCCAAAATACTTTTGGGCCGACGCCATAAGTACGGCTTGTTACGTTTTGAATAGGGTGCTCATCCCCCTATTCTAAACAAGACACCGTATGAGCTTTTAAAAGGGAGAAAGCCCAATATCTCCCACCTTCACGTTTTTGGTTGCAAGTGTTTCGTGTTGAACAATGGTAAAGAGACACTTGGTAAGTTTGATGCTAAGGCCAACGAGGGTATTTTTCTTGGATACTCTTAGTCAAGTAAAGCATATAGGATTTATAATAAGAGGTTACGTATTGTTGAAGAGTCGGTACACGTTACTTTTGATGAGTCTTATCCGAAAAATGTCAGAAAAGGTAGTTCTTTTCATGGTGCAGGTGTATCTTCAGAAGACATACTCAAGGACACTGATAAATGAATTGATCAGCCTGAAGCAGTGCATATTGAGGAGGAAAATGATCACCAACCTATGAAGAGTGAGGAGGATCATCCAACTAATGAAGATGACCTTCCTCCAGCATGGAAGTCTTCCAAAGACCATCCCATCGACAACATCATCAGCGACATCTCTAAGGGAGTAACCACCCACTCTAAACTTAGTAACTTCTTTTATTACTCCGCTTTTGTGTCACAAGTTGAACCTAAAAATGCAAAGGAGGTCATAGATAAAGCATCATGATATTTAACGATTCACTCAACAATTTGCAAAACAGATACATTAACATTCATCCACATATAATGAAGTTAATGCGAGAATAAAAAACGGATAAATACGGCACACTAGATGCAAACAGAATACATTCCATAGAAGTAGAAAGAGTAACATAGTCCAAAATGAAAGCAAAAGCAAAACATTATGCAAGAAAAGAACAAGTCATACAATCAAAACACAAAATATAACATGCACTAAACATATGATCCTAAGTCTCATTGTCTCCTCCCCCTAAATGGATGGCCTCGTCCTCTGAAGTGTTTTCCTTGTGGTGGAGGGAGTGTTTGTTCCTCTAAGTACTGATTAAGTTCAATCACAACCCGATTAAGAACGCCTAAACTGTTGGTTAGATTCTGAGTCTGAAGTTCCATTGCATTATCCAGAGCTGTAAACTTATTCATTGTAGCATCAACAAACCGGTTGAAATTCTGAGTGTGGTTGTCCAACTGACTTGAAAGAGAAGTGAACCTCTCCTCCTGAGCGTATACCGTTCCTCTTGTAAGTTCATGAATTCCTCTTGTTCCAGCTGCATCTGATTCAACATGGCCAGGATTTCTTCAGTGTCCTGTTGCTGTGGTTGTGGAGTTGTTGGAGTCGAATACTCAGGCTGTTGCCATTCGTAGCCATCAGCTTGTTGTTGCTAGCCATAGGTGGGAGGAACATAGGCAGTACCAAGAGAAGTCCAACCAGTGTGTTGCTATTCTCCCAAGCCTTGACTTTCATAAGGATCACACTGTGGAGAGGAACCCATCCATTCCACATTGTCTTCATCCATCATATTTACGCCAGTTAGTATGTTATTTTCAGCTTGATCATCCTGCACATTTTCTTCCGCGACCGCCTGGTTATCTGGAACATCATGATAATGGTGAGTTCCTCTGGGTCTGAATTTGAACTCTTTGGCGACAGGATCCCAAAAGTAACCCATCATAGTCAGGGTCTTTTGTTGGAATTAATGATCAAATGAAACAGAGATATAGCGAATACCCGTAACCTTTATCCCAGCCTTATTCAAAATGCACTAAATACACGACGCATAACACAACGAAGTACTTCTTGTAGAATCTCGTAGTGAAAACATACGATACATAAAGTAGTATGGCCAATTGATGCGGATTTTGTTCTTCAACAGATAGATTAAATGAAACTCTGCTTTATCGACCATAGAAAATCCTCCTTTCTTAGGTCGCAAGATGTGAGCGACAATCCATTACAAGAAACGATCAACAGGTTCTAGATGACCTGTTGTGACAGTTTTGGGAAACAGATCGCTGTTCACAATGCTATCCGAATAAGGTTCACGCAGCATTTAGTTCAATGCACGTTTAAACTCATAGTTGTCGACAAACTTAGTATCAGTTACTTCTGGAAGATCTTCAGTGTCTAACTTAAACAAGGTATTCCATACAACAACATTCATAGAATATGTCTTATTATCCATAAGATACTTAAAATCCGTACCTGTGAATTTATCCAGAATTCCAGTATAGAACAGTCGCACCAAATCTCCATTATACTTATCATCACATTCCATAAATTCATCAAATTTTTGAACATTCAACATTTCAATGACCTCTGTGAGATGATAATCTGGCGCTCTCAGAGGATAGTATACATACTGTCTAATAACGGAGCGGTTTCGAAAGTCGTCGTTGAAAGTCTCAGATAATGCATCAGAGAGTAAAGATAGAGCAGTTGTCGGTGTTGAAGAGGGTCCAGCCCTTGACGTTGATGCTCTGGTAGACCTTTTTCCAGTTACTCTTTGGGAAGTCATTGTTGAGCAATTTGAAGAAAGCAGATGAACCGTGACGAACAGTGAGGTGATGATGAACAGTGCGCAGATGATGATGAATAAAGATAATCTTAATTCCAAAGTGAAGTGAGAAACCCTTTATAACGACTTTGTTAAAGGGGGAGAAGGATACATCTATACTAGCAGCAGAAATTTAATCTTTAAAGACCTCACAAAGATAGGGGGAGTCTTCAAATTATAAATCAAGATAAATACAGAAAATGTTGCCATCATCAAAAAGGGGGAGTATGCGAGGGCAAGGTGCTTCTCATCTAGTTTCTGTTTTAATGATGTCAATAAATAGGATAACTTTTAGTTTGTAATTTGGACGGTATCACTTCATTATCAGTCGCATTGCATACAACCATTGATAATCATGTGTCTAAACATATAGGAAGGGTTCTATATAATTTCTACATAAGCATAATCATGGTACTAGTGTTTGGTGTGCATGCCTTGTGTCTCAGTTGGTTAAAACATGCAGAAAAATCATTTTCTAAGTTTTTACAGGTCTTGAGTCAACCTAAACTATGCATGAGTCGACTCATGCTGTCTTGACAGTTTTTGTGAAATAACCGGGAAGGTGCACGCTGACCATTTCTACGCATGCGGTCGACGCATGCTTCTGGTTTTTGATATTATGCAGTTTCAGCGTTCCTGCGTCGACGTATGGTCATGAGCGGTCTACGCATGCTTGGTTATTTTGCGTAGACACTTCACCGGGTAAGCGCCCGCCGACCCTCATCCAGCGAGCGGTCGACTCTTCGCTGGTCTGAGGCATTTTTCTGCATTTTGTTATTTCTGTTTTGCTGTCATTTTCATTTAGTTGGTTATTTTGCATCATATAAATAACTGGTTCCTCATTTTTCAAGATAACAAGAAACATGAAAATATATACTAATCTTTCTCTTCATCTTCATCTTCAACCTTGTGTCCTCTAACAACTACACATAATCATTTTTATTAGTATCTTGCATTGTGTGAAGTGATAATGTTTAGACTTAGGTGTGTTGTATCCTTTGTTCTGGGTTGAGAATCAGTAGGTGTTTCTTGAATAAAACCTCTGGTTTTTTCCTCCAAGAATCCGGGTGATTTTGGGGGGTTTTTGCACAAATCGGTTTCTCTACGAGGATTCAGCTGTGCGAAAGTAACTAAAGAATGGAGTGTTTGTTCAGTTTAGTAGCTACAGTCGGAGGATCGTACGAGAAAGATTTGGGTTCGAATTATGGAAGATCAAAATCGACCGAGTGAAGGTGATTGAAAAGTTGCGGGTTCTTTCAATCTAGTAGTGTAAGACGGTGATTTGTTCGAACAAATTCGAAGCACTTGATTCATCTTGAATCAAGGGGAGAGAAGACTTTGCATTAACATCAAAGACGTTTGAGGGTTTGATTGTTCAGTTTTCTCTTGTACAAAAAAAATTGCAAAACAGCAATATATATATATATATATATATATATATATATATATATATATATATATATATATATATATATATATATATATATCAATTCCATGTTCGGAATTGGGGGCAGAGGTACCCTTAGCGAGGACAGTAGGGGAAATGCCTAAACAAATCATGTTTGTTCTCTCTTTCCCAACTCTTTTACGTTTTGATATTAATCGAACTTGTGAAATATCAATTGATCAAAAATTTCTGATATAGTGTAATATAGAGCTGAAAATAAACTTGTAAAAACAATACAATCCCTTGGATTGCATTTGGAATTAGCTCTACATTCATATTAATTAGAAATTCACACTTGGAGTGTCACACACCCCAAGTGTTCGATAAATTGATTAAGCGCAAGATCTAAAGCACTTTGTGATTAAATTTTGTCATTCTATCTCGTTGGTAATTGGATAAATTTCAAGTAAATAAAATTTAGTTGATTGCATTGTGTTTTTGTTGATTAATATATTTTTCTCTTCCGTCGCATCATTCCTAGCGATATTACGCATATTCGATCTTTTCAGTAGTGGTTCGTTGTAGACGAGTGATTCAGTGGTTGCTTCCGTAATAATTTTTAAAACCAATTTTGGAACACCATTAGCGTGTAAAAACTTGTGGGATCTATTTAACTCCCCTTCTAGATCCTAGCCATCATCTAACAGTAGCGTTTAGGTTTGTAAGGAAGACTTTATGGGTAGGTGAGAATTTTTGAAAAGAAAGATAGTTTGAAAGGGGATATAAAGGTTGTTTGGTGCATTTTCTGGTACCTTTTCTAATAGCACTTAGAATTTCTAGGTCATCATTTTATCTATTAACTCAAAAGAATTAATTACCTAATTTGAAGGAGTCGAGTCAATCTCTTGAACTTGTGTCGATTAAAGAATGACATTTGATTTTCTCATGTAAATCAGATTCTTTCCATATCTTACATCCACTTCAGGTCCAAGTTCAGCTACTGGTGTACTTGATTGATTTGACTTAACTCTTACTTCTTGAGCCTCAGATGGGTCTGGTACAAGTGTGTTTAACTCAAGACCAGAAAGATTGAGCCTATTTGACTCGAAACTGGAAGAATTAGGTGGATTTGACTCGAGACCAGAGAGATTGGGTGTGTTTGAGTCAAGACCAGAATGAGAGAGATCGACTGTATTTGAGTCATGACCAGAATGACAAGATGCATTTGACTTAATACTAGACATATTGAGTGTATTTGACTCAAAACCAGAAAGGTCGAGACTTTCAAGCTTATTTTCCTTAAAATCCCCCCCTGAAGATAAGGTTGAGTGATGTACGATTCCTCCTCATGAAAGGTAACATCCCCCGACACAAAAATTTTTTTAGATGGAGGATGGAAACACTTATATCCCTTTTGAGTAGAGGAATACCCGACAAAAATACATCTTAGAGCTCTAGGGTCGAATTTTTTTCTGTCTTGACTATGCACAATGACAAATGAGACACACCTAAAGATTCTAGGTTTAAGATTACTGCTTACTGACAAATTTGGATAGAAGGAAGAAAGAAGATCCATAAGACTCTTGAACCCTAATACTCTAGAAGGTAGTCAATTAATAAGATATGTGCTAGAGAGAACTGCCTCCCCCATAAATA